>OX638302.1:5097480-5697480 GCA_951812265.1 Taphrorychus bicolor | reverse complement strand
TCAAACTTCGACAATTGTTAGAGTTTACGTATCTTAATAAGTCTTGTTGTATAGGGGAAGTAATTCAATTTCTCTATCCGGGGAGCGGTGCGATCTTCATCATAACAACAACTCTATACGGTTATGGTTTCAATAAATTTCCTTGATTAATAGTAGTAGAGGTAAACACGAGGTTCTGGGACATTTTGACCTTGAAGAATACGCGAGGTAAGTGTGGAACCCAACAGCTGAATGCGAACTAAATTGTCGTCGTCTTTACAAGGTTTTTGGTTTTTTAGTTTTCTTACAAGAAGAGAGACGTTTAACATATGTATCTTGTTGGTTTAGCAAATATTTTCTTCTCGATTGATGCAGGCATTGAGATGGTCAAAGTATCGATTTTTATCTAGCAAAACTTGATAGTAGCTGCAATCGCAACGTTCCAATGTAACTTCTAGTAAGATTTCTTTTTAATTGTTCAATTTCATTATTTTTTTCATTTAATAAAACATATGCAGGAGGTTTTCTCTCTTCACATTTTATGGGCCACCATTTTTTTTTGCTACACTATTCAACATTTCAACGATACTTTGTTCATCTTCATATTGATGTCTAGCTCATTTGTACAATTTCTGAAGATAACTTGTAATATACAGGGTGTCTTTTTTAAGTGCGTGCAGTACTGCTATCTCAGAAACTGCTGTAGTTACTAAGAAGTTGTGGAGACTTTTTAGAAAATCAGTGCCGCAACATTTTAACTAGTTTTTGCTAATTTAAAAGTTTTCGCTTAACTAAAACTACATTTCGTCGGTTGTTGAACACTGAACAGGTGTTTTGTAACGCTCTCTTATCTGTGCTCCCAACATAAACAAACGAGATAAGGATATCATATGCGACGAGTGATGTCCGGCGGCTCCGTTGAGGGCGTTCAGTTACCGTGCGATTTGTTTAATAATATCTTAGGTAAATAAAATAAAAAGGATGGCCTTATATCAGTCACCAGCAATAAAACCAGCAAGGTCGACAGAGGTGACCCTAATATTTCAAGAAAATTATCAACGTTCGGAAAATGAAGATATTGTAGGACCGGAAATCAGCTGAGCAAGAAAAAAGAAGTGCCACATACAAGGTGAACCAACTACAATTCCAATTGGATAAAATGTATACAATGTATGAAGAACTGAACAAAAAATATACAGAAATAGCAAAGAAACTGTCTCATAACACCCGAAAAGCATGAACGTTGAATGCAAATACAATACCGATGAGGAGCAGTTAGCGAGCGAGACATAGTGGATTCGTTAAAAAAATAGGAAGAAAAGGAAAATGGACACCTCGTTTACGCCACCACAGCAACAAATTCAGAGGCCCAACGAAGAGAAGTCTAAAAAAATACAAAGACCTCCGCCTATCATAGTCGACAAGAACTTCAATGAACTGCATGTTTTCGTGAACCAGCTTCGGATAACCGGAATATTGGTAATTACAGGCCAATCTCACTATTATCAATCTTCTCAAAAATTATAGAGAAAGCTATCTCTCTACGCATTTCAAATTTCCTGGAGTCAAATAATATTATTGCTGACTCTCAGCACGGTTTCCGTAAAAATAGGTCCACAGGCACTGCACTTGTACATTTTGTTGATGCTGTTTACAAAGCAGCTGATTCTGGATCCAATATTATCCTTATTTATTGACCTTACAAAAGCGTTTGACTGTATAGATCATAACATCCTGTTAGAGAGTCTAGAGAACTATGGAATTAGAGGACCATGCCATGATTTACTAAAGTTGTATTTAAAAAACCGAGCACAGTATGTTGTCTACGGGGGAAACCAATCATCTCTGTTGTCTGTTGATGTTGGTGTTCCCCAGGGCAGTGTTCTGGGGTCCCTACTATTTCTATTGTATATAAACGATATCTCAAAGCTATTTTCGTTGAACCACTGCGAGTTTGCAGATGACAGGACAGTGTTATCTAATCATGCTGATGAAAATAACATGGTCAGAAGCTTGGAAGCTTCGATCTTACTACTAAATAAATATTTTACAATGAAAAAACTAACACTAAATCAAGAAAAAACTTTTGTCATGCAATTTGATCCTAGATCAAGTGATTGCAACAATAGTCATCTCATAAAACTCAATGGTAAAACGATCAATCAGGTTACAAATTTTAAAATATTGGGAGTCTATGTGGACATGACATTGAACTGGAAAGGCCATGTCGACTTTATTTGTAGAAAAATTTCCCAAAAGAGCTTTGCTGTTTTTAGGCTAAGAACAATCCTCAGCAAGAAAGTGCTAAAAACCTTTTATTATTCTGACATTGAATCAATTTTTCGATATGGAATCTCACTATGGGGAGCAGCTACAGCGGCAAAGAGGGTTTTCACTTAATTTCTATCACAATCATCATACCAAGCATGGCAGTGATATTGTGCTGGACTATCATAGACTAGAACTTAACAAATATAATCCAAATTACATAGGGGCGGTGCTGTACGACAAGTTACTACCTAGTATCAAAACATTAAACTTAAGAAAATTTTGTAAAAATATAAAACAGGTTTTAGTGTCAAATGCTTTCTATAGTGTAGATGAATTCCTGAACTTCACTATCTAGTAGAATAATTTCACATACTTAGTCTGTGTCACGAGTATTGTTGCTTAATTTAATTATTGACATATCCTACATCCTCTAATAAATTCCTGTGATAAAAATATCAACCTGAACTAACTGAAAAAAAAAATATTCCTAGCATTCTTATGAGAATAAGCAGAATAGGCCAATTAAAGTTATGGCTAACAAACTGTATCATTCCATAGAACCAGAAAAAATAGTTCATGAAATGAGAAAACGTGGATACAAACTTATCGAAGCCACACCTAAATTAAAATATAGAACAAAACAACCCCTAAACATGTTCATGCTTTCGTTCAGTCATGACGAAAATATCGACAAGATTTACGGAATAACTGATGTATTAGGTATCAGAGTTGAAATTCTGCCATTAAGAGAGTCCAGGCTTGTGCCGCAGTGTAAAAAATGCCAAGCATATGGACAAACGTAATAGTACTGTGCCAAGGAACCCCGATGTGTCAAAAGTACTGGCAAGCACTTAACAAAGGAGTGTGAAAAACCACGGGATACAAAACCAAAATGTGTTCATTGCGGCGGAGAACACCCAGCCAACTACAGAGGATGCATGATTGCAAAGGAAATGCAAAAACTAAAAGATGAACGCACTAAGAAACAGCCACAGAGGAGTAACATATACAAGCCCCAACAAACAAGATAAGCGCAGGACAAAAAACCTACTCTCAAGCAGCTATGGGTAAGACTGAAGTAATTATTAATAAAACTGAACAAGACCAAAATGTATCTGTTCATAACACGCTTCAACAAATAATGGAAAAATTTAAAAAAATGGAGGAACGTATTGGCAGACTTGAACCTAGCGCTAAAGGAGCTATTCCAAAAAATAGGAATGTTGCGAAACCTTAGGATAATGGAGTGGACCATGGACTCCAGCAACACCTGCAGGAACTGCAAGTAGTCCTAGTTATGGAGAACATCAATATATGCCTTATTTCTGAGACACATTTTGCTAATGAATCATTCATTAAACTCAAGGGATATAAAGTATATCACACACACATCCAGAAAATACATCCAGGGGGGGTAGTGCCATCGTAATTAAAGAAACAATTAAGCATAATCAAGAAATGGGATATAGAACAGAACAGTTTCAAGCCGCCTCTGTAAAAGTGAAAACCAAAACATATGAGATAATTGTCTCCGCAGTTTATTGTCCGCCAAGGCATGTCCTCAAAAAAGAGCAATATTTAGACCTTCTCGGTAATAACGGATATAGATTCATCATGCGAGGCGACTTCAATGCCAAGCATGTCCAATGGGGATCGAGGTTAACGACTACAAAAGGAAAAGAACTGCTGCAAGCAATCAAACAACTAAGGTGCGAGACATTATCAACTGGCAAGCCCACAGACGCCAATAAAATTCCAGACCTACTTGATTTCTACATAACTAGAAATGTATCGCTAAACTAAATGAAGGTAGAAGAGACTTGGAATATGAACTCTGACCACTTTCCCATCTTACTCACACTCAGTGACAGTATTATACAAAATAAAGTACCTTATAGATTGGTAAATAAACTGACAGATTGGAGAAGCTTCAAAATGCAACATGAAGAGAATATCAATTTGACAGTGCCCCTAAGAAACGAAGAACACCTAGATAACGAAGCTGAATCATTTATGGATGTAATTCAACAAGCTGCATGGAATATTACACCAAATAGTATACCTAGAAACACAGGTAACAACTACCCTAATGAAATTATAGCCTTTATTTCTGAAAAAAGAAGGATCAGAAGAATCTGGCATCAAACTAGATCACCAGCCTATAAATCTGCACTAAATAATGTTACACAAAAACTTAAAAGATAGATTCAAAAATTCAGGGATAACACTATTAGGGAATACCTGAGTGAACTGACAAATGATAATAAAACTGACTATGCACTTGGGGAGCTACCAAGAGGCTAAACGGACCAACCTTGGGGAATCCACCAATTAAAAAGGCAGATGGCACGTGGGCAAAAAGTAACATATAAAAAGCCAACAGATACGCTGAATCTCTCGAAGAGACTTTTCAGCCGAATCAGGTGAAGACATTCTCGACTGGGAGAATCCTACACAGGAAGTGGGCGAAATCAGGCCTGCTACTCCAAAAGAAATAGCAACAGAGAGCAATGAAAAGATCAACCCAAAAAAAGCTCCAGGATTTGACCTAATCACGGGAGAAATTCTAAAACTCCCACGTAAAGCAATTGTAAAGCTTACCCACCTTATTAACGCATCTTTTAAACTAAATTATGTACCCAAGATATGGAAAGTAGCAGAAATGATAATGATTCCTACACCCGGAAAACCACCGAATGAAATCTCGTCTTACAGGCCAATTTCCTTGCTCCCTGTAATCTCAAAACTATTCGAAAAAATACTTCTCAAAAGATTAAAACCAGTTATTGAAAACAAAAAAATAATCCCAGACCATCGGATTGGCTTCAGAGAGAGACACTCAACTATAGATCAGTTCGACAAAATTACAGATATAATAGAAAAGTCCTTGGAGGAAAAAAAATTTGTTCTACTGTCTTTCTTGACGTAGCCCAGGCTTTTGATAAAGTGTGGCATGAGGGACTTTACTATAAATTAATCAAACTCTTGCCTAACCAGTTCTCACAAATATTTAAGTCTTATATTTCACATCGAGCTTTTAGAATTAAGCAGGCGGACGCCTACTCTGAACTTAAAGACATTAAGGCAGGAGTGCCACAAGGCAGTGTTCTAGGGCCAGTCCTTTACCTACTATACAGCAGTGATATTCCTGATTTAGAACATGACACGATAGCCACTTTTGCTGATGACACGGCTACAATGGCTGTAGGCAGGGATGATAAAGAAGCGGCAATAAACCTGCAAACATCAGTCGACAAATTTAACAACTGGACTAAGCAATGGAGAATCAAAATAAATGAGGCCAAATCCGCCCATGTTAATTTCACAAACAAAAGAGACCAGCATATGCCTGTTATCATTAACAATATTCAAGTACCATATGCAAATACAGCAAAATATTTGGGTATAACACTTGACGCTAAGCTACGATGGAAAGCTCATGGATGTCAAAAAGAAAAAAGCAGAATTAGACATCAAGTTTAAAAAAATGTATTGGCTGCTTAGACGAAATTCTCCTCTGTCAATATATAACAAAGTACTCCTGTACAAACAGGTTCTCAAGTCTCTGTGGACATATGGCATTCAGTTGTGGGGTTGTGCCATCGAGAGCAATCTGGAAATAATCCAGCGATTCGAAAATAAAGTACTAAGGAGTATTCTTAATGCGCCTTGGGATTGCAGAAATAGTGACCTCCATAGGGACATGTAAATGGACACCGTTAGCCAGACGATCAGCAAAATCGCAAAGAGTCATGAACAGCGACTTCTTCATTACGTCAATGTCGAAGCCATCCAGCTCCGTGACAATGCGAACCAGATCAGGAGATTCAAGAGGACCAAAACCTTCGAACTCGTGTAGTTTGTATTAGTGCAAAAGCAGAGTACAGTGCCTGTCTACACATTAATGTTAGTGTAATTACGTAAAAAAAAAATAAGGACCTAGTGAGTAAGTCCTTAAATACAAGTTTGTGGCTGTAGTAGAATAGGTTTGAAAACTATTACTCATTGATCTAAATTATGATCAGATTATAATAGCCGTAAATGACATTGGACGTTTATTAAATAATAAAAAAAAAACTAAAACTACAGCCGTTTTGAAGATTACTATCTTCGAAACTGAGTCTCTAATCTCTAAAAACTATCTACTAATACTGCATCCACTTTAAAAGGCACATTGTATAATTACAGCAGAGAACAGTCTGCCTAGCCAGAAGGGTGCGTTCAGAACAACATCGGGAACAGCTCTCAATGCCTTACTAGGTCTGCCGGAGCTTCCAATCTGCATCAAGAGGGAGGCGATAGCTTCCTGCAGGAGGATGGATTGCTGCGATCAATGAAAGAAAGCACTCATGGGAAGCGGTCACCTACAGATCGCCAGCATCATCCAGCTGGCCATCCCAATTGTCCTGTCGCAGAAGGAGCGCCCTTGCGATTGGATGAGTCTAAAATATCCACTTGGGATAAACATCCCAACAGGAGAAGAATTCAAAGAAGAGCTGCTTCAGCAAACTTCTGAGAATAATCAGGTATTCTATACAGACGTATCAAGAATGAGTGATTCACAGTCATCAGGAGCCGGAATATACAGAGCAGGCTATGAAAAGGGCGAGAGATTTCCCTTGGGAAGCCACACGACGGTTTTGCAGGCGGAGGTGTATGCAATACTCAAAATGACCACACGACCAGAAATCATGCACACAATGAGCAGAAGAGAACATCTTCACTTACTCCGACAGTCAGGCGGCCCTGCGAGCCATTTGCAGGAACAGGACGAGTTCAATGCTCGTTCAGGACTGCAGGGATGTTCTAGAGTCACTGGCAGAAACAAAAAGAATTAATCTGGAAAGGATTCCTGGACATAGGGGCATTAAGGGAAACCAGCGCGCCGATGAATCGGCCAAGCGCCAAGGACAAACTGGACACAGTCGGGAATATGTAGACAGACGAAGGAAATCTACTTTAGCCCTAAACTTGTGAAGTGAAGAAGAATCTTCACTGGCCATTAAACAGACACATGCTTTTCCTAGGAATAGTGAATAGTCTACTCCGCACCCACTGTGGAGCAGCGTAAGAGTCGTCATACCATTTTCTGGGAGTCTGCTATAGGTGGGCGCGACTACGCCACAGGACGCTGGGACCCGCCTTCCTCCATCCATCCTCCATCGAGAGGACTTTCCGACTCTGAGATGGGACAGGATACTTTCCTTCATTAGAGGGTTGCTTCATCGACTCGTGGAGGGAATGAGGGCCCAGACGGAGAAGGGATGGGTGAATCGGAGGACTGTGAAAAGGGTCTTTAAAGCCTTGTCTCCAGGCTTCGGCCCCTCCAATGTCTACTACTACTACTGCATTATATAATTAAATGACTTGCACCAACGGGTCTTCTAACATCTGGTAGGTATATTCATACCTCAACTCTTTAAGCTTTTTGTACATCGCTTTTTTAGTTACCATGTCGAACTATTGGAATGCATTGCAAGCCACATATGAGGGAGACTTAAAAAACCGCAGCGAATTGATGTATCCCAAAGGAATGCGGCGCGCATAGATGCCATGGTAAGTTCACATTTATTAATTTTATAGCATTACAATTACTTTTTGATAAGGTAATTAAATGCGAGGTGCTATGGCACAACCGCTTGAGGGCGGGTGCCAAGGTAGCAAGAAAGGTGCTCGCAGAGGAGATAAGCGAGGAGGAAGTTTTTAAAGAGCTTAAGAAAAACTACCATTAATTCCGATGGTAACTACTCTCCATTAATCATAAAGCCAGATCATTCTTTTTTTTTTATGTTTTCAGCTAAAACCAGCCCAAATAAAAAATATTTATATATAATACAAACTAATTCTTTATTTCCACCACATAACTACTATAACGGTTATTATTGTTTTATGGTAAAACTCCTTTTCTGTCATCGTAGATGTTCAAGGTGAAGAAATTCCTTTCCATAAGTCTCGCATCGAACCTCATACGCTTTATTTTGGTAGAACTCGAACTTGACGTGGCGACAGCTAAGGTGAGGTCCAACTGATTGTCACTTTACGACAAGTGACAGACCGCTCTGGCAAGTGACAAGAGGGCCCACAACAAACGACAAATGACATTGACACATTTACACGGGATTCTTGACGCAGTGCGTAACCTTCAAGGTCAAAGTGTCCCAGAACCCCGTGTGTACAACTACTAGTATTAATAACAGCGTAAAACTCGCCCGAGAAGAAAATCGCACTCGAGGGTAGTTTAAGGGGATCAAAGCGCCAAGTTGAGAAATAAAATTCAGCAAAGTCAATGGAGACGAGGCCTTAAAGTGAAATCGGGCTTGGATGACTCTCTAAACAGTTTCAAGCGCTGGAAAATCCGGCAGTTGGACACGTTCTGCGACTTTGAAAGCCACATTTTGTTTTTTGCGGTTCAGAAAGGAGAGTTTATTTCGAATATAAGCTACCAGTGTAGAGGGGGTTAATAAAGGAAATTCTTTTTCATATAATAAAAAAAAATAAAAGGATCGTACAAGTCCGAGTATACCTCCTAAAAGCCTCGTTGATGTTGATATCAAAGAATGCATTCTAGGTCTAACGAGCAAATAAACACGATATTTTTTTATATGTATAAAAAAATTAATTTTCAAATCAGCAGCAGTATGAGCATTCAGCAGGTTCAAAAGTGAAACAACACTTAATTACAATTCGCACATAAAAAATATCCAATTAAACATTTCCGGAAGCATTGTTGCCCTTTGAGCAGTTTCACGCAGTCGGCTAACCGGAAATTTTTTCCTTTTGCCTCAAAAGTTTCGTAATTTTAAAAAAGCGGAACAATTAATTAGTCGGAAGCACTCGCGTGCGATGAAGAACGAACAGACTCGCGTGAAACATAAATTCACCCCATTCAAAAGGTTGAGGAATCATCTTTGGCAACGCTAAAAATAGCCGAATTATCTGTTAGAGCCCTCGATTTAAAGGGAGGACAATGTGGCGCAGTAGTTCTCTAAATTAGGGTTACTATGAGAGTTAGGGCGGCGTATCTTATTAATAAGATATAGGAAACGTGGGTGTGTTGTAGCATTTTGGTAACTCAGCACATTTCTGTTTTAGTTTGACGAGCTTGAGAGGGTCGCGGAGACATAGATGTTATTAAAGGATAGTTGTAATTAATGGGGTTGATATTGGATCAATAATTTAACAAAATAATTAGAATTAGTGACAAGAGTTAAATAAGTAGTGGTGCTATTATATTTGGTACCTAACATTATATACAGGGTGGAGCATAGAAAACAAATCAGAAAGTATTCGTGTATTTAGCAAATGTTGAAATTTAAAAAACGCTCCTACATGTAAACTTTATACCCAATATCCACAAAAATTAAATGTTTGGGCTGGCATCTATGCCGAGTATCTAGTTGGCCCTTTGTTCTTACTTGGAAATTTCTGTTGTGACTTGTACTTATTAAAACTATTATAAAGTGCAATTGTTCCAGCATTAACAGAAATTATAGAAAATGATGAAAATACATAGGAATTCCGGCTTCTCTCCATTAGGCATTACGCGTTTCCAGCTAAGATCAGTAGAAATCAAAGTAAAACGCCTTAAAGAGTCTCAAAATGCGTCTGCGTGAGTATTGTTAGTGTGTTTTTTTAGTGAAATTTGATGTTTTTTAGCTAAGATTGGTAGAAATCGACGTAAAACGCCTTCAAACTTTTCAAAATGCTTAAAGAGCAATGTTAGTGGTTTCTTAGGGAAATTTTATGTTTTCAGCTAAGATCAGTAGAAATCGAAGTAAAAGGCCTTAAAACGTCTCAAAATGCGTCCGTGAGCATCATTAGGGTTTTTTTTAGTGAAATTTAATGTTTTTAAGCTAAGATCAGTAAAAATCGACGTAAAATGCCTTAAAATTTATCAAAATGCTTAGCCAAAGGGTATTTAAATGAACAGTTTCCAGATGGTTGGATTAGAAGGAGAGGCGTTATTGAATGGCCCCCATGATCTCCAGAATTGTCACCTTTAGAATTTTACTTTTGGGGTCAATTAAAAAGCAAGATTTATACCGCTCAATCGGAATTTTTAGAAGACCTTCGCTAAATAATAATGCTTCAAAATGTGGAAATTTGGAAGGTGGGTAGAGAAAAAATCAACATTCCGTGGCCACTCAGATGCAAAAAAATCCAGAATAACAAACAGATACTGGTGGTCGAAATTGCCAAATAGTATTTTTATCACAACTTTTTTAGCAATTCACTCACATTATTGATTTATACCGGATTACAGATCTTTTGTACTAATTTTATCGAATTTTTTGAAAATTGCTAAATCAAATGAGGTTCAGATTTCTGGGGTTTCTACTACCTTCATGTAGTGAAGGTACTATACCGGGTGACCCAAATCCAATGTAGATAGTCCTATCTCAGTTTCTATTACAGATAAAAGTTTGAAATTTGAAACATCAATATAACATGTTGCAACTAAAATTTTGCTGTTGTGAAATGTCAAATGTCAGTTTAGGATTTGTCACAATTGGCACCAATTTTTACTTTCTAAATGTCAACCTAGATTTTCTTATGCTAATTTGAAATCATTTGGCTCAAAATTACCTTTCCAATGACTTATTACAGTTACCACTTTGATAAGTCAATTAGCCATAAATTCACACTTTTTGGTTGCCCCCGGTATACCAGTCCAATTTCGCAATACTGACCATGATTCCTTTGTTGTTAGAGTATCTGCAATAAAACAACGTCGGTTAGTTCATGACAGAACTGTTTTTCACAGATACATATTAGTCTAATTTATTTTCAATTTTCCTGTCTTTTAAATAGGAAAAAAATACAATGCTTTGAAATATAACATATGCTCTTTGTTGCGTAAATAAGATATTGGCGCATTAATAAAGTACTAGTGACAACGAAAAGTGTTTATTAAAAGAAATATCTAAATTTTTGTTACTTCCATTTGTTCCTACCCCCAGTAGGCAGTAATAACTATGGAGTGTATCCTAGTTGAAAAACTAAAGTAATTATTATTTAAAAGTTGTTTTATGTATTTGGCGATCATGAATCATAACTACTTCCGATTCTCGCAAAGTGAAAAAGTGAAAAGGTAGACATTTTATTAATTTTCGGCGAAGATCGCAGAAACAGCATCTCGAATTTATTTAGAAAGATATCCAGATCGCCATCAACCTACTGTTAACTACTTTAGAAGACTAGAGGAACTATTAAGAACAAACGACAATGGAAATAATAACAATTTTATTGTAATTGAAGAAGTTGAGGTGCTAGTTTTAGCATCTGCTGAAGCTGATCATACAATCTCGTTACGGCAAATCGAAGATGACGTAGGTATGCCATGGGAGACTGCCAGAAGAGTACTACGAAAACATAATTATCACCCATATAAATACCAAATTCACCAACATCTTTACAAAAATGATGGTCCTAGAAGACTACAGTATTGTAATTGGATAGTTCGAAAAGAAACCGAGAACCCAAACTTTCACCACTTAATTTTATATTCGGATGAAACGCGAGTCACCAACAATGGCTGTTTCAATAGAAACAATTTGACATTTTGGTCACAAGGCAACCACCACGTGTGTTTAGGGAAGGACCAAGAAAGATTTGGTTTCAACATTTGGCTAGGAGTTCTAGGTACAAGGCTAGTCGGGCCGGTCATTTTTAATGAAAATTTAACGGGAGAAAGATATCGTCAATTATTACGTAACGACCTTGATCATTTCTTAGATAATTTACCCTTAGCAGAAAGAGCTAGTATGTATTGTCAACAAGATGGCGCGTCCCCGCATAACTGCCGCCAAGTGACGCGTTACTTAAATGATACTTTTGGCAACAACTGGATTGGCACTGTTGGACCGGTTTACTGGCCCCCTCGCTCGCCTGACCTGACACCTCCGGATTTTTTTGTTGGGGCACATGTGAAGAACAAGGTTTTTCTTCATCCACGAGCACTAAATCGAGAAAATCTGGAGGAAAGGGTTCGAAGGGCCATTAATGAAATCACTGCTGATCAACTTAGAAATGTCATGAGGAAATGCTCCGAAAATGTGAGACGTTTTACCGAGGCAAATGGCTGGCATTTTGAACAATTAGAATAACTTTTTTCTTGTTTCAATATCAGCTGTTTCAATCTATGTAAATAAAAACTAAGGTTTCCATTCGAAGAAATTTGTTTTCGTCTATCTAAAAAACGGGAAAATTGAAAATAAATTAAACTGATGTGTATCTGTCAGAAATAGCTCTATCATGCTCTATCATGCTCATCAACCGATGTTGTTTTGATGAGCATATTCTAACAATAAAGGAATCGTGGTAAGCATAGCGAAATTCGACTGGTATACCGGCGGTAACCCAAAAGTTTAATTATCATAGAATGTCAATTTATGGCGAATTGGCTTACCAACATTGGTAAGTGTGATAGGTTGGTGAAAAGGTAATTTTAAGCCGATTTCGAATTTGCATTAAAAAATGCAGGTCGAGATTTAAAAAATAAAAGATGGTGTCAATTCCCACAAGTCCTAAAGTGACATATGACATTTCATAACAACAAAATTTTAGTTTCAAGATGTTATATTGATGTTCCAAATTCCAAATTTCCACATTCCATTTTCATGTACATTGGATTTGGGTCACCCGGTATATACTATTATACAAGGTGTCCGGTAAGTATGTGGCATAATTTCGGGATATAAAGAAGGCCAAAATAAGCCTAGTTTGTCATATAAAAATTTTTCCTAAAGTGCTCCCTAACGGAGATACAGGGTGCCGAAGGGGTAGCCAGCGATTTAGTTTTTTGGGTCTAACTTTTGAATCACCTGTACTAGAGTACGTGTTTTACGCGCTCGGGGTAGTCAGGAACAATCTTGCCGTCACACTCAGTGGGCCAAAATTTTGACAGGTGTCAAAATTTGTGAGCATTTTTGACAAACGAAAGGTCTTAGGGTGAAACCGAGACCGAGATCATGTTGAAGCTTATAAAAAAACTGCAATTGAATGAAAAAGTGGTTTTGGTTTTTTCTAAGAGACACCATAACTGGAAAAAAAAATAAAAAAAAAATTCGAAAATTTTGGTTTTATCGAAATAACTAAAAAACCAAAAAGAATTTAGTCAATCCGTTTGCATCATGAAACTACTCCCTGGACGGCGCAAATTTTAACCCATTTAACCAAATCTGTATCTATTGACGGTTACGAGATCCCATTCTTATCTTAGACACAATGTATATGTGTAAAACAAAAGCTTAGATCTTCCAAAACTGTATTTATAAAACGCTGAAAGGATTGTGTTGCATATATCATCTTAGTGAACTCACATATACCGAATAGAGTCTTTAGAATTGGTGATTCCTCTACTGGTGATATGTTCTAATGAGGCCCCAGGTGGTAAAAATGGTCTTTACTGGATATACTGGATGACCCATTACTACTAGTGACATGAAAGGAATTATGTCTGGTGTCACTACAAGAAATGGTTATATCTGGGAACTTTTTAAAGATATTACAATGGTCACCAAAACCGAGTTTCGACCTTAGCTAATCGCTACGTAAACGCTCTTTTCTTATTTTTTTCACGCCCACTTGACCTTTTCTGTTACAGTAAGTGACAATTTATATATTACGCCAATCATTTTCATTCCTCCTTTGTTTGAACGATAGTAACAATAAATAATTCAGATGGACTAAGGCAGCACGCTTGGTCCAGTAATAGCCATGTGTAAATTTTAAAATGTTTTTTTTTTAAATTTATTGCGGTAATTTGTTATTTGCATGTTGTGGCATTACCGCTTTATTGTTCGATGCATTTATGGCAAGTTTGTTTTTTCATAATTTTTAGTGTCCTGAGGATGGCTCTGTTTTAGAGCCGAAACGCCGATAATTATAACGGTTCACATCCCGTAGTCGTTTTATTGATGCAAACCAAACCATTCACCTTAACAAGAGAAAATTACGTTTCAAAATGCAGGCTGGGAGCGAGCTCTACGACATACTTCTTGTGCACTGGAAGCCCGCGACACCACTACCCCCACCCCAGTCCCTCCACTGCAGCGCGACGGCGCAGGCGGGGGAATAAATATCACGGAGCTCACCACAGTCGAGTCAGTCAACGTCGGGAAGCACGGGAGATCACTGATACACACATCCCCTTTGATAATGTGTGCCGCAGCTGTGGACGAAACGTGAGGAAGAAATTCCATTGGACCACGGCTTCGAATCCCGGAAAATACTTCAGATTGTATGATAATTCGGATATTTTCAATTCCCAGCCTTTCAATTTACCATTCTTCGGTTTGAATTTTTTCCATTTCCTAGTTATCGGTTGGACGCGAACCATCTAAAACCACATTTACATAATACAGCTCCATCCGTCGCTACATCCAGTTATTGATTTTAGATCTCTGCTCCGATTAAACTTACATGTTTATCGAATATCGCTTCGGGCGATGTTTGCCGTTCGAGTTTTCGCCTGAGAAATTTAATATTTTTCCAATTAAGTTCGGTAAACAAGAAAACAAACTGCCTAAAAAACGGGCTTAGAAATTTAAAAATAGTGTTTAGATAAGTGGGAGAAAGGATTTCACGTGTAGATAGCGGGAAAAGCCTTCACATATTCTATATTTTCTATACAATTTTGCATCATCAGTGTCATTAGTGCCACAGTAATAATAATTAATTTAATCCAAAATATCCAATTGCTGCATAATTATAAATTCAAATTCCACCCTGCTGCATATTTATGAATTGTGTAATTTACTGTGGACATCGCTGACGCAACCATTTGCAGAATTATTCTCCAATATTTCCCAAAATATATGACAAGAAATAAGTTTTAGCGCGGCTCGTAAATGTCGTTTTTAAACGATATAAAAGCAAATACGATTTTATTTGAAGGAAACCCATTGAAAACCGAAAGCTGAAATTTCTGGCGATAAATTTAATTCCATTAAACGTACGGGATCGCATGGCCGGGTGCCTATAATACGGTATCAAATAAAATCCCATAATGCACGTAACACGCTTTACGGTCGGTGCAACTTTATGTTTTTCAATAAACCGACTGTTTTGTACAGTTACCCTGTAGCGCTATTTCGAAACTGTTTTTACGTCCCATGGGGTGATATTGACTGATTACGCACAATAAAAGGAAACAGTCCGAACGACTGTTTAACAACACGTGACAAAAGTGTACGTTCAGCGTTTTGTCCTTTTTTTTTGCAGCATCGGCCGCCTGCCCTTATTAGATGATTGATGTCCCTTTAAGCGTAGGACTTTGATTGATATAATGGAATCTACCCTTCGGAATTCAGGTTGCAGCGAAACGTGTGGTGAAATAATAGCTCTAATAAGTAGATTGATGAGGGCCACGAGATCTTGAATAATAAGAATTGTTTATTCACCAGTTTGGACCTAGATGGTGTTATATAGTAATTTTGAGAAGTGTTTTATATTTCTTTGTGAAACATGGAGGGTAAGTTCTTGGAGAACGGGGTTTCCAGTTTCTCTTTTCACAATTTACATAATTACAGATCAGAAGCAAAGTCAAAGCTCAACTAAACAAAGAGCAATTGAAACGGTACAAACAAAATATTGAACAAGTTTCCAAACTGTCTATCTTTAGAGCCAATCAAGCGATTTTCTTTACTGTTTTTTCCTCTTCTTGATGTCCTCTTTCATCACGGAGCTCGTGATGAAAAGAAAAAGTTTCGTAGGTGCAATATTTTTGGACAAAGATCTCTTCGAAAATCGATTTTTAAGCACCTTCAGAATCGCGTTTTGAATTGAGTTTGTTACGTTCTTAAGGGATTGCAAGCGTGCCACTTCGATCAAAAAAAGCAAAAAAAAAATAATGCGGAATTTTTTGAATATGTCTCAAGTGGGGGATTCTCAACTTTGACCGCCCGTAACTTGAGAACGCTTCTACCGATTGGAGTGTATCCAACTGTATTTTTTCCCATTTTGAAGTCCTCTTTCATCTCACACCGTGACATTACGATCAACAGCAGAAAAATGTTCCCACACTTTTTTTTTAAATGTTCAAAGGGGGGGGGGGGATTACGACTTTTTTACTGTTTAATTAACCGGCTGTAACTTAAGAACGCCTCGACCGATTGGAGTGAATTCAATTTTTTTAACAAATGAAGATATAAAAAAGAACAGAAGAAGGTCCCGAGGTAACACTCATCAACTCTGTATTACAGTACATAACTTCCTAAAGCGGTTTCTATAATAATATGGATCTTGCCAAAATGGCGTCGCTCACCAAAATCGGTTGATTCTCTTTAGGAATAGACAGTTTAAAGTTTGACTCAAAATTTGGGGTGTATCGTTTCAATTGCTTCTTAATGTATTAGAATTCGGGTTAAAATGATGAAAATGTGACAATTATTGAGCTATGTCAAAAAAATAAATTCTTCCTGACCAAAATTATTGTCAATAATAATAATTAAAATATAATTTATCATGCGAATTAGTGTTTAATCATTAGAATCTTTGCTACGAAGCACTGAAATTTCCAAACATTTCCATATTTGCGTTACGTGTGGAATATGAAACATTCCGTTAGGCAGCACAAAACCCGATAATGAAAAAATTATATAAAATTGTGTACAAAACGCGTAGGGCGTCAAATAAAACTGATTAAGTTCCATTCAAAAATAAACGCGTGTTTCCATCCTGAGCTCCGAAATTCAAGGCACAATAAATATTTGCCTGACGGTTATTTTTGATACATCGTGTTGTCCCAATACAAAAAAAAACTCCCAATATACTGAAATATATTGAAGTCCAATTATCTTTTAATTTGTTACGGAAGTTGAGCAGGAAAATGCTGGTACGCGTAAGCAATCAGTGGTGAAATTTCCTTCTTAATTCGTTGATTACGAACAAGACTTTAAGAATAATGACAGAACAAAACTTTGGCAATCTCGGCTTTTCCCCGCTGTAATGAAATAAAGTTTCATCACCTAATTAAGGCAAGAAATGAACTTCCAAGTATTGAGAACGTGTATTTAAATGCCAACATAAATTTAAGGTTTATTGAAATGAGTTTTCATTTGGGGTGCCGTGTTGTTTCTATGGACCCACGTTTGAATTAATTAAGTTATCAATACAAAACATATTGATTAATTTAAATTTAATTCAACTATAACCACCACACATAAAGACGTCAAAGTTTATATTCCTTGTAAACTGTTTATATCAAAATGTTATTTAAATCTCTTATAAGCACTATTCAAGTAAGAGTGGCATCCTAGAAGATTGCAATCGCTCCATTTTGATTAAAAACAGACAACCCTTTATACACCTCTGTATAGCTCACTTAAGTGAGCACATTTGTTGCGGAGACAGTCTGTCTAGTAGTAGAGCTGGTGGAAATACGAAAATTGGGAAAACATTGTTTTATCTGCTAATAATTCAACTTTATTTAGTTCCTCATGAATAAAAAAATACTGTGTGTAAACAAAAAGGGACACGATTTCGGTTCAATGTTCGGTTTTTAGGGACTTTATAATCGACTTTTTCGCTACTTAAAAAAAAACGTATTCTTTTGGTGCTAATTTCGTTCAAACTAAGTAGCTTAAGTTCCTAGAAGATTGCAATCGTTCAATTTTGATCAAAAAAGGGCAATACATGGTTTACTGCGGTGCAAATGCAGTTAATTTTAACTGCTCTGACGCCTCAATTTAGGCAACCCTTTATACACCTCTGAATTACTCACTTAAATGAGTGCATTTGTTTCGGAGAAAGTCTTTTAGCGATAGAGCTGGTGGAGATACAAAAAATTTAAAAAAATTGTTTTCGTTCTAATTCAGGTTGCCTTTTATACTATCACCTTTAAGAAATTGGAATCGTCCCATTCCTCTCGAAAATAGCATAAAAGGAATTCCAACTTGGTTTTGAAATTGATAAAAAATAATTGTTGAGCAATACATGGCTTACTGCAGTGTCTTCTTCTTCTTGATCTCAGCTTCTCCTTCGGAGGTTGCTGATCATCATGGCTATTCTACTGCGGTGTAAACGCAGCTAAATTTAACTGCTTTGACGCCTCAATTTAGACATCTCTGTATACACGTCTGTATAACTTACTTAAATGAGTATATTAGTTCCGGAGTAAGTTTTTCTAGCTATAGAGCTGGTGGAGATACCAAAAAATTAGTAAAAAAATTGTTTTTTTGTTCTAATTCAGGTTGCTTTTTATACTACCACTTTTAAGAAATTGTTCCATTCCTCTCAAAAATAGCATAAAGGGTATCTCTACTTGGTTTTGAAATTGACAAAAAATAATTTTGGGCAATACAGGGCTTACTGCGGTGTAAACGTAGCTAAATTTAACTGCTTTGCCGACTCAGGTTACACTACTCATTATACACGTCTGTATAACTCACTTAAATGAATACATTTGTTCCGGAGAAAGTCATTCTAAGAGTAGAGCTAGTGGACATATGAAAATTGGAGAAAAGATGTTTGTTTTTGTACTAATTCAGGTTAATTTTAGTTTCTCATGAATGAAAAAAATACTGTGTGTAAACAAAAAAGTCAAGATTTCGGGAGTTGAAGACAGACTCCATCGGGAAAATGACCAAAGGGGGAAGTAGATGACTTTTTTCTCAATCCTCAATTTAGAGCTCTAACTTGAGAGAGAGAGCTTGAGAGAGACCGCCTCAAATGTTTTTTCTTCTTCTTGATGTCCTCTTTCACCTCCCACCATCGAAAATTTCGTAGGTGCAACATTTTCTGAGATAGACCCGTTCAGAGGCCGATTTTTATGCACTTTTAGAATCACGCTTTTGGACCATTTAAAAAAAAAACTTCTTTATAGAGTTAATTTTATTCGAATTAAGTTTGTTACGTTCTTAGGGGATTGCAAGCGTGCCATTCCGATCAGAAATAGCAAAAAAAATGTTTAACAATTTTTTCGAAAATGTCCAAAGTGGGGTTATTACGACTTTTCTCGCAATTTTCAACTTTGACCGCTTGTAACTTGAAAACGCCTCGACCGCTCAGGGTGAATAAAACGTTTTTTTCCTCTTCTTGATGTCCTCTTTCACGAAGTTGCGTAGGTGCAATATTTCGAGGGATAGACCCCTTCGGTGGTCGATTTTTAGGACTTTAGAACCGCGTTTTTTGACCATTTTTAAAAAGACCTCTTTAGAGTTTAAAGTCATTCGAATTGCGTTTGTTACATTCTTAGGGGAGTGCAAGCGTGTCTTTCTCATCAGAAATAGCAAAAAAAATGTTTCGAAATTTTTTCGAAAATGTCCAAAGGTTTTCAACTTTTTTCCTCAATTTTCAACTTTGACCTCCTCCTGTAACTTGAAAACGCTTCGACCGATCAGAGTGAATAAAACTCTTTTTTTCCTCTTCTTGATGTCCTCTTTCACCTCCCACCATTGGAAATTTCATAGGTGCAACATTTTCGGATATAGACCCCTTCGGAGGGTGATTTTTAACCACTTTTAGAATCGCGCTTTTTGATAATTTAAAAAAAAACCTTTTTAGAGGTTAAATTCATTTGACTTGAGTTTGTTACGTTCTTAGGGGATTGCAAGTGTGCCACTACGATCAAACACAGCAAAAGAATTTTTCCGATTTTTTTTTTAAATGTCTAAAGGGGAGGGGGGAGGGGGTATTACGTCTTTTTTCTCAATTCTCAACTTTGACCGCGTTCAACTTAAGAATGCCTCGACCGAACGGAGTGAATGCAACTGCTTTCTCTTTTTTTTTGTTGTCCCCTTGCACCTCCCACCACCGGAAGTTCTGTAGGAGCAATATTTTAGGACATAGACCCCTTCGGTGGTCGATTTTTAGGCACTTTTAGAATCGCTATTTTTAACCATAAAACAAAAAAGCGGAAAAGGATGAAAAACATTTTCCATAAGTAAAATATACTAGAATAAATAATGGGAGTTGTTAAATGTTATTCTCTCTGAACTTCGGTTAGTTAGTAAGAAAAAAATAAATTAAGAATTAAGTGGCTAAGTACCTTCTGAACCTTCCTAATTGGCAGCTAAAATGAGCTCAAAAATGACAGTCAAACTATTTTGGAACTATAAGTTGGACTATAAACCCGTATATTGTAAAAAAATTCGAAACTAAGAACTAAAGTATATGATCAATAGCTTGCTAACAACATGGCGCACAATTTATAATTGAAATCCTGCCCTCTCATATATTTATTTTAATACAGGAAACCGATTAATTTAGTTTCAGCGCTTAAAATTAACTGCAATGATAAGTCAATATCAGTTTCAAATTCTGGCTATACAAATTAGGGGTCAAATGCAATATAATAAATTGTAATGTATTTATTATTCAGAAAAATGTAATACTTATTAATATGCACATATAAATGAACTGTTTCCTATTATGGGTTGTCAGGTTGGTGAAACAATTTAATACAAAACAGTAAATAATTTAGAAGAGAAAAATGAGCTGTCGGAAGCAATAAAGCCAGCACAGTCATATGATTCATATATGTTTTTTATGTATTTTCCAATGGGAAAAATGCACCGTTATGCGACCCAATAAACTGGATACGACCATTTGTAGACTGCGGTTCGCGTTAACCCTGGACCATATTGACCGATCGTTTGCAATAAAAAGGGAACTTTGAAAAATTTCTTACCTTATAGTTCCTTGATTTGAAATCTTTCTCATGAATTGAGACAACTTTGTTGAATGCTGCAAATGAAAAACTTTCCTCTGTTTTTAAGAAAGAGACTAACCTTGACCCATAAACTGGCTAATTGCCTACTCGAATCCATTAGCAGGTAACAGGAATTAAATTTCTATTTCCGGCCAGAACGTAACATTTCCCTTAATGTCAGATGATCGCTGCACTAAGGTCTTTCTGGCCAGCAGCCAAATCAAAGGTGAAACTAACGGGTAATATACTCTTTGGGCTCCAATAAAACGGAAAACAACAGCTTTCAGGAGTGCTTTCTGTCCAAACCGTTAATGATTCCGTGTCGGGCCGGCCCCCCGAAGAGCTTCCCTCAAACTCTCAAGAAGGATAATTAATTTTGGTACAGTTTGAGGCCACTGGAGGTTTAAAGTTTAGTTTTTGAGGCTGCTGTTAGTGTTTGGTGCAATGGCAACAATATAATTTATGATAGTTGCTCTATACATTTAATCAGTAGGTACAGTGGTTTAAGTGAGTGGGGTATTCTGGAAAACGCCGAAGCTTCGGTTACAAAACTTTCACTTGTAGTAAGTTTGTTGTATTCACCGGAGATATTGATCTAAAACAGCATAAAAACATCCAATTTTTTTTTCAAAATATGTAAAGAGAAGTTCTTCTCTTTTCTCAGTTTCCAATTTTGTACGGCCTGTAAAACGAATGGATCGATTGAAGTTAGTCTAATAGTTTTTTTGTTCCTTTTGATGTCCTCTTTCACCTCACACCATAGAAAGTTCCGTAGGTTCATTATTTTGCAGATAGAACTCCTTGATGGGCTTTTGAGGCAGTAAAAAAACACTGTTATGGGGTTGTTTCAATCATAGGGGATTGATAGTGTCTCATTTCTGTGAGAGCCAAGGGAATTTGTGAGCCAACTGAATTGGAACGGGAAATGAAGCATCTGGATGAAGTATTTGGTTGGAATGGATACAGCAAGCACGAGTTTGATAGGGTAGTCCGTCCAAGGAATATAGAGCGCCAGGAAGGAACAACGGGAGAAGATGAAGAAAAGCGCGGCTGAACTACTCTACCATACACCCACAAAGTAACCGACAGCATCGGCACGGTACTGGAAAAGCACAATGTTAAAACTGTCTTTAAACCCACTCGTACACTACAACAGAGCTTGAGATCGGCCAAAGACCGCATAAATCCCCTATCGACACCCGGAATTTATCGAGTTCCATGCACCTGTGGCTCGGTATACATTGGCACCACCAAACGCAGTGTCAACCCGAGGATTACGGAACGCAAGAGGAGTTGCAGGCTGGGTCAGCAGTCAGCAACAGGACAATCAGCAGGACAAAAGTCAGCAGTAGCAGAGCACAATCTCTCCGAAGGTCACGACATCCTTTTCAACGAGGTGCTTTAAACACGACAACAATTAAACCAGAAAATTACGTTTTCAAATGCAGACTGGAAGCGAGTTCTACGACGTATTTCAAGTACGCCGACACCTCTCGCCACGCCCACGACTACCCCCACCCCAGTACCTCCACTGCAGCGCGACGGCGAGGAAATAAATACCACAGAGCTCACCACAGTCGAATCAGTGAACGTCGGGGAGAATCGAAGATCATTTCGCCAATTGCCTCATCGCCTTTGATAATGTCTGTCGCAGCTGTAGACGAAACGTCAGGAAGAAACCCCATTGGACCGCGGCTTCAAAGCCCGGAAAACACTTTAGAATGTATTTTGACCGGCCACTCTTGTGACGTATCACTCGCCTACGGCTATTGTGCAACTGGTCGAAAGTTGCACTTTTCACACGATTGTGACGATTAAAAGTAACAAAGAGTTGGGTAAGAACGCTTATTGCAATGATTCTAAAATAAAAAAACTAACAATTACGCGTATCAAACTAATTTAAAATGTCATGCTGTAGATCAATACACTTAATGAACGTTATGTGGAAAAAAATAAGAGTTTCAGCACTGCTTAACCTAACTAGAAAATTACGGCCAAAATCGAGTAAAAAAATATAAAAATTCGGCAATTTTCGAGAAAATCTAGTCAGGAGTAGGGTTAAAAATTACGAAAAAAGCGTGTAAAAAAGAGTTTTTCAAAAACTTGGTTAGGGCCAAGATCAAGTCAAAAATATAAAAATGTTGGTGCCATTCGAGAAAGGCAGGTGAAGAGTACAGCTAAAAATAGATAAAAAAATTACTAAAATGCGTGTAAAACTGCAAGTTGGGATTTTTGAAAAAACTTGATTAGGGCGACAAAATCGAGTAAAAAATATCAAAATTTGGTGATTTTCGAGAAAGTCAGGTTCGGGTCAGTATTAGGACTAAAATTTGATAAAAAATGACTCAAAAAAGTGCAAAAATGTGAATTTGAAGTTTCTGAAAAAGTTGATTAGTATTAAAATCAAGTAAAAAAAATAAAAACTTGGTGATTTTCGAGAAAGTCAAGTCAATATTAAGCTAAAACTTGACGGAAAGACTCTCTCAAAAGAGTGGCAAAATGTAAATTTGGAGTTTTTAAAAAAACTTGATGAGGGCCAAAACCGAGAAAGTAGTAGACCAAAAAATCGATGAAAAATGATTCAAAATATCGTAAAAATACAAATTTACAGTTTTTGAAAAACTTGATTGGGACTAGAACCGGATAAAAAATATCAAAAAAATTAGTGATATTCGAGCAAGTCAGGTCAGGATTAGACCTAAAAATTGATAAAAAATTATTTCAAAGCGTCTAGAAATGCAAATTGGGAATTTTTAAAAAATTTGATTAGGGCCATAATTGAGTAAAAAATATAAAAATTTGGTGATTTTCGAGAAAGTCAGATCAGGATTACTACAACGGGAGTACAAAGGTCAGGAGTAGAGCTAAAAATCGATGAAAAATTACTCAAAAGTGTGGAAAAATAGAAATTTGGAGTTTTTGAAAACATAGTTAGGGCCAAAATCGGGTAAAAAATAATTTAAAGCTTTTAATAATTCAAATTTTGATGTGTTTAGAGAAGCTCAATTTTTTGACAAAATCAGGAAAAATTGACTGGTCTTCTAATTTGTTTTTTTTAAGAAATGACATTTTTTTACTAAAATAAATAAAATTTGGCCCAAAACTCATCAAAAATGAAAATTTGATATTTTACGAGTAAGTCAAGATAGGATTAGGGTCCAAAATTACGAAAAATTACTGAAAACATTTAGAAACGCAAATTAAATGTTCCATTTCAAAATGTTGTCCTGTCTAGTTGTGAATATTGATTAAAAGTTTTTGGGAAATTTCCGGTAAAAAACTAGGATCAAAATCATTTAAAAATGTCTTAAAGCGACCACAAATGCATATTTCAAGGGTTTAGGTAAGAACTGGGTTATCAGTTAATAATTGCTTAAACCGTATAAAAATGCAAATTTAAAGCTTTTGAAAAACTTAATTAGGGCTAAAATCGGATAAAAATATAAAAATTTGATGATTTTTGCGGAAATCACGTCAGGATTAAGGGCTTAAAATCGATGCAAAATAACTCAAAAACGTGTAAAAAATGAAACAT
Organism: Taphrorychus bicolor; assembly: GCA_951812265.1. Lineage (NCBI taxonomy): Eukaryota > Metazoa > Arthropoda > Insecta > Coleoptera > Curculionidae > Taphrorychus > Taphrorychus bicolor. The sequence continues at coordinate 5,673,043 of OX638302.1, read as the reverse complement.
TGCAATTTTTGAAAAACTTGCTTAGGGCCAAAATCAGGTCTAAAATATAAACATTTGGTGACGTTTAAGAAAGTCAGGTGAAGGGTAGAGCTAAAAATAGATAAAAAAATTACTAAAATGCGTGTAAAATTGCAGGTTGGGGTTTTTGGAAAACTTGATTAGTGCCATAATTATGTAAAAAATATAAAAATTTGGTGACTTTCAAGAAAGTCAGGTCAACATTAGCTTAAACTTGATGAAAAGTCACTCAAAAGAGTGTAAAAACGTAAATTTGGAGTTTTTAAAAAATTGATTAGGGCCAAACTCTGGTAAAAAATAGAAAAATTTGGTGTTTTCGAGATAGTCGAGTCAGAATTAGGGCTACAAATCGAAGAAAAAGGACTCAAAACCGTGTAAAAAAAAATCAAATTTGAGATTTTAGGGCTAAAACCGGATAAAAAATATAAAAAAATGGTGATATTCGAACAAGTCAGGTCAGGATTAGAGCTAAAAATTGATCAAATATGACTTACTTAAAAACGTCTAGAATTGCAAATTGGGAGTTTTTGAATAATTTGATTAGGGCAGTAACTGAGTAAAAAAATTTGATGATTTTCGAGCAAGTCAGATCAGGATTAGGGCTTAAAATCGATGAAAAATGACTCAAAAGTGTGTAAAAATACACATTTGGAGTTTTAAAAAACATAATTAGGGCCAAAATCGGGTAAAAAATAACCTAAAGCCTTTAATAATGCAAATTTTGATATGCTTGGAGAATCTCAATTTTTATATAAAATCAGACAAAACGGACTGGTATTCTAATTTGTTGTTTTCAAAAAAATGACATATTTGTACTAAAATAAATAAAACTTGGTCCAAAACTCATCAAGAATGAAAATTTTATCTTTTACGAGTAAGTCAAGATAGGATTAAGGTCAAAAATGATGAAAAATGACTCATAAAATTTAGAAATGCCAATTAAAAGTTCCATTTCTAAATGTTGTCCTGTCTAGTTGTCAATATTGATTAAAAATCGAAGAAGAATCGAAACATAGCAGCGTGTGAAAAGGACAATTTTCGACACTAGTTGCACAATATGCTATTTTCAGAATAATTTGGGGATTTGGACAAACATATACAAGTTGGGGTTTTTGGAAAACTTGACTAGGGCCACAATCGAGTAAAAAAATATAAAAATTTCATGATTTTTGAGAGTCAGGTCAGTACACGGGCTAAAATTTGATGAAAAATGACTCAAAATAGTGTAAAAATGTGTACTTGTAAAGAGTTTTTAAAAAACTTGAATAGGGCCAAAATATGGCAAAAAATATAAAAATGGTGTTTTCGAGAGAGTCGGGTCAGAACTAGGGCTACAAATCGAAGAAAAAAGACTCAAAAGCGTGTAAAAATGCAAATTTGGAGTTTTTGAAAACATAATTAGGACCCAAATCGGGTAAAAGATAACCTAAAGCTTTTAATAATGCAAATTTTGATATATTTGCATTTTTAGATAAAGTCGGGATAAAGGATAAAAACGGACTGGTATTGTAATTTGTTGTCTTTAAAAAAATTACATATTTGCACTAAAATAAATAAAACTTGGTCCAAAACTCATCAAAAATTAAATTTTATCTTTTACGAGTAAGTCAAGATAGGAATAACATCAAAAATGATGAAAAATTACTCAAAACATTTAGAAAAATACAAATTTACAGTTTTTGAAAAACTTGATTGGGACTAGAACCGGATAAAAAATATCAAAAAAATTATTGATATTCGAGCAAGTCAGGTCAGGATTAGACCTAAAAATTGATAAAAAATGATTTCAAAGCGTCTAGAAATGCAAATTGGGAATTTTTAAAAAATTTGATTAGGGCCATAATTGAGTAAAAAATATAAAAATTTGGTGATTTTCGAGAAAGTCAGATCAGGATTACTACAACGGGAGTACAAAGGTCAGGAGTAGGGCTAAAAATCGATGAAAAATTACTCAAAAGTGTGGAAAAATAGAAATTTGGGGTTTTTGAAAACATAGTTAGGGCCAAAATCGGGTAAAAAATAATTTAAAGCTTTTAATAATGCAAATTTTGATGTGTTTAGAGAAGCTCAATTTTTTGACAAAATCAGGAAAAATTGACTGGTCTTTTAATTTGTTTTTTTTAAGAAATGAAATTTTTTTACTAAAATAAATAAAATTTGGCCCAAAACTCATCAACAAAAATAAATAAAATTTGATATTTTACGAGTAAGTCAAGATAGGATTAGGGTCAAAAATTACGAAAAATTACTGAAAACATTTAGAAACGCAAATTAAAAGTTCCATTTCAAAATGTTGTCCTGTCTAGTTGTCAATATTGATTAAAAGTTTTTGGGAAATTTCCGGTAAAAAAATAGGATCAAAATCATTTAAAAATGTCTTAAAGCAACCACAAATGCATATTTTAAGGGCTTAGGTAAGAACTGGGTTACCAGTTAATAATTGCTTAAACCGTATAAAAATGCAAATTTAGAGCTTTTGAAAAACTTAATTAGGGCTAAAATCGGATAAAAATATAAAAATTTGATGATTTTCGCGGAAATCACGTCAGGATTAAGGGCTTAAAATCGATGAAAAATAACTCAAAAACGTGTAAAAAATGAAACTTTGCAATTTTTGAAAAACTTGCTTAGGGCCAAAATCAGGTCTAAAATATAAACATTTGGTGACGTTTAAGAAAGTCAGGTGAAGGGTAGAGCTAAAAATAGATAAAAAAATTACTAAAATGCGTGTAAAATGGCAGGTTGGGGTTTTTGGAAACTTGATTAGTGCCATAATTATGTAAAAAATATAAAAATTTGGTAACTTTCAAGAAAGTCAGGTCAACATTAGCTTAAACTTGATGAAAAGTAACTCAAAAGAGTGTAAAAACGTAAATTTGGAGTTTTTAAAAAATTGATTAGGGTCAAAATCTGGTAAAAAATATAAAAATTTGGTGTTTTCGAGATAGTCGAGTCAGAATTAAGACTACAAATCCAAGAAAAAGGACTCAAAACCGTGTAAAAAAAATCAAATTTGAGATTTTTGAAAAACTTTATTAGGGCTAAAACCGGATAAAAAATATACAAAAATGGTGATATTCGAGCAAGTCAGGTCAGGATTAGAGCTAAAAATTGATCAAATATGACTTACTTAAAAGCGTCTAGAATTGCAAATTGGGAGTTTTTGAATAATTTGATTAGGGCCGTAACTGAGTAAAAAAATTTGATGATTTTCGAGCAAGTCAGATCAGGATTAGGGCTTAAAATCGATGAAAAATGACTCAAAAGTGTGTAAAAATACACATTTGGAGTTTTAAAAAACATAATTAGGGCCAAAATCGGGTAAAAAATAACCTAAAGCCTTTAATAATGCAAATTTTGATATGTTTGGAGAATCTCAATTTTTATATAAAGTCAGGCAAAACGGACTGGTATTCTAATTTGTTGTTTTCAAAAAAATGACATATTTAAACTAAAATAAATAAAACTTGGTCCAAAACTCATCAAAAATGAAAATTTTATCTTTTACGATTAAGTCAAGATAGGATTAAGGTCAAAAATGATGAAACATGACTCACAACACTTAGAAATGCCAATTAAAAGTTCCTTTTCTAAATGTTGTCCTGGCTAGTTGTCAATATTGATTAAAAGTCGAAGAAGAATCGAAACATAGCAGCGTGTGAAAAGTGCAATTTTCGACACTAGTTGCACAATATGCTATTTTCAGAAATATTTGGGGATTTGGACAAACATATACAAGTTGGGGTTTTTGGAAAACTTGATTTGAATCGAGTAAAAAAATATAAAAATTTCATGATTTTTGAGAGTCAGGTCAGTACACGGGCTAAAATTTGATGAAAAATTACTCAAAATAGTGTAAAAATGTTTTTGAGTTTTGTGAAAAGTTTTTAAAAAACTTGAATAGGGCCAAAATATGGCAAAAAATATAAAAATTTGGTGTTTTCGAGAAAGTCGGGTCAGAATTAGGGCTACAAATCAAAGAAAAAGGACTCAAAAGCGCGTAAAAATGCAAATTTGGAGTTTTTGAAAACATAATTAGGACCCAAATCGGGTAAAAGATAACCTAAAGCTTTTAATAATGCAAATTTTGATATGTTTGCATTTTTAGATAAAGTCGGGATAAAGGATAAAAACAGACTGGTATTCTAATTTGTTGTTTTTAAAAAAATGACATATTTGCACTAAAACAAATAAAACTTGGTCCAAAACTCATCAAAAATGAAATTTAATCTTTTACGAGTAAGTCAAGATAGGATTAAGTTCAAAAATGATGAAAAATTACTCAAAACATTTAGAAATGCAAATTAAAAGTTCGATTTCTAAATGTTGTCCTGTCTAGTTGTCCATATTGATTAAAAGTTTTTGGGAAATTTGCGGTAAAAACTAGGTTCAAAATCATTTAAAAATGTCTTAAAGCGTCTACAAATGTATATTTTAAGGCTTTAGGTAAGAACTGGGTTATCAGTTAAAAGTTACTCAAGGCGTTTAAAAATGCAAATTTAAAGTTTTTGAAAAATTTAATTAAGGCCAAAATCGGAAAAAATATATAAAAATTTGATGATTTCCGAGTCAGGTCAGTATTAAGGCTAAAATCTGATGAAAAATGATTCAAAAGAGTGTAAAAATGTGATTTTGAAGTTTTTGAAAAAGCTGCTTAGGATTAAAATCAAGTAAAAAAAATAAAAATTTGGTGACTTTCAAGAAAGTCAGGTCAACATTAGCTTAAATTTGATGAAAAGTCACTCAAAAGAGTGTAAAAACGTAAATTTGGAGTTTTTAAAAAATTGATTAGGGCCAAAATCTGATAAAAAATATAAAAATTTGGTGTTTTTGAGAGAATTGGGTCAGAATTAGGGCTACATATCGAAGAAAAAGGATCCAAAGCGTGTAAAAATGCAAATTTGAGGTTTTTGAAAAACTTGATTTGGGCCAAAACCGAGCAAGTAGCAGGGCAAAAAATCGATGAAAAATGACTCAAAAGCGTGTAAAAATGCAAATTTATAGTTTTTGAAAAACTTGATTAGAGCTAAAACCTCATAAAAGATATAAAAAAATGATGATATTCGATATGCAAGTCAGGTCAGGATTAGAGCTAAAAATTTATCAAAAATGACTGAAAAGCGTCTAAAAATGGAAATTGGGAGTTTTTGATAAATTTGATTAGGGCAATAATTGAGTAAAAAATATAAAAATTTGGTGATAAGTGATTTGGTTAAACTTGACTAGGATAAAAATTGGTTAAAAAAAATAAAGATTTGGTGATTTTCGAAGAAGTCACGTCGATTAGGACTAAAAATCGATAAAAAATTACTTAAAAGCACGTGAAATGTGCAATTTTCGACACTAGGTTGCACAATATACTATTCTAAGAAATATTTGGGGATTTGGGCAAACAGTGTATAAACCACATATTTAATTGAAAAATCGATATTTATAATAGTATGTTGTGCAACTAGTGTCGAAAATTGCACTTTTCACACGATTGTGATGGTTTGGACACGAGCAGTAGGCGACTTTTGGTGTCCAGTAGTAGTAGCCAGCATTCCAACGCGACCTGGGATGACAATAATAAATTAATAAGATATGTGTATGGAGGTTATTCTTCATGTTTTGGATATATTATATTTTTAACCGCTTCTAGGTCTCGACAAAATATATGGCCCTGAGAAGGACTTCAACAGTTGTCGAAACCTCGGCATTTCACAGAGTGTAGGTTGTTTTATTGTCCTGTATCCATAACACATATTGAGCTTTGTTTAACTGGACAAGAATGCGCTGTCTATAATTACAATGTCTGGAAGCATATAGTCAAGTGGGATATGAAGAACAGACCTGCAGTACAAAGAATGCAGGAAAAGGCACAAATAGCGCAAATTTCGAATTGCAGGTCAACCGATTTAAACGGATACACAAAGGCTACGTAGTCCTTGAAAGTCACAACAGGTGTCCCCAGGTTCTACACAACGCTTTTTAACAATAATTAGGTTGAATGATATGGTTGGCATAGGTCAAGGCAGCGTCAAGCGGGTCAAGCATAAGTTTCACTAATTCATTTGTTCAATGCCCTTGTTCACAAAATGGCCGCCACAAGTAGCAAAAGTCGGCCATTTTCAGCACTAATTCAGCTCAAATGCGGCCCAGTTAAAAGAGGTACAAAATTTTGAAATCTATCAACAAGAAAAACTAGTTATCTAAATTTGTAGCTTAAGTCAAGAACAAAGCATTATCCTAATGGGCATTGGATAAAAATATAGTGGTAAATAATAATCCAACCGCATAGCTTTCTTTGTGGTATAATTAAAGTAGAAAGGGTGCAAAAACCCAGACTAAGTCCTTAAGGGATGTTTTAGCTGGTGTAGCTCACCTAGTTTTGCAACCTGGCAAGCTTAAACAATGTCTCTTTGAACGTTCCGCTGTGTTTAAATATTTGGACAAAACACCCTTCTGATTTTATCATAATATACGTCAGAATACGTTATATACAAACTTAAAGTCCATTAATTTATGTGTCCTCATATACATTTATCCAAGGAAAGGCTGCCGCTTAGAGCAATGTGTGTGGCTCACGTATAATTTCTGTTGTCCTTCCGGTTTGTGTATTATTCCCAAGAAGCTCATGAATATGGAAGAGGTAAAAGAGCTAGAGGCGACAATATGCGCCCTCGGCTACGAGAACCGGAATTTATTTAGTTATTTAAAGTACAAATGCGTTGTTTATTTTCCAGTTTTCTCTCTTATCTGTGCCTGAAAAATATTATGTAATATGCTTTGTCCTCAAATTTTCTATACAACGCTGCTGCAACACGACGGGAATATAAATGCTAAATTACTCGGCACGAACGACCCAAATTCTTTTAATTCTCGTAGCTCTAAAAGACTGAAAATGAGTCTATAGATAAAGATAAATCAAAAAAGCTAATCTAATTTCCCGCTCACGCAATCTCCCACCACGCATTTTCACGAAACGAGATTATCTGTAGGAAAAAAACCTTCTCGACCAAGTTAATATTCATGTTTTCGACGTAATTAGTGATTATTCTTCAAAAAAGGCAGTAATTAGGTATATTATTAGCTTCGAGGCATGGGCGTAGTTGTAAACGGCTTTTGAAGAGCTTCGAAGCTGGAAGGTATCATCGAAAAATGTTGGGCACTAAGCGGATTAGACAGACAAAATAGCTGGAAATTATTTTCGTCTTGTGGCTCTTCCTTATTCCTTCACCACCTAATTTACGGATTTATCTTATGGTTACAGTTTCCTCAAAGTCGAACTTCGGGCAGCACACTCTGAATATACCGCCCCTACATGTCAAACTGGAAACATTCTGTCACAGCATAAAACTTGCTAAAGGGTATTCCTGTGCTTAGCCACCCTCCACTGGACACCTTCAAGCTTTCACCAATGGCAATCACATAATATTGTTAAATTTCTTCTCGCTCTAAAGGGTTTTGAGGATGTGCGACCCTACTTGCCAAAGAATATTTCTGAGCTTAGCCACCATCTACTGTATGCTTTCAAGCTTCCACTAATGGTGGTCAATAATATGGATTCCCTCCAACTATTGATCTTCTTAAGCTGCTTTTTTCTTGTTAATTTCAAATCACATAATATTGATAAATTTCTTCTCTCTGTAAAGGGTGTCGAGGATGTGCGACCCTACTTGCTAAAGAGTATTGTCTTACTTCAAATTTCCTTTTGTTCATGTAAAAATAGACATTTTACTTTGTTTTTCTTGAAGATTCTCATAATCTTCTTATTGTCGTCTGTTACGAATAAGATATGATTTTTTTAAAAATTTTTGTGAAATGATTATTTTATATTTAAAGCTTACGGTTAAGACAACGGTTAAGACGTTTGTTTTTCAGACAAAATAATTAAATTTTTGTTGTCTTACATATTTATCGCTCACAGTTTAAATGAAGAAAAATTTCGAATAAAAATTATTTTGAGAAAAATACTAATCTACCTATTCCCTTTCTTGACGTGAATAACCAATTACATAACACTTTTCTTTAATTAAATATATTTCATAGCATTTATAGCTATTCTAATTAATACAAAGGCTCAGTCCAAGTTTTGAAACCTCGAACTATTCTCGAAATATTTACACAATTTCTCATTTTCCAAAATCGATCTCGAAGTCTCTGTTTCTGCATAACTCATTTTTTTCCAACAAACATGGTAGCGTAATGTATTTTTTTAGAGCCACAAGCCGCTCTCAAGATATTTAATGAATTTTTAGTTAAATTTTCAATCGTTCGGTAACTTCAAACTGTTCTCAAGATATTTAATAATTTTGCGATTTTGCAAAATATAAAAACGAAACACGATCGTCTAATATATACTAATAAACTGTTTCCGAGGTATCTATTAACATTTTTATTTTCCACCAACAAATCCATAAAGTTACTTCCCGTTTTAAGCTAACTTTTTCTAAGTAAGCCAAGTATGGAATAATTTTTTTTGATTTTTAAATCGGTTTCGAGATATTTACTAATTTTTCAACCAAAAAATTCCGAAAAAAATTAAAATGAGATTATGGCCAAAATCAATTAACAATTACTAAAAGCGTCAAACATGAAAATTTGGAGTCTTGGAGAAATTTAGAATAGAATTAGAACTGACATTTTTTATAAACAACAATAACAATTTTTATGTCTTTTGAAAAAGTCAGGTTAAGATTAATGCCAAAATACGTGAAAATCAATTGAAGTGTGTAAGAATACAAATTTGAAGTTTTTGTCAGAATTCGAACTAACATTATTTCAACAAAATTAAAATGAAGTTAAAATTTTAATTAAGTTAAGAAAAGTTAACAAAGAACTAAAAAAAATATCTAAAATATGCAGGTAAAAGAATATATTTAAAACATTTCTAGGTCTGTGCCAAATTTCCCTTATTACAATATGTATTACGAATGTGTTCCAACAATATATTCCAACTGGTCACTCATTAAAAAAAAACAATGTTGTGTCAAAATTCTCTCAAAAGAATGAAAATCTAAAAAAAATCCAATTTAAATCAACGGAAAAAACAATAAAAGAACAAAAATTTAGATCACAATTTATATTAAAATTGCTTGAAACGAACTCATTTTACTTAAAAATTACAATATTGATGTCTTTTTAAAAAGTCAGAACGGGATTAAGACGTGAAAAATGATTCAAAGGCGGTAAATATGAAAATTTTGATGCATTGGAAAAAATCAAATTAAGGTTATTGTCAAAATCAGTTCAAAATTACTCAACCTGTCAAAAAATGGCGATTAAAAGTTTCTAGGCAAATTCAGGTTAGGATTAAGGTCAAGATTGGTTGAGAAACTACACAGAGTTTCAAGAATTTTACAATAGATTTGGGACTAAAATTGTTTAAAAGTGACTCATGTTATCAAAAAAATGATAGCTTTGACATTTTTTGAAAAAGTCAGGCTACGATTAAGGCCAAAATACGAAAAAAATTACTCAAAGTGTGTAAAATACGAATTTGGATATTTCAAAAAAAATCAAATAAAGATTAGGGCCAAAATGAACTAAAAATTACTAAAAGCGTCACAAATGCAGAATAAAAGTCTCTGAGCAAGTTCAGGTTAGAACTAGGATCTAAAAATTACATAGAGCGTCTAAAAATGCAAATTTGAAATTCTTGGAGAAGTTCAGATTAGAATTGTCACTAAAGTTGTTTGAAAAGGACCCATTTTACATAAAAATGACAATTTTCATGTTTTTGTTTTGGAAAAGTAATGCCAAAATACTTGAAAAACGATTCAAGGGAGGTAAATATAAAAACTTCGAGGCTTTGGAAAAATTCAAATTAAAATTACTGTCAAAATCAGTTAAAAGTTACTCGAACTGTCAAAAATGCCGATTAAAACTTTCTAGGCAACTTTAGGTTAGGAGTCAGGTCAACATTGGTTAAGAAATTACACAGAGTGTCTAAAAATGCAAATTTGGGGTCTTCCAAGAATTTGACAATAGATTTGGGACTAAAATTGTTTAAAAGTGACTCATTTTATCAAAAAAAATTATAACTTTAACATTTTTTGAAAAAGTCAGGCTAGGATTAACGCAAAAAAACGTAAAGAATGACTCAAAGTGGGTAAACTACGAATTTTAATATTTCGAAAAAAATCAAATAAATATTAGGGCCAAGATCAATTAAAAATTGCTAAAAGCGTCAAAAATGCAGAATAAAAGTTTCTGAGTAAATTCAGGTTTGCATTGGGATCTAAAAATTACGCACAGCCTCTAAAAATGAAAATTTGAAGTTTTTGGAGAAATTCTGATTAGAATTAGAACTAAAATTGTTTGAAAAGAACTCATTTTAACTAAAAATTACAATTTTGATGTTTTTTTTTTGAAAAGTAATGCCAAAGTACTTGAAAAACGATTCAAAGAGGATAAATAAAAAAACTTGGAGGGTTTGGAAAAACTCAAACTAAGTATATGGCCACAATCAATTACAAATTATTAAAAGCGTCAAAAATCCAAATTTGAAGTCTTGGATAAATTTAGATAAATGAAATTTTTCGAAATTTCCTAAAACCTAAATAATAATTTTTATGTTTTCTGTAAAAGTCAGGCCAAAATACGTGCTGAATGACTCAAAGAGAGTAAATATAAAAAATTGGATGCTTTGGAAAAATTCAAACTAATATTATTGTTAAAATCAGTAAAAAATTACTCGAATTGTCAAAAAAATGCCGATTAAAAGTTTGTAGGCAAATTCAAGGTAGGACTGAAGTCAACATTGATTAGGAAAGTACACAGAGTGACTAAAAATGCAAATTTGGTGTCTTTCAAGAATTTTACAATAGATTTGGGGCTAAAATTGTTTAAAAGTGACTCATTTTATCAAAAAAATGATAACTTTGACATTTTTTGAAAAAGTCTGGCTAGGATTAAGGCCAAAAAACGTAAAGACTGACTCAAAGTGGTGAAAATGAATTTGAATATTTCGAAAAAATCAAATAAAGATTAGGGCCAAGGTCAATGAAAAATTGCTAAAAGCGTCAAAAATGCAGAATAAAAGTTTCTGAGCAAATCCAGGTTTGCATTAGGACCTAAAAATTACGCAGAGCGTCTAAAAATGCAAATTTGAAGTCTTTGGAGAAATTCTGATTAGAATTAGAACTAAAATTGTTTGAAAAGAACTTATTTTAAATAAAAATTACAACTTTGATGTTTTTTTTTGAAAAGTAATGCCAAAGTACTTGAAAAACGATTCAAAGAGGGTAAATAAAAAAACTTGGAGCTTTGGAAAAACTCAAACTAAGTATATGGCCACAATCAATTACGAATTACTAAAAGCATCAAAAATCCAAATTTGAAGTCTTGGATAAATTTAGATTAGAATTAGAATTGAAATTTTTCGAAATTTCCTAAAACCTAACTAATAATTTTTATGTTTTCTGTAAAAGTCAGGCCAAAATACGTGCTGAATGACTCAAAGAGAGTAAATATAAAAATGTTGATCCTTTAGAAAAATTCAAATTAATATTATTGTCAAAATCAGTTAAAAATTACCCAAACTGTCAAAAAATGCCGATTAAAAGTTTGTAGGCAAATTGAGGTTAGGACTGAAGTCAACATTGATTAAGAAAGTACACAGAGTATCTAAAAACGCAAATTTGGTGTCTTTCAAGAATTTTACAATAGATTTGGGGCTAAAATTGTTTAAAATTGACTTATTTTATCAAAAAAAATGACAACTTTGATATTTTTCAAATGTCAGGCTAGGATTAAGGCCATAAAACGTAAAGAATGACTCAAAGTGGGTAAAGTACGAATTTTAATATTTCGAAAAAAATCAAATAAAGATTAGGGCCAAAATCAACTAAAGATTACTAAAAGCGCCAAAAATGCAGAATAAAAGTTTCTGAGCAAATCCAGGTTTGCATTAGGATCTAAAAATTACGCAGAGCGTCTAAAAATGCAAATTTGAAGTCTTTGGAGAAATTCTGATTAGAATTAGAACTAAAATTGTTTGAAAAGAACTCATTTTAACTAAAAATTACAATTTTGATGATTTTTTGGAAAAGTAATGCCAAAGTACTTGAAAAACTATTCAAAGAGGGTAAATAAAAACACTTGGAGGCTTTGGAAAAACTCAAACTAAGTATATGGCCACAATCAATTACAAATTATTAAAAGCGTCAAAAATCCAAATTTGAAGTCTTGGATAAATTTAGATAATTGAAATTTTTCGAAATTTCCTAAAACCTAAATAATAATTTGTATGTTTTCTGTAAAAGTCAGGCCAAAATACGTGCTGAATGACTCAAAGAGAGTAAATATAAAAATTTTGATGCTTTGGAAAAATTCAAATTAATATTATTGTCAAAATCAGTTAAAAATTACTTGAACAGTCAAAAAATGCCGATTAAAAGTTTGTAGGCAATTTGAGGTTAGGACTGAAGTCAACATTGATTAAGAAAGTACACAGAGTATCTAAAAACGCAAATTTGGTGTCTTTCAAGAATTTTACAATAGATTTGGGGCTAAAATTGTTTAAAAGTGACTCATTTTATCAAAAAAATGATAACTATGATATTTTTCAAATGTCAGGCTAGGATTAAGGCCATAAAACGTAAAGAATGACTCAAAGTGGGTAAAGTACGAATTTTAATATTTCGAAAAAATCAAATAAAGATTAGGGCCATGATCAATTAAAAATTGCTAAAAGCGTCAAAAATGCAGAATAAAAGTTTCTGAGCAAATCCAGGTTTGCATTAGGATCTAAAAATTACACAGAGCGTCTAAAAATGCAAATTTGAGGTCTTTGGAGAAATTCTGATTAGAATTAGAACTAAAATTGTTTGAAAAGAACTCATTTTAATTGAAAATTACAATTTTGATGTTTTTTTTTTTGAAAAGTAATGCCAAAGTACTTGAGAAACGATTCAAAGAGGGTAAATAAAAAAACTTGGAGGCTTTGGAAAAACTCAAACTAAGTATATGGCCACAATCAATTACGGATTACTAAAAGGGTCAAAAATCCAAATTTGAAGTCTTGGATAAATTTAGATTAGATATAGAATTGAAATTTTTCGAAATTTCCTAAAACCTAAATAATAATTTTTATGTTTTCTGTAAAAGTCAGGCCAAAATACGTGCTAAATGACTCAAAGAGAGTAAATATAAAAATTTGGATGCTTTGGAAAAATTCAAACTAATATTATTGTTAAAATCAGTTAAAAATTACTCGAACTGACAAAAAAATGCCGATTAAAAGTTTGTAGGCAAATTCAGGTTAGGACTGAAGTCAACATTGATTAGGAAAGTACACAGAGTGTCTAAAAATGCAAATTTGGTGTCTTTAAAGAAGTTTACAATAGATTTGGGGCTAAAATTGTTTAAAAGTGACTCATTTTATCAAAAAAATGATAACTTTGACATTTTTTGAAAAAGTCAGGCTAGGATTAAGGCCAAAAAAACGTAAAGAATGACTCAAAGTGGGTAAAATACGAATTTGAATATTTCGAAAAAAGCAAAAAAAGATTAGGGCCAAGATCAATTAAAAATTGCTAAAAGCGTCAAAAATGCAGAATAAAAGTTTCTGAATAAATTCAGGTTTGCATTGGGATCTAAAAATTACGCACAGCGTCTAAAAATTAAAATTTGAAGTTTTTGGAGAAATTCTGATTAGAATTGGAACTAAAATTGTTTGAAAAGAACTAATTTTAACTAAAAATTACAATTTTGATGTTTTTTTGGAAAAGTAATGCCAAAGTACTTGAAAAACGATTCAAAGAGGGTAAATAAAAAAACTTGGAGGCTTTGGAAAAACTCAAACTAAGTATATGGCCACAATCAATTACAAATTATTAAAAGCGTCAAAAGTCCAAATTTGAAGTCTTGGATAAATTTAGATAATTGAAATTTTTCGAAATTTCCTAAAACCTAAATAATAATTTTTATGTTTTCTGTAAAAGTCAGGCCAAAATACGTGCTGAATGACTCAAAGAGAGTAAATATAAAAATTTGGATGCTTTGGAAAAATTCAAATTAATATTATTGGGAAAATCAGTTAAAAATTACTCGAACTGTCAAAAAATGCCGATTAAAAGTTTGTAGGCAAATTGAGGTTAGGACTGAAGTCAACATTGATTAAGAAAGTACACAGAGTGTCTAAAAAGGCAAATTTGGTGTCTTTCAAGAATTTTACAATAGATTTGGGGCTAAAATTGTTTAAAAGTGACTCATTTTATCAAAAAAATTATAACTTTGACATTTTTTGAAAAAGTCAGGCTAGGATTAAGGCCAAAAAACGTAAAGAATGAGTCAAAGTGGGTAAAATACGAATCTGAATATTTCGAAAAAAGCAAATAAAGATTAGGGCCAAAATCAACTAAAGATTACTAAAAGCGCCAAAAATGCAGAATAAAACTTTCTGAGCAAATCCAGGTTTGCATTAGGATCTAAAAATTACGCAGAGCGTCTAAAAATGCAAATTTGAAGTCTTTGGAGAAATTCTGATTAGAGTTAGAACTAGAATTGTTTGAAAAGAACTCATTTTAACTAAAAATTACAACTTTGATGTTTTTTTGGGAAAAGTAATGCCAAAGTACTTGAAAAACGATTCAAAGAGGGTAAATAAAAAAACTTGGAGGTTTTGGAAAAACTCAAACTAAGTATATGGCCACAATCAATTACAAGTTACTAAAAGCGTCAAAAATCAAAATTTGAAGTCTTGGATAAATTTAGATTAGAATTAGAATTGAAATTTTTCGAAATTTCCTAAAACCTAAATAACAATTTATATGTTTTCTGGAAAAGACAGGCCAAAATAAGTGCTAAATGACTCAAAGAGAGTAAATATAAAAAATTGGATGCTTTGGAAACATTCAAACTAATATTGTTGTTAAAATCAGTAAAAAATTACTCGAACTGTCAAAAAAATGCCGATTAAAAGTTTGTAGGCAAATTCAGGGTAGGACTGAAGTCAACATTGATTAGGAAAGTACACAGAGTGTCTAAAAATGCAAATTTGGTGTCTTTCAAGAATTTTACAATAGATTTGGGTCTAAAATTGTTTAAAAGTGACTCATTTTATCAAAAAAATGATAATTTTGACATTTTTTGAAAAATTCAGGCTAGGATTAAGGCCAAAAAACGTAAAGAATGACTCAAAGTGGGTAAAATACGAATTTGAATATTTCGAAAAATATCAAATAAAGATTAGGGCCAAAATCAACTAAAAATTACTAAAAGCGCCAAAAATGCAGAATAAAAGTTTCTGAGCAAATCCAGGTTTCCATTAGGATCTAAAAATTACGCAGAGCGTCTAAAAATGCAAATTTGAAGTTTCTGAAGAAATTCAGATTAGAATTAGAACTAAAATTGTGTGGAAAGAAATCTTTTTACCTAAAAATGACAATTTTGATGTTTATTTTGGAAAAGTAATGCCAAAATACTTGAAAAACGATTCAAGGTGGGTAAATATAAAAACTTGGAGGCTTTGGAAAAACTCAAATTAAGATTATGGCCAAAATCAATTAACAATTACTAAAAGTACTTATTTGACCTAAAAATAACAATTTTAATATTTCATTAATATTTAACATTTAAAATCAGGCTAGTGTTAAGGCCAAGGCCAAATTCCGTAAAAAATTCCTTAAAGTGTGTAAGAAGACAACTTTGGAGTGTTCGGCAAAATTCAAATTAACATTATTTCAACAAAATTAAAATCAAGTTAAAATACGAAATAAATTAAGAAAAGTAGAAAAAGACTAAAAAAAATATCTAAAATTTGCAGAGAAAGCAATAAATTTAAAATATTTCTAGTTTTGTGCCAAATTTCCCTTAGTACAATATGGATTACAAATTTGTGTACATTCCAACCGGCCAGTCCTTAAAAAAATTAATTGTGTGTCAAAATTCTCTCAAAAGAATGAAAACTTCAATTTAGATCAACGAAAAAAAAAATTAAAACAACAAAAATTTAGATTACAATTAAAAAACTCAAATTAAGATTATGGCCAAAATCAATTAAAATATACTAAAAGCGTTGAAAATGCAAAGAAAAGTGGAAACAAACTAAAAAAAATAATCCGAAATATTAAGGTAAAGGAATAAATTTAAAATATTTCTAGTTTTGTGCCAAATTTTCCTTATTACAAATATGTAATACAAATGAGTATACATTCCAATTGGTCAGTCTTAAAAAAAATAATTTTGTTTCAAAATTCTATCAAAAGAATGAAAAGCTGAATGAAAAAATCCAATTTAGATCAAAGAAAAACAATTAAAATAAGAAAGTTTTTGTACAAGCATAACAACGAATATTTGAAAAATGAAGAAAACAGCAAGATAGAAAAGCTTGTACAAAGAAAAATTACGACAAGAAAGAGAAGACAGAACGGTAGAAGAGAACACAAACAATTCCAAACAGCAGTAAATTTTGTTTTGATATTTTATTGGTGACTTGGAGGAGAAACAAATAACTAAATTGCCGGAATCTTTTGTAGAACTGTCAAAGCAAGCGAGAGACAATAATTGCAATAGAAAAAGGAGTAAGCAAAGAGCAAGTTGTCAAAAAAAATAAAATAGAGAAAACCATGAATGAAACCCAATAAAAAGTCTAATTTAGATCATTGACAACAAATATATAAGAAAAAAAAAACAAAAAAATGCAGGAAACTTAACAAAGAATAATAATGGAATAATTATTATTACAAAAATTTCGAATAAAAACCTTGTTTAGAACAGAGAAAATGTTAAGTTTTATTCAAAAAAAAGTTTTGTTTTGATGTAACACATCATATTTTAGTTCTCTTCCAACTAAGAGAACGATAGTGTAAATTCAAGACATTATTGGTTAAAACATATTGTTTCTTCCTTAAATAAATTAACTATTTGACAATTTTTTGCCTGGAAATAAAGTTATTTGAAAGGAAAAAATAAATTTTTTTTTTATAAATAGAATATAGTTTTTTTTTTAAAGAAAATTGGTTCATATTTATATAACATAAAGAGTGTTGAACTAATGAGCTAATGTTTCATACAAAGTAACTCACTCTGAAAAAACTAATTTCTTTATAAGAAAAAATATTATTTTCTTTATATGGAGAGCAGAAAATATTTCAATTGAAAGCAAGTTGCGTTCATCGTAGATATTTCTTTTGTGTGTGCGGTTTCGACCTTTTAAACGACTGATGAATCATCATTTCGTAAGCTCCAATTGTGCCCATCCCCAGACTAGTTTCGCCGTATACGGCTCATCAGTGAGGCTTTGACGTAATCAGAACTTGCAAAATTCGTTAGTTCAACAATCGGACACAGATGGCGCCACCGCGAAACTTTTCTCGGTGTTGCTATGAAACGGGTCTTGACTACCGAAAGTTCCGCAAGTTCTGATTGTGTCAAAGCTTCACTGACGAGCCGTATACGGCGAAACTAGTCTGGGGATGGGCGCAATTAGAGCTTGCGAAATGAAGTGTTCATCAGTCGTTTAAAAGGTCGAAAACAGCGTTTTCATAGTATCGACGGCAAAAAATTGATTTCTGTATTTTAAAGTAATCTGCATGAGAAGGTTTTTTTTTGTATATTTGAGAGCATGGACCAATATTGTATATTACAGATTTTAACATGTCGCTTAGGAATTACCGGTTTAAGGTGCAGTGAGAAAAAAGCTTAATCTAATGTCGAAAACTGAAAGCCTTAGCGTAGTAATAAAAAATAAATAATAAATCAGAGAAAATCCTGAATATTTGAGGATCGCTTTATAAGCGTTTCTTGCATGGGAATAGAGTCCAGCCTCATTCACAACATGTTTTCGATTAAAGCGAGACAGAAGGAAAAAAAACCAGATAACGAAAAAACTACTGACTTGAATATAAATAGATAAGGCGGTAAATCTTGATCGGGGAAAAATTCTAAGCCCACATCTTTGTTCTACAACACAAATTTACTTTCTTTTCAATTCAGTTGTTATATTTAAAACCAATTGAGAAACGTTGATTTATCGAGTGATAAACAAGTCTAAATATAATAATTATTAAGTCTTAATTCCAATAGATTTTTGCCATTTTTTGATAGGTTTTCATGTTTCATCTAGGGATGTAGTGAATAGATTTATGATCGCAAAGAACTGCCTGCAGAATTGTCCTAATATTCTGGCTATTTATGGAAAATTTTGGTGTATATTTTAAGGGCCGTTATTTTCTCATATCTTGTACTCTTTCACGCTCAACTGAGCCGATTTGCTTACACCAGACCTTAACCTTTAGAAGTCTCAGGTAAGCCGTGCTTAGTATTCTCAAAACGGGAACTAACGTTACATCAGAATATTTCACAAAGTAACAAGCTGAGGCAGTTATTAACTCACGTAATTTTCAATGCTTTGTATTGAGTTATCCTCAATTTTATCGACGCCGTGACTTGACTGCTCCAGCGAAAGAACAGTTTGATTAAGTTAGTTGTTTTAAAAATATGGAGGAGGAGTAAGGAACTTAAAGTATTGAAAAAGTGATTGTGTAAGTTTTGAGGTAATGGGATTGCCATTGTGAAATGTCACATTATCCTCTGATTTCAGGCAGGCATTATCCGTTAATAGAATTGTAAAATTTCGCCTCTAAGCCTGGGTCTATTTGTCGAGTTATACGTATGTGATCTGAATCTAGAATGAGGTGGACAAAAAAGAAGTGAATTTTATGCAAAGATCGTGCTTCCGCGAAATGCAACGGATACGAGCGACCATTAATCGTAATTCGAGCATGTCGCACGAAAAATTTACTGTATGCCGCGCGACTCCTTAAATAAATCATTTTTACATTCTTGAGCAAATTTTTCATACAGAATTTACAATTTCCTATGATATATTGTGTACAGAATTACGAGTAAATGTTTCACGCCACATAAGCCTTTGCGGCATTATGTCTGGAACACGAATGGGTGTGTGTAACAACGTTCAAGACGGAAACTGCAGAATAATTTGCTTTAAAGCGTTGACACGTCCTCGTTAGACCCGCTTAAACAAGCTGTCAAATTTCTGGAAGTTGAGCTTCAAGGCGGCGTGTAACAACATTTCGTCTTTGAACCACCCAATTAATTTCGTTCTATTCGTAATTCCGTGCCATTGTTCCTGTTAAACAATCCTTAATCAAGTTGGTCAAAAGACTTCCGGGAATTAAATTTCTAAAGAAATTCGCAAACTTAAATTCCTCCTGAACACGTCCAATTTTATTGATAAGACTTGAATAATTTATCAGAGAAATTTTTAATTTACATATTCAAACGGTGGAAAATCATTTCTTATTGCCCATTTGCAACAAACTATAACAGGATTTACATGCAAATGTATCAAATTTTTGCTAGTAAATATTGTGTAACTTGGTCAAGTTGTTACTTGTGGGAGGAGAAGAGAAGGTCACGATTTCCTGTTTGGGGCTTTTTAATTGCCATCTTCTTAGTAAACCGTGTTTTTAGACTTTCTGCGGTTTCCACTTCGAAAACTGTAACTTTTCCAGGCACTAAAGAAAAATTACGTTTTAGGCGCCATTTTGAAAGAGAATGAAACTGAACTAAACTTTTTTGTGTATGATCTTGAAAATAAAAATTTTCTTTTTGTTAATATTTTATCTACATTTTTCGAAAAAAAAAGTGTAAAATTTGTACCTCATTTTTTGGGACACTCAGTTGCTGTTTTAGAATATAAATCGACATGTAAAAAGAATCTCAAAATGTAGATGTTCTCTTCTACTTTCCCAGTTCTTAATACGTATTTTCGGATCAATGTTGATCGAAACGAGATATAAACTGCCAAAGACCTTCTATATGCTTAACACGCGATTTCCAATTTTTTCCATATAAATCTATTTCAATTGATTTCTTTCAGTGATTCTGATAGTTTAATGATATATAGGACATTGATTTATGTTGCAAATAGTCTGTGTGTGTCCCTAAAAGATCGAAAACATTCGTTAGGCACCACTAAAGCTAGAAAAAATTAATTTTCATTGCAAATTCTTCTCATACTTACAATTTACAATAAACCGAAACCCTGACAGTGCTACCAAGAATTAAGTATGAAAGATAAAAAATAAGAATGCAGTGAGTTGCCAGATTTGAGTATTTAAAAATAACATGCAGGGCTTGCCCAACAAATATTCTTCGGAAAGGGATGAAGCGCCATTGTTACTTTTGAGGCAGATCGCAGGGCTGATCTCCGGCCTTCTTGCTGATGTCATCAACAACTGTGTCATATCTGGAGAATATCCCTCGGCCTTAAAAGAGGCAAAACTGATACCAGTACACAAGAAGGGTGACAGGTGTAATATACGCTATTTTATGTTGACTTCCATACTGCCCTCATTCTCAAAGATCTTTGAGAGAGTAATATATGAAGCTAATGCATTTTCTGGAAAATCACAACGTTTCAACAAGTAGTCAGTATGGCTTTAGACCTAGCCACTCAACTCAAATGACCATTTTTAAGGTGATATCTTGTATAATACAGAAGATGGATAGAATTAGGTATATTCTTTGACCTTTCAAGGGCCTTGGACATGGTTGATCATGGAGCGCTGCTGGAGAGTGATGAGTGCCTGTGGGATAAGGGAAGTTTCTGCCCAGTTAATAGATAGAGTCTTA
Organism: Taphrorychus bicolor; assembly: GCA_951812265.1. Classification (NCBI taxonomy): domain Eukaryota; kingdom Metazoa; phylum Arthropoda; class Insecta; order Coleoptera; family Curculionidae; genus Taphrorychus; species Taphrorychus bicolor. Next base: position 5,652,439 of record OX638302.1, on the reverse strand, counting down.
TATTGCCAATAGGAAACAGAAGGTGTGTGTGTGGGTGTGTGTGTGTATAACGCATGATGGAGTAACCCAATTCTCTGACCCATCAATTCTAAATAGAGGGGTACCACAAAGCTCAGTATTGCAGAATAAATTATCCTTAGTTATTGGTTATTGTGTCAGGTTTCAGTAAACGTTACTTCTTTATTATTTGTGAATACCTTTCTGACTCCCCATTTTCATACAGGTTTGCAGTCTAAAGATTCTTGAGTATCTTCAGTGACAGTGGGTAGGTCTTGCGGAATGACTTCTTCCAGGACATCGCTGATGACTGCCAAAGTGACTTCCTCCACGTTTACATGAATTTCCAGGTTACTATTGTGATTACTTTTTCGTTAGATTTGGATGCATTTTCTTGTACTTTTTGTCCTTCACAATCTTCTTCGTTTTATTTTTGCCGACTTTTACTGCTAGCCGCTACTTCTTTTGACTCTTCAACCCCGACTGGTTTGCTTTGCTTCGATTTATATTCATATTCCTTAGACTTTCTGGAATGAGATAACAACACTGGTGTGGCGCAGGGCAGTGGGCAGGAGGTGTGGTCTAAAGCCACACGTCCTGCACTGGCTCTACCCTGCAGAAATCGGACTGAGGATATCCTATGGGTCCATGGCCTGGTGGCCAGAGGCGGACAAGGCTGAGGTTGGCCAGACTGCAGATAACAGTCTGCCTAGTCATAACGGGTGCGTTCAGAACAACACCGAGAGTAACTCTCAATACCTTACTGGGTCTACCAGAGCTTCCAATTTGGATGAAGAGGGAGGCGATGACATCCTGAAGGAGGATGGATTGCTTTTCAAGAAGGACTTTTCAGTGGATGGAAACAGTCAAGAGAAGCGGTCACACGCAGATCTCCAGTCTCATCCATCGGGACATCCGAATTGTTCTGTCGTAGGAGGGGAGTCTTTGCGATCAGCTGAGCCTAAAACAGCCATTTGGGATAAACATCCCAACAAGAGAATAATTCAAAGAAGAGCTGCTTCAGCAACCTTCTGCGAATAATTAGGTACGATATACAGACGGATCAAGAATGGCTGATTCATGGTCGTTAGGAACCGGAATATACAAAGCAGGCCATGAAGAGGACGAAAGCTTTCCCTTGGGAAGCTCTCGCCCATGCGACGGTTTTACACACGGCTAGAACACAAGGCTAGAAGTCAAACAAGGAGCAGAACAGGACATCTTCATCTACTTCGACGTCACTGGACCGAAGCATTGTCTGGGAGTAAGCATTAGGTAAGTCTCTCACACTCTAAATAAGTGGGCATGGGAGAGTACAAGAACAAACTGGACAGAGTCAAGAAAATGTAGACAGACCAAAAAAATCTACCCTAACCCGGATAGATCCAAGGGCTCGTGGCTACTTGGAAGTCCCTGGGAGAACTTATAGGGATTCTCACTGGCCACTGCAGACTAAACCGACACATGCACCTCCTAGGAATGGTGGACAGTCCACTCTGCACCCACTGGGGAGCAGTTAAAGAATCGTCATACCACTTTCCGGGAGTGTGCTATAGGTGGGCGCGACTACGCCACAGGACACTGGGAGCCTCCTTCCTCCATCGAGAGGACCTTCCGACTCTGAGATGGGACGGGATACTCTCCTTCATTAGAGGGACAGGCGGAGTAGGGATGGGTGGATCGAGGGATTGTGAAAAGTGCCTTTACGGTCTAGTAGCAAGACGTCGGCCCCCCTTCTGGAAAAGGTCCTAAGTTTGCAATATAAGAGACAACCATGATCTCGTGATTCTTATTTTCTTCCTCTACGGCGAATATATCGGTAATTTCATTTTTGAGGTCTACTGGCTTTCTGCATTGTATGCTAAATTTTTTCCTCTGTTGGTAATTTCTAGGTTTCTGCAGTTTCATCTACTTATAGGTTGCAACTATAGTATGTAAGTTTCTTGGAAGATTCAACGGTTTCGTTTACAGTGGCTTCTTCAGTTAAGGCTGTTTTTTTTTCTTAATTTTGTGTCTCTTCTTCTTTCTTTTACTGGAGATACATATTGAATAATTTCTACTAGAAGGTTCAAAGAAAAAGGTCGCCACCTGATACTCAAGCTCTTCCTCAAGCGCATTTTCTCTGTAGGTTCTGCTTGCTCCTCTTTTCTTGAAAAGTTTCACTTTGATTTTGTATTTTTCTTCATTAGGCCTTGGCTGTTGTTGCCTGTTGTTTAAAAGCCACCTCTTCTTCAATCTGTCCCAAATCAATTCGCTGGGTGCGCTTGGTCACAGGGCTTTTTATTTTATTTAAACAACTTTCTTCTTGGACTTTTTCTCGACTCCTTTTTTGGCATATAATGCCCACCCTCTCAAATATACAAAAAATCCTTCTCGCATATTTGAAACAAATCTATGATATAAATAACCTAAACATTTTGTATATTTTTAGTATGAAGGACAAAACCGAAAATAAAGCTATAATCATATTTTTTTTATTTATAAAAAATGTCAACAATGTCAACTACAAAATATTGAATCAGTTTTGAATACAGTGTAGTTTTTACTGAAAAAAATGTTCCAAGACTATCCGGGCTAAGAAGGGTTTATCAGAAAAACGCCTCAGATGAGAAAAGAACATTTGTCAATAGGTGATTTATTTGCTTAAACGGATAAGAATTTTCGATGTTAAACTTCAGCCAAGAAACAGTTGTCTAGGAATATTTGTAGCTAAGAAATATGTTTAAAAAAATATGCCGGACTAAGAAGGGTTTATCAGAAAAAATAAATCATCAGATGAGAAAGCTTTTTCCATCGACGATAATCTTTCTCGAATCGAAATTTTCTAAGTTTAACCTCAGCATGGATAAACTTCCTAAGAATATTTGTAGCTAAGAAGGATGTTCAAAAATTATGCCGGGCGAAGGAGAGTCTATCAGAAAACAGCATCAGAAAAGAAAAAGCAACATTTATCCTCAGCCAAGGGACAATTTTCTAATAATATTTGAATACTACTAAATACATCTCTTTTAAATATAGTGTCGTTTTTTACTAAAAAAAATGCTCCAAGAATATCCGGGCCAAGAAGCGTTTCTCAGAAAAAAACTTCAAGAAGAAAGCAACAATTTTTCATCGGTGATAATCTTTATCGTATAGGAAGTTTAACTTCAGCCAAGAAACAATTTCTGAGAATATTTGTAGCGAGGAAGAATGTTTTAAAAATATGCCGGTTCAAGAACGGTTTATCAGAAAAAAATGTTACTTAAAAAATAATCTTAATTGAGTACGAAAGTTTAACCTCAGCGAAAGAATAATTTTCTATGAAGATAATTGTATCGGAGACGAACGTTCAAAAAATATGCCGGGCCAAGGAGAGTCTATCAGAAAACTCCTCAGAAAACAAAAAACAACATTTTTCCATGGGTTTTCTAAGTTTAACCTCAGCCAAGAAACAATTTTCTAATCATATTTGAAGCGAAGAAATATTCTGAAAAACTCGAAGAAAGCAACATTTTTTCATCCGCAGTAATCTTAACTGAATCAATTTATCAAATAGGAATTTTCTAAACTGCCAGCCAAGGAGCAACTTTCTGAGAATTTTTATAGCGAGTAAAATTTGCCGGGCCAAGAAATGTTCATCAGAAAAAAAGTTTCAGGAGAGAAGACAACATTTTTCCATAGATGATCATCTTCATTTTCTATGTTCTTTATTATGGAACATGTCCAAAAAATATGCCAAGCCAAGAAGGGTTTATCAGAAAAAAAATCAGAGAAAAAAAAAGACCAAAAACTTTCATTGCATTAAAAATTATCTGAGTTTAACCTAAAAATAAATATAAATTTCGTCCAGTAATTTGTGTGGAATTGTGTGCAATTTTCTGGAAATATCTGTAACGAAGAAGATTGTTTTAAAAATATTCCGGGTCAAAAACTGTTTATAAAAAAAAATTCACTTGAAAAATAATCTGAAATGAATAGGAATTTTCTAACTTTAACCTCAGCCAAAGAACAGTTTTCTATAAATATTTCTAGCGGAGAAGAATGTTCAAAAAATATGCAGGGCGAAGGAGGGTCTATCAGAGAAGAAATGGCAAGATTTTTCCAACGGTTTTCTAAGTTTAACCTCAGCTAAGGCTCAATTTTCTAATGATATTTGAATACTACTAAATACATAATTTTCAAATACAGTGTCGTTTTTACTGAAAAAATGTTCCAAAACATATCCTTTTTAAGAAGGGGTTTTCAGAAAAAAACTTCATAGAATAAAGCAACATTTTTCAATCGGTGATACTCTTTATCGAATAGGAAGTTTAATTTCATCCAAAAAACAATTTTCTGAGAATACCTTTAGCGAAGAAAAATGTTTTAAAAATATTCCGGGTCAAGAACGGTTTATCAGAAAAATTTCACTTTAAAAATAATCTAAAATGAATAGGAATTTTCTAACTTCAACCTCAGCCAAAGAACAGTTTTCTATAAATATTTGTAGCGGAGAAAAGAAAAGAAAAGGCAAGAATTTTAAATCGGTTTTCTAAGTTAAACATCAGCTAAAGGACAATTTTCTAATAATATATGAATACTACCCAATACGCACTTTTTAAATACAGTGTCGTTTTTTACTGAAAATATGCTCCAAGACTATCCGAACTAAGAAGGGTTTATCACGAAAAAACTTCAAAGAAGAAAGCAACATTTTTCCATCGATGATAATCTTTATCGGATAGGAAATTCTACTTCAGCCAAGAAACAATTTTCTGAGAATATTTGTAGCCAAGAATAATGTTTTAAAAATATGCCGGGTCAAGAACGGTTTATCAGAAAAATTTCACTTTGAAAATAATCTTAAATGAATAATAATTTTCTAAGTTTAACCTCAGCCAGAGAACAGTTTTCTAAGATTTTTGTAGCGGAGACGAATGTTCAAGAAAATATACCCGGCGTAGGAGGGTATCAGAAAAGAGCCTCAGAAAAGAAAAACCACATTGTTTCATCGGTTTTCTAAGTTTAACCTCAGCCAAGAGACAATTTTCTAATCATATTTGAAGCGAAGAAATATGCTGAAAAACATATGTCTGGTCAATAAGCAGTCATTAGAAAAAAATAAATCTTAACAGAAAGCCACATTTTTCCATCGGTGATCGGTGAAAATAGGCCGGACCGAGAAGAAATTATCAGAAAAAAATTCAGAGAAGAAAACAACATTTTTCCATCCGCAGTAATCTTAACCGAATCAATTTATCAAATAGGAATTTTCTAAGCTGCCAGCCAAGGAGCAACTTTCTGAGAATTTTTGTAGCGAAGTAAAATATGCCGGGCCAAGAAGTGTTTATCAGAAAAAAAGTTTCAGGACAGAAAGCAACATTTTTCCATAGATGATCATTTTCATTTTCTATGTTTTTTTTTATTATGAAATCTTTCCAAAAAATATGCCAGTCCAAGAAGGGTTCCAAAAAAATCATAGAAAAAAATACCAAAAACTTTCATTGGTGATAATCTTTAGGCATTAAAAGTTTTCTGAGTTTAACCTAAAAATAAATATAAAGTTCGTGCAGTAAAACGGCGAATTGGCGTTTTGTCTGAAAAAATGTCCGGGCCATGAAGGGTTTATCAGAAAAAAACTTCATAGAATAAAGCAACATTTTTCAATCGGTTATAATCTTTATCGAATAGGAAGTTTAACTTCAGCCAAAAAACAATTTTCTGAGAATATTTGCAGCGCAGAAGAATGTTCAAAAAATATGCCGGGCGAAGGAGGGTCTATCAGAAAATAGCCTCACGAAAGCAAAAGCAACATTTTTCCATCGGTTTTTTTAAGTTTTCTAAGTTCAACCATAGCCAAGAGACAATTTTCTAATAATATTTAAATACTACTAAATACATTATTTTTAAATCCTGTGTCATTTTTACTGAAAAAATTCTCCAAAAATATCCGAACTAAGAAGTAACAGAAAAAAACTTCATAGAAGAAAGCATCATTTTTCCATCGGTGATAATCTTTATCGAATATGAAGTTTAACTTCAGCCAAGAAATAATTTTCTGAGAATATTTGTAGAGAAGAAGAATGTTTTAAAAATATGCCGGGTCAAAAACAGTTTATCAGAAAAATTTGACTTAAAAAATAATAGGAATTTTCTAAGTGTAACCTCAGCCAAACAAGTTTCTATAAATATTTGTAGTTTTCTATATAGTTAATTTCCTAGCTAGTGCGGAAAGTGATACTTTCCCGCACGCTGTCTGCCGATGCGCCACGCTGACTCCCGGGCAGCTCACGAGTGCGGGAAAGACACTTTCCGCACGAGTTAGGAACAATATTTTTTCTACGAGCCCAAGTAAAGAAACAGATAATCAGCCTTATGATAGAACGTTATCTTTGTCAACAGTATGACAGCTGAATTAATCATCAATCAAAGAGCCTCAGAAAAGAAAAAGCAATATTTTTTAGTCGGATTTCTAAGTTTTCTAACTTTAAACTTAGCCAATGGACTATGTTCTAATAATATTTATTTTCTTTTTCCGTCGGTGATAATCTTTATCGAATAGGAAGTTTAACTTCAGCCAAAAAACGATATTATATAAAATATGCCATGGCAGGCAGGGATTTATCAGAAAAAATCCTCAGAAGAGAAGGCAACATACAATCTAACGCGTTTTCCGGGCTTTGAAGCCGTGGTCCAATGCAATTTCTTCCTGACGATTCGTCTACAGCTGCGGCAGACATTATCAAAGGCGATGAGGCAATGGGCGGAGTGATCTCTCGTGCTTCCCGAAGTTGGTTCCCGAATTGATTCGACTGTGGTGAGCTCCGTGGTATTTATTTCCCCGCCGTCGCGCTGAAGTGGAGTGGGGGTACTGGTATCGCCCGGTTTCGGCGCACTTGAAGTATGTCGTAGAACTCGCTTTCATGCTGCAGTTAGAAATGTAATATCCATCTTTTTGTTGAATTGTTGTCGTGTTTAAAGACCTCAATGGCCTCCTTCGTTAGTCTCGGATAGAAACTCTGCGCCAAGTGCGCCGAAACCCCGCGCCACCACTATCCCCACCCCAGTCCCTCTACTGCAGTGCGATGGCGGGGGAATAACTACCACGGAACTGACTCAGGGTTGCCAGATGCGCCGTAATTACGGTTTTTCGCCGTAATTTAGTAGTTTTCTTCACTAAAAACCGTAACACTCAAAATTCCGTCATTTTGCCGTAAATCCGTAATGCACAAAAGGGACGTAATATGACTAATGCCTACGTCAAGATATATTTTCTTACCATCAAAAAACGGTATTTCTGAATTGCCAACAAGGGGGGACAAAACTGTGACACGCAATGCTCCATCCACTATCTTAATCGTTGCCTATAGTTGAATTCGGTAATTACATCCCGAGCGCTCGACATTCAGTATATCTCACTCTATCTTGTTAAGATTTTGGGAGATGGTCTGTGTCCGGAGCGCTCGGATCGAATTACCAAACTCCTCTTATGTAACCATAACCTCAAATTTCTATTTGATATTTAATTATTTTAATTTGATATTCGATTTGAAAAATATTCGATCCGTGATCCGTTTTTATTTCGTGTACTCATTTTATAGTTCTCTGGAGTTTTCCTGGAATCCATCTCTTTGGATTTTGGATTCTAGTTGGTTTTCATGGTCAGGTTTGAGGATAGTGCCATTTTGTGGCTTTTGTGGCTGTGGTTGACTCGTATCTAGTGAGGAGCTTGTCGCTTGTCAGAAGTGAGAAAAAAGGTTGTTTGAATGAAAGAAGGGTGGTTGAAAGAAAGAAGGGTGTTGTTTGATATTAGATGTGCTTATGATGGTTGGTTGTTGGTTTATTTAACAAACTTTCAAATTTTGTCTTAGGTTGAGGTTTTAGCTAAGGAAAGGAGAATGAAGAAAATATGGCCGATTCCATTAAAACTAGTAGTGATAATGACTTGTCAGAGTCCTCCGAGTCAGACTCACATGAAGCATTGCTTGATGTGGTGGTAAAAAGTTGAAATTGTCCCAAAAACGAAAACCTAAGAAATTGGTCTACAAAGAAAACTGGAAACAGCAGTTTACTTGGATTCGCCCAGTAAATGGTTTGTTTACAATCAGCATGGAATGAAAGTCTGGTTAGGTCAAGTTCAGTTTTTGCTTTTTTAGGTAATGTTTCAAAAGCTAAATGCAGCTGTTGCAACACCGAAATATCTGCAGAAATTAGCGTTATTAAACGACACGATGCATCAGATAAACATAAGCTTAGACATAAAAGTGTTTCTATAAAAACTCAGCCAAGTATTGCAGATAAGTTTAAAGAATATCGAGAAGAAAATGATATAGATATGCAAGCTAAAAAGGCAGAATTAATGTTGGCAGGACTCTTTTCTGAACATAATATAGCTCATATGGCTTCAGATCATTTAATTGGGTTGCTGCAAGGATGTTTTCCTGACAGCAAAATCTTATCGAAAGTTGCATTAGGTAGGACTAAAATGACAAATGTGATCAATAATGTCTTAGCACCTTATGAGTTTAATAATATAATTGAGAAATTAAAAACGAGGCCATTTAGTATTCTAATAGACGAATCTACAGATATTGCATCCAACAAGACTTTGGCCATATATGTACGGTTTTTTGAACCAGACAAGGGCAAAATTATAAGTCAATTTTACACATTGTTGCAGGTTTTCTCAGGAGAAGATTCAGAAAGTAAATATATATCCTGTCTAGTGATACAAGAAAACCTATTTTTTATGTTTTTTAGGAGCTAATAGAGGAGCAACTGCGGAAACAATATCAGGATGTACTTAATGCCTTCACATCAAATAACATACCTCTGGAAAACATAGTTGGCTTTGCACATGATGGCTGCAATGTCATGTTTGGTTCAAAGAATTCTGTAGTTTCAAAACTAAAAGAAATCCTTCCTGGCATAATGGTATCCAAATGTATATGCCACTCGCTACATTTGTGTGCTAGTGAGGCATGCAAGATTTTGCCAAGAGAATGTGAGGCACTGGCAAGAGATATTTATAATTTTTTTAATACCAGTGCAAAACGACAATCTCAATTTGTTGAGTTCTAAAAATTTTGTCAAGTTGAACCGCACAAGATATTAAAACCTTCTCAGACCAGGTTTGTTATTTTTTACATGTAATATGTAATGCATACTTAGGTCGCATAGGTGCCTATATTAATTTTTTATAATAGCTATTTCAATTTTGTGTTTTATTTTATTGTAGAAGAATAATAATGTTTTTGTATCTTTTAGGATTTCAAGTGCCATATTGTCATATCACACATTTAAGGTGACATTAAGGTTTTTTTAATTTCTTTATTTTTGGTGATGGATTAGATTTCATTTGCTTAATATTACCTTAATTTTAAATTGTAGAGTTAGGTTTAGACTTTAATGATAATATCACTAATTATTGAACTTTTTCAGGTGGTTATCTCTCCAAGCAGTTGTGAGCCGAACTAATGAACAGTGGGATTCCCTTTTACTTTTTTTCCAAAGTCACTATCTGGAACATCGTTTATTGCAATCTGAAAATATTTTTCATGCTCTACAAAACCAAGAGAACAGATTATTTTTTTACTTTTTAGAATGGATTCTGCCGAAATTTTCAAATCTAAATGCTCATTTTCAGAGTGAAAGGGTTGTCATTACTTCTCTACTCAAAAAAATAATGTAATGCTTGCAATTTTTATGGACGTTTCCTATATTAATAGAACAAACTTAAATGAAATTGACGTCAATGACAGATCTCATTACATTCCATTAACAAATATTTATTTAGGTATTAAAGTAATGAACAAAATACACGTTTTGAATGAGGTGCAAAAGTCAGATTTTCTAATAAGGCGTCAAACCTTTGTTATAACAAGTTGTTTAGAAATAAAAAAAAACGTGTGAATTTTAATGATCCTGTCTTAAGTATAATTCATATTTTTGATGCAAAAGAAGACAAACTGCCGAACTCTCTAAACAACATTTTTAAACTTGTACCACGTCTTACTAAAAATTTAAGTGTGAATGATTTGCAGTGTGTTGATGATGAATGGCGAAATTTGTTGTGCAATGAAGACATAAAACAACAATTAAAGCATTTACCACCAGATGAATATTGGGCAGAGATTGGCAATTTAGTGGATGGGAATGGACAAAAAAAATTTGCTAAAGTAGCAAATTTTGTCTTAGGTATTTTGTGTTTTCCTCACTCTAATGCCACTGTGGAAAGACTATTTTCCAAAACTAATTTAGTTAAAACTAAACTAAGGAATAGACTAGTAACAAAAACTATAAATTCAATTCTTCTGGTAAATCAGCTTGTAAATAATGCTGGTAGTTGTACCAATTTTAAGCCTGATGTTAAGATGGTATCTACGGTAAATTCTAAAATGCTATATAATTTGAGTTTGCACATGGGATTCGAACAAGTTGAGAAGGACGAAGTTGAAATTGCAGAGGCTGAAAATGTATTATTCGAACCTGAATAAACTGCATAAACAAATACATCATTTTGTTTTATTTACAACTATTTCTTTTGTTTTTTCATTCTTAACCCAGAAGCAGTTTCAAATCTTGCTAACTTGTTAGGTAAATATTCCTCTAAAAGGTGTAGGTAAAGTAAAAAAATGGCTGAAAAAAAAACTTTATTAGTTTTTAATGCCAACCAAATGAACTTCCCTTATGCACAGTTCTAAAATTAATAGCGCAAAGAAACTGTGACTAGGTACTTTCTTGTAATTTTGCATTAAGAAGAGTTTTTACCATATATATTATAGCGCAGGTTAGTAAAAAAAAGTGCAGCAACAGAAAACAAGCTTTTTGTTCTATATATATTTCTTCATCACTGGGCCGTAAAAGCACCGTAATTTGGGATTCGATAAAGCCGTAATTTCCGTAATTTGGCACTCGCTAATCTAATCTAATTAACTACTAACTAATCAGTTAACGTCGAGAAGCACGGGATATCACTTCGCCCATTGCGTAATCGCCTTGTCGGGAAGAAATTCCATTGAACCACGGCTTCAAAGCCCGGAAAACACTTTTTTCACCGCCCTGAAAGCCTTCACAGTCTAAGGCATATGGGGCAACAAAGACATTTTCTTGTAATATAGTAGCAGAAAAATAAATTTTACCGAATAAAAATAATTACAAATACAGATTGGCCGATGTTTCTACTATATATATAAAATTACGTTCTCTTCGGGTATTTACGTACTAAGGGCTTTTTGTCAACATTTTGATTCTGCTTAAAAATACCCGTTGCCTCTGTGTGAAGAACTAAACCTCTAAAAATCCCTCAAAAAAACTGAACATATGATCAAATTAGGGATGATATGAGTAGGTATTTTCAACAGCATGAAAGTAAATAAGGGAGAACATGAACGTAAATGGGTGGAATGCAACTTTCTATCCTGGACATTATCAGATTGGTTTGATCGGTAAATAATTGCGTTGCTCTGGGAACACTAAACTTTATTAAATAGAATGTTTGCAATAGGTATCGTTTAAAGATACTCTTCCAATATTTTCTTTACAGAAACCCACAAGAAATTCTCCTTTGTGCTAAAACGTATAGACGGTTGTAACGCCCACTCATACATAAAACAATACAAACATTAAATGATAGGCGAATCGATAACCTGAGGGCATCAAAAACGCTTTGAAAATGTGTGATTTCCTATTTTCGGCTTCATAAAACCTGAATGGGGGGCTTTTAGAGAGCCTATTATACGTCGGATTGAAAGTTCCTTTTTATTGAGTGTATAGTTGTTAAATTGAGATATCGAAAGGAATATATTATACAGAAAATAGTGTTAGGTGAGAACACTTTTTTTTTCAAATATTGTTGACTGATTTGAATTCAGGTTTGCAGGTTAACAACACTGCTGTAATTAATTTCAACGATCAGACCTATTTTTCGCCACAATCTAACCCAGAAGTGAATTTATTTTAGATCAAAGTTTATGTTTGAATGTTATTGTTTATGTATAGCTTATATACATTATAGCAGCACTGTTTATGTATGGTGGGTGAATGAAATCATCCATTGATACTTGGCGAATCGTATTATTTTTTTCTTTAAAGATTTATAATATTACCCGAGTTGATAAAGAAAACCTTCAGATTTCCTGGGAAAGCACGTTTCAAGTAATTCTAGGATTCATTAAAAACTTTTAGGTTTCGTAAACTTTGCTCTAATTACGTAGAAAAAATGGCTGCACTTAAAACCCGTACACAGTTTTCCCTCGCTGGCAATTATTCAAGTTTATCGATCCTAAGTCGCTAATTAATTTGTATGCAAATTCTAAAGCAAAACCAAAACGACACACTTTATTGCGACAGCTCAATTTCGACTTCTTATCTCAACTATCCAAAGCACCGAAAATGTTGCCCTCGGGTAACATATTCCCTGCTGTTTCGCCGCAGACTGCCTGAAATATTGGCCATCCGTTCACCAGTTTCCTGGATAAACATTGCTAAACCCGAGAAGGGCTTAAACGTACTGTGTTTTCGATTTTAGCTTTGCCACACTGGACGTAACCAATAAATTGATATTCATGAGGGTGACAAAAACAATAGCTCCACAGGGGCTGAAAATATCGTAATGACAAGGAGCCAGGATGAGGTTCTGTCTTGTCCATAGGGGTGATGCTAAATTTATCTGGTAGTGTGTGAGTGTGTGGGATTTGTTGGGGGTAAATTGTGTCGTGTCAACAGGAAAAACAGCTACTGACAGTGTAGGAGTTGGAGAGTGCTCCATATACAGTGAGAATTTAATTATTGAGGATCCATGTGGCGAAGCGACTGACATTTCGGGTGAGTTGTAAACGTGATGAGGGTTATCATCCTTTAACAGATTGCGAGCTCACTAGGTGTTTAATAATTATTTCTAGTAGTCACTGATCCACTAAAACTAATTTCACGTATTTATGCATAACACACACCGCCCAGATTAATTTATGTTTCCTCTGTTTATTGGTGAGCCAAATTTCGAATCTAATTAAAGCGCAAGAGCATGGCGAAACTGCATCAAGAGTTCAAGAAGGTAATATCACGAACCGAAGACGTGGCCTATGTCAACAATAATTATTATTATATACTCAAACTGGAATGTTTCCGCTCAGATGAGATCGTCAACTTGGCTGGTTATTTTACAATTAACATTACAAGGAGCCAGAGTTGAGTTCGTAAAGCGAACTGAGTTGTATGCATTTATCTGCAGTCAAGTGTGTTAGACAGTTTAATGCTTTCGGTGTTATGCATTCTATATACAATGTGGCCTATTAAAAGCGTTCTATGTTGTCACAAAGGAGCAAAAAGACATAAAAATTGCGGCATTCTTAGAAATGGTCGGCCCATGACCGGTTTAGTAACCAAACACTAGTTGACGTCACCGCTCATTGACGTCATGCAAAAGAAGGTTGCAATCGATTGAAAACAATTTGCTGACGATAGAGAAAGTTAGCACGAGCCTTTTTGACAGAGAAACAGCAGTCCGGTTTTGGGGGGACTTAATTTTTTGGAGTTTCGTTCGGAGGCTGTTACGCCGGAAGAACGATCGACCACCATCAGGTACCAGTTTACTGTTTAAAAGTTGAAAAAGGAGTTGTTTTGGGGGACTCGCGAAAGGAGCGGGGTTTTGAGGATTCACGAAAACAGTTAGTTTTTGGGGAGACTCACGAGGAAGGTCGTTTTGGGGGACTGGTGAAAGGGATCGAGAAGGAGTATCGCCACGCCGGAAAGACGAACGATCACAAGCTGAGAACACCAGTAGAAGCATACAGCCAAGTTTGGTTTTCAAAGTAAAGGGAAGGAGCACTCCTTTGTTTCCATAAGTATTTTTGCTGGAGCTACGAAGTCCGTTTAATTGAGTGTTTATTTAAATTTTTGATCATTAATTTCTGTCCAATCGAAAAAGTCTCAAAAAAAGACTCAATCACTGTGATTAAAATCAAGAAATTTCTGCGAGAATGCCACATATATTAGGCAATTACTTTTTTATTCACTATCGACTGTTTGCTCTGATAATAATTAAAATCTCACTATCTATAAATAAATAAGGCCAAAACCTACAGGCTGAACTAACCTAAATTTACATACATTTACAGGACCACATAACAAAAAACAACCAGTGACTTCATATGCATCAAGACATGTCATATCTTGTTTCTTTTTATACAACGGGTGTCTTTAGATACACGGTTTGCTACAATTAATATAAATATTAGCGCTTGGTAAGGAGGTGAAGAGTAAGGTAGACAGAGGTTTCCATTTAATGTGTTGTGTTGAATGATTTAAAGAAAAAATTAGTCATTAAGTTTCATGAAATCTACTATATCCAGAAATCTACTACAATCTTAAACGTAAAATTATTTCAATTATTGGTTAGTTTGGTTTAACAATTTGCAACCAGCGCCTTTAAAGACACAGTATACGTTTTTTATAAAAAAACAGCCAAAAGCTCAGCTCTTTTATGCCACAGTAGTAGTCAAAATTGTTTTGTATAATTACACAAAAGTACAAGAACGCAAAAAATAAGGTACAAAAGGCGTGGGGGGGTGGTAACTCTTCTTTTTTCGAAATTTTCGACGTATAACTTTGAAACGAATGGACTCGATGCTTTCTTTCTCCTCCCACCAATGTCCCATTGGTTCAATAGTTTTGGAGATAGACCATTCTGTTATCGGTGTCGATTTTTAGGCACTTATAGAATCTATTTTTTTAATTACTTTTAAAAACTCACTTATAGTGCTACTCTGATTCGTAATAAGTTTGTTAGGTTCGTAGGGAATTGAAATCGCCTCATTTCTATCAAAAACAGCAAGAAACATTACAAAACTTTTTCGAAAATGTCCAAAGGAGAGCGCATTTTTTTTCTCCAAATTTCCAACTTTGACGGCATATAACTCTGGAACGAGTGGGTAGATTCAAGTGAATCCAAGAGAGTTTTGTTCTTCTCGATGTTCTCTTTCCTGTCCCATTAGTCCAATGTTTTCGGAGACAAGCCCCTTCTGTGGTCGATTCTTAGAAACTTTTAGAATCGACTTTTTTACCACTTTAAAAAACTCACTTATAGGGGGCTAAACTCATTCGTTTGAATGTGTTACGTTCATAGGGGATTGAAATAGTTTCATTTCTATCAAAAACAGCATAAAAAATATTCCAATATTCCAACATTCTTTCGAAAATATAGACGTATGGGGGGGGGGGGGGGGAAATATTCGTTCTTTTTTCTACATTTCCAAATTCGACGTCCTATAACTCTGGAACGAGTGATACGATTGGAATGAATCCAACAGTTTTTTGCTGTTCTCGATGGTCTTCTTCCCTTCCAGTCAACAGAAGTGCCATTAGTCCAATAGTTGTGAAGATATACCCTTTATGTAACCGATTTTTAGGCGCTTTTATAATCGACGTTTTAAAGACACTTTTAATAAACTCACTAATAGGACTGCACTAACTGGTATTAAGTTTGTTACGTTGATAGAGGATTGGAACAGTACTATTTCTATCAAAAACAGCAAAAAAATCCATTATTTCAAAAATCTTCACAGGGGGAGGGTAACCCTTCTTTTTTCTACATATCCAACTTTGACAGCTTGTAACTCCGGAACGAGTGCACCGATTGCAATGAATCCAACAGTTTTTTGTTCTTCTCAATGTTCTCTTTCGCCTCCCACCGACACAAAAGTGCCATTGGTCCAATCGGCGATAGCCCCCTCCCCTTCTGTCGTCGACTTTTAGGAACTTCTATAATCGACTTTTTCACCACCTTTAAAAAAGTAGCTTATAGGGATACACTGACTCGTTTTAAGTTTGTTACGTTCATAAGAAATTGTAATAGTCTCATTTCTATTAAAATAGCAACAAAATATTCCAATATTTTTTCGAAAATGTTCAAAGGGGAAGGGTGCTTCCCCCTGAATTTCCTTCTTTTTTTCACATTTCCAACTTTGACAGCTTGTAACTCTGGAACGAGTGGACCGATTGCAATAAATCCAACAGTTTTTTGTTCTTCTCAATGTTCTCTTTCGCCTCCCACCGACGGAAAAGTGCCATTGGTCCAATCGGCGATAGCCCCCTCCCCTTCTGTCGTCGACTTTTAGGCACTTCTAGAATCGACTTTTTCACCACTTTTGAAAAAGTAACTTATAGAGATACACTGACACGTTTTAAGTTTGTAACGTTGATAGGGGATTGTAATAGTCTCATTTCTATTAAAAACAGCAAAAAAAAATTCCAAAATGTTGTCGAAAATGTCCAAAGGGGAAGGGGGGGGGGGGTATTCCTTGTTCTTCCACATTTCCAACTTTGACAGCTTGTAACTCCGGAACGAGTGGACCGATTGCAATGAATCCAACAGTTTTTTGTTCTTCTCTATGTTCTCTCTCGCCTACCACCAACAAAAGTGCTATTATTCCAATTACTTTCGGCGATAGCCCCCTTCTGTCGTCGATTTTTAGGCACTGCTAGAACCGACTTTTTCACCACTTTAAAAAACTCACATAGGTATACACCGACTCGTTTTAAGTTTGTTACGTTCATAAGGAATTGTAATAGTCTCAATTCTAATAAAAACAGCCAAAAAAATTTTTCCAAATTTTTTCGAAAATGTCCAAAGGGGGAGGGGGAGGTATTCCTTCTTTTTTTTCACAATTCCAAATTTGACAGCTTGTAACTCTGTAACGAGTGGACCGATTGCAATGAGTCGAACAATTTTTCTTTTCTCAATGTTCTCCTTCGCCTACCACCAACAAAAGTGCCATTGGTCCAATTACTTTCGAGTCCTCTTCAACGTCAATTTTTAGACACTTCTAGAATCGACTTTT
The DNA here is from genome assembly GCA_951812265.1 of Taphrorychus bicolor. Lineage (NCBI taxonomy): Eukaryota > Metazoa > Arthropoda > Insecta > Coleoptera > Curculionidae > Taphrorychus > Taphrorychus bicolor. The sequence goes on along the minus strand of OX638302.1, from coordinate 5,635,646 downwards.
CCACTACTTTTAAAAAATTAACTTATAGAGATACACTGACCGGTTTAAGTTTGTTACGTTCATAAGGGATTGTATTAGTGTCATTTCTATTAAAACAGCAAAAAATATTTTCCAACATTTTTTTCGAAAATGTCCAAAGGGGAAGGGGAATATATTCCTTCTTTTTTTCACATTTCCAACTTTGACAGCTTGTAAATCCAGGTCCAAGTTTTTTGGGACAAATTTAATTCTGAAGTCTTAGTCTAACACAAGAAAGAAAAAGCATGTGCAAAAGTCTACAAATTCGAAGAGAAAAACAATGTTGAAATACTGAAAGTTTTCAAAAATCGACTCAAAGTACCAGAAAGCTTTGGAGGAATCGAAAAACCTTTCAATTCTTCGATTTGATGCTGGAAAATTCGATGGTTAGACGGTTCATCCACTTTGTGGAATCTATAACAGTTCTGAATACCCATAAGAACTTGGTTATTTTCACAGATAAACCCTCGGATAAACCCATTAAATTTGTACTCGTTTTCAAAAATTTTTTTTCCAACTCAGACAATTTTTGGGAATCTAGAACCGTTTCCGATCTAACTTTAGACATCTTGTAGTCACCATTATTTCTTTCAATGGAAAATTCCATTTTTACTGAATGCATAACAATTATACTGAATACATAACGTTCAAGACGAGATATATTTTTGTAGAATGACCAGTCGCTTTCAAGGTAAATTGAATAGAGAACGATGGGTTGTCTTCTTGGCGAGTGGTGAGTGAGTCCAGCAATCAGAATAAATATGAATACAATTATAAACTAAATAGTTATAAAACGATGCAAATGTGACAGATAATTATACATTTTTATTTAAAAAGTAACATGAAATGAACCTGTTTATGTCCTCTCGACATCTCATTATTTGGATTGTGTTAAAAGTTTATCTAAAAGGCCATTAATAAATTATGATTTTTGATAGAAATTATAGTTTTAAATTTCAAAGCTAATGGGTAATCTAAGGAGTAATCAAACATTGCACTGCACACCACATATCAGTCTCATTGGTCCAATAGACCTTCTGTGGTCGATTTTAGGCACTTTTAGAAGAGACTTTTCACTACTTTTGAAAAACTCATTTAAATAGGGACACACTATACACAAAGTCGTATTAAGTTTGTTTCATTCAGAGGAGATTGATATCATTTAATTTCTCTGAAAAAGCAGTAAAAACATATTTAAAAAAAATTTCGAAAATGTTTCAAAGTACCCCCCTTCTTATTTTTTTCACATATCCAAACATGGCGGCCTATTACCCTGGAAAGAGTGGACGGATTAGAGTCAATGCAACGGTTTTTCACTTCACAATAGTTTCGGAGACAGATTCCTTCGATAGTCGAATTTTAGGCACTTTAATAATCGACTTTTTCACCACTATTAAAAAACTCACTTATAATAGGGCTAATGTGTCTCGTTTTAGGTTTGTTGCGTTCGTAGAGGAATGAAATAGTCTTATTTCATTTCAACTTTTTTTCGAAAATACCCAAAGGGGGAGGGGCCGTTTTTTTTCCAAATTTCCAACTTTGACGACCTATAACTCTAGAACAAGTGGACTGGTTGTAGTGAATCCAACAGATTTTGGTTCTTCTGGATGTTTTCTTTGCTCTCGCACTAACGGAAATCCCATTGGTCGAACAGTTACGGAGATGGACCCCTTCTGTACTCCATTTTTAGGCTCTTTTAGAATGGACTTTTTCACCACTTTCAAAAAAACTCATTTATACTGTTACACTGACTCGTATTAAGATTGTTACGCTCAGAGGAGATTGAAATCGTCTCATTTCTATAGAAAACAGCAAAAAAAATATTTTAAAATTTTTTCGATGATATCCATCTTCCATGACCTGTAACTCTGGAAAGAGTGGACCGATTTTATAACAGCATATTATAGACCTTTTATGGTGGAATTTAGGAAATTTTAGAATCTACTTTTCACCACTTTTGAAAAAACTAATCTATAGGGACATGCTAAGTCGTATCAAGTTTGTTTCGTTCAGAGGAGATTGAAATCACCTCATTTCTTTCAAAAAGCATTAAAAAAATATTTAAAAAAATGTTTAAAGTTTTGTCGAGGATATCTAAAAGAGAAAATATTTCTTCTTATTTTCACATTTGCAAATTTGATGACCTGTAACTCTGGAAAGAGTAGACCGATTTTATTAAATCCAATCATCTCATTTTTTTCAAAAAACAGTAAAAAAATATTTAAAATATTTTTCGAAAATGTTTAAAAGAGGGGTATTCTTCCTTTTTTTTCACATTTCCAAACATGGCGGCCTATTACTCTGGAAAGAGTGGACGGATTAGAGTCAATGCAATAGTTTTTTCTTCTTCTCGATGTTCTCTTTCGCCTCATACCAACGGAATCCCATTGGTAGTCGAATTTTAAGCACTTTTATAATCGACTTTTACACCTCTAAAAAAAAACTCGCTTATAGGGTTAATAGGGGAATGAAATAGTTTTATTTATATCAAAAATAGCAAAACAAATTCCAACATTTTTTTCGAAAATGCCCAAATTGGGGGGGGGGGGGAGTTTTCTTTCCAAATTTCCAACTTTGACTGCCTATAACCCTAGAACAAGTGGACTGGTTGGAGTGAATCCAACAGCATTTTGTTCTTCTGTTCAGCAGTTTCGGAGACCCCTTCTGTAGTCGATTTTTAGGCACTTTTAGAGTGGACTTTTTCACCACTTTCAAAAAGACTCAGTTATACTGTTACACTGACACGTATTTGTTACGCTGAGAGGGGATTGAAATCGTCCCATTTCTATAAAAAACAGAAAAAAAAATATCCTAAAATTTTTTCGAGGATATCCATCTTCCATGACCTGTAACTTTGGAAAGAGTGGACCGATTTTATTAAATCCAACAGCTTTTTGTTTTTCTCAATTCATCTCTCCTATCAACGAAAGTCCAATTGGTTCAATGGTTTCGGTGATAGACCTTCTGTAGTCGAATATGGTCACTTTTAGAATCGACTTTTTGACCGATTTGAAAAAAACTCACTTATAGGGCTACTCTGATTCGTATTATGTTTGTTGCGGGCCTAGGGGATTGAAATCGTATTATTTCTATCAAAAACGGTCGGAAAAATCCAAATCCCCCTTTGGATATTTTTTCAAAAATATCCAAGGGGGTGGGGGATATTCCTTCTTTTTTCAACATTTCCAACTTTGACGACTTATAACTCTGAAAAAAAGGGGACCAATTGGAGTGAATCCAATAGTTTCTTGTTCTTCACGAAGTTTTCTTTTACCTCCCAGTCCACTCCAATGAAAACGCTCTCTCCAAATCTTAAACTTTGACGGCCTCTAACTCTGGAGCGAATAGACTGAGAGTGCGATTTTTCTCAAAGTTCTAGGAATCTTTTTTTCTCTGAAAATGTCTGTAAAAGTTTTTTCCATAAAAACCTACATACTTTTGATATTCTAATACGGTGGCAGATCTCGCAAGCGCACGAAAATCTAGCGCTCATCTCGCTGAAAATATTCTCGCACTTAGTTATCGCTGTTGCTTCGGGCAGCGCACATGGTCTGACGCAACTGCCGGCCGGAAAATTGAAAACTCGCGAAAGTTTCTACGAAAAAACTTCAACAGAGAACTGCATTTAAACACTTTTATTCTAAAAAAAAGCCTTCGGGGGACCATCTCGTTTTAACGGTAGTTCTAACATGTTTTTTTGAGACTTGCTAAATACTATGTGCCCTTGTTGAGAGATTCTGTTGTTTTGGCTGTACTAATGTCTGATGAAGGCGCAGAAAATGACGCACAGGTAAATGATTATTATTATTGTTATTAGAGTGACCAATAATTAAATTCATCAGCACCTCTAGCCGCCAATTAACGAACTACCGCCATCTACTTGTTACTTTTAATTTAACAGCACCATCTAACTGCTTGGGAAATCAAACTTGCGACCAAAAGCAAACATAAACGTTTAGTTCCTTAGAAATCTCGTTTTTTTGTCGCCTATTCGCATTAGATAAAAAAAAATACAATACAATTAATCTGATCAGTACGAGGTTTTAACATCCACTTTTAACTGAAGTACAGATTATTTTATATACTGAGCGTTACTTAATGATAAAGCGTGATATAGAAAGTTAGAAATTCAAGTGAATTAAACGTGGTCCTAAAACGGGTGGTTTTCAAGATACAGGGTGTCAAAGCAATTTTATTTTAATAGTTTTTCAGTGTATGTAAAGTGGTGTTTATTTCTTTCTCGAAAACAAACTGAGATACGAAATAATGAGAGACAAAAAGGTGTGTTTTTTACATTTTTGTGTCAATAAAACTGCCCACGGAACGCCATTAAAACTAGCTAAGAATTCTAAAAAGTCCATTCAAAATAAAAAAAGCTCTGAATACTCATCTTTCTTCTTCAAGAAAAACTTGTATGGTAATTTGAAATTTACGAAGAAAATTACCTTTTTCTCACTTTCTACGAAGAGCCAGAGATTACGTGGAGCGTAGTGGAGCAATCAATAAATCGATAAAAAAATTATTCCAGATACACCTATGAAATGTTTGCTAACAGGTGTTTATTATCAACTTAAACATTTTAATCTCTGAACGATAATTTTAATCCACAGATTAGGTGGCGAGTACCTAAATCAAACAACGGGTCTAGTTAATATTTTACGTGAAAACTTCTTTTCATGGATTTGTCGTTTCTTACATAAAACAGATGCGAAGAAAAAATGTGGAAAATGCAGGTTTTTACCCGAAAAATGTATCTAAAAATAAGCAAATTTGCTATGATTTGATGATGAAAGAAGCAGACAGCCTAAGCAGCCTTTCATCAATTTACCGGTGCGGTATTACAAAGTTTACTCTTTGGTTGGGTTGGTTCAGATTAATTAAATCATGTTTTGATTAGCTTAGGTTAGAACCTAACTGAACTAACCAAAGAAATGGCAAAATGAAATAACCTAAAAAAAAAGTGATTTTGTAAATATAATTTAACTTTTAAAATTAAGTACGTTTTCTTGTGGGAGTATAAATTTTGCAGCCTCTCCAAGACTTTAAAATATATTTTCCATTCAGGATTTTTTGGCATCTTAGTAGTCATAGAATGTTCTCTTTTCTATCCATCTCCCTTCTGCTCATTGGCACACAATAATCAAAACCTTAGCGTCTTCCTCAAGGTCATTAATAATACATTCATGTTGACATTGTTGTCAAAGATAAGTATCAAATAGTGTCTCCAAGCAACAGTAAAATGCAGATATTATTCAAATATCTGCATAGAAGCCTCTTTAATAATGCATTATTCTATAGGATTTTAATGCCCTTGGGGGATACGCAGCATCAATATGTACTACCTCATTAATATTATATTAGATGACATGGTTTTTCTTTCACCCTAGAAGCGATTTATTGTGTTCCCTTAGAGGCCTTTCCATTGGGCTATATTTATATGTATTATATAAAATGTGTATACCAAAATTTCATTTTCAAGGAAAATTTCATAATTGCACTAAATTCCAATAAATACCACTAAATTCCATAAAATACATTTGACTCTTGAAAACTGCTTTAAATGTTCTTTTATGCCCCAGTTCATGATAATGTTTTTAATGCTTAGTTACCAAATACATAAATACAGTAAATACCATGTGTACCATATTAAACAGTAAAAAAAATAGCTATTTATGTAACCAGTTACGAAAAGTCCGATTTTGTGTAACGAATGAATATTTGTGGGACGAGCGTAGCGAGTTTCCGCAATTTGAATGAGATACACAAAAAAGGCTTTTCGTCACGTGTTTCATACAAGATTTTTTCTACAAATACCTACTTAGAGAGAGAGTTATTATTATTAAACTTCAATATTTACTTTTAAACCACTTTGTATCTACTTAATACCGTAAAACTATAGCAACTGTGTGCCACAACCGAAACCTGCAACTGGTGGTGAAACGAACTTTTCATCACCAGTTACGAAAGATTTTACTTTCCGTAACTAGTTACGAAAAGTAGGACGTTACGTCACTGTCATCAGTATTGAAAAGTGCCACTTTATATGCCAAAATTAGAAAAAAAATGTTTAATAGTGTTTAAAAAATGTAAAATGTTAGAGTGGAAGTGTAGCAACTTTACTTTACAACAAGCAATTTTTTTGTTTCTGTCGCCCATTTCGGAAACAAATACTATAAACTGGCGAAAATCGGTATGAAAGCAATTGTTTATTTTTTTAATAGAAAACAATGCTTCACGCGAAATACAACAAAAAGAGTTTTTTTTTACAGTAATGGGCAGACAGTACCCTAGAAAATAGGTAGAATTTTTTTTCTTTTGCAACTGAAAGTCAAAACAATAAAAATGTTGTAAACACTTTTTTCAAACGCCTCAGACTTCAAATTTGCATTTTTTAGTCGCTTTGAGGTATTTTAAACGGATTTTGGCCTGAATCCTAACATGCATTTTCCCAAAAACTTTTAATTTAAATTTTAAAACGCTTTTATTAATTTTTAGCTGATTTTGGTCTTAATCGTAAACCTGCATGTTGCAACGATTTCAAATTCTCATTTTCAGACGTTGTCAATAATTTTTATACGATTTTGGCAACAATTAAACACCCGAAATTTTTATCTTTACATCTTTGGAGTAATTTTTTACATCTTTATTCTTAACTTGTGTTTCTGGAACAATACCAAATTCGGATATTAAGGCGTGTTGAGCCAAATTTTATTGACTTTAGTCCGACAGTGTAATTTAACAAAAACAATAAATCAGAAAAATTGAATAATGTTTGCTTTTTTTTTTGTTTTAAACTAGAGTTTATCCAAATACATCAATATTTGCATTTTAAGTCCTATCTGCAATTTTAGCCACTTTATTGCTGTTCCCTATAGACAATTCTGGCTTCCGACCATTTAATATTATGGTGTTCTCTCTCTATCTCTCTATCGTATGAGTTCTGTGTTCCTGAACTCTTACGACAACGGTGGTTGGATGTGTTAGTACATAAGCAAGTAGCCCTCGAGCTTAATGCTCAGTTTCACTTGAAAACGAGCAGAGATTCAAGTGCTCAAAGCGTCGTGTAAAAAAACTCAATAAAGACAATGAAAGTCCAAGTAATTTCTCCAAAGGCTCCTCATTTGCATTTTCTGTGTTTCGTGAATTTCTCCAAAAACTCCAAATTTATTTGTATTTTTTCGAGTCGTTTTCCAATTCTCCAATTCTCGAATTAATCTTAAAGGCAAATTACATTGACTATGGACTAATAGTGTAACTTACCAAAAGCAATAAATTAGAATAGTTAAATGAGTTTTGCCTGTTTTTGTCCAAAGAGTTTTTTAAATACACCAAAATTTGCATTTTAAGCCCCAGTCCCAAATTGCCGATGAACCAATTTTGGCCCTAATCATGATCTGAATTTTTCCAGAAACTCCAAATTTGTATTTTTACAGCAATAAGTCATTTTTATTTTGCTCTAATCCTAACTTGACTTTCTGGAAAAACACAAATTTTTCATTTTGTTGTATTTTTGGTTAAATTTTACGTCTACACCAACTACGAAAATTAACAGTTTTGGCCCTAATCATATTTTGCTTTTTTTCGGCCCCGATCCTAACTGAGAAATTTTTCCAAAAACCCCAATTTGAATTTTTGGACACTTTAAGCTTAAATTTTGTGTATAAATTTTGTGAAAACCTACACATTTTTTAATTTCTTTGAGATGTCGTAAGATATTGATACGAAATATTTCAGTATAAAAATTGCTATCGAAGCATTGTTTGCAAAAAAAAACACTAAAGACTGTTGTTTTTAGTTCTTATATTGGTATTAGATACCTATTTTAATCAAATGCCTTCCTTTCTCCAAGGCTGTGCATAAAAATTGCTATTTTTTTGCTCGAAAACAAAGCAATTTACAAAAAAAATTAAAGTGAACTTTTTTTGCTTAGATGGGAAAATCAAAATTGATTTTTATTTTTCAAAAAGCTGTTTAGAACCACAACCATGCGCATGCCACTGGTTTAATTAAAAACATTTTTATTAAAAAAAATAATTACCTGTAGCCACTGTTACATACTACAACATTTATTTTTATAATTTTTGAAGTTAACTTGGAGAAATAAAAATGTGTGTAATTTTTCAGAATTTTGATAAAAATTTGAACAAACTTTCTTAATATGTATCCTCTGTCGCGTGTTGCTATGCATAGCATTTTTTTCAATGTCACTTTGTAAATATTCAATAATCTATATGCTCCTCACAGTACTAAAAACATCTAATAAACTGTTATTAAAATATCTAAAGGATGTCCCCTTGGGTCACCCATTTAAAAATGTATATTTTTATTTAATACCTAAAAAACAAATGTGCAAAAAAAACTGAAGACGCCTCTGGATTCTACACCAAAAACCTAGCCAAAAATTCTATAATGGATTTGCAGTTTTTTCCTCGGTTTTTCCATAATTTGTAAAAATGTTACAGAAAATCGAAAATGACCAGCAATGTCTTTTGTTTTATGCTTAATTTTATGTTCTTTGACGCACCTCGCCCTCTTTTCCCTTTGCCTTTGTTCTTCTGAATTCCTACCTACCTTCCTCCTCATTCCTACCCTCCTCCTAAGTACCACTAAATACCATTAATTTCCGCTAAATATCACTAAATTCTACTAAATTTCATTACATTCCATTAGATACCACTAAATTCACTAGTGATTTCCTCCTCGAGATGAATATTATCTTAGAATTGAAATTTTTTAACTCGTATAGATGTGTTGATGCTCGTATAAACAGCAGATTTCAACTAATTAATGAAATTATTAGTTTTTTCCTTCCTAAAAAGGCTAATGGTTCCAAAACCTATCCATTCTCTTAGATTTCTTAACTCAGGACATTAACCCAACCCAGGAACCGAGTGAGAATGCAGATATTTACTTGATATTTTACTTTACTTTATTTAATTATAGCGATCTAGAAAAAAGCCACAAGAAGCTTTTTAGTATAAAACAAAAATTGTATTGGTAATTTTAAATTCAATACCTACTTTAAAATCTTCATTTTTTAATACCTATGTCTCTTTTTATACCTATCTTCAGCACATATTGAGAACTTAATAAAATTGTCCAAGTCAGATTTCCAACGCTAACTAGATGGCAATAATAACTAAATAAGATATATGTATTTATCGTTCTGCTTTCTACTTATACATTACGTAATGTATAAGCAATAAAATATTGCTTATGTTATTTAAAATAAAAATTGTATAGTTTATGTCGCTTACTTTCTCTGCTGCGTCGAAATCGTCTAGATTGACCTGAATATGAGTACATTTTTCCTTCCTCTGATATACAAATAGGGTAAGCAACGAAGAATAAATTTATAATGATCCTAACTATGGGTAGTCAATTTTTTTCCTTATGCCTGGATGTCGAAACTTCAGCTATTTTTGCTAAAAGCAAATATTCACTTCCGCCAATTCTTTCCGTCAATTTATTCTTCGTAAAAAGAGTCAACAGTTGAGAATTTCTTATGAGAATGCAATTACTTCTTGAAAATGAAAAAGTTTTTTTATATTACCAGTTGGAAAAAGTAGAATTTTGTGTTAAGTAGCAAAAAACCAGTTACATAAAATTCTGACTTCACGATATCAGATTCAAAAAATCATAAACACAGACATTTTGAACTGATTTAAATTGTGCCTTCGTTCAATTAAAAACCACCTGAAATGAAAAATTACAAGAAAATATCTGCAATGGAGCGATAAAATAATTATTCAAAATTAAATTAAGCGCCACTGCATAAACATCTATAGATTATGCAAAATCCAAAAAAAAATGAACTCAAAATCTTAATTAATTATTTAAGATCCAGGTGCAAGCGGCATAAATATTAATTTCCTAACGTAATTTATTATTTTTATGTATATTTTCTTGTGTCAAAGTTTTGCAAATTATTAGATAAAACTAAAGTGAATTTCGATCGTAATTATACGAGGGTCCCGTTCGAAATCTCTTTGTTTGGACACTGAAGGAGTACTATTCATGTATTAAATTTAAAAATAACAATTCCCCTTCCCGCTCCCCCGGGCGATATTGTGTTTGGGTAATAAGTGGTAGATCATTAGTGAAAAGTTACTATAGAAATACGGGTAAGAGTGAACTTCAAACTAAATTGAACTTTACTTCAGGTAATTTCGTTTGATGAACTAGGCATAATATAGAGGTTAAAAGTGTGTTATCCAAAGTATAGATATTTTTATGTGTTTACATCCAGAAGCTATTTAAAGTCCACGTGTTCTTTTACACCAGATCTCCAGACATATATCTGTATGCATGTATTAATGGATACGTTTTGTTTTAAATTACACTACTTGACTGTATTCACTAACTGAAAAGAAGGGTCAATTCAATAAAGGGTCGAAACGTTGGCTACTTCTAAATCACTGTGACGTGTCACTTAAAGCCCTACACCTGCCATATATCCTATATCTATCAAGGATGCGAATTATCGTGAAACTAGAGAAAATTAAAATTTAGAGGTTTTGGAGTTAATTATTCTAAATGCGTAAAAAGTACCAAAAATATTCCAAAAATCACTTTGAAATGCAAGATATGTGTGTACAAGTCATTCCCTTATTATTGTCGTCAAGTCGGCTTTGGAAAATCGACTTTGCCATTTTTATCGTATCTTCTCAATGTGTGCTAAAAAGGGATGGGTATAAAAAAAAGATGCTACTCCGATCAAAAACAGCAAAAAAATGTTCACGAAATTGTTTTGAAAATGTCCCAAGGGGGTATTACCACCTTTTCTCAACTCTCAACTTTGATCGCCTGTAACTTGAAAACGCCTGGAAGGATTGGAGTGAATCCAACTGCTTTTTCCTCTCCTTGATGTCCTCTTTCACCTCCCACCACCGGAAGTTCCATAAGAGCAACATTTTCGGAGGATTTTTAGGGACGTTTTCTGACCATTTTTAACAAAACCTCTTTAGAATGTTAATTTCATTCGAGCTGAGGTTGCTACGTTCTTAGGGGATTGTAAACGTGCCATTCCGATCAAAAACACCAATAAAATTTTCACGAATTTTTTTTTGAAAATGTCCAAAGGGGGGGGGGAGTATTACGACTTTTTTTCAATTCTCAACTTTGACCGCCTGTAACTTGGGAACGTCTCGACCGATTGGAGTGAATCCAAATGTTTTTTTCCTCTTATTGATGTCCTCTTTCACCTTCCACCACCGGAAGTTCCACAAGAGCAACATTTTCCAAGACCCTTCGAGTTTTATGCCCCTTTAGAATCGCGTTTTCTGACCATTTTTTAAAAACCTCTTTAGAAGTTAATTTCATTCGAATTGAGTTTGCTACGTTCTTACGGGATTGTAAACGTGTCATTCCGATCAAAAATACCAAAGAAATGTTTGCCCGAATTTTTTGAAAATGTCAAAAGGGGGAGGGGGACTTTTTTCTTTTTTTCTTAATTCTCAAATTTGACCGCCTGTAACTTGGGAACGCCTCGACCGACTGTTTTTTTTCCTCTTCTTGATGTCTTCTTTCACCTCCCAGCACCGTAAGTTCCGTAGGTGCAACATTTTCAGATATATACCCCTTCGGTTTTTAGAAGTTAATTTCATGCGAATCGAGTTCGCTACTTTCTTAGGGGATTGTAAACGTGCCATCATCCGATCAAAAACAGCAAATTTTCCCCAAAATGTTTTTGAAAATGTTCAAAAGGGGGGAGGTTATTACGACTTTTTTCTCAGTTCTCAAATTTGATTACCTGTAACCTGAGAACGCCTCCAGCGATTGGAGTGAATCCAACTGTTTTTACTTCTCTCATGTCCTCTTTCACGTCCCACCATTGGAAGTTCCGTAGGTGCAATATTTTCAGAATAGTAGGCACCTTCAGAATTACGTTTTCTGACGATTCTTCGATCGATTTGAGAGAATCTTCGATTCGAAATCCTCTTTAGAAGTTAATTTCATTCGAATCGAGTTTGCTATGTTCTTAGGGGATTGTAAACGTGCCATTCCGATCAAAAACAAAAACATAACAACAAAATCGATTTGAGACACAAAGCCAGAGGTTGTTTTCTTTACCCCGTTTCAGTAAGCAAACAAAGTAATGTCTTCGGACTGAACCAGAATTATAATTTAAAGCACATACGCGAATTGGAATAAAGTTTTGCTGAAACTGCTCATGCAAAAAATTCCACCTCTCTTTTCATTTTCCTCCACTTTGCAGCCCCAATTTTCGCTTCGGCTACAAAGTATCGCGAAATACTGCATCCCATTGTGTCAGCGAATTTAAAATGAAACCCCAAAAGTTATTTACCTTTAGGTTTTTAAACTAGCTAGACCGAATTTTGCTGAAACACTGTATTATTATGGTACGCTTGTAAACAATGTTTTTTTTTTCAAAAAAACCTGGCACAATAGGACGATGTCAGGTTTTAATGAAAATTGGCTGGCATTCGGTGTCTCCTCTTTCTGATTATAAAAGTAATCAGTGCCAGTCAGCAAAATATTCCCAGAAGTTCAAAAATACATTTCCAAAGCTTGCTAAATCCGCGTAATCTATAGTGAACTTGTTCGATACTCCTAAGTAAAGTTCAGGCAATTTAGTTGCTTTTAGCCTTTGCGAGTTTTGGAATTGTTCCAAAAACGATTCAATTAAAGCTTAATACTGGGAGCATTGAGGAATGCTTGTCAGATTACACCTTATCTCACGTTTTCCCGTTGAACAGTCTCGAAGTACTTTCAGTTTTTGCTGATAAACTTTTTTGCATGGCTAATAAATGCGGGACACGTTTTGCTTTGCTATCTATGCGAATTCTTTTTAATAGTGAAAAAGTAATAAAAAAAATAGTCGGTGCCATTGATGCTCTCAGGGAGCATATTAACATCACTATAGTAGCAGCTATTAAATTATAGAAAAGTGTTTTGATAGGCGATATACTTACTGCTTAAGCGCCCTAAATTTAGCTGGCCAAAGTCCAAACAAAACAAATTACTCTTAAACATACAAATGTCCATATATTTCTTTCTAAATGCTCAAAAAAGATCAAAAAGTGTTATACTGTTTGCTTGCAATGTGTATGTTTGCTAGGCCATCAGATATAAAATGCACGAGCATATATAGCTCTTGAGGAAAGTGGCTTACTTTGGCATCATTTCCTTATAGAAAAGCAGCCCAAAATGTACTAATATGCATGAGTTTATATTCTATATTTTGAAAGGTATAGAATAGTATTCTTAGAAGTCTGTTTGAAATAAAGCTACGAGTAGAGTATAACGTTTTTTCAGGTTGGTAGTAAAAATATTTGAAGGTGTAAACTTTGAGAGTAGACAGAAAGATGTAAGACGAAAAAGATTTATCTATCAGGTTGAATCATGTTAAAGCCTCGGTTAAAGCTGGTTTGTTTGGGTTAGAAGATTAAAAAAAAACCATATGACCTGGTCAATAAAAAGAGTGTTTTGATGTTATTTTGCTGTAGCATGTATAACTTGATCAAAAAGCTCAAATTCAAATCACCACAATATTGGATATTATCTATTTATATCTTCAATACTTGCTTATAAAGTCTAATAGATGTGTGGGTTTGATACAATTGTAAACCAAGCTGGTGCATGGCTATTTTCTTAATCTAACTCTCGAAAAGAAAGGAAATGATACCAATGTGAAGTGCTAAATGGGTATAGGATTAAAGCAGAAATTGCACGTATAGATGACTACTACTAGTCAGTAGAACCTTTAAAAAAATATATTGTACCTTTTTTATTTAAAAATTATGGTCTATTCCAAGCAAAATCCATATCTTACCAGATACAAACGTGGCCATACGGCGCAGAATAGCCTCTGTTGCCAAAATGCCCAACATTCATTTTTCTAGCCAATTTTCTCTACAATACGATCTGATAAGGTTGTCTTTCCTGAGAATCTTGTGACCTTGTGTTAGGACAAAGATAAAATATCGGAGTTTTTTATGACCAATAAGAGAGGTTTAAAGAATTAAGCTTTATACTTTCGTAACAAGCTGTATCGCCATATTGGTGTCTAATAATTAAAGGTTTCTGATTTCAAATTGATATTCTTCTAGTAGGCTGAAGAATTGACAAGTCTATTTTATTGATGTAGATACCTATGTCATTTATAGCTCAATTCTTCACTAGTATATTTATTTGAAATGATTCTGTAACCGTAAGGAATAAATAGCAGAGGGGTCACGTTTATTACTCAACGACTAAATTTTTGGACAATTCCTTAGACCATATAGAAGAGTGTAAAGTAAAAAAATGGATAAACGGCATTTGGGCGAAAAATTGATCATCAAAATCAGGAAAGTTCACTTCTAATGCAATGCGAAAACTCTTATTTGGGCCTATAATAACGGGGACAAATTATATTTGCAATGTTGCCAAACGTGCAGATTTATCTCAGTGAAGAAGTGATACAGCTTGGTATCAAATAGTGTACAAATAAAATGCGTTTTAAAATAAGACAAAATACAAAAATTACTGACCTGAACCTAGCCAGAGGAAAAATATAACTGTACTAATTTGAACTAACATAAGCAAACGAAAAATATCATTTTCGAACAGTAGGTCTGACATGAACTTCATGAATTCCAAGTCGAAAATGTCATAAACTCTTCTGATTGTCCTTTTTTATGAACTTCTCTCAGACAAGAGTGTTAATTCCATGGCTTGCTATGAGATTTTTTTATGAACACTTTTTTAAATGAACCAAACTAACCAAAGCATAAACATATCAGAACTGACTCAGACTAACCTCACCAAAGGGCTCCTTATATAAAGAAGCAAAGCGACCCTTACGGGCCGCTTTGCCGCCCACAAAGAAACAAAGCGGACCTAATGGGCCGCACATAACACAAAACACCTAAATTAGCCTAACCAAAGGAAAAATAATACTGAATTAACCAGACTGACCTAAACCAATTACTAAACGAACAACCTAACTGAACTGACCTGAACTAACCTAACAAAGGACTCCACATGGAAAAGCAAAACAGACCTTACAGAAAGAGACTTGGCAACAAAGCATTAAAAAAAAACAAGCGAACTGACGTAGAGAACTGCCATTTACAGTAGTGACAGCTAAAGTTGTTTTGTTTATTTTTTTCAGTTTTCCATTCCTATTTAACATAATAAGATTCATTCATTCATCAGAGTTAAACATAATAGAACTGACCAAGACTAACCGAACCAAAGTACCCCTCATAAAGAAACAATGCGGCCTTAATGGGCCGCTTGGCCCCACATGACCCGATAGATCTAAACTAACCCAACCAAAGGAAAAACAATACTAAACTAACCAGACTGACCTAAATAAACTACTAAACGAACAACCTAATTGAACTGACCTGAACTAACCTAACCAAAGCACTCTACATGAAAAAGCAAAACGGCCCTTATAGAAACAGACTTGGCAACAAAGCATAAAAAAAACAAGCGAAATGACGTAGTGACAGCTGAAATTGTTTTGGTTATTTTTTCAGTTTTCAATTCCTATTTAACATAATTTTTTAAAAACTTCTACGCTTAAATTTGTTATGTTTTGTTTGTTAAAAGTTGTTTATTTGTTAAAATTGTACATGTGCGTTGCAATCGAAATATTATTATTTATTTTTGTACAAATGTGGCTCATGAAAGAAGTTCAGCAGAGCCATCCTACACGCCACTATGTTATCGTTAATTTCAGCCAAATAACTAAATATTTATAGGCATTAACTTACCCAAAAACGCGCAGAAATATCTGAATAATAGTATTCAAGTCTTATCACTGCCAAAAACCCAAAATTTCCGTTTTTTTTTCTCAAAAATAACTCGCACGTACACCAAACTAATCACTAACCACTTTAATATGTCAAAAAAGCAGCCATTTTGGTAACGTCGAAGACAGTTGAATGGCGGCGCGCGTTGCTAGGGTGATATTTGCTTATTTGGAGTGAGATGCGTTGATTTACAATTAGTGCGACAGAGAGAGGTATAACTGGAATTCGTTCACCTATCAGATCTGGCCTATGCTGCCAGATTGTAAGGGAAAGCGTAGTTGCCGGCTGCGTTTTTTTCGCTACATATTATGGAGCTTTACTATAATATGCTCCATTTCAAATAGATATTCATCTAGCAAGCTGAGGAATTGACAGATTCGTTTTATTCCGTCTATGTAATTGTGTCATTTATATGTGAATTTCTGAATTATTTAAAATGGACGTTAATAATATTTTTCACTGGCAGCCGTAGTGCACACCAAATGTATTTCTATCCTTTGCTAACTCAACCAAAACGTAAAGAAGGAAGTATAATTCGTGCGCAATAGTGCAGCTAGTGAAAAACGCTGTTAAAATAGATATGACGTAGGAGTCGGATATATAAAGGGTGGCCTATCGAAAAGGATCCACCCTCTAAGTGTTTTGTCTAAGTTTTTCTTTCAACTGGATAGGTACATCGAAAATCGGTAAACTCTAGTGGTTAGGGGAAAGAAATAAATTTTTGGGCCGTTTCAAAAAAACAAATTAAATTACTTAAATTAAAGCCTGTTAAAATTTACAACTTTCCAAAGTTTGGATTGGCTTTTTTTCCATTTTGGATTGGCTTGATTAAATATGAAATTTGGCAAATGAACCAACCTTGACGAGACCTTCAAAACGAGTATTACCCTCTTTCCATTTAAAATTTCAAGACCAATGCTTACCTCCACTTGGAGGATCAGGTTAGAGGGATGAAACTGTTCACAAATTTGTTTCTCCTAAAAACTAAAGTTGACGTGTCCGAGCGATTTTCGATGTATTCACTCAATTGGAAGAAACACGGGATGGATTCTTTACGAGGAGCCACCTTGTATATGTTTCTTGTTTTTACTCAATAAGTTTTATTAAGAACCTGAAATCCAAAGATATACATATACAGAGTGACACGCGCAATTCGTGTCAGTTGTTTACCGCTAACTCATTAAATAAACAAGATTTTTTGTATGCTCTTACGTCATTTTTTTTCACCCCTACAGGGTGTATCAAAAAATAACAAAATATCGAACAAAATACTAAAGTTGTGTTTTGTTTTGATTTTTGAGTTTTGCCTACAATTTTTAAGTAATATTTTTTAATAAAACTTTAATATTCAGTATCGTCGTAACGATGCTTTTAAGGACCCTCGTTTATTAAAACTTATGATCTTAAAATAATGCCAACAATGATCTCCTGAAGTTTGTCAGTGTCTTTTGAATCACCCTGTATATCTAAGGGCTATTTCATAACATAATTGCGAATCAAGTGACCCATAAAAGTTTACTAACGGTAAAACGAAATCCATAAGAAGGGAATTGCACTCACTCAAAAAAATTGTGAAAATTTTGAAACATACTGGTCAACAAAAAAAACTAACAACACTACACAACAAAATTTTCTACACATACGCACTCTTGATGCATAAATATAATATAGGGGATGTTCATGTGAAAACATGTCATCTAGTTGGCTGGGAAATGTCAAAAGAAAAGGATGAAAAAACAAAAGTCCATTTACTTTGATCAACTTTTTTGTCAAAAATTCATAGCCTCCTAGAGGAGGTTTATTAATAAATACGGGGTATATAGATGAAAGTTGGCAGTGGTGAAATGAATGAATCTGATAAACTAGAACACAATTAGTTACAAAAGAAAGTTAACCTAAAAAGCTGCAAAGTGCTAAATCAAATACAAGAATGTATCCTTTTCCACTTTTGAAAATATCTTTAAACTATCGAAAGTTAAATGACATAAAATATAAGAACAGTTTTTGAAATTGTTTTAGGCCTTTTATTCGAGCTTTTATTAGTCTAGTACAAAACAAAAAAGTTTCTATACAGGGTGCCCCAATGAGTGTTAAATTTAGAGCAACAAGCTAAATATGAAAGTTACAGAATATGTTTTACCACACAATTTAAAAATGTAGACAAACATATAGAGTGTCACAAAAAAAGTGTGGCAGATATAATTACATATTTTTGAACTACAGAATTTACATATTTTAGTTTTGCGTTTGCTTCTAAACATTTTTTGCAAAGCATTTCGTATACCGATTTTTATTTGTTTTTCTATTAGACATTTTTCGCGTTTGGGGGGTTATATATCCAAAACCGTTTAAGATAGAACGAAACGACTTCCAAGGTCGTATCTTGTTTTTTGAAGGTCTGTTATACCTTATTTTTGCGCCACCCTGTATATTTAATTGAAAATTGTGCTGTAAAGCGTATTCTGCCATTTTCCTATTTAGCGTCTTGCTCCAAATGCAAAAATAATTTAAATTGTTACCTGATCAGGTAAGTGAAGAACTCTGAGTACACGAGCTTATATGTGAACATCCTTAAAATAACATATCACTCTGACCCATCTCAGATAAGCGTGCTACCTTATTAAATAACAAAACTATGTAATCAGCCATCAAACCCTTCCGTAGGAAAACCCATTAAATTTTAATCCAGGAAAACTAAGTTCCTAGACAAGATAATTTTCCCCTTGTTAGCCCTCGCTCGACAAGAAATAAAACGAGGAGATTCCATATTGTTGTAAACTTGTTTCGGGGTGTGATTATATTGCTGTAGTGTTGTGCTTTGTGCAGGATTTCAGTTTTTGTAGGGCTCGGCGAAATTCATTTTCTCCCATGTTTAGGCACACAGCAAAAAAGGGGTTGCCGCTGTCGCCGTTAAGGGGGCTTTTAAGATTTGAATGAAAATGAATTATCGTGGTTTTATGCAGGGATTTCTTTATAAATAGGTGTCTGACACCGCTTTTTAGTATTTTTTTCACGTTGAAAAATACAGCAATTTTAAGGATTCTTGAACGCAGTGGTCTAAACAATAGACATTTCCTTATACAACATAATGTAAAAATATTAATAGGTGCGTTCCAAACTTCGCCTTGATATTTTGTTTATAAAATATTTTCTAGTAGGTAATACTTATTGGTCGATATTTTACAACAAATAATAACATTTAGATAACAACAAATATTGTGCATTTGTTGTAATCTAGCTAGTTCTCTTTAACTTTTTGATTGAGCAATTATTTGCTTTATAACTCTTCATTTTATTGGAAAAAATAACGCTTACTCATTGGTATCTCTGAACAGTAATAAAGTTCGTAATTTTAGTGACTCCTCAGACAAATTTCCACATTAATCACACCTTTGGACCCTCTGGAAGCTCGCACGTTCGCGGTGAGAAAAGAAAACGAAAAAAAGACCAATTGGATAAATACGTAATACTGGAAATTAGGCTAGAACAACCTAATTTCATCGTCTGATACGTCACAGACGAACGACTGTGGCCAAATATTTGTATAGACTCCGTCGTTCTCTCGCAATGGAACTTATGTACACATTTAGCATCTTCATTTCGACTTTAGATGTACAATAATTAGCGTTAGCCAGCACCGTAAGATGCACAAATTTTCGCTTAAGTACCGCATTTGCTTAGGAACTGGAAAACGCCAAAACGGGGGAGTTGGTTCTTTTAAGAAACTAACAAGCAAACTTTAACCAGGCACATTAAGTGATTTAGCAGCACGAATTTCCTCGGTGTGTATCCAAAACACAAACTAAAACCTACAAGTTTCGGATCCAGGCAACGGAAGCGGTTCCAACCCATATGCGAAATTATTAAGCGGTCCTGGGATTTCCGTTCCGGTCTTTTAGCCGGTGAATGGGAGTGGAAAATTAGGCTCCGCTTAAGTATTTTACCTTGTAGGAAATTGTTTATCGAGGAGTCTTAATTACAACATATTATTTTTGCAAATTCCCAAATAAAACATTTTGTTGTTATTTAAACTCCTTTAGTATAAAATACTATATTTATTTATGTTCAAGTCGTTAAAAAGAAGAAAAAAAAAAGTAAAAATTTGGGCAAATAGAAGATCATAAACTGACTGAAATCTCAGTGTGATGATGTTAACTTAACTCAGTGATTGTTAACTCCCAGGACAATATTTCCCACAAATGCCACATTTTTTTAGGTTCAATTAGGTCCACTCTCGATTAACCCGAGCTTTAGTTAGAACTGAAAACTCTACGATACGAGGTTATTTGAACCGTCCAACAAGCTCTCATTTTTCTAATTAATATACAGAGTGGCGCCTTTTCGACGGATTTTTTGGTGTATTGGTGAAACCGTAATATATAGACGAGAGACGAGAAATTTCATTACACATTCTTAACACCGATTTCTACAAAAAGTTTAGTAAGATCTTTATTTCCCGACCAGCTTATATCGTTTTCCATATACAAGACAAAACTGCACTTTTAGCAATGCACCCTACCTCGGTTTTATAGAAAAAAAGAACAAAAAGCTCGACAAAAAGTTAAATACGAATATTTTAGAGTTTCTTAGTTTATTTAGTGGTACAATTTTGAATTTTTTATTAACAGCGATTTTCAATTTATGATATAAAGTTTTTTTTTAATGGGACGCCATATATATTATTAGATCGTTTGATAGTCCTTTTTTAGCTGATTCGAGTGAGGTATAATTTCATACCATTATCCCTCGTAGTTTTCGAAATTAAAAACTAATTTTTGAAATTAAACTTCCAATGGTGGGAGATGAGAGAGAGCATCAAGAATAGGAAACAACAGTTGGATTTACTCCAATCGGTTGCGGCGTTCTCAAGTTACATAGAAAAAATATAGAGAAGAGAAATAAAAAAATAAAAACGGGAAGCAATCAATTAATCATTGTGTAAAACCCATAATATTGTAACCAATTCCAGGATTTAATAAGTTTGAGAATAATTATTAAAAAAAATGCTGTAAAATCTGATGGCAAGAAAGTGAATGACAAGAGATGATAATCAAAAAGAAGGAAACGAAAACTAAAGAAGAAAACGACAACTGAAAGAATGAAAAAATGGAAAAAGTGAAGCAGTCTTATTACATATACATAGGAAACTCAGAGAAAGTAAAAAGTCCAAGTGAAAAAATAAATACTGTGGAGGAAAATAATAAAAGATTAAATTGCAAGATGCAAAATGTCGAAAAGAAGAAAAAAACAAAAATTACTAAATTGCGAAACGGTGAATGCAATTGAGAAGAAACATTGAACGCAAGAACAAAGTCAAAGCTTCAGAAAGCTTCAAAATAAGAAAGAAATACATTGGCAACAAGAATCAAACAACTTCAAGGAAACTAAAAAGAGGGGTGACCGATTATTGGAAAGAAGTAAAATATTAAAGTATAAAGGTGAGAAAAACAACAAAAACATGTCAAACTGATAAGTTAAAAGACTCTCAAAAGTAAAAAAAATATAAATATTTCTGGCTACAACAAAAAACATCAATAAATCCAAACGCGAAGATTGAAAAAATATAGAGAAGAGAAATAAAAAAATAATAAAGGGAAGCAATCAAATAATCATTGTGTAGAAGCCATAATACGGTAACCAATTCCATGAATAAATAAGATTGAGAATAGTTATAAAAATGCTGTAAAATCTGATGACAAGAAAGTGAACAACGAGAGATGATAATCAAAAAGAAGGAAACGAAAATTATTGAATAAAAGGAGAACTGAAAGAATGAAATAATGGAGAAAGTCAAACAGTGTTATTATATAAGAAACTCAGAGCTAGTAAAAAAGTCCAAATGAAAGAACAAATAAAATGGAGGAAAATAATAAAAAAATCAAAGAAAAAACTACAAGATGCAAAGCGTCGGAAAGAAGAAAAAAAAAACAAAAAATTCTGAATGCTAAACGGTAAATACACGTGAGAAATAACGTTGAACAAAAATGAGGTCAAAGCTTCAGAAAGCCTCAAAACAAGAAACAAACGAATGACAACAAGAACCAAACAACTTCTAGGAAACAAAAAAAAAGAAGGATGACCGATTATTGGAAAGAAGCGATATAATAAAGTAAAGGGGTGGAAAAAACAACAAGACCACGTCAAAATAACAAATTAAAAGACAAACAAAAATAAAAAAAATAAAAATTGTTTTGGCTGCAACAAAAACAGCAATAAATAAGTTTGAGAATAATTATAAAAAATGCTATAAAATCTGATGGCAAGAAAGTGAACGATGAGAGATGATAATAATAAATGAAATATATTATTATAATAATTCATTATAATAATATGAAATATAATATTATAATAATATATTTACATATTTCATATAATATATGAAAATAAAAAAGAAAAAAAGAAGGAAACGAAAATTAAAAAAGAAAACAAGAACAAAAAGAATGAAAAACTGAAGGAGTGTCACTACATAAAAAACTCAGAGGAAACGAAAAGTCCAAGATAAAGAAAAAATACTATGCAGGAAAATAATAAAGAATCAAAGAATAAACTCGAGAATAAACTACAAGATGCAACACATAATAAAAAAAAAGAAAAAAATAAAAAAAAACTGAATGCGAAAAAGAGGACGAATGACAACAAAAACCAAAAAACTTCAAGGAAACTAAAAAAGAAGAAGGATGACTGATTATTGGAAAGAGGTGAGATATTAAAGTAAAAAAGTGAGAAAAATAACAAAACCATGTCAAAATGATAAAATAAAAGCCAATCAAAACTAAAAAAAAATAAAATAGTTTTTGCTACAACAAAAATATTAGTTGTAACAAACAAAGTTTGCTACAACAAAAATAATAGCAATAATCTAAATGCAAAAATTGAAAAAATATGGAGTCAATCAAAAATCAAATAATCATTGTGGAGAACCCATAATAGTGTTACCAATTCCAGGACTAAATATGTTTAAGAGTAATTATAAAAAAGTGCTGTAAAAATCTGATGACAAGAAAGTGAACGTCCAGAGATAGTAATCAAAAAGAAAGAAAAGAAAATTACAGAAGAAAACGAGAAGTGTTGAAAAGAACAGAATTTTAAAAGAATTAGGTATAATGGGGAATGTTGAAAAAAGGATTTAATATCCTTTTTTTCAACTTAAAAAAAAATCGTAATTGGACATTAAAAAAAATAGGGAAGTTTTTTTTGCTTTTTTTGATTGGAATGGCATGTTTGCAATCACCTAAAAACATAACAAACTCAATTCGAATGAAAGTAACTTCTAAAGGGTTTTTTTTTTAAATTGTCAAAAAACGAGAAATTTTAAAAGTTCTTAAAAACCGACCACCGAAGGGTTTTTTTAAAAATGATTACAAAAACGCGGTTCTAAAAGTGCCTAAAAATCGACCACCGAAGGGGGTCTACCTCTGAAAATATTGCACCTACAAAACTTCCGATGGTCGGAGGTGAAAGAGGACATTAAGAGGAAAAAACTGTTGGGTTCCTTGGTTGTAAACTCTAATCGGTCGAGCCGTTCTCAAGTTACAGACGGTCAAAGTTGAGAATTGAGAAAAAAGTCGTAATACACCCCTCTTTTGGACATTTTGCAATCCCCTAAAAACGTAACAAACTCAATTCTAAATGTATTTCTAAGAGTTAGGTAATCACATTTTCCGTTGTT
Organism: Taphrorychus bicolor; assembly: GCA_951812265.1. NCBI lineage: Eukaryota > Metazoa > Arthropoda > Insecta > Coleoptera > Curculionidae > Taphrorychus > Taphrorychus bicolor. The sequence continues at coordinate 5,612,192 of OX638302.1, read as the reverse complement.
TCTCCTAAAAACATTTTCCCTAAATGCATATGTTAGTATTAATAAGTAGTTAATTAAGTACGGGAGTGGTTCAGATTCCTCTTCTTTACTCAGGTATAATTATAAAAAGTAGGAACAAATTAAATTCTAATACCTATAATAAAGTAACTAAGTACTAGTACGAAGGTGGATTAGCAGGTTGGGGACGAAATAACAACTTTATTCAATTTTCAAATCCCCGACGTTTCGACCGTATATTGCGGTCTTTATCAAGGCTACAAATGTAAGCAAAAAACAATCACAGTTACCAATGGGCGATAAAAATAAACAATTAAAATTATTTTGACTGTTTAAAATATGTTTGAACACAAAGATTTAAAAAATACAAATTGATCTGAACACAAACGGAACTAATAAGATTAGTTTCCTCTTAATGAAGTGACGAAGTTATGTCGATGTTTATAGCGTTAATTGTGTCCATTATCCCTTAGAGGTAACTAATCTTATTTATCATTTTATTAGTTTTTGTCATTACATTTTTAACTCAGTGTTATTAGTTACATGTCTTACGTTGTAGTGTTCCATTTGTGTTCAGATCAATTTGTATTTTTTAAATCTTTGTGTTCAAACATATTTTAAACACACAGTCAAAATCGAGGTCAAAATAATTTTAATTGTTTATTTCTATCGCCCATTGGTAACTGTGATTGTTTTTTGCTTACATTTGTAGCCTTGACAAACACCGCAATATATGGTCGAAACGTCGGCGATTTGAAAATTGAATGAAGTTGTTATTTCGTCCCCAACCTGCTAATCCACCTTCGTACTATTGCTATTGGGACGCTAAACACTCGGAGTAACTAAGAACCTATGTTTTAAACAATTAGTAAAAAATTAGTTTTTTATTAATTCTTCGGAAACTGCTAGATATAAAGGTATGCAATTACACATCAATTGAATCAGCTAAAAAAGGGCTATCGAACGATCCAATAATATATCGGGTGTCCCATGTAAAAAAAAACCTAACTTGATATCATAATTTAAAAATCTCTATCAATAAAAAAATCTTAACTGCACCACTAAATAGCATATGACAAACTCTAAAATATTTCTATTTGACTTTTGGTTCTATTTCCGACAATAACCCACTTGTCACGCCAATAGTGCAATATTTTTTCAAATTTTTTTAAAAAAAATTTTGTGGCTTTTTGAAATTTACAATAAAGGGGCATCAAATTAAGTAGTTTAAAGCGAAAAAATTTGCGGAATAAGTATTCGTATTTATACCAAAAATTATTAAAAAAAATAATATTTATAATAATGTAAGTCTCTACCAATAAAACAATAGCTTGGAGTACAAAGTAAGGGTTACGTTACGGGAAGCTCAAAATCGAACTGAAATGAAATCCTTATAATCGCTTCTTATCATTTGATTTCACTAAATAGCTATAACCAAACCAGACATCTTCTTGTCCTCCAACATTCAAGAACCCAAATATGAAATGACATTCGTGACAATGGCAAATCGTTGTAGTGCTCCTGCCGCTATGCAACGTTGAAAAATTTAAAGAAAATTGAGAAAATAAAAAAAGAATCAATTTGTACTAACGTTAAGTAACCTGAACTAACCTAACCCAAAAAAAAGTAAAACTAAACTAACCATACCAAAGAAAAATATAACTAAAGTTAACCTAACTTAAGGAAAGACACAAATGAATTAACCTGAAATAATATAACTAAAGGCAAAGTAAAACTGAACTAACTTAAGCTAGACACACCACAGTTAAGCTAGATTTATAGTTCCGTATCAGTAAGGCCATAAGACTTAAAGATTGCGATTAATTTATATATTCCGTAGTAGAGATGGGTTTTCACCTTGGTTTTCACCCGGTTTTTTCATTTTTGAGGGTTTATTCTCTAGACAATCCCGGGTTTATTCCATTATAACCTCTAAATTTAACTTACTTTTCTATTTTCAATACGCCTAACACGTACCGATTAAGCAATAATTTGTCGGTTTGTGCAGTTTGAAGCTTTTGATCAACTAACCAGTGTTTAGTTAATCAAAAAACATACCAGAATCTGGAATTATCGAATTCTAATCTAAAATCTAACCTTAAATCTTGAAACTGCCGGGTGCGTTCAAAAAAAGATGGGAAAAAAATCCGGGCAAAAACCCAAAATTGGGCTTAAAGGTTTTTTGGGAATTTTCCCTTCGCCCATCTATATTCCGTAGTAACGTTCCAAGTAACGTTGTGGCTATTGTACGCAAGCGTAGTTAAATTTTAGAATTTTTCTATGTTGCCAGATTGAGCAGCGTTTGTTTGATTGTTTGGTCCTTTCATTTGTCATATAAAAATTCCGCCTTTTTTCAAGGTATTTTCAAGAAAAAATTAACGTGACCTCACACATTTTTACTTTTTTACTAACATAAATACGCGCATCGATCGATACATTCGGTTGAAGGTTACATCATTTGATTCGAGTTTGGCTGTTTGGCAACAGTGCAATCAACTGTTTACTAATGACAATGACAGCCGGAGGCAACCGATCGCTCTCGATCGCAACGAGGCCGTAAGAAGTAACGTACGAAATTAAATAATCAATTTCTTACGTCTTACTTCTTAGTGCTTAAAGTCTTACGGACAAACTATAAACGAAACTGTCGAATTCCAATGTTTCATTTTTCTTACTTCTTACGCCTTACTCTTACGGAACTATAAATCGACCTTTATGTGCAGCAATCAACAACCTGACCTAACCAAAGGCAAATAAAACTGAACTAAACTAACCAACAGGTCCAAAGGCGCCCCCCACGGGCCGCCGTAAAAGACAGGATTAACTGAACTAACTAAATCAAAGGAAAAACAAAACTGAACTAACCTGACTTAATCAAAGGCAAAGTAAAACTGAACTAGAGTTTTACTTTGCCTTTGGGCCGCCTGAACTTTAGGGCCATGGCGGGATTCGATACATACTTAACTAACTGCTTCCGAAAAGGCCTAATTTCTGGATATTCAGAGAGGAACTGGCAACCTAGCTGGTCTAAAGGGTGACAGCGACAGCTAACACGAACTAAATGAATTGAACTTAACCATGAATGCGCCGTGGGGTATTAAAAACAGTACAATTTTTTGGTATTTTTCATTAAGTACTTGCTTTTTAAACTACTTAATTTTATGGAAATTTCAAAAAACGTCCAAATTTCGTCATGCTTAATACCAACCAGCACCCACCTATGTATTACGGTTTTGTCAATACCCTATAAATCCATCGAAAAGGCGCCACCCTGTACAAGAGTTCCTCAAAAATCAACAAATTAACGTAACTAATGCACAAGCTGGCACCACCGTAAGTGCTGCTCCTAATGGGGCTGTGTAAATAAATGCGCTTACCCCGCTTACAGTGGACACTCAAAATGCAAATTTACAGCATTAAAACTTTCATTTTCAGCCGGTAAATGTGCCAAATAAAACGTTTTTTTGCAAAAAATGTCAAAACCTTACCTTAATTTGGTGCCAGGTGACGTTGGGTTTCTTTTGGTATGCTGCACGTAACAGGTTGCTCATCCAAGAATATCTCAACCACTTGAGCACAGGATACCGTCTACAAATTGCACAAAAACAACACCCCACATAGACCGCGTTGGAAATACCATAAAATTGAGTCGATAACCGGCAAATTTTTATAGAAAAATCGAAGATTTTTGAGAACGACCCTTCGAAATCGCGACAGAAGCAAACTAGCAAACATTGGAATGTTGTTGCCATGCCAACGGGGCGCGCGCACGTGCCATAAGTGATTACGTGCATGGCCGCCACGTCGGCTAGTTTATTTCAGCAAGACGAGCGTTGACTGGCCTTTTCTAGCTTAAAGCAACAGAAAGAGAGGGCAAAACCCAATTGGTGATTGGTATTGATGTTTGACGTTTGTTGTAAGGTGTAAAGTTCCCAGATGGCTCTAGTGTTGCAAGAAAATGTTACTGTGTTGTAGATTGGTAGATTCAGTTTTTTGTTTGGACTCCAGTCAAGGAATGTTATTTTATTAGTGAGCAGGTAAAAAGTGCATCGTAGATAACAACTAATTATCTGAAATGCTTTTGTTTGCTGCAATAGTAAGTACATATTACTAGTGTGCCCGCCTTAGGGATTGGATGACATGCCTGTTATCACAGCGATCACAAACCTGTTTTTTACCAATAATCAGGCGTAGATTCATTAGATTCTCAAGTGCAATGATTTTGGACCAATCAGGGGCTGATTATTAATTGGAAACAAGCTTTCTGGCTGCTGTGAACAGACTTGTAAAAACAAGAAATTGCAATATTCAGAATAAATGTGCTTTTATATTACCCATTCAGTTATTTTTGTCATCTAGTTACCTTTGAAACCTTCATCTTTTTTATACCCATCTCCTTTTAGCACATGTTGGGAAGATACGATAAAAATGTCAAAGTCAAATTTCCAACGCCTACTTGACGACAATAATAAGGCTGGCTTATAGAGGTGGAGTTTTATCCTTATTCCTTATTAACTAAACTAATTTGATGGGTAAACTTGGAAGGTGCTGGTGATAAGAGACAATGAGGCATGTATTTTTATCTTTTCCTATGAGAAGAGGGAGAAATTCATGTGGTTTCTACGTCCATATGACAAGGTAAGCAGCAGTAGTCTCTAGTCAATGCAATTGAGTCAATGACTTTTGCATTATTAGTTATTATAGTTAAATTCTTGGTAGCTCTCTTTAGACTAAATATTGTTACAGAATGCCTAAGCCCTTAGGTAGGTATCTAATTTTGACCTCGTTTTTTGTAGATTTTTTTGATACTTTATAAGGGCGTCATTTTTGCGTCTATTTACAATAAACGACGCCATTTTGTAGTATTTATTCTGACGCAACGAGCTATAATGTGTGAAGAGACCCTCCTTTTTACAGTTTTGACCCTTCCCCCTTTTTACCTTAAAAAATGACGGCGATATCTGCTTGAATTGACCTCACTTGAGTTCTTTCATCAAATCGTGATTCGCCAATTGATGTGCTTTAACGACGAAATTACTTCGTACATTGGGCCAAAAAACGAAATGATTTTTACTGAAATATCGACATTTGATGGCCCTGTCCATACCTCCTAGGTCATTGTTTACGTGGTAGAGGGTCCACAGGAATACCTATCGGGGAGCTTTTAAACAGTAGAGAAAGTTGTCCAGGCGTTCTGTCTTTAGTTGCGATTTGAGAGAAAGATACGCAGTAGAATCAATACGGTAAAGCTCTATTGTCAAGATGCAATGTCAACAAGGTTACAAAAGTTTATCAGTTTAGGGCTTTTATGGATTATACGGGGTGTTCATTATAAAACTTCATCTAGCAGGCTATGAAATTTTGACAGAAAAGGATGGCATGACATAATCAAAATAAATGGACTTTTGTTTCTCCATCTTTTTCTTTTGACATTTCACAGCCAACTAGATGAAGTTTTATAATGAACACGCCATATATAGCGAGGGGCACTCTAACGGTCGGTGATTTAAAGGAAAATATTTGACTGATGATTCCTTGGTGTGGATCAATGAAACTACAGGGTGTAGAAACGTTGTATAATGTCGACGTTTCGGCACTAAATTAGTGCCATCTTCAGGACACTAAAAAATGTGTTTATATAATAGAAACACTTATACATTCAACAAGCACAAAATCTTGAGTAGTTATTAAAGTTCTTAAAATTATTAAAATCATTAAAATTCTAAAAAAAAACAAAAAACAACAACGAGGTGATCTGTACTTTTTTTTAGATGTTTCTTTAGTTGGCGAACTTTCCAATGCGTAAGAAATTTCTAAATTTATAGCCTTAAACTGAAAAGTGCGAAATAAACGTGCACATTTAGACGTGAAAGGATTATTCTCTATTAACCAATATTGTAGACACGAAATAGATTTCTTTATGTTTATAGGAATTACCTGCCTTTGTCTGCACTGATGTAGACATTTCTTGTGGTCCTCTTGGCGAGTCAATTTTTTGTTGATCGAGTCCCATTTTTTTAGATTTAGGTATGTTTGAACACCATGCATGCTTCTTATCTCTTCAAAAAATCCCATCTTTTAAAATAAAAAATCCGAATAACAAAATGAGAACGTCTCGCATGTCTGTTGGGTCTGACACACGGGAGGTTTCTTGTGTTGTATGTAAATACAGATCACCTCGTTGTTGTTTTTTTTTTAGATATTTAATAATTTTAAGAATTTTAATAAGTGCTCAAGATTTTGTGCTTGTTGAATGTACAAGTGTTTCTATTTTATAAACAAACTTTTTAGTGTCCTGAAGATGGCACTAATTTAGTGCCGAATCGTCGACATTATACAACGTTTCTACACCCTGTAGTTTCATTGATCCACACCAAGCAATCATCAGTCAAATATATACTTGGGATCACTAGAACCATTGTTTCAACTGTAAAGGCAAATATCCGGTTCTGAATACGTCTTTCCTTGGATGGGAACGGATACGGGAGATTAACTACTTCGCTAAGTTGACGGTGAAATGTATATGTGTGGGGCCCAACAATCGCTTTGACTCGTATGTTTTGAATGACTGGCGCTCAACAAACGCTAAGCCCTGTATGTTTTATGTGAATGAGGGGGTACAACGATCGCTATGACCCGTGTATGTGAGTGTGTGAAAATGGGGCCCAACAATCGCTATGGCCTGTATGTGTGTGGGTGTGAAAATGGGGCTTACAAGGATCGAGGCTTTGGTCTGCTTCTATACGGTTCTACTTCTAGGTTTGGCGATGTTTACTGTTCAACGGCTGGCGGTCGACTCCCGAAATTTTGCTCCTCGTCTCTTGTATATGGAAACAACAATGAAAACAAAATATCCAAGGACTGGTGCTAGAAGAAATACACAAATTTAAAAGCTGGCACACATGCTGTAAATTAATCCTCATCTGTTAACCCTTCGGTTAACCCTAATTAATTGAACTTGACTTTTGTAACTTTAGGACCGTGTTCCCATTTCGCAAGAAATTGGAATAACTCCGTTACAAGGGCCCCTTATAACTCCACTAGTTGTCACCCGTTATACTCAAACCCTCAACGAATCTGATGAGTCTCTCGGACGACACTGCGTTTGCATCTTGAGGTTGAATGATCGTGTTTCTGAACAGCGCATATCTCGATCTAGCAATAGCCGGGCAGTCATATAGGACGTGCTCACCTGTCTCGTCGCCCGCCAAGCACAGCCTGCGCTCCGTCTCTTCGGACAGCATGTGAGACCTTAGGTGGCTATGTCCTGTGTACGGTACAGTGGCCACTCTGATTTGTCTCCTATTTAGTCTGAGGAATGTTTGGGATTTTGCTCTTCCTGTTCCTGTGATAAAATTTTTGGAGTGTGATAGTCCGAGCAGGTTGTCCCACCAGTCCTGGGGCTTGGCATTGCTCCATTTCTGGAGTTCAGCCTTGACCAGAGAGTATGGGACTCCCAGTGCCGGGTCCGGGCCTACAAATGGAGAGTCCGTCGCCCTCCTAAATAGAGAGTCGGCCCTCTCATTGCCTTGGTGACCACGATGGCCCGGGATCCATACTAGTGTGACGTTGTTCTTCTGCGACAAGGTGTTCAGAATCCTGTGGCAGTTCCAAACAGTTACGGAATTGTAGCGCAAAGACATAAGCGCTAGAAGCGCTTCCCGACTATCCGAGCAGATCTCGTTCCAAGAGTATTGGAAGTGGAAACAGGTCAAGAGGACAGTTTAGCTTTGATGGAGCTCTGTCTGCTCTTTCGATACCAAACTATGGCCCCATACGTGATTATCAGTTTTATTACCGTCACGTATAGCCACATAGTTTGTTGGGATCCCATCCCCCATGATTTGCCGCACAGGTTTTTGCACGGCCAAAGGAAGAGTTGTGCCCTCCTAACGGTACAAGTCACATGTGGGGTCCATGTGAGTGATTTGTCCAGGATGATTCCTAGAAATTGCGCTTCGTTGGTAAATGGGATTGTCGTCCCGAACAAGGATGGCGCTTTCAAGAAATCCAGCTTCTTCCTTCAGGTAAATGGCACAATCACCGTTTTCCTAGGGTCTATTGCTAGGTTTTCCTTTGAACACCACACCTGTGTACAACATCCGGCACCTTTGCAACGTGCTGGAGATTTATTGGTACGGGTGGTTTCTTATAAGGATAACTATGCCGTCCGCGTATGCTTGGACCTCGACTCCCCATAGTCCCAAAGTAGCCAGAAGGTCATCCACTAGTAGGGACCACAGGAGTGTTGAAAGGACTCCGCCCTGTAGACGACCTCCCGCTGTTGTGAATCTGATAGTGTCATCGTTTAATGATGTAGTGATCAGTCTGGATTCTAACATGTTGCGAATCCAGTTGGTTATTGTTGGTTCGATCCTTCTTGCTTTACTGGCACTGAGAGGAAAGAGTCTGTAGGTGCATTATTAAAGGCCCCTTTGATGTCTATGAAAATACCAACTGCGACACCCTTTGAATCCAGGGTATCTTGGACTTTCACCACCAGATAGTGGAGTGCTAGTTCTGTTGATTTGTTAGCCTGGTATGCATACTGTTCCGTATTAACGGGGTACGTTGTTAGCGCTCCCTCCCTTATGTAAAGGTCTAGCAGCTTTTCAGCAGAAACGAGGTTAGACTGATTGTCCTGCGCGATTTAGGATCTTTTCCCATACATTCCATCTTTGGTATGTAGACGACCCTCACCCTGGATCAGCAGTTTGGAATAAAGTTCCATGCAAGGCTCGCTCTGAAGAGCTTTGTTAGTAGAGGTGCGAATTGATCCAGGCCCTGTTGTAGTAGTGCCGGGAACACTCCATTCACCCCGGGGGATTTGTATGGTTGAAAAGCCATAATCGTGGATTTTAGCAGGGTTGGTCTGACCACCTTTTTGGAGAGCTCCTAATCTGCCCTGTTGGGTCATTTAAATCGCCCCAAGGGGCTTTTGTTAGTCTCCAAATTTGTCAGCCGGCTACCCGGAAAATGACAGCTTGCGAGGATCTCTAACGTTTCACTACCAGTGGAGGTGTAGGTTCCATCGGACCGTTTTATCGATCCAAGCTCCTGACACGGCTCCCTTGAGAGAATCCAGTTGCGTCCGGAAGGACTCCTAATACGAAGCCCAGTTTGTGCTTTTAGGATATTTAAAAGTGACCATAGGTCTGATATATGTTTTTAGGTTAAACGTTATATGTTTGTGCTCGGAGCAAGATTGCTCCGGGGATACTTGCCAGTTGCAGATCTTATTTGAAATAAGGTCCGTGCTGATCGTGAGATCTAAAACTTCTTGTGTGGTGACAGTTAGAAAAGTTGGGCTGTTGCCTGTGTTGATAATTTGTAGGTCTACCTGTGTTATGTAGTTAAATAGTGACTCACCCTTTATGTCGATGTTGCTGCTACCCCACACCTTGTGTACATTCCCAGCAATGGGATAGATATACATTAGGATAGATAAACCTGGTTGTCCATCAGTATAGATGTAAAAGGTTAATTATATTTTTAGAAAACAAGTTATCCTTGTGTGGACTGTGTCCTGTTGATGGTGTGAGAGCACTAGTGGGTCGTCAAGATCACCTTCTCTTGTTAAGGATGGAGAGAAAGGGGCAAACTGGCAGTCATCATGCAAAACAAACACATGGAATGAAGGCTGCAGCACCGCCTAAGTTGTTCGGCTTCCGGATCTCCAGGGAAGTAGGCTGAGCAGATGATTACATCTGTCTTGTTGTTCTGTGAGGTTAGCGAGACACATGCCACTGCCACATCTCTAGTGCAGAACTCTGTGAGTAAAAAGAATGGGAGATCTTATAAGACCAGCTGCTCTTGGCTTACCATCCCAATCGCAGACAATAGTCTTACTCTTCGTGTCGCTTAAGGCGGATACGCGGCCTGTGTTAGAGATCCATGGTTCCTGGATGACGGCTATATCCACATTAGATTTCGCATGCTGAAGGTTGACTTGTAGAAATGTGGTCTTACCTGCCATCCTACGGCTCCTTCTTCGAGACAGGTTTAGGGTCTTTCCTTTCCACCTTGTCCCGATTTTTTCCTGGTTTAGGCCGTTTGGGAATGGATTTGCCCTTCCCTTTGTACTGCGCCTGCCCAGGTGTATTGGATTTGTGGCCCTCCCCCCCGCCTCCCACCGTCTGGAGCAGTCTTGGATATTTGGCCGGCTTTGCTCCGTACACACCAGAGCTGCCAGCTCTATCCAACCGCTCCGCCTATTCCTTCCATGTAAATGTGTCATGTATATGTCAATTTCTCAGCTTACTAGATGAATATCTATTTGAAATGGACTCTAATTGCTTCTTCGAAAGGCGGCTATAGAGCGCTCTGATAGTATTTCTATCTTTTGTTGTCTCAAGGAAAATGTAGGGATAAGAATACTCTCGAAGCGGTCTATAGCGGCCGTTCGTAAACCCTGTAAGTGTAGTAAACATAAACATCCAGCTTTCGTCTTCGTGGCTTATTTTAACAAAATTATGCCACCAGCTTGCAAATACGTTATAGCAAAAGACAATTTGAAATCTTAAGAAGTTTTTGCCACGTTTTCTTATAAATTCAGGCTCTTATTTCGATAGCTAAAGAGTAAAATGAAAATATCTCGTTTGGTTCTTTAGGGTCTTATGTGCTGTGACTTCTTATGTGCTTGTGGGATGTGACTTCCGGGGATGGGATGGGAAAGAGGACATCGAGTAGAGCAAAAAACTGGTAGATTCACTCCAATCGGTCCACTTATTTCAAAGTTATAGGCCGTCGAATTTGGAAATTTGGAAAAAGGAAAGAATACTCCCTCTTTAGTCATTTTAGAAAACTTTCAAAAAAATTTGTATGCTGTTTTTGATAGAAATTTGACGATTTCAATCTCACATGAACGTAAAAAACATAATATAAATCAGAGTAGTCCTATAAGTAGGTTTTTTAAAGTAGTGACAAAGTCAGTACTAAAAGTGCCTAAAAAGCGACCACAGAAGGGGTAGTTTATGGTAGGTCTATTTGTTTATTGAAAAAAAAAAAAACACCAACTTATTGTTCCTCTTCAGTCAAATTACTGTCACATTGTTATCAAAAATCTTTAAATTTAATGAGTACGACTAATCTTCTTCCGCAAGAAATTACAAATTTCAACTCATTACCACCAATGCTCCCTGGCCCAGCTTTTTGCCCGTCTTCAAACGTAATCTCATAGGGCTATAAATTATTCAGTACAGGATGGCAGGTTCTAAATGAGTTGAACGCTGAAAGCACCTTATCCTCCATGCATCTTATACCTGTGGATTCCACTCCAGAAAGGTTTTAGAGCGATATGGATAAAGCCGTCTTTACGCAATTCATGGAAAATGCAGCTGCTTTATGTAAATTTATTATGCAACGTCGGATAATTTTTAATCTTTTTCAGATAATTTATGTGCAGGGAGTGTCAAGGATATGATGATGAATTAGAGTTTGGTATGTGTATTACCGCAACAGGCAAAATGTCATTATGTACACATAACGTTCTCGTATTTAATTACTGCTGATGGTGCGCAAATCCCTTCAAGTAACGCAAAATCCTCATCATCATTTCTCACTTAACAATTCTGCCTTATTAAACGAAAACTCGCTTTCAAATTCCTATAACTCTCGGGCCTGGTTTAAATTGCGGCTTTTGAGACCTTTATTCGGCCATAACGTTCCCGGACCGTAAAACGAAAGAAATTCGGCCGAATGCTCACCCTCATCGCCAGACCTCAATTAAAGCCAAATCCCCAAAACCGAAAACAAAACACAATTAACCTGGGAGTTCCAAATTCGCGAAAGTCTTGAGGAAAAACAGATTTTAAACAAAGATTTTAATTCTCTCGTTTTCGAAGTGGGCCGCCGGAGATAAATTTCGTTTTTAGCCTCGTGCACCTACTTTATTTTTCAAGTTTAACACGTAAAAGTGGCACCGATAAATCTTTAGTGATGTGTGTATGTGCAGTACTGTTTATTGATGTTACAGATTTTTTTTTAGTCTTGACGTTTGTCTATATTTTTATTTTATTTCATTTAATGTCTCCATATAAGTACTGTGCCAAAACATACAGAGTTCATTCTTCAAGCATAAATAATAGCTATCTCTATCTCAATTGCTTTCTAATTTGAGTTATCTATATATAGTTTTAATTTCTATTTCCCCCTCTCCTTTTAACCTTTTGTAGTTTAGATTGTAAGCCTTGCATCAATTTTTCTGGATAACTGTTTTTTTAACATTTCTCGCCACCGATAAATCTTTAGTGATGTGTGTATGTGCAGTACTGTTTATTGAGGGTACAGATTTTTTTTTTAGACTTGAAGTTTGTCTATATTTTTATTTTATTTCATTTAATGTCTCCATATAAGTACTGTGCCAAAACATACAGAGTTCATTCTTCAAGCATAAATAATAGCTATCTCTATCTCAATTGCTTTCTAATTTGAGTTATCTATATATAGTTTTAATTTCTATTTCCCCCTCTCCTTTTAACCTTTTGTAGTTTAGATTGTAAGCCTTGCATCAATTTTTCTGGATAACTGTTTTTTTAACATTTTTCGCCTACAAAAACAAATACAAATCGCAATTTTTTTCTTCGTATAATGCACTTGGTATTCCCTAAAGTATGGCATACTAAACTTTATTTAGTTTAATTCATAAAATTGTATTTTTCTGATAGGAAATTTACCTGCTAGTCAATAATTTCACTTTATGCTTAACAGAATACTGTCTATCATCCTACACAAAACCATCTTTCCCTCCAAGAGGGATATTAATTTTCTCTGTTGATGTGTACCACTAAAACTATCTGCCCAGTTTGACGAAGGTAGCTCCTAAATGAACCCTTTCCTGTGTAAACAATTATTTAAGAGACATGAGATATACAACCGGTTTTCCTAATCAGGATCGACAAGATAAAATATGACTTCATAGTTTCATCTAAGACGTCACTCTAACCCAACCAGACAGATATAGAGGCAAACTTGTCGACTCCACCTTAAAAAACACTATTTGCGAGGTCGAAGTTGAGGTCAGCCTTAATACTGAAGGGTAGTTTGAGTACAAACAAAGAATGCTTCGAAAGAAGGGTTTCGCTTAAGTTGATTATTATAGGGACCCGAGGCGACACACAATGTTTGCTCTTCAAACAACATTAGACAAACAGATTTTTTTTTTTAATTTTAGATAAAAATTTCTGGTTTTGTGGTAGCCCCGAACAAACATCTTTTAATTTACTTTTGTCGCTCCTAATTAATTAAGCAATATTCAACCCCAAACCTTAACCAAATAAAAGTGCCGGGCTTAATGCGAAGGGTGGGTAAGATAATACGATAAGCTCGATTAACAGGAAATAATCCAGGCTTTGTTCTGCTTGAATTAGTTTCGATTAACTTTGGGATAGTTGGATTTATCCAAAAATACACTCCAAGGGTCGGCGCTGCGGGCAGGTTTAGTTGGCTCATCAATCCAGGTATGAAGATGAGCGAATATCAATAACTTTCTAAAGTTACAATGTTAGTGATGGGAAAATGTTTACGCAAGCAGGGGGTGTTCATTAAAAGAATGTCAAATTGTTGCCAAAGCTAGGGAGGGTATGACCTCACTATGCCCCCTGCTCAACCATATGCCATCTAGCTATAGTATTAGTATAGCCAGAATATACAGGGTGATTCAAAAGTACTTTGACAAGCTTCAGGAGGTGATTGCTGGAATTATTTTAAGAAGAAAAGTGCTAATAAACGAGGGTCCTTAAGAGCATCGTTACGAAGATACAGGGTGTTAAAGTTTTATAAAAAAATATTAAAAATATCTCCTAGTATAGTATGTTTCTGTAGTATAGCCATGTTTCTGTTAAAGGAAATATTTTTTTGTTCCACCAGTGGCGCGCGTACCGCAATGACGCTTCATCTTTTTGAAGGAAAATATGGTTCGCCACTGGTCTCTCAAAAAATAAATTCTACCCTATTATTCTCTGTTCAATTCTAAACAAAAAAGCTCTCTTAAGTTTTCTTCGTTAGACTCGTCATTTTCAAGTGAAAAAATAAAAAATGTTTTAATGCACGTCTTCGTGCATCGTTACCTCAACAATATGGAACGTGTTATTTCAGTTCAAACTTAAAAATAATTTTTTTTTACATTAATATAACTTTAAATAAATTGTTCGAAATATCCTCCCTCAACCTTCCAAGCGGTTTCAAAGATATTTTTTTTTTATTTTTTAATAAAATCTTAACACCCTGTATCTTCGTAACGATGCTCTTAAGGACCCTCATTTATTAGAACTTTTCTTCTTAAAATAATGCCAGCAATCACCTCCTTTAGTTTGTCAAAGTACTTTTGAATCACCCTGTATACCAGAGGAATATATAGACTATAGCCTAAGAATTGGCGGTTTGACTTGATTTTCAAGCTACTTGAGCTGCCATCCGAAAACGTTGTTAAATACAAGACAGAGTTGAAAGAGCGTCGTCACGTTGCTAGTAAAGTGAAATTATAAAAGAATTCATTGCTTTGATTTTATTTTTATTTTATTTATTATCAACTGATGAAATCGACTGATTTGACAACCTTGAATAATAAAATTATGTTACGGTGAAATTACTGTATTATTACGGGAGACGGGTTAAAATAACTTATCGTCAATTAACTGCAAACTAGTTTCATTTTTAACTATTACAACACGATTAAAACACAATTACTCCCTACTAACAATTCGCACTGTTGTCCGCTTATTTCGCTTATTTATTATACTGCACTCTCTATTCGATCCCATCTTGCGCGGCTCGCTGGTTTATATACCCGGCCTCAACACACTCTCGTACTTTCGAGAACGGAGGCGACTGTTCCCGGTTCTCGTTTAGTCTAGATGGGTTCCCGGGGTCGCGGTCGGCGCTCGGCGTTGCCGCTTCGGCCCGAATCTCTGTGTACCGACGGTCGGGCGTAACATTGCCCCCCTCTTAGTTCTGATTGCGACCCATCAGAGAAATCTCCAGGACTGCAGGGGGGGGGGGGGAATGTCCTGTCGTGTTATGCACTGCACCTCTGCAAGCCATCATTAGAAGAGGCATAAATTTGTCCCAATCTTTCTGGTGGTCAGCTACAACTTTGCAGAGGTATTGTTGCATAGTTCGATTGAAACGCTCGACCATGGCATCTGATTGTGGATGGAGCGGAGTTGTCCTTATTTTGCAGATTCGCAGGAGTTCAATGATCTTCTTGAAAAGTTGCGATTCAAAATTCCGTCACTGGTCCGTGTAACAAAGTTACTAATTTTCTTTATCAGTTCTAGGGGATGACAAATTAATTGTGAGATAAAACTAAACGTGGACTATATTTCGGTGTAAACGTAATTAATCCGGTGTCAAGGTAAACATAAGAGGTTAACAGTCTTTGGTTAATAAGAGGCTGTCAATATCTAAAATAAAGTATTTTCTGTGAACCTCGTATGAAACTAATACCTTTGATCTCGGGACCTGCACTTGGATCCCAGGGGAGAATCGAAGGGTATTGTTGTTCAGCTATAAAAGACGGCCGCATGACAGTTTTTGGGCACTCTGCATTCTGGCTCCGACTCTTGAAGAATCAAGAACTAAATTTAAAACCGATTAAAAGGGTAAATATCAGCAATACACTAGAGATACACCGTGCTTGGCAATAGTCGAGCCCCACGACACTTACACCGCGCCTGGTAGTGGTCGGGCCCCATTCATTACACAGTGCCTGGCAGTAGTCGCCCCCCCCCCCCCCCATTCATTACACTGTGCTTGGCAGTAGTCGAGCCTCACTACACTAACCTCGCGCCTGGCAGTAGTCGGGCCCCATTCATTACACCGTGCCTGGCAGTAGTCGGGTCTCCCGCATTTACATATACCGTGCTTGGCAGTAGTCGAGCCCCATTACACTAACACCGCGCCTGGCAGTAGTCGGGCCCCACTTTATATACACCGTGCCTGACAATAGTCGGGTGTCACTCACCGTAAAACCGTTTCATTCCTGGACTTTAACCTTACCGTGTAACCCGTTATAAACCAAGATACCGTACTCACTGATCCTTCCATATCTATAATCATCTTCCTCGACCGTCGCATATCCCTCTCTGGTTGTTTGTAATATTGTGCGTTAGACAAGTTATAGATTTATAAGCAGCTCGTTGAATGTATGTCTCTTACGTTAAATAGAAACTATTGAGCAGTCTCTTGTTTTTCACCAAAGCTCTAAAGTACTTAACAAATTGACCCCTGGAATTACCATTCGCCACTGTCTAAAGGCTTACCCGAAAGGCATTTGTGGACCCTCTACCACACTAAAACTAAAGAGGGTGGCGCCCGAGAAATCCGTTGCAGCGTCACAAATTATGGCGCCCGAGCAGGGACCGTTTTGTCTTGAGGAGTGAAGGTTCCGTCTTTACGAAGGTGCTCACCGTCCGCTGATCGTTGATCTAAAGTTGGTTGTTATTGGTGTCCCTACCGTCCTGTTCTTGTTGCTCTAGAACTTGTCTATCAATTTCCGTCCGCATACCGTTTATTTTCTACTTCTAGGGTACTTTATTCCGAAAAAGGGGGCCCCATTTCTGACATTAACCTTTCCAAACGTGACATCTTTCAGATTATATTTGAAGTCCGTTGTCAACAATATTTTTTTTTTTTTTGAAGTATAACCTTTTACCGTGATGTTTAATCTCCTGTCAATTTTAAAGCTGTGTCACCGTCTTTTCTTTTTCTCCGTTTTGGAACCCTCACCATCTGGAAATCATTCCAACCAGAATCAAAGTCTGCCGTTGACCGAAGAAACCGAGCTAAATTTAATAAATCAATTAAGCAAAGCGCAATTGATCCGGAAATTGCAGAAGTTTAATTTGGAGATAACCGGAACTGTTAGAGTTTTAAAAAAGCGATTGATAAAATACTTGAGAAGTCGTAATAGACAAATGACCGAAGATGAATCAGAATCTGAACAAAACCTAAGGATTGATCACCCGCCTACTACTGTTACCGCACCGTCACCGAATCTACATCCCGAAGAGATTTTTTGTCAACCGTTTACTGTTACCGCACCGCTACCGAATGAAAATTCTGGAAGGGATGTCCGACCGTCTGCTACTTTTGCCGAACCGTGCTATTACGAGATTCCAAATTGTTTCCAGGTACCAAATCAACCGACCGTGACATTTTCAAATGCTCAACCAATGTTACAACCACTAGTTAACGTGCATAAATGGAATTTATACTTTGATGGAAGTAACAATCCAATAGATTAAAAGATAGAATCATGTAGCGAACACACGAGATATGTGTTGCTCAAAACGTCGATATTACTCAGCTATTGGATCATATGCCGACATTGCTCCGGGGGCAAGCAGCTTTATGGTCCCGAAACAATAGACGCTTTTGGCGGACATGGCCTGAATTCCTTGTTGATTTTCGATCGTTCTTTTACCCGCTAAATTTTGAAGAAAACTTGGAAGCCGAAATCAGTCGACGTTTACAACGACCTGATGAACCGATCGTACGGTACGTCACCGATCTCCAGACTCTTAATTCGCAGACATGGTGGAATTAGTGCGACACAAGAGTTGCAGTGGCTCTACCGGAACTTACTACCTGAATTTAGGCAGCAACTTCGGAAAACTGATTATTGCGATGTAGTCAGTTTCTCTAGAGCAATTAGAGAGATAGAAGTTTTGTTTGAGGAGCTAAGACATAGAGCACAACCGATCCAAACGAGACTTCCATTCCAATCCCGACCTCGAAACCCTAGAGCTCCGTTAGTTAATCCGAATCCCAATGTTAACGATCAACGACAAAGTTATGAAAATAACTATGGTAACCGACCTGCGACATCCCGAGAAAACTATAGTAGGCCGAGAACCGATAGAAGAGTTATTTGCTGGAGATGTGGAGAAATAGGACATCTCCGAATCGACTGCCGTAACCGTCCGAAAATATTTTGTTCAAGATGTGGAACCGAAGGAGTTTTAAACCGTGACTGTAGGTGCCAGAGAAGGGAAAACTGAACCGGGATCGTGATAATCCGAGGTCCATTCGATCCCTGAATAACAGGACCTCCACCGTTAACCAAAGATTAAGAAGTAGTATACCGATAACCGATAACCGACCGTTAATGTGTATGGACTGTTCGGTGGTACGACCGTTAATGTGTAAGCCGTTAATGTGTATGGAAAGGCATACACCGCCCTAGTCGATACTGGCTCTGCTTGTTCCTATGTAGGAGAAAAACTCGCTCATGTTTGTTTAGAGTTAGGAAGTTCCAAGATTGGACCATCCATAGATACCGCTGTGGTGGCCAACGGAACCACCGTCGAGATTAAAGAAGCATTTCTGGTACCGTTTATCTTAGGAAATGTTTCCATAACCGTAAACCTCGCCCACCTGCCTGAACTACGAAGCGAAATTGTAATAGGAATGGACATACTGTCCCGTCATCCGTTCACTATTGATCTACAAAGAAGCCAGATCCGTTACCGTAACCGTCTACTACCGTCCGCTCAACCCATTTGCAGTCCTATTGAGGATATGGGAGCTGGAAATATTAGACCGTCACTAGAGTTAAGCCAAGATGAAAAGGCTCGACTCAAAGAATTTAATCAGTTAAAGTCGAATCTTACCGAAGCTCCGGTGTTACAAATCAAGTACCGTAAAGGAGTTCTAAATAAAGTAGCGGATGTACTTTCAGGAATTCTGTGAAAACTGATTTAACCGAGGCACATTTAGAAGAAATGTGTTTGCTGGAGAACACTAATTTATGTAACTGGTACCGAAATAAGAAGACAGCCCTAGAGTCAAATCCCATGGCGTTTCCTGATTATTGTCTACGAGAAGGACAACTATACCGTCATTTTTGGAATCTTCCGGAGATAAAAGAAAGCAAAATGAGTGATCCTTGGAAAATGTGTGTGCCGAAAGATGCTCGAAAAGTTGTTTTGGAGGAGAATCATGACAGAACAACCGTTGGACATCTTGGAATAGCAAAGACTTCCGCTAGAATAGCATCTCGATATTACTGGCCTGGAATGCGTAGAGATATTGCCAGATATGTCCGAAATTGTAAGTCTTGTCAGAGATATAAAGCGTCACAACTAGCTTTACATGGAAAAATGCAACCGTCTAAGAATAAGCAAACTTGGAAAATTGTAAGAACATACATAATTGGACCGTTACCGAGATGCAGAATACCCGAGAGCCGGAAAATCATAGGCGTTAAACAGCCTACAGCTGGAGAAAGAATTTGCTGGCGCTGTGGTAACCTTGGTCACCAGAGGCAAACTTGTGTGGCTGCAAAGGCAATTTTGTTTTGTTCACGATGTGGACGAGTTGGAGTTCTATCCAGAGAGTGTCCATGTGAAAGAGGACTGTCGGAAAAGCCACCGAACTCGAAAAGACGGTCCAGACGCTCCCCGACAGGAGGAAAAAGGCAGAAGATTGAAATTGCTGGAAACTAAAGTTTAATTTTGTGATTAATGTTTAAAAAATGTAGGAATAGGAAGTTGAAGGCTGTAAAAATATATGGTAGGAAAATATTTTTAAGAAAATATTTTATAAATATATTCTTCCCGAAGAGAGAGGGGTGTGTAATGAAGTTACTAATTTTCTTTATCAGTTCTAGGGGATGACAAATTAATTGTCAGATAAAACTAAACGTGGACTATATTTCGGTGTAAACGTAATTAATCCGGTGTCAAGGTAAACATAACAGGTTAACAGTTTTTGGTTAATAAGAGGATGTCAATATCTAAAATAAAGTATTTTCTGTGAACCTCGTATGAAACTAATACCTTTGATCTCGGGACCTGCACTTGGATCCCAGGGGAGAATCGAAGGGTATTGTTGTTCAGCTATAAAAGACGGCCGCATGACAGTTTTTGGGCACTCTGCATTCTGGCTCCGACTCTTGAAGAATCAAGAACTAAATTTAAAACCGATTAAAAGGGTAAATATCAGCAATACACTAGAGATACACCGTGCTTGGCAATAGTCGAGCCCCACGACACTTACACCGCGCCTGGTAGTGGTCGGGCCCCATTCATTACACTGTGCTTGGCAGTAGTCGAGCCCCACGACACTTACACCGTGCCTGGCAGTAGTCGAGCCCCACGACACTTACACCGCGCCTGGTAGTAGTCGGGCCCCACTTTATATACACCGTGCCTGACAATAGTCGGGTGTCACTCACCGTAAAACCGTTTCATTCCTGGACTTTAACCTTACCGTGTAACCCGTTATAAACCAAGATACCGTACTCACTGATCCTTCCATATCTATAATCATCTTCCTCGACCGTCGCATATCCCTCTCTGGTTGTTTGTAATATTGTGCGTTAGACAAGTTATAGATTTATAAGCAGCTCGTTGAATGTATGTCTCTTACGTTAAATAGAAACTATTGAGCAGTCTCTTGTCTTTCACCAAAGCTCTAAAGTACTTAACAAATTGACCCCTGGAATTACCATTCTCCACTGTCTAAAGGCTTACCCGAAAGGCATTTGTGGACCCTCTACCACACTAAAACTATAGAGGGTGGCGCCAGAGAAATCCGTTGCAGCGTCACAGTCCGAATGCCCTCTAACGCCGAATCTAAATAAGAATTCGTCAACCAAGATCTTTGCCACAGTGTTAGTTTGCTGATTTGGTAGTGCATAAGCTTCAGGCCATTGACTGAAATAGTCCATGGCAACTAAGATGTTTTTGTGGCCATCGTCCGTTTCTGGAAAAGGACCTGCCACGTTGATCGCAATTCTTTCAAATGGGGCGCCAACATTGTATTGCTTTATTTGCCTCCTCATTTCTTTGGGGTCCTTTTAGGAAACAGAAGGTATCGCAATTTCTGCACCACTTTTCGACGTCACCTCGGCAAATCACCCAGTAGTACTTTTCCCGATTTCTATCCAAATTTCACAACATATTCACTCCAAAATGGTGCCTGGAGCTCCATTGTGCATTTATCACAAGACATATTTCCGTCTACTTTCTAGTACGATAAGCTGGAGCGTGGCACATTTCCTGCCGAGGCTTCCCAAGTCCTCTTCAGTAAATCATTCTGAATCGCCAAGGAATCCCATTAAGCCTACATAGCTTTTACTTCCGGGCTCCTATCTGCTATGTCCTTCCAATCAGGTCTTTAATTTGTCAACTTCCATTGACATATTAATCCCACAGCATTATCGGTTGTTTGTTCGATCTTCATGGACCACACGAACATTGGACCACCTGTTCAGTGGTCCAATGTTCTTCGATGTCAATTTTTGTGGTTCTGCTAAGAATGCTTGGTCCTTCTCGTTTTTCTACTCGTTGGCAGTGTCGACATTCCCTTTTACAAGGCCTACATGATAATGCATCTGCGTTACCATGAGATCTGCCCGGACGATGTTCAATCTTGCCAGGGATGGTGGCAGCTGTCCAATCCTAATGATCCTGGGGGCTTCCGTGGGGCCAGTCAGCGTTCGCCCCTTCTCACTGATTGGCCTTAGTTTTCTGGCTGATGTATCAGTCGGAAATGTCACGGATGTGTCAGGAAAAAAATGGCTTTTTCTGCCGCAGTTAAAACAAGATTCGGGTTTATGTAGGTTGGCAATTCGGTCCATATTTCTTCTGTAACCAATGTCTTGTGCCATGTTCCTTTATTGGTCGAATAATGAAGTCATTTGCTTCCTGAATTCACGCTGCTCGTCCCACAATTGCTTTAAGATTGAGTTTGGCTGCGGCTCTTCCTGTATATCAACTATTCTAACCCTGTGGCTCGTGTTTATTCTCGACGCCTCATACTCCAATGCCCGAATTAATGTCTCATTTGCACTGGAAGGACGAGTTAACCCCAAATGGCATTTCATTTCAAGATCGAATTCGCATTTTCTGGCATGTACGATTTGGAGGAAGGTTTTTAGAAAGTGGCTCATCAAGCTAATCAATCTGTAATAACTGCATTTTTTGGGCGGGCTGTTTTAGGAATTGCAATGAAGGTGGGTATTGGGATTATGCCGGTATTATATATTGCATTAAACAGGCTTGTGATTTTGCCTATATTCTTTTCCTCTATAAGTTTCAATATTTCTATCGGTAATTCATCCGGATCTGGAGATTTTTTTTTCTTGCTATATAGATGGCGTGCAGTACCTCTTCATCGAGTATATCCGGTTTGCAGAGGTGGTCTATCGTCACTAAAAAGTGATTTTCTATGTCCTGCACTCACATGATGGGATGGTTTGACAAGTCCAACAAGACGACAGGATGTCGTTTTTTTTTATAGGTTCCTGCTATTTCTTTAATTTTCTTGTGCATTTGAAAGATGTCATGTTTGTCCTCAAGCTGTTCCAGTTCTCTACACTCATCCAACATTCCTTCGCTGTCCTGATATCCGTCCTTTTAGTTTTTTTGATTGTTTCATACTTGTCCCTGTCGCTCTTCGCCAGTCTCGGAGCTTCCATCAAGCCTAAGATATGATCGTTCATCTATCTTTTCTTTTTGATTCTGTTACGGTGTCGCAGATTGTCACGGCATACGGTGGTTAAGATATTCTTCAATTCTTCCCAGGAGGACTGTATTTCCGACTGTACTATCTGTGAAGCTAGTTCGGTGTTGAGTTGCTGACGTACTTGGTCTTTTACTTGCGGGTTTTTTAGAGTTGATGTATCAATTCGAGGAATTCTTGGGGTGTTTCTAACTCATTTCAATTTCAGTTCTCTGTTTGCTATGAGTGGCACATGGTCGGAGCCAATGTCTGCACCGGGGTAAGTCGTTACACGTTTTACACAGTTTCTAAAGCGTTTATTTATGGTGATGTAATCTATCTGAGTTCACATGGTGCGCAACCTTCTTTTTCGGCGGGTGAGATCCATGTGTTCTGAGTTTCCATTGGCGGGGAGGAAACAGGGGCAATGCTGCTTTGCCAAGAATTACGTAATGCAAGTAATTTCTCAGTTTTTAATCGCAACCGCTATTCTCCTTTTCGGAAGAAAAGGCATTTTAGAACCCCGATTGAGCTCGTACCGCAAGTCCTGTTTTTTCCTGCAAGAGGAAACGCAAATAAAGTGGAAATACGCGTCTAGTAAGGCATTGACGCATTTTGGAATCCTGTTTGTGCTCGTATCGCAATTGCTTGTTTTTTCCTGTGAGAGGAAACGCAAATAAAATGGAAATATGCACATAGTAGGGCACCGACGAAGCATGGTACTTCATGGTAGATAGCAGGGTGCACCGCTGTGTTCCTGCTTTGTTCTTTATGCAGCTAACCGAGTGAAGTAAACGCAAAATACCCAATCATCCTATGGCTACGGAGTTGCCATCTAGCATTTGGTGAGCGAATCAAATCCTTATTTAGTGTGGATGAGTGATACTTAACTAACTGTGGATAAATCCGTAGAGCTGTTTTCTTTATTGCTAAAGATTGAATCTTTGCTCACCCTTTCCTTACGTTATATTTAAATCCAGTGTTTTTTATATTGTTCGTACGGGGGAGCTTTATTAACTAATCAGCATATGATGCTGCATTTTTTTTATTAAGTCAAAGTGGATTTTTGCTTCGTTTTAATTTAATATTAAAGAGTGTTCAAATACTTTAAACAAGTGACTTGCTTTTTAAATCCTGTAATATTCATGATTTTCGCACTTCATTACTTAGTTAAGTTTTCTTTAGTGTTTTAGAAAAAACCTTTGCAAAATAGAACGAATGAGGACGAATGATAGCCTTAGATTTAAGTTTGTTGAATAAATTTATTAATTTAGTAACAGGTTTCATTTAATTCGGATCAAAAAACGCTCAGCCAGCATTCCTTTTATTCTTTCCTAATTTTGGTGATTCATAATATGAAACCACGCTTAGTTGGAGTAATGTCATAAAGCTTACTTTAACACCAAGTGTAAAGGCGCCTTTTGGGGAGCTTAAACCACGTATTCATGACCACCATTTCCTTTTCCTGACAGAATTCAAACGATCTGTCCCCTCTTGCATTGCTTGAGCCCAGTCAGAAGTCACCAACCAGGTCTGCTCGTCCTATTTTGGCAACCTTGTCCTATTTTGGCATTAAAATCACCGATGATTAAGTTAAGCTCATCTTTGCCAAGCTGAGGACCTGTCCATCGGGATGTACAAACCTTCGACCTCTTCCTCATGTTGCATCTATGCTGTGGGGGCATACACCTGTATTACACTGGTATTGAACGGCTGTCGTATTTGTTGTAGTCGGCGCAGACCAATATATTCACTCCGTTCCCATGGTAACGGTCGTCAAGTGCACTACCAGAGTAATAGAGAGTGCCGTGTTCATTTGTGCTCATCCCTGAACCCGGCCAGCGTAGTTCGCAGAATCCCAATATATGTATGTTAAGTCTTTGGGTCTCTTTATTATCTTGCTTGCCAGCGGCAAAAAGGCTCCTCACATTCCAAGTTGTTAGACGCAGGTATGATTTTGGTGGACGGCACGGCCCCCGGGGCTGGGGGCCGTGCTGTTTTGTGTTCTCTCCGTAGTAATATCCTGGGAATTTGTAGACTGGGGTGGTTTCCCGTTGCCTGCCCCTGTATTGATTCAGCCGCTCCTAACATGGAGTCAGACGCCGTCGGTAGCCGCCCGTTTTGGGTCACCCATATCTAGGAGGCATTCCCCTATCCGCCACCTGGGGCGCGCCCTCTAGCGGTTACAGGCTCCCCCGAGAGACACTATAATTGGTGACGCCGACGTCATCCAATTATGGTGTTGTAAAGCCATGGATGGGAAATGTATTCCCAGAAAAGATTTTTGTTATTCAGGGAAACACCACTGGTGGACGACCTGAGATCTTATGTATTTCATAGTTCCTATGTTACAGCCTATGTATGTGGTGTTGGTGTTTCATCCCGGGGTCTACCTTGGACTCGTCAGTAAGGCGTGGTAGACCCTTATATGCCGGGGTGAGAGTTCATAGTTGGAACTTGTATTTGAAAACAAATTCGGCGCAGGAAAGGCGATATGATGTTATGAAGGATTCCGACTAATATTGCCACCTGTGAGTCGGTGGGTGAAGTTTCGGCGCTGCCTCCTGTGAGTCGGTGGATGAAGTTCAGCCACAGTTCTATTATACAAAAGCCCTCTTTAGGAAAGAATAATTACTAACTTGCACTATAGAGGCTAAACCTAAATGACGTGTGAATTACTACCCTGCAAATTTTCCCTGCTTTACGAGGCTCAACAAAAGCCACTTCCTTAATAATAATTTGAAGGTGACGGACGCAATATAGCCTGCACGTTCTATAAAACTTAGGATGCAACGGAGGTAAGACGTGTTTAGCTTTCAACCTGTGAGGCCTGCCATCATGCTGCATCCTGAATAATTTATGGTTAGATTTTGATAAATTTTCATGGTTTTGTGTTGTAAGGGGTCGGAACAAGGCAAGTAGGTATAAAATTGCATATTTTATTACGTTGCCGCTGCCAGTTAGGGATGATCGGCAGGAGTGTGAAAATAATAAATCGATCACCTGGCTGACTCATCTCAAGGAAGCGTCTCTGAACATTATAATGAAAACCAAGGAAAGTCGTCTTTTGCACAGAAAAATGGAGTCTCTTTTGCGCTAAAGAACCAAATCATCAGGGATGCGGAAACATACACCTAATTGCCTCGCATCCGACAGAGAAATGAGATTAAAAATCTTTCACTTGTGTTCGAGCACGAAGACTGGTCCCAATGATAAATTTCTCGGCCATTACCTTTGGCACGCAATTTTACTTGTCCTGCTGTTTTCTTTACGTCCATCTGCCATGACCAGGGCAAATTAATGTGTATTTATTATAGGATATACTGCCATTGTAGCTGACGCGACCCTACCCTTCTTTTTGCGTTCTTTTAGAAGTAATTTATGTGCACATCAGTCGCATAATATTTTGTTGTGACGATCATATACAGTGACGTTAAAGAGAGCAAAAAATGGCTATGAAACGTCAATTTTTATAGGCTTCTAATAAGCAATTTTACTCTAATTTACTTTCTTCGCATCTCTTCAAATAACCCCATGGTTAAACTCGAAAAACGGTCACCCTGTATAGAGCCTTAAGTGATTCCCCGCGAGAGAGTGTCGAATTATCAAATTAGCAGGAGATAAAATTTCCATTTAAAGTCGCTTTACGGTTATGGATCGTAACGCCTCGATATTTTGTTTCACTTTTAACAGGAGAATGAGCTTTCACACGTAATAATTTCTCAAAGTGAACAAACGGAAAACTTCATGGCGCCAAGTGCAAACGGACAATAGTTAAACGAACTCTAAAACTATAAATATTCTGTCCCAGATAATCGTGTGGATCTGGAACTGGCACGATTAAGAGAATCCAGAAAGCCTCCGAGAAGTTTTAACGAGTGTCGTAAAATACTTTATTAACACCTCATTTCTGGTTGTCTAATTTATGATCAGTTAATGAAAAACCTATCTATTACCCTTAAAAGTAATCGTTGCGACACATGTTTGATTTATCTCATCTATATTGTGCCGGCTTCTGATAAACGGTTGTAATTATTATTAACTAGCAATAGTGTTAACATCAATTGTGTTTGCTGTACTACTATTTGTAATAAATTATGTTGTCTCTACAATCGATAGAGCAGGAAAGCCCCTCAACTGGATTAAACCCATGGAACTGATAAGCTAAAAAGCGATGTCTAATAATAGTTGTTTTTATAGACTGTAGAAAACTAGAGTAATTGAATTTTAAGTCGCCTGTATCGTATATTTTAGATCTTACTCAGATCCGGGTAGTCGTCTTCAGCTGATTTTTAGCCAATCGGATCGACTTATAATCAGGTATCAATCCGAAGGCCTGAATATCACCTGTATGGATCAATCTAATCCAGGATTATTATTTCGGTGTGTAGTCATATTTGTTGAGTTCTGTTAAGTTAGAAACCTTCTATCAGTTGACACCACCACCACCATGGCTGTACTTCGCTGAATAGAGTTGGTTACTTTCTTAGGGGATTGCAAGATCAAAAACAGCAAAAAAATTTTAAGGGGGGAGGTATTACGACTTATTTCTCAATTCTCAAGTTTGATCGCATGTAACTTGAGAACGCCTTGTCCGATCGTTTTCTCCTCTTCTTGATGTCCTCTTTCACCTCCCACTATCGGAAGTTCCATAGGTGCAATATTTTCGGAGATAGACCTCTTCGGAGAGCGAGTTTTAAGCACTTTTAGAATCGCGTTTTGTGACCACTTTAAAAAAACCTCTTTAGAGGTTAAATTCATTCGAATTGAGTTTGTCACGTTCTTAGGGGATTGCAAGTTGCAAGCGTGCGATTCCGATCAAAAACAGCAAAAAAATTTTTCGAAAATGTCCGATAGGGGGTTATTATTACGTCGTTTTTCTCAATTCTCAATTTTGACCGCTTGTAACTTGAGAACGCCTGGACCGATCGGAGTGAATCCAACTGTTTTTTTCCTCTTCCTGATGTCCCCTTTCATCTCACACCATCGGACGTTCCGTAGGTGCAATATTTTCGGAGATTGACCTCTTCGGAGAGCGATTTTGAAGCACTTTTAGAATCGCGTTTTGTGATCACTTTTAAAAAAACCTCTTTAGAGGTTAGATTCATTCGAATTGAGTTTGTTACATTCTTAGGGAATTGCAAGCGTAGCATTCCGATCAAAAATAGAAAAAAACATTTTTCGAATTTTTTTCGAAAATGTCCACGGGGAGTATTAAGACTTTTTTCTCAATTCTCAGCTCTGACCACCCGTAACTTGAGAACGTCTCGACCGATTGGAGTAAATCCAACTGTTTTTTCCTCTTCTTGATGTCCTCTTTCACCTCCCGCCATCGGAAGTTTGATAGATGGAAAATTTTCGGAGATAGACCCCTTCGGAGGGCGATTTTTAAGCACTTTTAGAATCGCGTTTTGTGACCATTTTTAAAAAAAATCTCTTTAGAGGTTAAATTCATTCGAATTGAGTTTGTTACGTTCTTAGGGGATTGCAAGCGGGCCATTCCGATCAAAAACAGCAAAAAAATGTTTCCGAAAT
This sequence comes from Taphrorychus bicolor, assembly GCA_951812265.1. Classification (NCBI taxonomy): domain Eukaryota; kingdom Metazoa; phylum Arthropoda; class Insecta; order Coleoptera; family Curculionidae; genus Taphrorychus; species Taphrorychus bicolor. The sequence continues at coordinate 5,584,214 of OX638302.1, read as the reverse complement.
TTGTTCGAAAATGTCCAAAGTGGGGGGTATTACGACTTTTTTCTCAATTCTCAACTTTGACCGCCTGTAACTTGAGAACGCCTGGACCGATTGGAGTAAATCCAACTGTTTTTTTTCCTCTTCTTGATGTCCTCTTTCACCTCCCACTATCAAAAGTTCCATAGGTGCAATATTTGCACCTATGGAATAAATTTAAAAAAATGATGATTCCGATCAAAAAGATGCACCGATTGGGTGATGTCTTTCTCTTGCTAATTTTGCTGTATATTTAAAGTTCATTGTGCCTATTGTTTTGTCGTACGTATGCTGTTATTGTAGCCCTGAGGAAGACCCAAAAATAAAAGTCGAAACGTTGGCGATTTCGAGAAAGTGAATTGGCTATTTGTCCTACACCTGCGACCCAACACCTTCCTAGTTATTGATAGGACGCAAAGCGTAATATAATGACACTACTCTGTAGGTTCAACAGTTTAGGAATAAAGCCCTTTAGGTGTTCAATTTTTGATATCAGCAAACAAAAATTCAATTTTTTTTTTAAATTGTCCAAAGGGGGGTATTTCCTCTTTTTCTCAATTTCCAGTTTTGACCGCCTGTAACTTTAGATGGAGTGGACCGATTGCAATAAATCCAAAGGTTTTTTGTTCTTTTCAGTGTCCTTTTTTACCCCCCAAAAAAGAAAAACCCGTGGGTTCAATAGTTTGGAAAATATATCTCTTCGATATTCGATTTTTAAGTTTTTTTAGAATGTACTTTGGAGGCACTTAGAGAAAAGTCCACTTTTGGAACTAATTCCTCTCTTATTTTGTTCGTTACGTTCATAGAGAATTGAAATCGATTCATTCCAATAAAAGCACAAAAAAACATTATTTATTTATCGAAATTGACCAAATTTCATCTTTTTTCTCATTTTCAACTTTGTCCGCCGGTAACTTTAGAACGAGTGGACCATTAAGAGTGAATCCAACGGTTTTTTGTTTCTTTCGATGTCCTCTTTCAAATCCCACCAAAGAAAGCCCCATAGGTTCAATAGTTTGAGGAATAGATCCCTTCGGTTGTCGACTTTTAGGTACTTTTAGAATGTGCGTTGGAGGCATCGAAATATTGGCCAAATGAGTTATTCCTTCTTTTTTCACTAAATTTCCCCAAAAACGACATATTTGCATTTTTAAACTGTTCAGCATATGTTTAACCTGATTTTGGCTTCAGTTTCAACCTGAATTTCTCCAAAAACCCCAAATTTGCCATTTTGGAAGGTTTCAGTCATTTTTGACCGATTTTCAGCTCCAATTTCAATCTGAATTTACTAAAAAAATAACATTCGTCAAAACATGATTTTTAATGTCTACTGTTTATTTTCAAGAAACTACTGTTCTTGATTCAGTTATTCTACTGTTAAACAATTTTTGCATCTGGCAACACTGTAATCCAAAGGCACTGCGCTTGGGTAACACCTTGAGAGCCGCATATTAAGTTTAAACTCCAAGTAAAGGAAAAATATGTGGGCCTTAATGGGTTGATACAGTAACTGGTGGCAAGTTTCCTATTGTCACCAAAAAATTCCGGAAACTATTCATTATAAGGCCTAAAAATTAGGTCAAAACCACAATTAACTTCCATGTTCAAAGACCATTGACTCCGGGAATGGTCTTGAAAAATTCTGTATCTGGCAACACTGTAATCCAAAGGCACTGCGCTTGGGTGACACCTTGAGAGCCGCATATTAAGTTTAAACTCCAAGTGAAGGAAAGATATGTGGGCCTTAAAGAGTTGATACAGTAACTGGTGGCAAGTTTCCTATTGTCACCAAAAAATTCCGGAAACTATTCATTATAAGGCCTAAAAATTAGGTCAAAACCACGATTAACTTCCATGTTCAAAGAGCATTGACTCCGGGAATGGTCTTGAAAAATTCTGTATCTGGCAACACTGTATCCAAAGGCACTGCGCTTGGGTGACACCTTGAGAGCCGCAAATTAAGTTTAAACTCCAAGTGAAGGAAAGATATGTGGGCCTTAAAGAGTTGATACAGTAACTGGTGGCAAGTTTCCTATTGTCACCAAAAAATTCCGGAAACTATTCATTATAAGGCCTAAAAATTAGGTCAAAACCACGATTAACTTCCATGTTCAAAGAGCATTGACTCCGGGAATGGTCTTGAAAAATTCTGTATCTGGCAACACTGTAATCCAAAGGCACTGCGCTTGGGTGACACCTTGAGAGCCGCATATTAAGTTTAAGCTCCAAGTAAAGAAAAAATATGTGGGCTTTAATGGATTCATACAGTAACTGGTAAAGTTTCCTAGTATCACCAAAAAAAATCCGAAAACTATTTATTATAACTCATAAAAATTAGGTCAAAACAATAATTATTAACTTCCATGTTCAAAGACCATTCACTTCGGGACTACTCTTGAAAATGTTTCCGAATTTTTATCGAAAATGTCCAAAAGATCCAAAAGGTATTATGACTTTTTCTCAATTCTCAACTTTGACCGCCTGTAACTTGAGAACCCCTGGACCGATCGGAGTGAGTCCAACTGTTTTTTCCTCTTCTTGATGTCCTCTTTGACTTCCCACCTTCGGAAGTTTCATAAGTGCAATTTCCGACATAGACCCCTTTGAAGGTGATTTTTAAGCACTTTTAGAAGCGCGTTTTCTAATAATTTTTAAAAAAACTTCTTTAGAAGTTATATTCATTCGAATTGAGTTTGTTACGTTCTTAGAGGATTGCAAGCGGGCCAATTCGATCAAAAACAGCAAAAAAATTGTTCCGAAATTTGTTCGAAAATGTCCAAGTGGGGGTATTTCGACTTTTTTCTCAATTCTCAACTTTTACCGCCTGGAGCGATCCCAACAGGAGATATCGGAGTGAATCCAACTATTTTTTCCTCTTCTTGATGTCCTCTTTCACCTTCCACCATCGGAAGTTCCATAGGTGCAATATTTTCGGAGATAGACCCTTTCAGAGAGCGATTTTTAGGCACTTTTAGAATCGCGTTTTGTGACCATTTTTAAAAAAACCTCTTTAGAAGTTAAATTTATTCGAATTGAGTTTGTTACGTTCTTAGGTGCAAGCGTGCCATTCCGATCAAAAAGAGCAAAAAAATGTTTTCGAAAATGTCCAAGGGGGGGGGGGGGGGGGGTATTACGACTTTTTTCTCAATTCTCATCTTTGACCGCCTGTAACTTGAGAACGCCTCGACAGATGGGGAAAAACGGTTTTCTGTTCTTCTCGATCCTCTTTCCTCTCACGTTAAACTATAATTGACCAACTGAAGTCCCATTGGTCAAATAGTATCGGAGATAAACCCTTTCGGTGGTAAATTTTTAGGCACTTTTGGAATCGACTTTTTTACCACTTGTAGGGCTACTCTGATTCGTATTGTGTTGTTACGTTCATAGAAGAATGCAAAATCAACATATTCTAGCAAGAACAACAAAAAATCATTTTAACATTTTTTCGAAAATGTCTAAAGAAAAGATCTCTTTGTTCATTTTCAAAAAAATATTTTTTTTTTAAATTTTCATCTTTGACGGCCTATAACTTTGGAACAATGGCACCGATTGGAGTAAATCCAACAGTTTTTTTGTTCTTTACGACTCCCTCTTTTACCTCTCACCAATGAATGTCTCCTTGGTTCAATAGTTATGAAGATAGACCCTTTATGTTCGTATCGGATTGAAATCGTAAGTAAAGTAAAGCAAATATTACAACCCGTATAAAAATGGTACAAGGTTTTTTCATACATTAATTTGCCCCATTTTCTCGATCGATTTGTAAATTATGCTGTCCATTATAGCGGAAAAACCACATCGCATTGCTTTACTGTTCGAACTTGTGCCCCAAAGTATTTATTTTTACGGGCAATTGTGCGATAAAGCCTGCCTTTATTACTCCGGGCAGTAAAATATTACATTTCATTATGGTTTATGATGTTTGCAATAAACACTGCATAAATAAAGGGTTTTCTTTTACTCGGCGACTCGAAATAGGTAGGTCACGATGACGCTACCATGTGGACTCAGCATTAGCATACCAAACTAATAACGTTTTCGACTGGCAAAACGAGTTTTGCACCGAGGGCAATTCCAGTTTCTTCAAGTATTTCCTCCGGTGCAGTTCCAATAAAACAAGCAATTCGCATTTGCATTGCACTCAGGGCAAAACTACCTAGTACAGCTCGTGTCGAAAATGTTGCACTCAGTGTGAAACTCGCTGCACTGGTTTCCCAATAAAACATACCAAACTGCATGAAAGTTACCAATCGAACGTACAAATTGCACTAGTTTTGCACTGGGTTATTGGGATGATTGGTTAATCATCTTGGTTGAAAGTCAGCTGTTTTGTCATTTTCATATCAATCAGTTTTGTCATCAAACCAGCTGTAAAGCCAAAATAACTAAAGGGCTGTGCAAGTATTGCTATGAGCGAAAACTCACCAGGTCATTTACCTGGTGAATCAGTCACCTGCTTAATCTATTGAATTGCTAGATGGCCATCACATGACCAGTTTAACCGGTAGAGGACCTGGTGAGTTTTGAAATTGGTCTTATGTTAACCCCTAAAGCACAGAATAAAAAATTACTTTAAACTTAACCTATTTGTGTAACCCGCTGACCACCTGTAACAAAGCTCAGGTGTACAAGTACCTATATAGTAGATATAATATCCTATGAATTATCTAAATTATAGATTTTTCAAAAATTAACAATTTATTGATGCTGCCAAATAATCATTTGGTTTTTATGAGAATTTGGAACAGCAGCTTTAAAATTTTTGTTACTACATTTTAGTGTAAAATACAATTTTAACCTTAATAGTAGATTATGTCACTAGGAGTAAAAGTGGGTCTTTTCGTGCTGAGCCCAGAGATTGACGGCCGAAGCGAAGCTGAGGCCTACAACTAGGCGAAGCACAAAAAGACCTTTTACTCCGAGTAACATATACTATTTTTTTTTCGAGCATGCAGGATATAATACATCTATTTCAGAGTGATTCAGTTTTGCAATTTTCTCTCATCTTCTTTAAGCGGGTCTAGGTACTTACCCAATTAGTGGTGTATATTATTTGTAAAATACATAGAATGTGTTAGAATGGTGGTTTTCAATGTTCAATGGTTTTAATGATGGTCCATGGTTTTAATGATATTGAATCATAACCAATGGTTATGGTAAACTAAGAATTTGTAGCAATATTTTCAATGCTAAATTAATATAAGTCACATTGACAGATAAATATGACGCGCATGACATTTAACAGACAATTTCAAAATTCGGGAAGCTATGCGATTTCTACTAATAACGGTTTTGGGTGATGCTCTGAGAGTATTCCTATCCTTTGTTTTTTCAATAATAATGTAAAGATGGCAATACACTCAGATCGGTTTATCTGGTGTCATCTAGTGTTCAAATAATTTTGGTGAATAAAAATCGTTTATATATGCGCCACCATGACAGTAGCGGTGACTTTTGACTTTACTTTTACTGCCTAGGACTTTTTTGCTACTTTTTTGGTCTCTGGATTTGAAAGCCCACTTTAGGTGTACGTATGGAGAAAACAAATGACGTACTTTTAGTCCGCTTGAAAAAAAAATACAGTTTTATGGCGTACTCTCTAGGGAAATTAACAAAAGGAGGTTGTAAAGAAATATTTCTGCAAACACTATACATTTGAGAAATAAACTTCTGCAGGGCAAATTTTTTTTAAATGTATATTAAAGAAATGTTCTAACACCAATACGAAAGACACAAATGTATTGTGGGGCATGGCATAGCCTTCGAGATAGGATGATGATATTCTTGTAATGCTTGTAATTTGACCTAAAATAAAGCAGTTTTACCAAGTTTTGTGTTATGGTACCAATATATTACCTTCCTGATGGTAAAACAATGAACTGTTCTAGAACACGATTTTTTTTGTCGTTTGTAAACTGTCATTTTTAACGCTATTAATGGATAATACGTTTTCTGAGGGTTTTATATTTGATGCACTAATTGGGCAATATACTGAGATCTCTACGCTTGGATCTTCGGTACACAACCAACGTTTTGAAACTGGTTCTGAAACAATTTAGTAATTTTGAATTACTTGCGCCACATCTATCTTCGAGAGTAAAATACCTAGGTAATTGATGTTCCACACGACACATTTTCTTTGATGGATGGACCTACATCAGAAGATGAACGTCTCTTTTTGTTGTTTCTTTCACCGTTAATATTTTATATCCCTTCCAATTGAGGAAAAATCGTTGCAACTGCTCCATAGTCCCAGTCTTCTGCGGTGAGTGCCAACGATGAACGTGCTGTCTTCAAAATGAGACCCACAAAGCCGAGTGCTGCCATGACGCAAATCCAAATTTCGAAGCAAATCTTCCCGATTTCCAGAAATTAACCATTAACTTGGTAAAACTTCCCGCCATTTTTCCTTATGTTTTATTCTTACGTATATACTTGCTATACCCATATTGCCATTTTTGACTGAATAAGATATGAAATTTTTGTTTTACTGACAGACATTTAGCAAATTGCACAGTATGCTCACCTTTTACCAGAACTTACCTACCAACAATAAGCATAATTAAAGTTAAATTATTTTCACTCCGCCACTGCAAAATGTCAGAATGACGCGATACCAAGGTATCCAAACTTTAGGTTATGCATTATTTCGCGACCTTGAGAGAGTGAGGCTTCTGTATATTTTATTCTGTGCCTAAAGCGTGAAATTAGAAGGCCGGTTAAGGTCGAATTTTGCAACTCAAGTTTAAACTTCACTTAAGGATTAACGAAAGATTTTGGTGGATGATTCGAAATTAGATAAAATCGTACTCAGTCTTCAAACTTAATCATTCCTCCTCTCAATCATTTTATCAATATTTCTTCAATTCTTAGCTCTGTTTTAACTTGTCACTTTTAGTCCAGTTTGTGGTCTAACTTTTCTTCCCACTACATATGACTCCAATATGTCTGGATTTGCGTGCCATTGACTTGGCACGTTTCCTCAGTAATGATTCACAGAATCCTCCTATTCCCAGTAAACATTTTTCCACAAACGACTAAACCCCTGATTAACTAACAGTCCTTATTAGAATTTTAATGTCTTAGATAAGATAAGCGTATACCTCAATTATTAGTCGGCAAAAATTAGTACATAATATATTGTATTTGGTTGCTCACCCATTAATAGTAAATATTGTCTGTTGATTCACCTGATGATCATACGGCTGGATAAGTGTAATACGGCATCGGTAGTAGTGTGTTTGATTTAAAAAACGATAAAAAGGTGTGCTCTTTGTGACTTCATGTATTATTCAGCCTGTTTCCAATAAACTAACGCGAGGTAAGTTTGATGCCCTCCAGGTTGAGATTTACCCCTAACTTTTCATTGCAACGAAAACGAACGAGGGTTTGAGTCGTACAAAGAGGACTTACGATACCCACCCCTAACAACAATTTGCGATTCAATCATGTTGTGCAGAGACTTCTTTTGTGAATTTAAATGAACTGAATCCCTGCACACATTTTTATGATTCGACTTGGAAATTTGGTAAATAACTCAGCCAGCAACTGTTTATTTTAAAATACTGAGAACTCGACTGTGCAACGTTTTGCGTTTCTAATTAACGCAATCTCGATTTTTACAGTCTCCATTTTGTTTCAGGCGAGATGATGCTTCAAGCCTTTTACCGTCAGACGTCACTGGAAGAGAAGACAAAAGCTAAGGTAGGACTTTATTACGTTTGTACCGAATGTCTACAATTTTCTTAAAAGGCTTTTGACGAAAAGCGGCCCTTTGCCGAGAAACAGCTACGTTTCTCGCATCATTACTTGACAAAATTGCTCACAACCTGTTTCTATAAAACATTTTTTTCCTCCCTCAGACATGGCAGCCACGTTTGCTGCTGAATGATTTACCTACTTGAGCTTTTTCTGGGTTTACATCGTAAATTGATATGATGGTTCTACATTACCGAAAACAAGTCGAAAAAAGCCGACCTTTTTTGCTTTCTTGCAGACGAAAATAATGCAGAAAGCTTTTATCGGATACAAGTTGTCGGCGAAACCTGCAGGGATAATCCGGGAAATTTAGGTTTATTTCATTGAGTCGGAAAACTATTTTAGAGTGTTTTTCCTCTAAACGGCGAAACGTTTTATGGCGGACGTCATATCTTTGTCACGTTTCGGACCTCCATAAAAGAACAAACGGGGAATAAGTAGAGAGAGAGCAATTGCAACTGCTTCAGTGGCGCAGTGCAGTTGCATTTCTTTTCAAAGCTTTTAGAAGGAAAATAAGTAGGTGTCAAGTAACTATGGATATCTAAAGGCGTAAACACAATTAAAAAGGTTTATGTTTTAAATGTTTTTTTCTCTCTGATTCTAGTCAAGAGCTATGCCATATTAGCTCTTGACCAATGACCAGATGGAGGAAAACAATTAAACCACAAAACTAATTGCATAAGTTTCTAATTGTGTTTACTTCGACAAAATGACCTGTCAACAAAATATCAAATTTACCTAGGAACGTAAAAGGTCACTTGTTCAATAGGGCACTCCAACTAGGAAAAACAAAGCAATAGCGTGGAGTATAAAATATGGGTTAAGTATTTAATATAAAATTAAAAAATCTTTTGTGACATGAAAATGTAAATTCTGTTAGTCGAGATAAAAAGTTAAACCGATAATGCTTCTTTTCGTTGAATTTTGTTAAATAATTATGACGAGCAATTGAATCGATAATCATGTTTGTCCTCCAAGAAACCAGGTTTGCTTTATTGATTTGCTCCTCTGACTAAAAAACTGTAATGTAGAGCAAAGGTCAAAACGTTTTTAATTCCAAAAAAGGAAATAGCTAGGAGTAGTAGGTAGAAGATGACATTAACAACCTGGAGAAAGGAGCAAAGCTAAGGTGCACTGTAGATTTACAACCTGCAAAGCTGTCTCAAGTACTGTCAGCTATAAACCATTCACCTATTATTGTCGTCAAGTTTCGGAGATAGACCCATTCTGTTGTCGATTTTTAGGCGCTTTTAGAATCGACCTGTTTGCCACTTTTAAAAAACTCTTTTATGGAGCTGAGTTTAATCGAATTCAGATTGTTATGTTCATAGGGGATTGCAATCAACCCTCAACCCATTTCAATCAAAAATTGCATAAAAAAATCCTAAAGTTTTTTTCGATTTGACCAAAGGGGGTCGACCAAAGGTTACGTTTTGTTCTCAATTTTCAAATTTAACCGCCTGTAACTTTAGAACGATTGGACCGATTGGAGTGATTCCAAAAGTTTTTTATTCTCTCACCTCACCACCCACCCTCCCTCACCAGCAGGTCTCCCATAAGTATTAAATTTCTTAAATAGACCCTTCCGATGCACGATTTTTAGGCACTTTCAGAATCAAGTTTTTTGCCTTTTAAAAAAAAATAATTTTGGTGTTAATTTTATTTGAATTTAGTTTGTTATGTTCTTATGGGAATTGTAAACGTGCCATTATGATCATCAACAGCAAACAAAAATTATCATCATTTTTTTTTAAATTGAACAAAGGGGGTACTACGTCTTTTTCTCAATTTTCAACTGTTGACCGCCTGTAACTTTAGAACGAATGGATCGTTTGGGGGGAACCTGTGAGTTTCATGTTCTTTTTGATGTCCTCTTTCACTTCCCACAAAAAAAGTCCCGTAGATTCAATAGTTTGTGAGACCCACCCCTTCAGAGGTTGATTTTTAGGCACTTTTAGAACGTGCTTTGGAGGCATTTAGAAAAAAGTCCACTAATGGGGCTAATTTCACCCTTATTGTTTGTTACGTTGACAGAGATTTGAAATCGCCTCATTTCAATCAAAAACTGCAAAAAAAAACATTATATTCCTTTTTTTGTCAATTTTCAAATTTGACGGCCTATAACTTTGGAACGAGTGGACCGATTGTTCTCTTTCCATTCCCACCAACGGAAAATATCATTGGTCGAATAGTTTCGGACCCCTTCTGTGGTCGATTTTTAGGCAGTTTTAGATACGCCATTTTTGCCAATTTTTAAGACCCCGCTCTTTTATGGTGCTGACTTCAATCGAATTCAGATTGTTATGTTCATAAGGGAATTGCAATCAACCCATTTCAATCAAAAATTACATAAAAAATCCTAAAGTTTTTTTAGATTAGAAAAGGGAGCATTACGTTTTTTTTTCTCAATTTTAAAATTTGACCGCCTGTAACTTTGGAACGATAGGACCGATTGAAATGAATCCAACAGTTTTTAGATATGCTCGATGTCCTCTTTTAGCTCCCTCTCACCGACCCCTTCAGAGGTCGATTTTTAGGTACTTTTAGAACGTGGTTTGGAGGCATTTAGAAAAACAGTCCACTAATGGGGCTAATTTCACTCTTATTATGTTTGTTACGTTCACAGATATTTGAAATCGCCTCATTCCAATCAAAAACAATACAAAGAAACTTTTTTTTTGCAGAAGGAAATATTCCTTTTTTTCTCAATTTTAAAATTTGACGGCCTATAACTTTGGAACGAGTGGACCGATTGGAGTAAATCCAACAGCTTTTTGTTCACCTCGATGTTCTCTTTCCCTTCCCACCAACGAAAAATATCATTGGTCTAATAGTTTCGGAGATAGACCCCTTCTGTGGTCGATTTTTAGGTACTTTTAGATACGCCATTTTTGCCAATTTTTAAAATCCCGCTCTTCATGGAGCTGATTTCAATCGAATTCAGATTGTTATGTTCATAAGGGAATTGCAATCAACCCATTTCTATCAAAAATTGCATAAAAAATCCTAAAGTTTTTTTAGATTAGAAAAGGGAGTATTACGTTTTTTTTCTCAATTTTAAAATTTGACCGCCTGTAACTTTGGAACGATAGGACCGATTGAAATGAATCCAACAGTTTTTAGATATGCTCGATGTCCTCTTTTAGCTCCCTCTCACCAGCAGAACTCCCATAAGTATTATGTTTTCTTAAATAGACCACTTCGATGCACGATTTTTAGGCACTTTTAGAATCGAGTTATTTGCCATTTAAAAAAAAAACAATTTTGGTGGAATTTTTTTTTTTATTTAGTTGGTTACGTTCTTAGGGCATTGTAAACGTGCCATTACGATCAAAAACTGCAAAGAAAACTTTTCATAATTTTTTTTTGAAATTTACCAAATGGGGGGTACTACGTCTTTTTCTCATTTTTCAACTTTAACCGCATGTAACTTTAGAACGAATGGATTGATTGAAGGAAATCTGTGAGTTTTTAGTTCTTTTTGAAGTCCTCTTACACCTCCCATCAAAAAGTCCCGTAAATTCAAAAGTTTGTAAGACCGACCCCTTCAGAGGTCGATTTTTAGGTACTTTTAGAACGTGATTTTAAGGAATTTAGAAAAACAGTCCACTAATGGGGCTAAATTCACTCTTATTATGTTTGTTACGTTCACAGATATTTGAAATCGGCTCATTCCAATCAAAAACAGTACAAAGAAACTGTTCTTTTTTTTGCAGAAGGAAATATTCCTTTTTTTCTCAATTTTAAAATTTGACGGCCTATAACTTTGGAACGAGTGGACCGATTGGGGTAAATCCAACAGTTTTTTGTTCATCTCGATGTTCTCTTTCCCTTCCAACCAACGGAAAATATCATTGGTCTAATAGTTTCCTAGATAGACCCCTTCTGTGGTCGATTTTTAGGTACTTTTAGATACGCCATTTTTTCCAATTTTTAAAATCCCGCTCTTTCATGGAGCTGATTTCAATCGAATTCAGATTTTTATGTTCATAAGGGAATTGCAATCAACCCATTTCAATCAAAAATTGCATAAAAAATCCTAAAGTTTTTTTAGATTAGAAAAGGGAGTAATACGTTTTTTTTTCTCAATTTTAAAATTTGACCGCCTGTAACTTTAGAATGATAGGACCGATTGAAGTGAATCCAACAGTTTTTGGATCTGCTCGATGTCCTCTTTTAGCTCCCTCTCACCAGCAGAACTCCCATAAGTATTATGTTTTCTTAAATAGACCACGTCGATGCACGATTTTAGGCACTTTTAGAATCGAGTTATTTGCCATTAAAAAAAACAATTTTGGTGGTATTTTTTTTTAATTTAGTTTGTTACGTTCTTAGGGCATTGTAAACGTGCCATTACGATCAAAAACTGCAAAAAAAATTCTCATAATTTTTTTTGAAATTAACCAAAGGGGGTACTACGTCTTTTTCTCATTTTTCAACTTTAACCGCATGTAACTTTAGAACGAATGGATTGATTGAAGGAAACCTGTGAGTTTTTAGTTCTTTTTGAAGTCCTCTTACATCTCCCACCAAAAAGTCCCGTAGATTCAAAAGTTTGTGAGACCGACCCCTTCAGAGGTCGATTTTTAGGTACTTTTAGAACGTGATTTGGAGGCATTTAGAAAAACAGTCCACTAATGGGGCTAATTTCACTCTTATTATGTTTGTTACGTTCACAGATATTTGAAATCGGCTCATTCCAATCAAAAACAGTACAAAGAAACTTTTTTTTTTTTTGGCAGAAGGAAATATTCCTTTTTTTCTCTCAATTTTAAAATTTGACGGCCTATAACTTTGGAACGAGTGGACCGATTGGGGTAAATCCAACAGTTTTTTGTTCACCTCGATGTTCTCTTTCCCTTCCAACCAACGGAAAATATCATTGGTCCAAGAGTTTCAGAGATAGACGCCTTCTGTGGTCGATTTTTACGCAGTTTTAGAATCGACGTTTTTGCCACTTTTAAAAAACTTTTTTATGGAGCTGATTTCAATGGAATTCAGTTTGTTATGTTCATAGTGGAATTGCGATCATCCTATTTTAATCAAAAATTGCATAGAAAAGTCGTAAAGTTTCTTTAGATTTGCCCAATGAGGATATTACGTCTTTTTACGTGTCCTCTTTTACCCCCCCCCCCACAGGAGTCTTTGGTTATTGGAGTCTCATCCTTCAATTGGTCATCATCAGACCTTAGCCGGGGTCTATCGGTTTAGATCACTACCACACATTAAGATAAAAAACAAATATATTGAGTTTCACAGTAACTCTAGACCTGCGCTCTCATAAACTTTTAATTGTTTTTTCCTAGTTATTCGACTTTCGCCACTCCATTGGGCATCATCAGACTGTTGGTGGGGACTATTGATTTAAAACACAAACATACATTACGGTAAATTTAAAAAAGCCTTGAATCTATCACAATAACTGAAAGTCTGCGGTGTGCGACTCAAAAATTGTTTTGCTTATTCGATTTTTGTTCCTTTATTGGACATTATCAAACCTTTGGTGGAATCTTATCGACTTTAAGCACTAACACAATAATATAAAAGTTAAGAGAAGAAAAAAATTATTGAATCTACCACAGAAACTCAAAGTCTGTGGTCCCAAAACATTTTGTTTTTTCTTTGGTTTCTAGTTTTGCCCCATCATTGAGTCTTACCAGACCTTTGGTGGAGTCTATCGATGTAAAGCACTAACCCACATTGAAATATATATTTTTTAATTTACCAAAGGGGGGGGGGGGTATTACGTCTCTTTGCTCAATTTTCAACTCTAACTGCTTGCAACTGGTTACCTACTACCAACGACAGTTCCGTGGGGCAATATTTTCAAACATGGTGGTCGGACTTTAGACACTTTTATATCGACTTTTTTGCTATTCTACTGATACAGATTTTTTGATAAAGAAAATGATACAATTTTTTTTTCGGTTCCTCTCAGATTCTGGGTTTATCGATCAGAATGAATGAAACCAAAGGTTTTTCAACGGCCCACTTTTGGATTGTATTTTTGCCATCAACAGGGGTCTACGATTAAATGATAAATAATAGAGCAAAAGGGGGCAGCACTAAAGACTTTATGAAAAAATGATATATAAAAGAAACTTTGAAATTACAAGATCTTTGTTTATCGAACCTTGCAAGTGATTAAGTGATGGATAAGTCTGATGACCTTTACGACTAATGTAAAAAACCATCAACCCAAGAAGTAGGTAATATAACGTGACGGCATTCACAGTAGGTCAAAATATAATTTGCATTCTTAATATTAATGGTAATCTTTATTCCCTTTTGAATAGTAAACATTATTCACAAGACCTCAAGAATCTCAAAATTTCACTGAGTCACAGTTTGAATCTACAATTTGTTGAATTGTAACTTCAATCTACCTCAAAGTCATATTTGGTTCGAAAGTTTGAAATGTGTAGTTTCTACCCCTTCGTACCTTCTAGATTATTTAAAACACCTATTTTTTCAGTCCGGTAAATAAGTGTATATATACCATTCACTTATTATTGCCCTCGAGTAGGCGTATAGTAGGTGGATTAGCGGGATGTGGACAAAATAACGACAATTCAGCTTTCAATAATTGCCAACGTTTCGATTATGTATTTTGGTCTTTATCAAGGCTCTTAATCTGCCGAAGTCCTGTACAAACCAAATGTGGGTTTGTGTTCCCACTTTTAGCTTGTGATGGTCCTACTGCTCGTTGCACGCCTGCGCTGGGCCTAATTTTGATCTATCTGTGGTTTTTGTTAAATGTTATTCCTTTCCTTGCTCTGGTGTAAGCCCTCTGGTCCAATGGACATGGTATGTACTAAGACATTGTTTGAAATTCATTAAAACAGAGAAATAGATTATAAAATTTATTGTCTACGCCTATTAACTCAAATATGCAGTCTATAGTCGCAATACAAGATAAACGACGGTTTTCAGAAATTCTGCAGCTAGTCTCAGACTCTCAGTCTCTCTTTACCTTGTCGTACCTACGTAATAAGCAACCAGTAGCAGTACAAGTGTCTGTGAGACATATATTTGCGTCTCTCCCTACTTATTCTAAATTGAAGGTAAGTTTCCAGAACCGTTCCCGAAGGTTTCCGAAAGTCATTCCAGACATTGTACAGAACTTCGGCATATTAAGAGCCTTGATAAAGACGAAAATATATGGTCGAAACGTTGGCAATAATTATTGAAACTGAATTGTCGTTATTTTATCCCACCCCCCACCTACTGCACAGTTTTCTTGAGACGCTAACACTCGTATATTTTTATCATAAGAAATAGGTATACAAAAAATGAAGATTTCAAAAATAACGAGATGCCAAAAATAACTGAATGAGGTATAGATGACTCATTTACTCTAAGGTTTGTTGATGAAACGGCAAAGGTAAGGTTTTCTGTCCTCTTTTAAATACCAATACTTTCACTATACAGATCAAGTAATTTTTCTTTAATAAATCTTTTAAAGCTCAAATTTCGCTGAGCATCTGGATGACTCCACTTTTAGATTTGGATGCTATTAACGTACCTATATAAATTAAAAACTAAAAAAAACAGTGATTTAGGAAGTAGCTACTGTAAGCACTACACCATTTTTTTTTTGCAGCCCTCACATTTTTTTTATAATAGAGGTGTTATTCTTGAGTTATGGGGCTACAGACGTCCAAAAAAGACAGAAAAACAAAATAACTTTTGTGATTTTTTTTTTATATACCCCCTCTATCTAACTTTGATATGAATACTAAAATACAAAAATAATTTTATTTCTTATATATAATAGCAGCTCGTAGCGATATATAGCTATAATCATTGTCTTATATTTCCTATTGAACTATTGAGTTACAAGAACACGGCACCTGCTAGCTCCTGTTCGATTGACTTGCGAACAACAACGAAAACTGAGCAACTGTTTGCAACTTCAGTAATTATAAGTTTAGTTTAGAATTCTATTTCAAACACAGAAACTTTTCCAATTAGAAAAACATATTTCAGCTCAAAAGAGGCTCTTCTTTCGTGACGTTCAGAAAGCAAACAGACATTTTTAGCTGCGACTTAATCAGCGACTTGCGAATTAACGTTTCGGTCTGAAATTAAGGCCAAGCCACTTCGGCTCTTCTAATATTACCCGGGGGGCTCAACTTTTAGCCAGAATTTACATGCTTAGACAACGGTTTCTATAGAACATGATGGAAAAACATTTTCCCCTCTTCATCCAGGGTAACAAAATTTATAATGAACCTGCCCCGGTGGCCTCGTGAAATCTGTAAAGAGTAAAACAAACAGCGACCTTCCGAAACGGGATTTATCACTTCGTCCATGTAAAATAGCCCTTGAGGTGTTGGGATCACGGTTTCAGGCCCCTGAGATGTTTCGAATAATTGCCGAGCAAACAAGTCTTCGTGTTCGGGTCGGACCCTTCACTGTTTCTCGTTTTCACTTGAATCAACTTTTTTGTAATAATTGTTGTCTCAAAATAAAATAAACAATAGAGATAGAAATAAAATAAGTTGTGACGTTCTTTGTTATTTTGATGCTCGCGATTATGCACACGAGGCTGCTGACGTAGAATTTAAACGTCATTTGGGAAGAAAAACCCAATTGCAGCACGTATATCTCATTCCTTATGTTACTGCCATCTGGTTACCTTTTTTTTTATACTTTTCTCCTTTCAACACATGTTGAGAAGATACAATAAAACTGTAAGTGTAATGTGTGTCAAATTCATAATATACTTATATAAAATTTGACTCAAGTCAACTAAAACATAAGTAATAAACTTCTCCATCGCTACACTTTTCGCGTCAAACAAATCGCGAAACCACTCTAGCTAGAAACAAACATATCTCATTTAATACCGAATCGTTTAACAATTTAGGAACTCGGGATATCGAAAATGGGATTCCAGACAAATATTTACATGTTCCGTTCCTTTAATATTTGACTGATAATTTGTTTATATTAGAGCGAAGACATTTGTTAGGCGTTAAAGGCGTCAGAACTGAAATTATTGCTGTGCAGGCTGATAAATTGATTTATAGATCGGGAATCTCGAATCGGTTGTCAGTCTAAGTAAAATATCAGTATTCTGCAATAAATCTACGTTTCTCAAAGGCGTTGAGGCGGTATTAACGGATGATCCTTGATTACGAGGAAAGCCTTGAATTGATATTCGTCTTCACATATAGGACGAAAAGGTTAAAATGCCAAGGAAAGCCTTTTCTCTATCATCTATCTCTATCTAGAAAAATGGTTTTAAATTTATTTTCTAGTCCTCTAAGTTTGCTTCTGCTACTTAAAAAAAAAAGCACCAAAATATGCTCAATAAAATGTAGAAATAGTTCAATATTTGTTTACTGCTTAAATAACAACATAAAAAATACAAACATACACAAACAAACACTAAACGTTAATATCAGACTCGTAGTACGTATTTTTTCATACTACTTACTACTTATGGGTGTGTCGCCCCAATACCGGGGGAAACCGAAGTACGTACTGCGTAGCACAGTGTTGCATAAGAGCCTAACCTAGGCGGCGCCTGATTGGTTTCAGTTGACGTGTGGCACCTAAAGTCTTGTAAGTTGGCGTAGCGCGCGCTCGGATGCATTATACTGAAAGCTTAATATCATTTCGTGCAGAACAGAAATATGAATATATACTTTGAGTTTTGATAAGTAAGTTTCTTGTATAGGGTGAATTCGTTTTAGGAAACCACTGCTAGATAAATGGAAAACATTTGTGCCCAAAAATTAAGTTTTTCAGGATTTAACAACATTTTAGTCACTAGTACTTCTAAACCTTTGTTTAAAATTTGATTAATACTTATTCAAATATTCGTGTACGAATCTATATGCTGGTTTCAAATATTTATATTTTCTTACCCCAAGAACAGTAGTTTTCTCAATCTCACCTTCCATCATTGAGTTTTCTTTACAGTCTGTTTGTAGGCTAAGTTGAGTTTCCTATCATTTTATTAACATAATTCCGGTATTTTTTTTTATAAGTCTGTGAAGGCTATGTCGTCGATTATGACGGGCCATAATTGGGAAATGTATTCCCAAAAAAGATTTTTGTTATGCAGGGAAACACCACTGGGACGATCTGAGATCGTTGTAGCCTACGTATGGGGTGTTGGCGTTTCTTCCCGGGGTCTGCCTTGAAATCGTCAGCAAGGCATGGTAGACCCCTGCCTTATACACTGGGGTGAGAGTTCATAGTTAGAACTTGTGTTTGAAGATAAATTCGGCACAGGAAAGGCGGTGTGATGTTATGAAGAAGGTCGACTAATGCTGCCACCTGTGAGTAGGTGGGTGAAGTTTCGGCGCTGCTACCTGTGAGTCGGTAAATGAAGTTCCGCCACAAGGCTTTCACGGCTGGTCAAAATACAATCTAAAGTGTTTCCGGGCTTTGAAGCAGTGGTCCAATGGAATTTCTTCCTGGCGTTTCGTCGACAACTGCGGCAGACAATGGGCGAAGTGAACACCCGTGCTTCCCAACGTTGACTGATTCCACTGTGATGCAGTGTTGCCAACATGTCATGTGAAAAAATCCTTAGTGGAAGCACGATTTATCCTTAGAATTCCTTAGATTGAATAATTGAAATATGTTCTGTAAAATAAAAAAAAGTCACAGTCAAAAATTCTAGGTGCCACGCTGCCTATTTTTTCAAAATTTTTACAAATATTTTTTAATTCTTGAAATACGAACGACAGCAAGAGCAACAAGTAACGACAGTCGACACGACATCCAATCAATGACATTTACCATTTGACAAATGACGGCTGACGCTTGCAGCGTATTGACCATTCGAGAATTACGTCATTTGACATGTTTGCCCCCCAAGACAATATGGCGCACCAACTTATTTAGATATGAGAGCGAACTTAAAACTTGATTCAAAATCAGTTATGAACTTGTCGACGTTTCGCCATATATTACAGCATCCTCAGGACAAATTCAGATAGATTTTGAGAGTCATCGGCTTTCTAAACATTAAGTACAAAGGTCGACAAGAGACGAACGACTATTGGCATCGACAGCAACCTCTTGCACAACAGCAAATTTGCTTTTCATAATTTCAGTTTAATTACACCATACAGCCATATTTTCAACATAGAAAACGTCGGTTAATTAAAAATATGCCAAATTGGAAGTTGCCTGTTTCTGTCATATTTGCAATTAACCAACGTCGGCATAATTAAAGCATATTTGATACGTTCGACATAATTAAAGCATATTTAAAATGTTCAAGACATTTATTGGTTTTGCGGGTTTTCAGGCTTTTTTCCATATTTCCAACAAAAAATATTGGTTAATTAAAAATATGCAAAATTTTAAATGTGTTGCTTTTGTCACTTTTTAAGTTAACTATATTTAGCACTTTTGACATAGTTACTTACTTTTCGCTATATTTTTAACCTAGAAACTGCAGGTTAATTAAAAATACACCAAATTTCAAGTAGCTTGTTTCTGTCATATTTACAATTAAACAATTTGTAACGTTCGGCATATTTAAACTTTTCATCGCTGTGTATGCCAAATTTTAACTTTCTTGTTTCTGCCATTTTTTCAATAAAGCAATTTGAATTGTTTATGTTATTTAGTGTTCTCGTGCTTTTTGCTATATTTTCAACAAAAAATGCTGTTTAATTAAGAAAATGTTAATCTTCAAATTAATTGCTTTTGTCACATCTTTAGTTAGGCAATTTGAATAATTAATTATGTTTTGTTTTTGCAGTTGTCGAAGTTGCTTGCTTTTTGCAATATTTTTAACCAAGAAACTGTAGGTTACAATTACAGCACCACAAAACAGTTTGGAAAGGTAAAAAGAGGCCTGACCCCTGAAAAAGTATTATCCTGTGTCCATATTTTCAACACAATTTGTGAATTGTGCTTGTGGAGATTCTAAAGAGTCCCCTATGTACAAACTTTAATCCTTCTATGTCAAGAACTGAAGCAACTATGAAACAAAACCTGTAAAAAATCTGAAAACTTATCACCCTGCATCTTGGTAACAAAAGATATTCAGGTACAACTTTCTGCTTTTAATTTTCTTTGATTCTTAATTCTTATTCACCATCTCCTTACAACCACGGAAAATTTCGTAAATTTGGCTACATGGTTTTGGTTGCCCCACGAATCAGTATGGCGGACTTTTATCGATATCAGCTGTTCTAGTCGTCAATAAGGTCAATCATCTGTCATTGTCATGTCATTATCATACTCAATCCAACGAGCTAAGAGATAGTATGGAGAGAGCAACAATTGTCGACATTTTCTTAAAATCCGTTCCATTTATGGCCGCAGTTGTGTGCCCCCTTAACGGTGTTGTCATCTCAGAATGATCGCACATTGGTGTGTCCCATGGATGAAAATAGCCAAAAACACAGTGCAAAATGCAAAACAATGGTTTCTCCATTCTCTCCCCCACACAAGTGAAACCAACACGGTAGTATTATGTGTTCATTAGAAAACTTCATCTAGTTGACTGTGAAATGTCAAAAGAAAAGGATGGAGAAACAAAATTCCATTTATTTTGATTATGTCATCCTTTTGTGTCAAAATTTCATAGCTTGCTAGATGGGGTTTTCTAATAAACACCCCGTATATTACATAAGGAGAAACCTTTCTGCTCCACAATTTTGGCGCCCTTCTTAGCAGTTTTGCCGGATGTTTTTGCATGAAAATGGCGAACCATCTGCTCCTTATAACCACAGAATATTTCGTAAATTTGGCTACATGGTTTGATTGCCCCACGAATCAGTATGGCGGAACTTTATCGAAAACAGCTGTTCTGGAATGGTTAATTGTGCCGAGATCATGCAGCTTTACTCAAAGTGCTCTGTTTACTCTCTTGATTTCAGCTCCACTAGTAGTAGTAGTGTCGTTTCGTGAATATCATAATGCGTTGTGTTTTTTATGCGTTTATAATTATGCTTCGTATTTGTCGCTTTTAATAAGTCAACATCTGTATGCAAGAGAAAATCCTCAGATTCTAACAGATTTTACGAAATCCTCCTAAATTCCTAAACGTTTCAAAAAATCTTTAGATCCAAGGATAAAATCCTTGACTTGGCAACACTGCTGTGATGAGCTCCGTGGTATTTATTCCCCCGCCGTTACGCTGCAGTGGAGGGACAGGGGTGGGGGTAACGGTGGCGCAGGGTTTCGGCGGACTTGAAGTATGTTGTAGAATTTGCTTCTAGTCTGTATTTAGAAACGTAATTTCCTTCTTCCTGTTGAAATTGTTGTCGTGTTTAAAAATCTCAATGGCCTCTCTCGTTAGTCTCTGATAGAAACGTTGTTAGTTACTTTTGGGTTTGTTCCAGTCTGCAACTCCTTTAAGGACAGTTTTAACACGCATTTTTCTTCATATCCCCATGCGAATCCTCGACCTTCCTAGCGATCTACTTTTCCTTGGACGTACAGCCCTATCGAACTCGTGCTTACTGTATCCATTCCAACCAAAGACTATTTCAAGATGCTTCACTTCCCGTTCCAAATCAGCGTGCTCACAAATTCTCTTGGTTCTCACAGACAGAGTGAGATCCCCTTTTCTGTCTGGGATGATGATTTGATCCGTTATTGAAGTATTGGTCAGTGTGTTTTGTCATGGATCCTTTCATGGAGGAGAGATCGTTTGGTTCTACTGTAAATCCTGCTCGTTTTACTGGATCTGAAGGTCTTTTTTATCCTCAGGAAGTTTGGGATGTTCTTGGTGCCAAGGCATCGTAGTAGAAATGCCCAGTGAACTCAGGAGTTGTGCTCTCTTCTTGCGGAGGTTCTCCAGTCGTCGAATTAGTCTGCCGCAGCTCTAGACGAAACGTCAGGAACAAATTCCATTGGACTACGGCTTCGAAGCCCAGAAAACACTTTTTAGATTGATTTTTTTAGGATAAATGTCTCTTGATTTAGATAATAATCAAAATGATAAAGCTCTAAGAAGTGACTGAGCAATATTTCGTATTTCTGCCAGTTCTTCTCACCTCGAGCGATAATTGTCCATTAAATCTCGATTGCGTTAAAAGGTACGAAGCCGTAACATCGCACAGAGGCCAGGCTCCAAATCAATCAGCCTTAATTAAGAATTTAACAACATTTTTACGTCTTTTTAATGCCTCTACCGAAAACGCATTATTGCGAAGTTTACCAAAAGCAGTTTTATAACCCAAATAAGAGCCAAATGTTCAAAGCAAGCCCTCCAATGGAGAGCAAGTTAACGCTTAACTTTTCACGACCCATAAATATTGTATCGAAACTAAATCCGGATTGACCTTTGAAGTCTCCATCGACGGCTTCTTAGGGCCGACAAGTGGTTGTCAAATTCGATTTGGTCTTTGTGCAAGTCGCTTTCCAAGCCCGCCTTTTACCTAAATCCTCATATTTTATATGTTATATAGTGTGTGCCGAGTAGGTAAAACAACTCATGTATAAGTAAAAAAATGCCAATTTAAAAGGGATTCAGCCCTGCTTGGTCAATAACCAATTTAAGTTTTGAGAAATCAAAAATGCTTCGGGATTTTTTTCAGTACACTAAAGTTTCTTTCCTACGAGACAGACAACAGAAAATCATTAAAAAACGATCTTCAGCTAGTTCACGTTTGGGGGGGTTTTCTGATAATTTCCAAGGCCTCCTTCATTTTTAAAAACCTAAATTATGTTAGAAATTGGCCAAGCAGAGCTAAACCCCAAAAAAAAATACAACTTATCTGAGAACCACTGTTTTTTTACCACTTATCTGAGAACACACTGTATATAATAGCAACTTTTTCAACAATATTTAACTTTTTTTTTTGTTTGGCTGGGAAAATAAAGGTAATTCTCTGGCGACAAGTTTCAAAAAGTAAGTAAGTGTTGACAATGCGCCCACGCCACATATTGGTCGGTAACTAAAGTTCGATTCTGGATTACTGAACTGAACAGCATTCGTGTATATCCAGGAAATTGGACAACGGTTAGGGCTCTCGCTATTATGTTTGGATTTCGATTGGAATATTTTCCGCAGTCGGTTTTAGGAGGAGCACACATATGCATCTCTATTTGTTTGTGCTCGGAAAGGCTTCTTTCGCCATTAGGATTGGAGCTTTTTTGATTGAAATATCAGGCTCAGGATTAGGATTTCAAAATTGGCCGGACAATTCCATCTTTGTGGCAGCCAGAACTATTTTCAAAGTTGCAATTATTTTTCGTAAGAGACTTTAGCCAAAACCACCAAATTTTTCAGAAGTTTAGGTTAAGAAACCTAAAAAAAAATCATCAAAATGGTACAAAAACCTAAAAAAAGTCTTAATGGTAAACTATAATGATAAATGATTGACGTGTCGTAAGACTCGTGCTCTTAATCATTGTCTCAAGACATCCCTCATTCGTAGAGGGAATCAACAAGTTAACGCCGCAAAATGGGTTAGGGCGAAGTGGTTTTAGGGTGGTTAAGGGCGCCACTGAATACTAAGAAGGGAGGGGAATGTAACCTGAACAAATGATGTTTTGTGTGGAAAAACTGTATGTTTTGTATAAGTCCAAGTTTCAACTCATCGGCTAAGTTGGCTTGGATTGTTATTTGTCATTAGTTGACTGTTGATTAGCAACGTTTCGATTAGAAAAATGGCTCGACAGTTGTATCAGAACAATATTTTGCAACATTTCACTCATAATTTTGACAATATGTTTTTCTAAACAAAATAGATAAGTATAAGAGTGTGATGCTTTAACGACCAGTGAAAACACAATCTAAAGTGTTTTCCGGGCTTTGAGGCCGTGGTTAAATGCAATTTCTTCTTGACGCTGCGCCTACAGCTGCGGCGGACATTATCAAAGGCGATGAGGCAACGGGCGAAGTAATCTCCCATGCTTCCTGACGTTGACTGATTTGACTGTGGTGAGCTCCGTGATATTTATTCCCCCGATGTCGCGCTGCAGTACAGGACTGGGGTGGGGGTAGTGATAGCGCGGGGTTTCGGTGCACTTAAAGTATGGCGTAGAACTTGCTTCCAGTCCACATTTCGCAACTGTGGGAGTAGTTTCCTCCTTCCTGTTGAAACTGTAGTCGTGTTTGAACATCTCAATGGCCTATCTCCTTAGTTTCGAATAGAAACGCTGCGATTGATATAAGATATCCACCTCGTTGAAAAGGATGTCGTGACCTTTGGAGAGAACGTGCTCTGCTACTGCTGACTTTTGTGTTGTGACGTATTTTAAAAAAGGTAAAAGTTAGCAAAACCACATACTATGCGAACGGCAGCTTTGGGTAGGTGGAGAGCTAGGTCGTGGTTCAAAATGACATAAAAAAGAGTTGAAGCCTAGTATAGCTACATAAGCTAGACCTGTTAATTGGGAGCCACTCAATTTAAGTTACAGGTTATAGCTATAATATTAAAATTGAGAAAATTATCATAGCAATTATTGATGTTCATATTGTTTAGGTGATCAAACCAAAGTAAAACCAACAGGAATTATTAAAATTAGGCACATTTATTTATTATGGTGTTAGTTCTTACCTAAGGTTAGTGCAGGTACACTTCGTTTTTAAATCTACTCCTACCGGTTGAAATACTTGGCCAGTTTGTAGGGCTTTCTTGCTAGTTGAGGTAGAAGCATGTGTGGTAATGCTGGACGGTTCAAAACCTAGGAGCCATCACCGTCACTAACGGCTCCATTTTCGGCAAAGGGGCTCCAAAACCCAGACGGTTTAAAACCTATAGGAGCCATCAGCGTCACTAACGGCTCTATTTTCGCACACGTGCAGGATGAAACATTGCACTTGTAGGATCCGAAAAAAAAGGAGGTATTGAGTTTTATTACTCAAACATTGGACTACTCATTGGACTACTCATTGGACTACTCATTGCACTACTCATTGGACCCCAAAATACGAGAACTTTACAATAGCCACATGGCTAGGCTGTAGCCGTTTAGGGACAGGCTGACGTCCTATGTGTCCTGGACAGTGGTCAAGATGGAAAAGGGACTATCAAACGTTTTTACCTTTACCACCTGGGCTCTGAATAGGTAAAAAAAAAACGGAAATTATAGTGTCAAAAGGGGGAAATAAAAAGAAGGAGGAAATGAACCGCGAAATATGAAAATCTTGCCATTGTTGCTAAATAAAAGATAAATTTAGGGAAAGTATTAGAATAGCACATGAAGAAAATGAGGGAATCTAAGTAAAAATATTGGTGAAATTTGGCAATGCTGCACAGATAGCAAAATAATTAATCAACCCATTGACACATGTCAATGTCCTAAAGAAGTCACCTTTCAACGGATTTCTAACCCTAGAACTCGAAGTAGAAGGATCGCATAGAAACGATAATCAAGGTGAACAAACATGGCGGCCAAGGTAGTCATATTTCTTTGGAAATAAAATGGTATTTTACATTTATTTATGAAAGTCTGAAAGGGAAGCCAGTAGGTTTTCTTTGTGAAAAGAAAACGCTACAGTGTTTGTCCCAGCCTGCAACTCCTCTTTTGTTCAGTAATCCTCGTGTTGACACTGCGTTTTGTGGTGCCAATAGAACTCGGTAAACTTCAGGTGCCCATAGGGGATATCTGCGATTTTTGGCCGTTCTCAAGCTCTGTTGTGTTGTACGAGTGGGTTTAAAGACAATTTTAACATTGTGCTTTTCCTGTAGAACTCATGTTTGCTGTATCCATTGCAACCAAAGACTCTTTCCAGATGCTTCATTTCCCGTTCCAAATCAGCCGGCTCACAAATTCTCTTGGCTCTCATAGACAGAATCTTTATGACTCCTCTTCTTCTGTCTGTAATGATGATTTGATCCGTAATTGAGGTATCGATCAGTCTCTGTTAGTTTTCTATAAACTGTGTGAGCTAGCTTCCCATTCGGCCTCCTTGATACCCAAACTTCCAAAATCGGTAGGCGTTCAATACAGTCAAAATACAGGGTGATAAACACTATTGGTTGCTTCTTGTTCTTCGGTCCACCTGACATGACTTTGGCGATTTCTTGGGCGAATTGTTTTTAGCTAATCTGAATAGCTGTTTATCTAAAAAGCTGTAATCTTAATATTATACTCATGTCAAATCTCCTATACTCCCTCAAAGTCATAAATAACTTTAGATTTTTAAACCCTCGCTACACTGCTCTGTGTGTTTGACATGTCGTCAATTCTGTTACATATACACTCTATGTTTCAAAAATTTCTCGTTTATTATTAATAATGTTTCACGCTCTATTTACAGGATATTAGTGGTTTTCTTATTATACAAACCGGCACTTCTTGCACATTCTTGTTCAACTGTCATGCTCTTTTCAAATTCTCATATTTCCAAACTTGTATCCATCATTCTCCTATCGTATCCTCCCTTCGGTCTCCTGTATTCTTCTGTTCTTGCATTTCTCGTCTTCTTATTTCGAAAAGGTCTAGTGGTATCTCAGTCATCAATTGTTGTTTCTTGCGTTTATTTCTAATACTCTGCGTCCTTCTAACGTATGTCCTAAAAATTTTGACAAAATATTTATCGGATTTTTGTTTTAATTAAGAAATTTATTTAAACACTAACTAGTTACTTAATACTTAATTAAACTACTATCGAATTATGTGGAGTGGCCCATTCCGCTCTATCAGACGCAAATTTCTTCGAATGTCTCGCATGAAGTCCTGGACGGAGTTCAGAATGATTTATCTCAGTTTTTCGTAAACCCGTAGTTTTAATTGTTCTTCATCTTGGGCTTCCCAGCCTCCAACTTCCTAGACAATAAAGCCCAAAAATCCTCTATTGGGCGAGCCTACGGCAAGTTTGGAAGATTATCGTTTTTGGGAACAAGAGGTATGTGGTGTTGCCGAAGCCAGTTTTGGGTATCTCTTGAGTAATGGCATAATGCATAAAACTTGATATCGTCATTAGCATGATGTTCGTGGACAAAGTGAAGTAATTTGGAAAGGCAGTTATCAATATAGCTTTGACTATTCAAAAAGTCTGTATACACCCCTGTTAGAAATGTCTGGATACACCTCCGCACCAGACATTTCAGAATTACTCAAAGTGAAATACTTTTCGTCATCTAAAATAATGATTTTGTCATTGGCAAAGTGTACCCGCCTCAATTTGGGGCACTTACGTCTCTTTCGATATTTTAGGCCATTCCTCCTCAATTCCAACGATATCTGTATTGACGAGCCAGTCTCCTCGTTGACATTCCAACCTGTTTTTTGCTCTTCTCATCAATCTCTCTGACCTCTGTGCGGTAAATTCACGTGGCCTTCTACTTTTCTGGAGAATCAAACATGGTATTCCCTGCTCTCACTCCGCTATTGTTCTATAAATGGTTCTGCGTGAAATGTTTTCATTCTGGAATATTCGACAGATTTCAGCTTTGGGTACCCGCCCAACCAACTTGTAGATTCTTGTTCTTATTTCTAAATTATACGACATCTTAAAGCGAAAACATAAGAATAAATAAATCTCAACTGAGAGTAAACAATCATATGTTTCCAAAGGCAACTTGATATTATTTTGTTTTTGTTAAAGGTAAAGTAAATGAATTTTGTGCTAAAACTTTTAGGACATACGTTTATACCGGGTGTCCAGCAGAACCCTGGACATAGGAGATTAACATGGGAAATCGGTTTTTATTTTTTTGCGCCTGTACGGTTGATTTGATTGAAAAACTTTTAAGAGTAAAGTTGTAGAGCGTATGGTCAGCTATCATCCTGTAATTTTTTCAATGCCCCAGTTTTGGCCGTTTTTTGGAAAAACGCCTCGAAAAGTGCAAGAATTTGAATTTGGCGCGTCACCCCCACCATGCATGTGCAGTGTCGCCAACATAATAATTTCTTATGTCAAAGTCAGAGCCGATTTTCCTTTCTTATTTATTTTGAGGGGCTATCATGTAGTAATTAACGTGATTATGCAGTGAAAATTAACCGAAAACCTGACGATAATGTTCTTAAATCATACGGTAAGTAAAAGTTACGTTTATTATTATCATAATTAGTAAAACGAAAATCATCCAATTTGTGTATAGCTGGTTGTCTAATTCATTTTAGTTTAGCAATACGACAACCACGATGACATGACAATTTGTCTCTTGTCACCAATTAAGGGGGTTCGTTGTTGTTGTTATTGAGGTGAATTCATCTATCTCCAAATGTTTTACTTCAAAAGTGTCTATTTTGCAGTGCTGTGTGACGCGAGGCCCCATCCTGCATGTAAAAAACCCTTGCTAAGTGCTGGACTCTTCTATGACAGACAAAATCTCATTGGAAAACCAAATACAGCGCGCCCCAAAATGCCAATCCACACATTGACAACTTCTCGACGTTGGTCTCGGTTGTCCTGCACTGTATGTGGATTTTAGAGAGTCCAAACTCATTCATTTTGTTGATTTGAGGGACCATTAATCCAATTTAACATTCATTGGTGGAACAAATGTTTATAGGAAACAAGCAAGACCAGTAAGCAGATAGCGATGGATGTTTGATCTGCTAAGACCAGTTTCTTTCATGTTTTATCTATGTATCTGGAGACTATATGGCCTGTGAAAAAAAATCTTTTCAGTGACAACAAATCTTGCCAAACTGGCCACAAACAACTTGAAAAACTGGCCAAAAATTGGTTTCATTCCAATCGATTGCTGCTGAATGCAAGGCACAGAGGATGGTGTTTGCATTGAGGGAGATTGGAACCGTAAATGACCACGTATCCCAGGTTAAATTTCTTGGGGTTCTTGTGGATGAGAGCGCCAAATGGGATTTACACACTGATAACTTGGCTTCAAGACTCAATACAAGTTTGTACCTGCTACGTCAGCTTTCAGATAGGATATCTCGTACGGTACTTAGATCGGCTTACTTTGCATCTTCTCATGCATGGCTCTCTTATGCTGTAGTTGTTTGGGGCCACGCCTCGAGGGCTAAGCGTTTGTTCGGGCTTCAGAGAAGAGCGGTCAGATTGTTGGCTGGCCTGGGCTACAGGGATGACTGCAGAGCGCACTTCAGAGAGCTAGCCATACTAACCCTGCCCTCCATGTTTATATTGGAGAATTTGCTGTTTGTGAAAAATAACATGTATCTGTTTTCTGCTCAGGAGGACATGCATGCTTACCTTACTAGAGGCCGAAAAAGTTTAATAACCTCATATTGTCGTTTGAGAAGGTGCCAGAATGGTCCTGGCTACTGGACGGTAAAATATTTCAACTGCCCATAAAAATTAAAGCCTTGACAGTGGATAGTTTCCGAAAGGAAATTAAGCAAATTTTAATGGTAAATGTTTTTTATTGTGATGAAGAGTATTTTAAGTATTTTAATCAAAATTATTAATTTTTGTTTCTTCTCCCTGTATAGTCTATTTTAGGATGTTGACTGTAAGCTTTTAGTATTAAGTAAATAATGACATCTGGACTGAATTTATTTAAATTTAATTTGTAGACTATTCTATTTTTGAGGTATGTACATTGCTGTTTTGGTGATTGTAAACATGAATAAATTTGAATTGAATTGAATTGAATCTTAATAAAGGTGATAGTGTTTTTATAGGAATAATTGTTGTTATCTGTGTTATTACCTAAATTTATGTTACATTTCTTTTTCATGTCCACTTGTTAATTTCTTCTGTTAAGAAATTTATGTATAGATTGATTATGGAAATATACTTATTTTGGTACTTGTTGCATCCACTTTTTCACACACGATTTCCCCGAAATAAAAATGTAATGTATACAGAAACATTGTATTTATTGATATTAAAAGTAAGGAAATTAGGAACCATTTCGTTGATACAGTGTAAAATTTTATTTTTATTATTTCTTATTTAAATGTTTCATTAGTTATGAATTTTGAGGAGAGGAAACTTGTTTTAAAACAATACTGGGGTGGTAATTCCTTTGCTCAAATTTGAGACAACATTGTTGCATTGTTTCCTGAACAACCAATACCAGCATGCAGTTCACTTCAGGCGGTGGTTGCTTGTTTTGAGGAAACTGTACTGAGTATTAAGCCGATATGTTCCTGTGAGCGAAAGCGACGACTTCAAGCTGGTGCGGCTCCAGAGGATGAAAATGTGGCAAAACTTGTTGTTCTTGCTACAGTAAACGATGATCCTTCCAAGAGTATTCGACAGATTGGCCAAGAAACTGGACTTAGTAGATCGACTATCCATAATTATCTGCAAAAAGAAGGTTTTGAAAGCTACAAACAAGAGAACCATCAACAACTCGTACCGACCCACCTTTTCACCCCAATGGAGTTTTGTGAAATCCTAACATAAAAAATTATTGCAGCCCCAAGATTTGTTAGAAACATTTGTTTCACGGTTCAATACTAATTTGGATTGACTGGCTCTTCAAATCAACAAAATTATCGGATTTGGGCACTCCAAAACCCACATATAGTGCATGACAATCGGGACCAACGTCGAGCAACTGTAACGTGTGGATCGGCATTTTGGGGCGCCATGTTATAGGTCCATTTTTCATTGATTGCAGTTTGAACGCCAACAAATCTGGTAATATGCTTCGCAATCACATTTTGCCTGCTGTAGAAGCCATCCAGCCATTAGAACGGGTTTTTTACATGCAAGATGGGGCGTCACACCATCCTCTGTGTCTTGCATTCAGCAGCAATCGATTGGAATGAAACCAATTTTTGGCCAGTTTTTCAAGTTGTTTGTGGCCAGTTTGGCAAGATTTGTTGTCACTGAAAAGAGTTTTTTTCACAGGTACTATAGTCTCCAGATACATAGATAAAACATGAAAGAAACTGGTCTTAGCAGATCAAACATCCATCCCTATCTGCTTACTGGTCTTGCTTATTTGCTATAAACATTTGTTCCACCAATGAATGTTAATTTGGATTAATGGGTCCCTCAAATCAACAAAATGAATGAGTTTGGACTCTCTAAAATCCGCAGATCAAACATCCATCCCTATCTGCTTACTGGTCTTGCTTATTTGCTATAAAAATTTGTTCCACCAATGACTGTTAATTTGGATTAATGGGTCCCTCAAATCAACAAAATGAATGAGTTTGGACTCTCTAAAATCCACATACAGTGCAGGACAACCGAGACCAACGTCGAGAAGTTGTCAATGTGTGGATTGGCATTTTGGGTCGCGCTGTATTTGGTTTTCCAATGAGATTTTGTCTGTCATAGTAGAGTCCAGCACTTAGCAAGGGTTTTTTGCATGCAGGATGGGGCCTCGCGTCACACAGCACTGCAAAATAGACACTTTTGAAGTAAAACATTTGGAGATAGATGAATTCACCTCAATAACAACAACAACAACGAACACCCTTAATTGGTGACAAGAGACAAATTGTCATGTCATCGTGGTTGTCGTATTGCTAAACTAAAATGAATTAGACAACCAGCCATACACAAATTGGAATGATTTTCCTTTTACTAATTATGATTATTATAAACGTAACTTTTACTTACCTATAATTTAAGAACATTATCGTCAGGTTTTCAGTTAATTTTCTCTGCATAATCACGTTAATTACTACATGGTAGTCCCTCAAAATAAATAAGAAAGGAAAATCGGCTCTGAGTCTGACATAAGAAATTATTATGTTGGCGACACTGCACATGCATAGCGGGGGTGACGCGCCAAATTCAAATTTTTACACTTTTCGAGGCTTTTTTCCAAAAAACAGCCAAAACTGTGGTATTGAAAAAATTACAGGATGATAACTGACCATAAACTCTACAACTTTACTCTTAAAAGTTTTTCAATCAAATCAACCGTACAGGCGCAAAAAAATAAAAACCGATTTCCCATGTTAATCTCCTATGTCCAGGGTTCTGCTGGACACCCGGTATATCGCTCTTGTGTTCATAAAATAATTTCCAAGTTTCTTTGACGCTTTTGATTGTTCGCATTTCATTTACATAATTGTTTACATCTTTTGTCAATTTTAGTTCCTTGTGATGGTTTTGCTGGTGTCTCTTCTCTATCTGTTTTATCTTGACTCTTATATCGCCGACCAAAAGGTTATGATCAGATTCAGTATCCTTCCTGATTCCTTTTTTTTTTTGCACCCAATGGGACATTTTTAGACACCAAGATTTAATTCATCTAACCAACCTATAGAACTTTGATTTTGATCTTAGTTTTATATAAATTACCGTTTTATTTTCTAATATATTTACTTGCTTCCATTTTGTAGAATAAACGTACCATGCTCGTTGCATGCAGCGCTTACTCTCAAAGCGTGGCAAAATTTAAACCGCAAATGACATCGCTGGTAAACATCAAAACCTTTCTATGAAAATTATGAAAACACTCCCTAGAAAACCCATTATACCCTCCGGTCTAATAATATACTACATCCATACATAATAAAAACATCAAAGAAACTCAGCGAGGAGGAACGTGCACGAGCGTTATGATTGATGCTCATACACATTGCGTTAACTACCTTGTTAGTAGACGTTAAAAATAATGATAACCAAACTGTTTTGTTTAGAAGCGGTTATCAAATAAACTTGTATACATAAAAGCAGAATAAATTGAACTTTGAAATTAACACAATTTTCGGTTGCCATAGACGTGTCATCGCTTGGTTACGTCGCCGTTATCCAAATTAACACTACCACAGACATTTTGCATATTTTTGCCATCTTACATTGTATTAAACCCTATCTTGAATTTACGTCAGTTTTCCCAAGTATTGTTGAAGTGCAAGAGTACTTACTACAATTCCTGAAAAAAAGTTTTTCCTTTTTTCACCATCTGGAACATTCGTCTTCATCTATTTCGGTCTTTTCGAAACTCAAATCTCATAAAATTAATAAAGCTCTAAGTAAAAAGTCGTGTCACAAGCAAATAGAAGTCCGTTCCGAGATGAAAGGTTTGCAGTTTCCATTTTAATAAAATATTGAAAAGCTGAAGGTATATATATTATTCGGTTTGAAAGAATCCGTGCATGTGCGAGAGGAGCGATAAAGAATGAGGTCGAAATGCGGGATAAAGACAGTTCAGTCGACGAAACAATGGAACCGGATCGACAGCTTGTGAAGAAGGTGATGAAACTGTTAAGATAGCGCTTTTCGTTTAGGGTTGTGCCGTTATTTTTGCGAGGGTGGCCCGATATTCCGGTCGATAAAGCTTAATTGCTTGTTTCGCCTAATATGTTTGGCTCGCGCTCCCGCTTTTATACGCACTTTATATAACCCGAAATGCCAACTAATGACAAATACTGCATCGGAAACAGCCAACCGCAAACGCCCCCTAAGGTATCTTTTATATCCTGTCACCATCTAACGGTCAAGAATTTAACTAGATCAGACAAAATAGCCTCATATGGACCTATTTTTGTCTACTCTACAAGGTTACACAAGCAACCTTGCGTGGCCATGAATGAGTTAGGAGATAATGGAGAAACCGTTTTTGCAGTTTTGATCCTTCTTTTTAGGGGGTTGTGTTTTACTGTAAACCATTTGCAAGTCTTGCAAGATTAAATTGACGAGGTTTTGACATTTAATTCAGCAATTTTATTCTGCCATGGATGTAAACAATCTGTTTCGTTTTTGCTTTGTGGACGACATTACGTCATGAGTCACACGAATATGGCGGAGATTTACGTCACAAACATGGAAACAATGTCAAGATATTTCCATCCCCCAAAATGTCAAGAAACTTGCCTGATTGCGTTATCAACATGGTGGCGTAAAAACATTATTGCTTTTTAACGAACTTTATAACCCGGATTTCTTAAAATTCGAAAAATATTGTGTATCCGGTTCAAAGCAAGGTTAAACGTAAATAAAATCAGGCACTATACCTCATTTACTTATTTTAGCCATCTCGTTATCTTTGAAACCTTAATCCCCCTCGCCATAATTTTCAGAAAAATACAAACAACCCCCCCCATTATTAGTTGGGGTCCATCTAGTTCTTTGAATTACTATTTTTATGGTAATATTTATTGTATTATTATTGGAAAATGTCATACTCTGTGAAATTATGATCAAGTATTTTATTTTTTGCCAAAAAAGTCAATATGATTTAATACTCTTATACCTACAGTTTTGGTCCGAAATAGAAGTTCTACGCCGAGGCAAAAATCGATAATTATTGAGAGAATGTCTAGAAACCCAGGTGGGAAGGTGACGTCATTTTGACGTATTTTTTTGGTAAGCATTTGTGACCAATGACGTCTTGAGATGACGTCAAAATAACGTCATGATGACGGGCGTAAGTCACAGACCGAAGACGTTATTTTGCAACGTCAACGACGTTACTTTGTGACGTCAAAATCACGTCACTTTGCGACATAAAACTGACGTTATTCTAGGTTATTTGCTACGAACGGTATCTTTTCGGGGTTATGTATTTTCGCCTACGTCAAAGAGTTAAAAAAACTTCTAGAATTCAAATTTTCTTACTACCTTTTTGACTTTGACTTGGTAACAAGAAATAATAAGCTTTAAAAGTAACACAAATTTTTAAAAAATTGACTCTAGTAACAGAAAATTTTAGCCTAAAAAACACAATATTTTTAAATTTTAAACAAAATTTTTAATTTTGACGTAATAACACAAAACACATTTTTTTAACTTTGAATGTAGGAATTCGAAATTGTAGTCTAAACGTAACAGAACAAAGAAATTTTTACTTACCGACAAAAAATTTTGATCCGAAAATAGTCTCAAATTTTTAAATTTTAACTTTTTATACTATTTAAATTTTTAAACTTAAATAGTAGATACTTAATACAAGAATTTTCTCTAAAGCGTAACACGAAATTTTTTTATGTTTAACTTGATAACAAAAAATTTTGGTCTAACGGTAACAAAAAATTTTGACATTGGTAAAAGGAAATTTTAGTTTAAACGTAATACAAAAAAATTAAATTTTGCCTGTAGTAACACGAAATTTTAGTCTAAACGTAACACATAATTTTTGAATTTTGTCTGTAGGAACACGAAATTGTAGTCTAAACGTAACACAAAATAAAAAAAAATTGACTTAGTAACAAGAAATTTCGATCCGAAGGTAGCAACAAATTTTTAAGTTTTGACTTTAGTAAGACGAAATCTTAGTCTAAGAGGTACAACGGAATTTAAAAATTTCTACTTAGGAATGAGGAATTTTGGCCTGAAAGTATCACAAAATCTCAAAATTTTTATTTGTATTGTTGGTCTAAAAAAATTTGACTTAGTAACAAGAAATTTTGATCCGAAAGTATCATCTAATTTTTAAGTTTTGACTTTAGTAAGACGAAAAGTTAGTCTAAAGCGTAACACGAAATTTTTTATGTTTAAATTGATAACAAAAAATTTTGTTCTAACAGTAACAAAAATTTGGACATTAGTAACAGGAAATTTTAGTTTAAACGTAATACAAAAAAATAAAATTTTGACTGTAGCAACACGAAATTTTAGTCTAAACTGTCTCATAATTAAGGCATTTTTACTTAGTAACAAGAAACTGATCCAAAGCTAACATTACATTTTTAAGTTTCAACTTTAGTAAGATGAAAATTTAGTCTAAAGGGTAAAACGGAATTTAAAAATTTCTACTTAGCAATGAGAAATTTTGGTCTGAAAATAACACAAAATCTCAAAATTTTGACTTGAATTGTTGGTCTAAACACAACATGATTTTTTTTAATTTTTATCTCGAAACAAGACATTTTGGTCTAAAAGTAACAGAAAATTAAAAATTTTGACTTTAGTAACAGGAAATTTTAGTCTAAACGTAACACACAATTTTTGAATTTTGTCTGTAGGAACACGAAATTGTAGTCTAAACGTAACACAAAATATAAAAAATTTGACTTAGTAACAAGAAATTTTGATCCGAAGGTAGTATCAAATTTTTAAGTTTTTACTTTAGTATGACGAAAATTTAGTCTAAGAGGTACAACGGAATTTTAAAATTTCTACTTAGGAATGAGGAATTTTGGTCTGAAAGTATCACAAAATTTCAAAATTTTGATTTGTATGGTTGGTCTAAACATAATACGATTTTTTTTTAATTTTCAAAAGGTCAAAATTTAAAAATTTTGACCTTAGTAACAGGAAATCTTAGTCTAAACGTAACACATAATTTTTGAATTTGACTGCAGGAACACGAAATTAAAGTCTAAACGTAACACAAAATAAAAAAAAATGACTTAGTAACAAGAAATTTTGATCCGAACGTTGCATCAAATTTTTAAGTTTTGACTTTAGTAAGACGAAAGTTTAGTCCAAGAGGTACAACGGAATTTAAAAATTTCTACTTAGGAATGAGGAATTTTGGTCTAAAAGTATCACAAATTCTCAAAATTTTGATTTGTATTGTTGGTCTAAACATAACACGATTTTTTTTTTAATTTTGATCTCCTAAGACATTTTGGTAAAAGCGGCAGGATATTTAAAAATTTTGACCTTAGTAACAGGAAATTTTAGTCTAAACGTAACACATAATTTTTTAATTTTGACTGTAGGAACACGAAATTGTAGTCAAAGCGTAACACAAAATAAAAAATTTGACTTAGTAACAAGAAATTTTGATCCGAAAGTAGCATCTAGTTTTTAAGTTTTGACTTTAGTAAGACGAAAATTTAGTCTAAAGCGTAACACGAAATTTAAAACTGTTTGCTTAGCAACCAGAAAATTTGGTCTAAAAGTAAATAAAAGTATAATTTTTACTTAAAATGTTAGTCCAAACGTGTAACTAATTTTTTTTTATTTTGCTTTGGCGACGAAAAATTTTGTTCTAACAATTACACAAATATAAAAAATTTCCACATTAGTACAAGGAAATTTTAGTCTAAACGTAATGCAAAGGTTTTCAAATTATGACTTAATAACACGAAATTTTGGTCTAAGAGTTAATAACTCAAAATTTTTTAATTTTCACTGTAGAAACACGAAATTGTAGTCTAAACGTATCACAAATATATAAAAAAAAATTGTTTAGTAAAAGAAATTTTGTTCTGAAAGTAACATCAAATCTTTAAATTTCGACTTTGGTAACATGAAATTTTTGCTTAAATGTAACACGAAATTTTTGGTCTCGAAGTAACACAAAATCTTAAAATTTTGACTTAAAATGTTAGTCTAACGTAACGCAAAATTGTTTAATTATGACTTGGTAATAAGAAATTGTGGTCTAAATGTAACACAAAATTTACAAATTTTGACTTTAGTAACGGGAAAATTTAATATGAACGTTACACGAAAATTTGGTCTAGAAGTTACAATATTTCTCATAAGTTTGACTTGATATGTTAATCTACGATAAATTATTTAATTTTGACTTAGTAGCAAGAAATTGTGGGCTAAAAGTAACACAAAATTTTTAAATTTCGACTGTAGTAACACAAAATTGTAACACGATTTTTTTTTAATTTTGGTTTGGTAACAAGAAATACGTTGATCTAAAATTAATACAAAATTTAGAAAATTTGACTTTGGTAACAGAAGTTTTTCGTCCAAATGTAACACTAAACATAACATAAAATTACAAAATGTTTACGTAGTAACAAGAAATTTTGATGCGAAAGTAACAAGAAGTTTTAACATTAGTAACGCAAAAAATTTAATCTAAACCGTAACACAAAGTTTTTAAATATTGACTTAGTAACAAGAAAATTTGGTCTAAAAATAACACAATATTTAAAAATTTTGTCTTTAGTCGTGAATTTAGACGTTTAGTGACGTGAAGCGGTTACATCCCAATTTTTAACATACAAAAAGAATAATTTTATCAATATTTTGTATATTTATATTAGAGTTTTTTGGCAAAGAAGCTAAAAATTGTATTTGATGATATTGTCATCAAATATATTGTTTTATTGCATACAAGTCAATTAAATATGTTAAGTGTATATTTATTAGGTACATTATGTATACAAAAAAATTATTCTACTAAACATAATGTTATTATGACGTCACTACGAATCGTCATTAACACGTCGAAAAATTGACGTCATTTATTTGTAATTTTTTCGTCAGGTGACGTCGAATAACGAATGATCACCAAAAGTTGACGTTATAATGACGTCATGTTCCTGCCTGGGAACCTCTTTTCAGCAAATTTCTGAAGACACGCTGCCAGTTTGGACGTTGCAGTTCCCTGCGTGGGTATTACGACTTTTTTCTCAATTTTCAACTGTGACCGCCTGTAACTTGGGAACGCCTTGACCGATTAGAGTGAATTCAACTGTTTTTACTTCTTCTTCATGTCCTCTTTCACGTCCCACCGTTGGAAGTTCCACGTCTCGTTCTAGCTCGCATGCTTCAGCTGCGCGGAAAAGTGGAAGTTGTTCACGCAGCGTCCAATTTTTTGTTGTCAATTAATAGAATCAGCTGATTTTCAACCAGTAGGATACGGATGCGCGAGCCAGTTCCGCTTTTCCGCCTACATGTGAATTGTTAAGTTTATGACTTTCACCAATCGATTATCCAGACGTTGAAAGAATTTATTTGTGGCGCAAAGAGGCAAAGAAACTATTTCAAGCCACGCAAAAAATCTTAAAATAATAAAAGGACATATAGGTGCCATTCTATACGTTTTCTCTAATAAAGCACTCAAATGAATTGAAATATTTGTGAAGAAAAGCAAAAAAGGTGAAAATTAATCTGTCACTGAAACCCACAAGAATAAGGAGAAATAAAATAGTAAATGAGCCAAAGGAGTAAAAAAATTGGGAATGGAAGAATAGAAGTAAACCAAACAGAAAGAAGAAATTAATTACAATTAAGACAATAACAATATCAAACAAAGAAGAGAAGTGTGTTGGTAGAAAATTAAAATGAGACAAAATGATCAAGAAATCAGGAATTAAGAAGAAATGGAAAAAACAAAGAAAATAATAAAAAAATATATATATCAAGCAGGAAAAATTGCTTGAATATGTTTCAAAAATGTCTCTCAAATTGTAGAAAACGTAAAATGACCCTTACGAGGAAATAGTAAATGTACAATACAATTTTATCAAACAAAAAACAAAGATAATAAATACAAGAAACAAGACAAGAAAGAAAACGATAAATATGTAAACGGTGAAGAGATGGATGGACCGTAGGGGCAATATCTTCTGAGATAGACCCCTTCGGAGGTCGATTTTTAGAAAGCGTTTTTTGACCATTCTTAAAAAAAGCTCTTAGGGGTTAATTTAACTCGCATTGAGTCTGTTACGCTTTTAGAGGAGTGCAAGTACTGCGTTCCGAAAACAGACTTTTTTTCTCGACTTTTTTCTCAATTCTCAACTTTGACCGCCTGTAACTTGAGAACGTCTTGACCGATTGGAGTAAATCAAACTGTCTTTTCCTCTTCTTGATGTCCCCTTTCACCTCCCATGATTTGAAGTACCGTAGGTTTTTCAATTACTTAAAGTTTTGGCTCGAAAT
Source organism: Taphrorychus bicolor (assembly GCA_951812265.1). Classification (NCBI taxonomy): domain Eukaryota; kingdom Metazoa; phylum Arthropoda; class Insecta; order Coleoptera; family Curculionidae; genus Taphrorychus; species Taphrorychus bicolor. The sequence goes on along the minus strand of OX638302.1, from coordinate 5,545,135 downwards.
AGTGCTTGACTGAGGCAAAAATTGATGATTACTGAGAGAATTTGAGAGAATTATAGTCCGACTAGGAATCTCTTTTTAGCAAATTTTTTAAGGCAGCTGGCGCCGGCGCACGCCGAGCCGCAGCTTGCCTTCAAACATTCCTAGTCGGACTATAATTCTCTCAGTAATTATCAATTTTTGCCTCGGTCAAGCACTATTTCGAGCCAAAACTTTAAATAATTAAAAAACCTACGGAACTTCCAATCATGGAAGGTGAAAGAGGACATCAAGACGAGGAAAAGACAGTTGGATTTACTTCAATCGGTCAAGACGTTCTCAAGTTACAGGCGCTCAAATTTGAAAATTGAGAAAAAGTCGTAATACCCCATCCCCCTTTTGGACATTTTCAAAAGAAATTTTGATATTTTTTTTTGCTGTTTTCGATCGGAACGCAGTGCTTGGAGTCCTCTAAGAGCGTAACAAACATAATACGAATTAAATTAACCCCTAAAGAGTTTTTTTTAAGAATGGTCAAAAAACGCGTTTCTAAAAGTGCCTAAAAATGACCTCCGAAGGGGTCTATCTCAGAAGATATTGCACCTATGAAGAAGAAGCAAAAACAGTTGGATTCACTCCAATCGGTCAAGGCGTTCTCAAGTTACAGGCGGTCAAAGTTGAGAATTGAGAAAAAAGTCGTATACACTTTGGAAATTTTCAAAAAAAATTTAGCATAACGTGCAATGATTTGTAATGAGACAGTTTTGATTAGGTTTTGATCCAAAATAAAAGTTTTTCAACGAGTCAAAAATCATGTTTATCCAGGACCATACTATAATAATCACATTATTCTTGTACATTCTCAAGATTAGTGCTACTCTTTATTCACTTGTGATTAATGAACATTATTCACAAGTGAATAATGAATTGTCACGGAAAAGAAACATGTCGTAGGCGATTGACAACTCAAAAAGTAAACTGCTTTAAACATTAGATCGGTAGTTGCCAGTGGTTCATTCGAATATTTATCCTTCTGTTAGGATGTATTGAGACAAATGTAGGTTATAGTGCCTCTTTTTCACTAAAAAATGTACTTTTCACAGAAAAGTACTTAAAATAGGTCAAAAAATGAAGTAATTTACCGTCCACCCTCGTAGCATCGAAATGAACATGCACGGGCGCCTAGACCGTCATCTATCTGACGCATCAGACGTCGCGCCGTCGATTAGCGAAACCCGTTGTGGCCGTGGTTTCAAAATTGTGAATTATCCTTGTCGCACCTATAACCTATAAAATTTGAGAAAACCCGGAATCTTTATCGTGGATAAAGTATAGTATTCAACTCGCATTTAAAGTACGTGATTTTCTCGGGCCACTTGTACCACTCGCTTCGCTCGTGGGCTCAAACATTACCCTCGAGAATAACGACTCTCATTACATGCTTGTTGTATAATATACTATTAATGTACAGTTTTGGCCAGAAATAAAAATTCTATGCCGAAGCAATAATCAATAATTATTGAGAGAATTATGATCCGACTAGGGATCTCTTATTAGGAAATTCCAGAAAGAAGCCTGGCGCTGGCGCCTGCGTTATAGCCACCTTTGAATTATCTACATTGATTTGCAATGAAACAGTTTTGGCTCAGAACCGTGCTCTAACGATTATTGATTGTTTATATGGCTTTGGCCCTAAATAAAACTTTTCCAAGGAGTCAAAAATCAGTTTTTATTGAGAAAACTTTGGTTTGATTTTCCAAGTTTTAAATGATTTTAGCCCAAAATTTTAAATGATTTTAGCCTCTGCCTACCTCTTTTGGTCTTATTTTTTCAATTATTTTCTGATTTTCTCACTTTTCTTAACTCGGTGCTTTTGTACTTTTTATTTTTTTCTACTGTCCTCTGCTCTTCATATTCTTAACCATGTTCTAATAAATGTTTTGTTTTTTTTTTTATCGGATCTAAATTGAGCTTTTTTGTTGGTGGTTTTGAATCGAATACCTGATTTTGAATCGAAAATATTCAACATTCTGCTACTTTTTGGCAATATATCGATATTTATTGAGAGAATTATGAGAGAATCGATAATTATTGAGAGAATCCGACCAGGGATCTCTTTTCCAGGCATCTGAAAATGTATATCTTTTAATTTTGTGCTTCTATCTACCTCTTTTGGACTTATTTTTTCAATTATTTTCTGATTTTCTCAATTTTCCTAATTTGGTGCTTCTGTAGTTTATATTTTTTACAGTTCTTTTGTTCTTTATATTCTTCTTGTCTTGTCATGTTTTATTAAATGTTTTGTTTTTTTATTTTTTTTATCGGATCTAAATTGAACTTTTTTTTGTTGATGATTTCCAGTCGACTATATTCTGCGTTGTGCTACTTTTTGCAATATATTGTATAGACCGTTGTTGTTTGACCAATACGACTTTTTTTTAGTAAACGATGCCGAAAAAGTGGTCTCTATCTCACTTTTATACACGCAGCGGGACGTGCCAGTTGCACAGTGACTACTAATACCCATTTTTAAGGACAAAAACACTGAAGAAACTAATTTTTCTGTTTTTTTTTCAAAGCATGTTTTTAGCATTTTTCATTATTAAAAAAAAATTATTCAAACGTATTTTATACAGCTAATAACCACGTCACGTGGTTCACTAACTTTTGTTCATTTAAGTGCGCGTTTACATCCACTGGATGACCGTGTTTGTAAAATTAGACAATATAGTAATTTTTTTAGATCGTTTTCCTTTCCTACTGTTTTTATCAAAACACTTTGACATTTTTTTCGTATTTCTGTCTCAAGTGCTTATGTGCTGAAAGCAAATAGGTATAAGAATAGCGGAGATGCGTCATACATCAAAACGACCAAATGTCAATGTGGTATGCAATGTTGCCAAACATTTATTATTTCGTTTAACAATGAGTTTACTTGTTTTTTATTTTTTGGTTAGTAATGTCGCGACAAAATGAAGGTATATATGAGCATTTTTTAGGTACAATTATCGTTGTAGGAAAGTTGGTTACATAGTTTACCATCAAACAGATTACCCATCTTTATTTAACTTTGAATGTTGCGAGAGGTACCTACCTACAAAATCGGTTAAAACAGAACCAATAAATACGATTGTAAATCTTAAAGTTAAAAAAAGGGGGGGGGGGGGGGGGCTTTGGTGTATATCTAGCATAGGGTAGGGTAAAAAAAAAACGTTTTCGTCACTCGTTAAACAATATACTATTTTTGGCTTCATTTTCGTGATGGTGAACAGAAGCATGCATATCGTTCTGGGTATGTAAGATTTAATAGATTTTGGTTTCCATTTCTCATTTCTCTCTCTCTCATATCATGAGATGTCACTTGGCAAGTCGCCGTTACAGCTTCAAAAATGTATTCACGATATGATCAATAAATCACAATAATTAAAAATGATTTTCCAGTATGACTAAATCAAAAGTTTGGTTTTCCAAAATCACCAGAATTATTGAGTATCTTGGGATTCGTTAGAGGTAATTAAAATCTGATAACAGGTTTGAGTTGCTGAGCTCAAACTAGCTGAAAATGAAGTGTCACTGGGTCGAGTTCATTAAAACTAAAAGAGTGTTTTCACGAAAAAAAAGTAGGAAGAAAACTGTTATTTAGACATTTATCTGCAAACTACTAAACTATTCGCATAATAATTACAAAAACTTGCGAAACAATAAATTGTGCATACTATAGAGCCAATAAGTTACAATAAAAATCACTTTTTCTTTGAAAAAATACCAAAATTACTGAGTATCTTAGGATTCGATAGAGGCAATTAAAATCTGATAACAGGATTGAGTTGCTGAGCTCAAATTTAGCAGAAAATTAAGTGTCGCTGGGCCGGGTTCATTAAAACTAAAAAAGTGTTTTCGAGAACAAAAAACTAGAAAAAAAAACTGTAATTTAGACATTTATCTGTAAATTACTAAACTATTCGCCTAAAAATTACAAGAACTTGCGAAACAATAAATTGTGCATACTATAGAGCCAATAAATTACAATAAAAATCACTTTTTCTTTGAAAAAATACCAAAATTACTGAGTATCTTAGGATTCGATAGAGGCAATTAAAATCTGATAACAGGATTGAGTTGCTGAGCTCAAATTTAGCAGAAAATTAAGTGTCGCTGGGCGGGGTTCATTAAAACTAAAAAAGTGTTTTCAAGAACAAAAAACTAGAAAAAAAACTGTAATTTAGACATTTATCTGTAAATTACTAAACTATTCGCCTAAAAAATACAAAAACTTGCGAAACAATAAATTGTGCATACTATAGAGCCAATAAATTACAATAAAAATCACTTTTTCTTTGAAAAAGTACCAGAATTACTGAGTATCTTAGGATTCGATAGAGGCAATTAAAATCTGATAACAGGATTGAGTTGCTGAGCTCAAATTTAGCAGAAAATTAAGTGTCGCTGGGCGGGGTTTATTAAAACTAAAAAAGTGTTTTCAAGAACAAAAAACTAGAAAAAAAAACTGTAATTTAGACATTTATCTGTAAATTACTAAACTATTCGCCTAAAAATTACAAGAACTTGCGAAACAATAAATTGTGCATACTATAGAGCCAATAAATTACAATAAAACTCACTTATTCTTTGAAAAAATACCAGAATTACTCAGTATCTTAGGATTCGATAGAGGCAATTAAAATCTGATAACAGGATTGAGTTGCTGAGCTCAAATTTAGCAGAAAATTAAGTGTCGCTGGGCGGGGTTCATTAAAACTAAAAAAGTGTTTTCAAGAACAAAAAACTAGAAAAAAAAACTGTAATTTAGACATTTATCTGTAAATTAATAAACTATTCGCCTAAAAATTACAAAAACTTGCGAAACAATAAATTGTGCATACTATAGAGCCAATAAATTACAATAAAACTCACTTTTTCTTTGAAAAAATACCAAAATTACTGAGTATCTTAGGATTCGATAGAGGCAATTAAAATCTGATAACAGGATTGAGTTGCTGAGCTCAAATTTAGCAGAAAATTAAGTGTCGCTGGGCGGGGTTCATTAAAACTAAAAAAGTGTTTCAAGAACAAAAAACTAGAAAAAAAAACTGTAATTTAGACATTTATCTGTAAATTACTAAACTATTCGCCTAAAAAATACAAAAACTTGCGAAACAATAAATTGTGCATACTATAGAGCCAATAAATTACAATAAAACTCACTTTTTCTTTGAAAAAATACCAAAATTACTGAGTATCTTAGGATTCGATAGAGGCAATTAAAATCTGATAACAGGATTGAGTTGCTGAGCTCAAATTTAGCAGAAAATTAAGTGTCGCTGGGCGGGGTTCATTAAAACTAAAAAAGTGTTTCAAGAACAAAAAACTAGAAAAAAACTGTAATTTAGACATTTATCTGTAAATTACTAAACTATTCGCCTAAAAAATACAAAAACTTGCGAAACAATAAATTGTGCATACTATAGAGCCAATAAATTACAATAAAACTCACTTTTTCTTTGAAAAAATACCAAAATTACTGAGTATCTTAGGATTCGATAGAGGCAATTAAAATCTGATAACAGGATTGAGTTGCTGAGCTCAAATTTAGCAGAAAATTAAGTGTCGCTGAGCCGGGTTCATTAAAACTAAAAAAGTGTTTTCGAGAACAAAAAACTAGAAAAAAAAACTGTAATTTAGACATTTATCTGTAAATTACTAAACTATTCGCATAATAATTACAAAAACTTGCGAAACAATAAATTGTGCATACTATAGAGCCAATAAGTTACAATAAAAATCACTTTTTCTTTGAAAAAATACCAAAATTACTGAGTATCTTAGGATTCGATAGAGGCAATTAAAATCTGATAACAGGATTGAGTTGCTGAGCTCAAATTTAGCAGAAAATTAAGTGTCGCTGGGCCGGGTTCATTAAAACTAAAAAAGTGTTTTCGAGAACAAAAAACTAGAAAAAAAAACTGTAATTTAGACATTTATCTGTAAATTACTAAACTATTCGCCTAAAAATTACAAGAACTTGCGAAACAATAAATTGTGCATACTATAGAGCCAATAAATTACAATAAAAATCACTTTTTCTTTGAAAAAGTACCAGAATTACTGAGTATCTTAGGATTCGATAGAGGCAATTAAAATCTGATAACAGGATTGAGTTGCTGAGCTCAAATTTAGCAGAAAATTAAGTGTCGCTGGGCGGGGTTCATTAAAACTAAAAAAGTGTTTTCAAGAACAAAAAACTAGAAAAAAAAACTGTAATTTAGACATTTATCTGTAAATTACTAAACTATTCGCCTAAAAATTACAAAAACTTGCGAAACAATAAATTGTGCATACTATAGAGCCAATAAATTACAATAAAAATCACTTTTTCTTTGAAAAAATACCAAAATTACTGAGTATCTTAGGATTCAATAGAGGCAATTAAAATCTGATAACAGGATTGAGTTGCTGAGCTCAAATGTAGCAGAAAATTAAGTGTCGCTGGGCGGGGTTCATTAAAACTAAAAAAGTGTTTTCAAGAACAAAAAACTAGAAAAAAAAACTGTAATTTAGACATTTATCTGTAAATTAATAAACTATTCGCCTAAAAATTACAAAAACTTGCGAAACAATAAATTGTGCATACTATAGAGCCAATAAATTACAATAAAACTCACTTTTTCTTTGAAAAAATACCAAAATTACTGAGTATCTTAGGATTCGATAGAGGCAATTAAAATCTGATAACAGGATTGAGTTGCTGAGCTCAAATTTAGCAGAAAATTAAGTGTCGCTGGGCGGGGTTCATTAAAACTAAAAAAGTGTTTCAAGAACAAAAAACTAGAAAAAAAAACTGTAATTTAGACATTTATCTGTAAATTACTAAACTATTCGCCTAAAAAATACAAAAACTTGCGAAACAATAAATTGTGCATACTATAGAGCCAATAAATTACAATAAAACTCACTTTTTCTTTGAAAAAATACCAAAATTACTGAGTATCTTAGGATTCGATAGAGGCAATTAAAATCTGATAACAGGATTGAGTTGCTGAGCTCAAATTTAGCAGAAAATTAAGTGTCGCTGGGCGGGGTTCATTAAAACTAAAAAAGTGTTTCAAGAACAAAAAACTAGAAAAAAACTGTAATTTAGACATTTATCTGTAAATTACTAAACTATTCGCCTAAAAAATACAAAAACTTGCGAAACAATAAATTGTGCATACTATAGAGCCAATAAATTACAATAAAACTCACTTTTTCTTTGAAAAAATACCAAAATTACTGAGTATCTTAGGATTCGATAGAGGCAATTAAAATCTGATAACAGGATTGAGTTGCTGAGCTCAAATTTAGCAGAAAATTAAGTGTCGCTGAGCCGGGTTCATTAAAACTAAAAAAGTGTTTTCAAGAACAAAAAAAAAATAGAAAAAAAACTGTAATTTAGATATTTATCTGTAAATTACTAAACTATTCGCCTAAAAATTACAAAAACTTGCCAAACAATAAATTGTGCATACTATAGAGCAAATAAATTACAATAAAAATCACTTTTTCTTTGAAAAAATACCACAATTACTGAGTACTTTAGGATTCGATAGAGGCAATTAAAATCTGATAACAGAATTGAGTTGCTGAGCTCAAATTTAGCAGAAAATTAAGTGTCGCTGGGCGGGGTTCATTAAAACTAAAAAAGTGTTTCAAGAACAAAAAACTAGAAAAAAACTGTAATTTAGACATTTATCTGTAAATTACTAAACTATTCGCCTAAAAAATACAAAAACTTGCGAAACAATAAATTGTGCATACTATAGAGCCAATAAATTACAATAAAACTCACTTTTTCTTTGAAAAAATACCAAAATTACTGAGTATCTTAGGATTCGATAGAGGCAATTAAAATCTGATAACAGGATTGAGTTGCTGAGCTCAAATTTAGCAGAAAATTAAGTGTCGCTGAGCCGGGTTCATTAAAACTAAAAAAGTGTTTTCAAGAACAAAAAAAAAATAGAAAAAAAACTGTAATTTAGATATTTATCTGTAAATTACTAAACTATTCGCCTAAAAATTACAAAAACTTGCCAAACAATAAATTGTGCATACTATAGAGCCAATAAATTACAATAAAAATCACTTTTTCTTTGAAAAAGTACCAGAATTACTGAGTATCTTAGGATTCGATAGAGGCAATTAAAATCTGATAACATTATTGAGTTGCTGAGCTCAAATTTAGCAGAAAATTAAGTGTCACTGGGCCAGGTTCTTTAGAACTAAGAAAGTGTTTTCAAGAACAAAAAAAAAATAGAAAAAAAACTGTAATTTAGATATTTATCTGTAAATTACTAAACTATTCGCCTAAAAATTACAAAAACTTGCCAAACAATAAATTGTGCATACTATAGAGCAAATAAATTACAATAAAAATCACTTTTTCTTTGAAAAAATACCACAATTACTGAGTACTTTAGGATTCGATAGAGGCAATTAAAATCTGATAACAGAATTGAGTTGCTGAGCTCAAATTTAGCAGAAAATTAAGTGTCGCTGAGCCGGGTTCATTAAAACTAAAAAAGTGTTTTCAAGAACAAAAAAAAAATAGAAAAAAAACTGTAATTTAGATATTTATCTGTAAATTACTAAACTATTCGCCTAAAAATTACAAAAACTTGCCAAACAATAAATTGTGCATACTATAGAGCAAATAAATTACAATAAAAATCACTTTTTCTTTGAAAAAATACCACAATTACTGAGTACTTTAGGATTCGATAGAGGCAATTAAAATCTGATAACAGGATTGAGTTGCTGAGCTCAAATTTAGCAGAAAATTAAGTGTCGCTGAGCCGGGTTCATTAAAACTAAAAAAGTGTTTTCAAGAACAAAAAAAAAATAGAAAAAAAACTGTAATTTAGATATTTATCTGTAAATTACTAAACTATTCGCCTAAAAATTACAAAAACTTGCCAAACAATAAATTGTGCATACTATAGAGCAAATAAATTACAATAAAAATCACTTTTTCTTTGAAAAAATACCACAATTACTGAGTACTTTAGGATTCGATAGAGGCAATTAAAATCTGATAACAGAATTGAGTTGCTGAGCTCAAATTTAGCAGAAAATTAAGTGTCGCTGGGCGGGGTTCATTAAAACTAAAAAAGTGTTTCAAGAACAAAAAACTAGAAAAAAACTGTAATTTAGACATTTATCTGTAAATTACTAAACTATTCGCCTAAAAAATACAAAAACTTGCGAAACAATAAATTGTGCATACTATAGAGCCAATAAATTACAATAAAACTCACTTTTTCTTTGAAAAAATACCAAAATTACTGAGTATCTTAGGATTCGATAGAGGCAATTAAAATCTGATAACAGGATTGAGTTGCTGAGCTCAAATTTAGCAGAAAATTAAGTGTCGCTGAGCCGGGTTCATTAAAACTAAAAAAGTGTTTTCAAGAACAAAAAAAAAATAGAAAAAAAACTGTAATTTAGATATTTATCTGTAAATTACTAAACTATTCGCCTAAAAATTACAAAAACTTGCCAAACAATAAATTGTGCATACTATAGAGCAAATAAATTACAATAAAAATCACTTTTTCTTTGAAAAAATACCACAATTACTGAGTACTTTAGGATTCGATAGAGGCAATTAAAATCTGATAACAGAATTGAGTTGCTGAGCTCAAATTTTGCAGAAAATTAAGTGTCGCTGAGCCGGGTTCATTAAAACTAAAAAAGTGTTTTCAAGAACAAAAAACTAGAAAAAAAACTGTAATTTAGACATTTATCTGTAAATTACTAAACTATTCGCCTAAAAATTACAAAAACTTGCGAAACAATAAATTGTGCATACTATAGAGCCAATAAATTACAATAAAACTCACTTATTCTTTGAAAAAATACCAGAATTACTCAGTATCTTAGGATTCGATAGAGGCAATTAAAATCTGATAACAGGATTGAGTTGCTGAGCTCAAATTTAGCAGAAAATTAAGTATCACTGGGCCAGGTTCTTTAGAACTAAGAAAGTGTTTTCAAGAACAAAAAAAAAATAGAAAAAAAACTGTAATTTAGATATTTATCTGTAAATTACTAAACTATTCGCCTAAAAATTACAAAAACTTGCCAAACAATAAATTGTGCATACTATAGAGCAAATAAATTACAATAAAAATCACTTTTTCTTTGAAAAAATACCACAATTACTGAGTACTTTAGGATTCGATAGAGGCAATTAAAATCTGATAACAGAATTGAGTTGCTGAGCTCAAATTTAGCAGAAAATTAAGTGTCGCTGGGCGGGGTTCATTAAAACTAAAAAAGTGTTTCAAGAACAAAAAACTAGAAAAAAACTGTAATTTAGACATTTATCTGTAAATTACTAAACTATTCGCCTAAAAAATACAAAAACTTGCGAAACAATAAATTGTGCATACTATAGAGCCAATAAATTACAATAAAACTCACTTTTTCTTTGAAAAAATACCAAAATTACTGAGTATCTTAGGATTCGATAGAGGCAATTAAAATCTGATAACAGGATTGAGTTGCTGAGCTCAAATTTAGCAGAAAATTAAGTGTCGCTGAGCCGGGTTCATTAAAACTAAAAAAGTGTTTTCAAGAACAAAAAAAAAATAGAAAAAAAACTGTAATTTAGATATTTATCTGTAAATTACTAAACTATTCGCCTAAAAATTACAAAAACTTGCCAAACAATAAATTGTGCATACTATAGAGCCAATAAATTACAATAAAAATCACTTTTTCTTTGAAAAAGTACCAGAATTACTGAGTATCTTAGGATTCGATAGAGGCAATTAAAATCTGATAACATTATTGAGTTGCTGAGCTCAAATTTAGCAGAAAATTAAGTGTCACTGGGCCAGGTTCTTTAGAACTAAGAAAGTGTTTTCAAGAACAAAAAAAAAATAGAAAAAAAACTGTAATTTAGATATTTATCTGTAAATTACTAAACTATTCGCCTAAAAATTACAAAAACTTGCCAAACAATAAATTGTGCATACTATAGAGCAAATAAATTACAATAAAAATCACTTTTTCTTTGAAAAAATACCACAATTACTGAGTACTTTAGGATTCGATAGAGGCAATTAAAATCTGATAACAGAATTGAGTTGCTGAGCTCAAATTTAGCAGAAAATTAAGTGTCGCTGAGCCGGGTTCATTAAAACTAAAAAAGTGTTTTCAAGAACAAAAAAAAAATAGAAAAAAAACTGTAATTTAGATATTTATCTGTAAATTACTAAACTATTCGCCTAAAAATTACAAAAACTTGCCAAACAATAAATTGTGCATACTATAGAGCAAATAAATTACAATAAAAATCACTTTTTCTTTGAAAAAATACCACAATTACTGAGTACTTTAGGATTCGATAGAGGCAATTAAAATCTGATAACAGGATTGAGTTGCTGAGCTCAAATTTAGCAGAAAATTAAGTGTCGCTGAGCCGGGTTCATTAAAACTAAAAAAGTGTTTTCAAGAACAAAAAAAAAATAGAAAAAAAACTGTAATTTAGATATTTATCTGTAAATTACTAAACTATTCGCCTAAAAATTACAAAAACTTGCCAAACAATAAATTGTGCATACTATAGAGCAAATAAATTACAATAAAAATCACTTTTTCTTTGAAAAAATACCACAATTACTGAGTACTTTAGGATTCGATAGAGGCAATTAAAATCTGATAACAGAATTGAGTTGCTGAGCTCAAATTTAGCAGAAAATTAAGTGTCGCTGGGCGGGGTTCATTAAAACTAAAAAAGTGTTTCAAGAACAAAAAACTAGAAAAAAACTGTAATTTAGACATTTATCTGTAAATTACTAAACTATTCGCCTAAAAAATACAAAAACTTGCGAAACAATAAATTGTGCATACTATAGAGCCAATAAATTACAATAAAACTCACTTTTTCTTTGAAAAAATACCAAAATTACTGAGTATCTTAGGATTCGATAGAGGCAATTAAAATCTGATAACAGGATTGAGTTGCTGAGCTCAAATTTAGCAGAAAATTAAGTGTCGCTGAGCCGGGTTCATTAAAACTAAAAAAGTGTTTTCAAGAACAAAAAAAAAATAGAAAAAAAACTGTAATTTAGATATTTATCTGTAAATTACTAAACTATTCGCCTAAAAATTACAAAAACTTGCCAAACAATAAATTGTGCATACTATAGAGCAAATAAATTACAATAAAAATCACTTTTTCTTTGAAAAAATACCACAATTACTGAGTACTTTAGGATTCGATAGAGGCAATTAAAATCTGATAACAGAATTGAGTTGCTGAGCTCAAATTTTGCAGAAAATTAAGTGTCGCTGAGCCGGGTTCATTAAAACTAAAAAAGTGTTTTCAAGAACAAAAAACTAGAAAAAAAACTGTAATTTAGACATTTATCTGTAAATTACTAAACTATTCGCCTAAAAATTACAAAAACTTGCGAAACAATAAATTGTGCATACTATAGAGCCAATAAATTACAATAAAACTCACTTATTCTTTGAAAAAATACCAGAATTACTCAGTATCTTAGGATTCGATAGAGGCAATTAAAATCTGATAACAGGATTGAGTTGCTGAGCTCAAATTTAGCAGAAAATTAAGTATCACTGGGCCAGGTTCTTTAGAACTAAGAAAGTGTTTTCACGAACAAAAAATGGGAAAAAAAACTGTAATTTAGACATTTATCTGTAAATTACTAAACTATTCGCCTAAAAATTACAAAAACTTGTGAAACAATAAATTGTGCATACTATAGAGCCAATAAATTACAATAAAAATCACTTTTTCTTTGAAAAAGTACCAGAATTACTGAGTATCTTAGGATTCGATAGAGGCAATTAAAATCTGATAACAGGATTGAGTTGCTGAGCTCAAATTTAGCAGAAAATTAAGTGTCGCTGGGCGGGGTTTATTAAAACTAAAAAAGTGTTTTCAAGAACAAAAAACTAGAAAAAAAAACTGTAATTTAGACATTTATCTGTAAATTACTAAACTATTCGCCTAAAAATTACAAGAACTTGCGAAACAATAAATTGTGCATACTATAGAGCCAATAAATTACAATAAAACTCACTTATTCTTTGAAAAAATACCAGAATTACTCAGTATCTTAGGATTCGATAGAGGCAATTAAAATCTGATAACAGGATTGAGTTGCTGAGCTCAAATTTAGCAGAAAATTAAGTGTCGCTGGGCGGGGTTCATTAAAACTAAAAAAGTGTTTTCAAGAACAAAAAACTAGAAAAAAAAACTGTAATTTAGACATTTATCTGTAAATTACTAAACTATTCGCCTAAAAATTACAAAAACTTGCGAAACAATAAATTGTGCATACTATAGAGCCAATAAATTACAATAAAAATCACTTTTTCTTTGAAAAAATACCAAAATTACTGAGTATCTTAGGATTCAATAGAGGCAATTAAAATCTGATAACAGGATTGAGTTGCTGAGCTCAAATGTAGCAGAAAATTAAGTGTCGCTGGGCGGGGTTCATTAAAACTAAAAAAGTGTTTTCAAGAACAAAAAACTAGAAAAAAAAACTGTAATTTAGACATTTATCTGTAAATTAATAAACTATTCGCCTAAAAATTACAAAAACTTGCGAAACAATAAATTGTGCATACTATAGAGCCAATAAATTACAATAAAACTCACTTTTTCTTTGAAAAAATACCAAAATTACTGAGTATCTTAGGATTCGATAGAGGCAATTAAAATCTGATAACAGGATTGAGTTGCTGAGCTCAAATTTAGCAGAAAATTAAGTGTCGCTGGGCGGGGTTCATTAAAACTAAAAAAGTGTTTCAAGAACAAAAAACTAGAAAAAAAAACTGTAATTTAGACATTTATCTGTAAATTACTAAACTATTCGCCTAAAAAATACAAAAACTTGCGAAACAATAAATTGTGCATACTATAGAGCCAATAAATTACAATAAAACTCACTTTTTCTTTGAAAAAATACCAAAATTACTGAGTATCTTAGGATTCGATAGAGGCAATTAAAATCTGATAACAGGATTGAGTTGCTGAGCTCAAATTTAGCAGAAAATTAAGTGTCGCTGGGCGGGGTTCATCAAAACTAAAAAAGTGTTTCAAGAACAAAAAACTAGAAAAAAACTGTAATTTAGACATTTATCTGTAAATTACTAAACTATTCGCCTAAAAAATACAAAAACTTGCGAAACAATAAATTGTGCATACTATAGAGCCAATAAATTACAATAAAACTCACTTTTTCTTTGAAAAAATACCAAAATTACTGAGTATCTTAGGATTCGATAGAGGCAATTAAAATCTGATAACAGGATTGAGTTGCTGAGCTCAAATTTAGCAGAAAATTAAGTGTCGCTGAGCCGGGTTCATTAAAACTAAAAAAGTGTTTTCAAGAACAAAAAAAAAATAGAAAAAAAACTGTAATTTAGATATTTATCTGTAAATTACTAAACTATTCGCCTAAAAATTACAAAAACTTGCCAAACAATAAATTGTGCATACTATAGAGCAAATAAATTACAATAAAAATCACTTTTTCTTTGAAAAAATACCACAATTACTGAGTACTTTAGGATTCGATAGAGGCAATTAAAATCTGATAACAGAATTGAGTTGCTGAGCTCAAATTTTGCAGAAAATTAAGTGTCGCTGAGCCGGGTTCATTAAAACTAAAAAAGTGTTTTCAAGAACAAAAAACTAGAAAAAAAACTGTAATTTAGACATTTATCTGTAAATTACTAAACTATTCGCCTAAAAATTACAAAAACTTGTGAAACAATAAATTGTGCATACTATAGAGCCAATAAATTACAATAAAAATCACTTTTTCTTTGAAAAAGTACCAGAATTACTGAGTATCTTAGGATTCGATAGAGGCAATTAAAATCTGATAACATTATTGAGTTGCTGAGCTCAAATTTAGCAGAAAATTAAGTGTCACTGGGCCAGGTTCTTTAGAACTAAGAAAGTGTTTTCAAGAACAAAAAAAAAATAGAAAAAAAACTGTAATTTAGATATTTATCTGTAAATTACTAAACTATTCGCCTAAAAATTACAAAAACTTGCGAAACAATAAATTGTGCATACTATAGAGCCAATAAATTACAATAAAAATCACTTTTTCTTTGAAAAAATACCAAAATTACTGAGTATCTTAGGATTCGATAGAGGCAATTAAAGTCTGATAACAGGATTGAGTTGCTGAGCTCAAATTTAGCAGAAAATTAAGTGTCGCTGGGCGGGGTTCATTAAAACTAAAAAAGTGTTTTCAAGAACAAAAAACTAGAAAAAAAAACTGTAATTTAGACATTTATCTGTAAATTACTAAACTATTCGCCTAAAAATTACAAAAACTTGCGAAACAATAAATTGTGCATACTATAGAGCCAATAAATTACAATAAAAATCACTTTTTCTTTGAAAAAATACCAAAATTACTGAGTATCTTAGGATTCAATAGAGGCAATTAAAATCTGATAACAGGATTGAGTTGCTGAGCTCAAATGTAGCAGAAAATTAAGTGTCGCTGGGCGGGGTTCATTAAAACTAAAAAAGTGTTTTCAAGAACAAAAAACTAGAAAAAAAAACTGTAATTTAGACATTTATCTGTAAATTAATAAACTATTCGCCTAAAAATTACAAAAACTTGCGAAACAATAAATTGTGCATACTATAGAGCCAATAAATTACAATAAAACTCACTTTTTCTTTGAAAAAATACCAAAATTACTGAGTATCTTAGGATTCGATAGAGGCAATTAAAATCTGATAACAGGATTGAGTTGCTGAGCTCAAATTTAGCAGAAAATTAAGTGTCGCTGGGCGGGGTTCATTAAAACTAAAAAAGTGTTTCAAGAACAAAAAACTAGAAAAAAAAACTGTAATTTAGACATTTATCTGTAAATTACTAAACTATTCGCCTAAAAAATACAAAAACTTGCGAAACAATAAATTGTGCATACTATAGAGCCAATAAATTACAATAAAACTCACTTTTTCTTTGAAAAAATACCAAAATTACTGAGTATCTTAGGATTCGATAGAGGCAATTAAAATCTGATAACAGGATTGAGTTGCTGAGCTCAAATTTAGCAGAAAATTAAGTGTCGCTGAGCCGGGTTCATTAAAACTAAAAAAGTGTTTTCAAGAACAAAAAAAAATAGAAAAAAAACTGTAATTTAGATATTTATCTGTAAATTACTAAACTATTCGCCTAAAAATTACAAAAACTTGCCAAACAATAAATTGTGCATACTATAGAGCAAATAAATTACAATAAAAATCACTTTTTCTTTGAAAAAATACCACAATTACTGAGTACTTTAGGATTCGATAGAGGCAATTAAAATCTGATAACAGAATTGAGTTGCTGAGCTCAAATTTTGCAGAAAATTAAGTGTCGCTGAGCCGGGTTCATTAAAACTAAAAAAGTGTTTTCAAGAACAAAAAACTAGAAAAAAAACTGTAATTTAGACATTTATCTGTAAATTACTAAACTATTCGCCTAAAAATTACAAAAACTTGTGAAACAATAAATTGTGCATACTATAGAGCCAATAAATTACAATAAAAATCACTTTTTCTTTGAAAAAGTACCAGAATTACTGAGTATCTTAGGATTCGATAGAGGCAATTAAAATCTGATAACATTATTGAGTTGCTGAGCTCAAATTTAGCAGAAAATTAAGTGTCACTGGGCCAGGTTCTTTAGAACTAAGAAAGTGTTTTCAAGAACAAAAAAAAATAGAAAAAAAACTGTAATTTAGATATTTATCTGTAAATTACTAAACTATTCGCCTAAAAATTACAAAAACTGGCGAAACAATAAATTGTGCATAC
The DNA here is from genome assembly GCA_951812265.1 of Taphrorychus bicolor. NCBI lineage: Eukaryota > Metazoa > Arthropoda > Insecta > Coleoptera > Curculionidae > Taphrorychus > Taphrorychus bicolor. The sequence continues at coordinate 5,528,304 of OX638302.1, read as the reverse complement.
TATAGAGCCAATAAATTACAATAAAAATCACTTTTTCTTTGAAAAAATACCAAAATTACTGAGTATCTTAGGATTCGATAGAGGCAATTAAAGTCTGATAACAGGATTGAGTTGCTGAGCTCAAATTTAGCAGAAAATTAAATGTCGCTGGGCGGGGTTCATTAAAACTAAAAAAGGGTTTTCAAGAACAAAAAACTAGAAACAAAAACTGTAATTTAGACATTTATCTGTAAATTAAAAAACTATTCGCCTAAAAATTACAACAACTTGCGAAACAATAAATTGTGCATACTATAGAGCCAATAAATTACAATAAAAATCACTTTTTCTTTGAAAAAGTACCAGAATTACTGAGTATCTTAGGATTCGATAGAGGCAATTAAAATCTGATAACAGGATTGAGTTGCTGAGCTCAAATTTAGCAGAAAATTAAGTGTCACTGGGCCAGGTTCTTTAGAACTAAGAAAGTGTTTTCAAGAACAAAAAAAAATAGAAAAAAAACTGTAATTTAGATATTTATCTGTAAATTACTAAACTATTCGCCTAAAAATTACAAAAACTTGCGAAACAATAAATTGTGCATACTATAGAGCCAATAAATTACAATAAAAATCACTTTTTCTTTGAAAAAATACCAAAATTACTGAGTATCTTAGGATTCGATAGAGGCAATTAAAGTCTGATAACAGGATTGAGTTGCTGAGCTCAAATTTAGCAGAAAATTAAATGTCGCTGGGCGGGGTTCATTAAAACTAAAAAAGGGTTTTCAAGAACAAAAAACTAGAAACAAAAACTGTAATTTAGACATTTATCTGTAAATTAAAAAACTATTCGCCTAAAAATTACAACAACTTGCGAAACAATAAATTGTGCATACTATAGAGCCAATAAATTACAATAAAAATCACTTTTTCTTTGAAAAAGTACCAGAATTACTGAGTATCTTAGGATTCGATAGAGGCAATTAAAATCTGATAACATTATTGAGTTGCTGAGCTCAAATTTAGCAGAAAATTAAGTGTCACTGGGCCAGGTTCTTTAGAACTAAGAAAGTGTTTTCAAGAACAAAAAAAAATAGAAAAAAAACTGTAATTTAGATATTTATCTGTAAATTACTAAACTATTCGCCTAAAAATTACAAAAACTGGCGAAACAATAAATTGTGCATACTATAGAGCCAATAAATTACAATAAAAATCACTTTTTCTTTGAAAAAATACCAAAATTACTGAGTATCTTAGGATTCGATAGAGGCAATTAAAGTCTGATAACAGGATTGAGTTGCTGAGCTCAAATTTAGCAGAAAATTAAATGTCGCTGGGCGGGGTTCATTAAAACTAAAAAAGGGTTTTCAAGAACAAAAAACTAGAAACAAAAACTGTAATTTAGACATTTATCTGTAAATTAAAAAACTATTCGCCTAAAAATTACAACAACTTGCGAAACAATAAATTGTGCATACTATAGAGCCAATAAATTACAATAAAAATCACTTTTTCTTTGAAAAAGTACCAGAATTACTGAGTATCTTAGGATTCGATAGAGGCAATTAAAATCTGATAACAGGATTGAGTTGCTGAGCTCAAATTTAGCAGAAAATTAAGTGTCACTGGGCCAGGTTCTTTAGAACTAAGAAAGTGTTTTCAAGAACAAAAAAAAATAGAAAAAAAACTGTAATTTAGATATTTATCTGTAAATTACTAAACTATTCGCCTAAAAATTACAAAAACTTGCGAAACAATAAATTGTGCATACTATAGAGCCAATAAATTACAATAAAAATCACTTTTTCTTTGAAAAAATACCAAAATTACTGAGTATCTTAGGATTCGATAGAGGCAATTAAAGTCTGATAACAGGATTGAGTTGCTGAGCTCAAATTTAGCAGAAAATTAAATGTCGCTGGGCGGGGTTCATTAAAACTAAAAAAGGGTTTTCAAGAACAAAAAACTAGAAACAAAAACTGTAATTTAGACATTTATCTGTAAATTAAAAAACTATTCGCCTAAAAATTACAACAACTTGCGAAACAATAAATTGTGCATACTATAGAGCCAATAAATTACAATAAAAATCACTTTTTCTTTGAAAAAGTACCAGAATTACTGAGTATCTTAGGATTCGATAGAGGCAATTAAAATCTGATAACAGGATTGAGTTGCTGAGCTTAAATTTAGCAGAAAATTAAGTGTCACTGGGCCAGGTTCTTTAGAACTAAGAAAGTGTTTTCACGAACATGAAATGGGAAAAAAAACTGTAATTTAGACATTTATCTGTAAACTACTAAACTATTCGCCTATGAATTACATAAACTTGCGAAACAATAAATTGTGCATACTATAGAGCCAATAAATTACAATGAAAAGCACTTCTTCTTTGAACATTTATAAAATTGGTGAGTCTCTCAGGAAAATTTAGAGGTAATCAAGATGTGATAACAGAATTGGGTTGCTTGGTTTAAAGTAGCTGAAAACGAGTAGTCACTTTTGTGAAACAAGTAAGGCGGCTCTAAAGTGTAATTTTTTATTTTAAACAAAAATCACTAAGTCTTTTTTGTCTGGCCTGCCTCACTAACCTGAACTAACCTGAACAAACTAAGGCTTTTTTATATAAAATGTAACTGAACCGTACCCTTAAATAACCATTTCGATTCTCACTAAAGCTTACCTGGAACAAAAAATGTGGAGAAGAACGGGCGAATTAATTATGAGTTGCTAATAGCCGACATTTTTAATGAACTTACGTCAGATACAGCCGACTTTATAAAATACCTAATTTTGCTGTAGTCAACATCTGGAAGGTGGAACGTGGAAGTAGCGTATCTGTTCTAATTAGCTTTTTAATATAGATCCGCTTAGGTTTTTAATGAAGTTTCACTGTAACTTGGATTAAAAAAGAAAATGTGGCAGATTCTGGATGAGTCTCAACAATTTTTATTTTTATTTTTTTAATACCCACCCAAACTACCTCATGGAAGTTTTGGATTATTCATACATTTATTCAGGTGTTTTTCAATGCGAAATTTTTCAATGCGAAATAATGTTATTAATTTGTTGGAAACAAAACGTGATAATATATTTTGTCGCTGGTCTATTATGTAGAAAATTGAAAATTGATAGCACAATATTGTTGAAATTTGGCGCAATAACAGGGCAATCAAAAGGGACATATTCGAAACGTTGGGGGAAAATTCAATCGCAACGTAATTCCAGCAAAACAACCCCTGTTTCAATAATGCGCCCTAATTGAATTTGCAGCAATATGTCACTTTTTGTTGCAGGGTTAATTAGATAATTATACAATCATTGAATTGCTAATACATTTTATGGGACGTAAATATCTAATAGGGAACAGAAATTATTAATTTCATCCCCAGTGTTGTTGTGATCAATTTGTCTAGTTTTCAATTTCCATCCCAGATGCGTTAGTGAGATGAAGGGCGTTTAGTATTAAATTCGACGAAAAGCAAGAATGTTTTCTGGTTTGCTCTGTTAAGAAAAATATTTTTTTTTATATGAAAGCGTCTCACCATGGATAAACTTCTTCAGCTTCCGCTTCCAGAGTGCCAGATGCACCATGACCCAGAATAAACAGAGCCCAGCAGCAACACCAGAATGGGTTGGATCGTATTTTTGCCTTAGGACGTGCGTAAATATGAGGAAGGAAAGTTAACAATCATACTTCAATTTACCATTGCATTATGACTCTGTTTACAGGGGCTATTCTCCCAACAGAAAAGTACTAAAGAGCTCGAAACTTGTCTTGAAGCGATCACATGTTTAGATAGAATAGATAGCTTTCTGGGGCCAAAAATATTACATTAAAAACCATGTAGAAATTAAAAAAATACTACAAATGTCCATTAAAGTTTGTGAATTAGTGTCAATAAAATTGATGAAGGATGGAGAAAAAGAAATGGAAAAATGTCAAAACCGCTGGAAACTTTATCAACTTTTCTTGTTTATTTTGTTAATGTAAAATAGTCCCTCAGTTATTTCAAAATAAAAATAATTCCGCGTTAATAACGCTAAAGATAGACAGGCGGATCTTATCGATATATCATCATTAAAAGTTTAGGGCATTCACTTGGGCTTATCGATCAAAATACATTAATAACTAGCAGGCAGGCATGCCGAAAGTTTACTTACGGGGATCGGTAAACTTTGGTTTAGTACCGTTCTTATCCGGGCTTTGATCGTTAAGCCGAGAATCGTAACAAACGTCGATCGTAAAAGTGTCTAAGAATCGACCGTCAAAGGGATCTAGCTCCAAAACTATTAAACTAGTTTGACTTTGTTGTCATTTTCTATGAGGAAAAGGGGAATTCAAGAAAAAGAAATAAAAAAGTTGCATTTATTCCAAAATTATAGGCGATCGAATTTGGAAGATACACTTTTTAGTCAATTTCAATCAAATTTTGTTCTATTTTTGATGGGAATAAAGTGAGTTCTGTTCTCTAATTATAACAAATTAGGGAAAAAATGAACTTTTGCCATATAACATTCCAAGTGGAAGTGAGACTTATACGCCGGGGTGAGGTTGGTGTATAAATTTGTGTCTATAGTGTTTCTATAAACTTCATTGATAGAGTTGACGTGTAAGAGGAAGTTTTGAAGTTCGCCCTCGCCATGGCTCCATATAACAGTCAGTAGTTATAACGACGGGGTTCTGGGACACTTTGACCTTGAAGTCTACGTGAGCCATAGTGTAAAGGTGCGTTCTCATTACAGCTTCTTGCTTCCTGCGTCTGACGTCATTAATTTTCTATTGGTAGAAGCCATATTTGAAAATGACAGCCCGCCAGAAGTTAAAAATTTTCAACTTCTTGCTTCTGTTTTGTGCGTTTGACACCGAAAACAATAAACCACGCAATAAACGGTTCGCAAAACACTTTGTTTTGTATTTGTTTAAAATATTAAAACTTCAGAAAAAGTGTGCAAAATGGATCTCAACAGGTGTATTTAGTTAATTATTTTACCTTTATAGGCAATAAACATCCAAAACCAAAACATCTTTTAATTTTCAGCTTTTGGTACCTTGACCACTCCTAACTTGTTTTTATATTTTTACTATACATGCTAAATACTTAAATGTAGTGACCAAAACTAGTAAGTTTTCTGGATACTACGAAAAGGAACTCCACTTTAGCACAAATTTAAAAACGATTTTTTTTATAATTTTTGTAACAATAACATCAAATTATATTTATAAATAATGCAAATTGCAATTGACCGAGATACGACACGCAGGTGACACTGACACCTGGAATTGACAGGTGACGGACAGAAATAGCTACGTTTTGAAGCTGAAATGGGAACGCTCCGTTTCCGATAATTGCTTCTTGTTATTTTTAAATTTTGCTTCTGTCAATTCTAACCAATAGAAAATTAATGACGTCAGACGCAGGAAGCAAGAAGCTGTAATGAGAACGCACCTTTAAAGCTGTAAAGACCCAAAATGCTGTCAAATGTGACATTTGACAGATGACATGTGATGACAATTGTTGTGTGACATAGGACAGCTGAGGTGTGACATATGTGTAACATATGACAAACTTGACATTTGTGACACGTAGGTCAGGCTTGACAGGGCAGGCAGTGTAGATGGAGTATCTCCAACTGCCCCTCAGTGGAAAATGAAACAAATAGTTTAAGAAAAAAGTTTTGTATTAAGTGACTACATTTTTTAACATTGGGAAAATTTGCAGATAAAGGTTTTTTATTTTTGAAATATTTTTTTACTCTAAATTCATTGAACCATTTCAGATCATGATTAATGTTCGCTTTAACACAGTTCCAATAGTCCTTAGTCACTGCATCACACAGAGCATTATATTTATATTCCATGTCTGGAGGGTTAAGGAACCAATCGACGTCCTGGATCACGTATTGGAACCCGCACTTTGGCTTCTTATTTGCCGTTGGAACAATTTGGCAATATCTTGTTGAAATTCCTGGTTATGTTCCGTGGCTTCCTTAATCGGTACCATTGTGAAGAGCGAAACAACATCGAAGCTAACGAGAATTTCTCCTGGAGAAAGAGTCAACGAAATGCAGTTTCTCGACGTTACGTTTCTAAATGCAGACTGGAAGCGAGTTCTACGATATACTTCAAGTGCGCCGAAACCCCGCGCCACCACTACCCCCACCCCAGTCCCTCCACTGCAGTGGGATGGCTCGATAATAAATACCACGGAGCTCACCACAGTCGAATCAGTCAAAGTCGGGAAGTACGTCGCCTTTAATAATGTCTGTCGCAGCAGTAGACGAAAGGTCAGGAAGAAATTCCTTTGGACCACGGCTTTAAAGCCCGGAAAATACTTTAGATTGTATTTTGACCTGCCGTGAACGCCTTCACAGTCTTATGAGACTTATTTATTCTTTTAGACTGGTCGATAGTGAGACTAATGAAATTGGAATCTAACCGGACAGAATATTCTCATCCTTACGGTTCTAGGGAGAAAACAAAGGATGGGGATACTCTCACTGCGCTCTACAGCCACAAAACAAAAACGATGTAAATATTAAGCAAATTAGAGAAAAATGTCTTCGGGATTACAAGAGATGCAAAGTTAATTAAATTGACTACTTCCGAAGGCATTAAAAACATACGAAATTGAGACAAATTTAAAATTTCAAAATATATAATTCCAACTCCTACATTTAATTGAAAGCGAACTTGTGATCTAACTTCCCTGAACTCCTTTTATCCTGATTGTTTATATTGTAAAAGTACTGGGTGTTCTTAGAACACGTCCGCTAGAAGGCTATTAATTTTTTGTTCAAGAAAAGATGACATACTTAAAGTAAATGAACTTTTGTTCCTCCATCCTTTCATTTAGACATTTCACAGCCTACCAGATGACTTTCAATACTCTTGTCGAGCGGGAATTCGGGAAATCTTTCCTATTTAAGGACCAGTTGGAAAAATTCATACCTTTTTCAAAATTATCAAATTCGACGTAAAACTCTAAAATGTAAAGAATTGCATATCATAAAAACTGTATTTATTTTAAAACCACACTATTATGTGTTGTACATTGTTTCATAACAAGCAAGAAATCGAGTGGTTATATAGAACCATCAGAGAGTTATCTCCCAAACAAGTTACAGCAACTCAATTCTTTACCAGATTTTAATTATCTCTAATCTATCTCGAGATACTCACCAATTTTGTAAATTTGCCAAGAAAAAATGATTTATTGGCTACATAATATACACACTGTGTGTGTTTCACTAGTTTTTTTTTGAACTTTAACACGGAGAGTCAGATAGTTTAGCGATAACGTCGACTGGGTTCTTATTTGGATGTGACAGCTCAGTTTTTCTCATCTCTGAGGGCCCATCTTAAGGAGCTATTACCCCATAAAACGATGAAGTAGTTTTGTCCAATTTGTATTACCAGTTTTATTTCATTTTAGTAGGGAGTAATAAAAGTAGATGACAATTTTGTTTTTTTTTGTTACTCTACCCTTTTCTTTTGACATTTCACAGCCAATTAGGATGACCTTTTTTATTGAACAACCCTAAGGTAGAAACCGAATGTGAATAATTTCGCTAAATTATTTTAATTTAAAAAAGCACTGTCCAATAATGATGAGCAGAAAAAATTCATGCAGTTTGTCCTTGCCCGCCCGACATTGACTGTGTTGATTTTTGATTGGTCGGCATGTCTGACGTTAATATCTGGATGGGCACAAATTGCATGATTTGAGACGAATCTGCAGTTATTGGCGATTAGTACCATTTATAACAAAAAAAAAAGGTAAATTATCGATGCATTGGGGTAACTAAATTAGTAAATAACTGAGATATTTCTGTTTTCTAACTCATATATTTTCATGAATATTACTCGACAGAGTTTGGTAAGTTGCTTATGACTGCGCTGACGTTTTGCTTTTTTATCTTGCTCATGCGAAGATTACCATGTCAAAGTCAAATTTCCAAAGCTCACAACTACGAGGTGTCATACTTTTGTGATTAGCTAATAGCTGCCACTTGCTTTTGGTCAAGTCGCATGAGATACATTACTTAGCAACTGTACGAGGTTCGAAGATTAGTAGAGTTACTATAGAGTTATTTACTTGACATATTGTTTTTATAAGATAAATTTTATTAAATTCTTAATTCTCTTAACACAATTAAACCCAATTTTGAAAGAACCACGTCTTTAGTTGCTTTGTTATTTTAGAATTAATGGGAATTATGGAGTTTAATGTTGGCCTTGATTGATTGGTTGAAACGAGACACAACAAGGACAACAAACCGAGGCAAGTTAAAGAGTGCACAAATTTTAGACTCCTCATAGATTTTGGTCTGATGCATTAACTCTTACTTATTTCTTTTGCAAATTAACATGGCCCGACTAGCTAAACTGTTCCTAATGTCAAAAAAAAAACACATTTGAACAAAAGACTAATTTGTAATTACAGTTTACAGTTTTTTGCGTGTAATTACAGTTTACTCTCAAATCCTTGATGAAATCCGTAAAAACTGAATGCGATGTGGCTTTAACTAACTGCCGAAGCCCGCAAAACGAAAAGCAAAAGGGCTCGATCCCGCTCAGTTTTTAGGGCTTCATTTCCTTTATTTCGCCGTCTCTGATGCACGATGGTTCAATACACACAAGCCGACGTTTTATTCTTACATATATCCCGACATATGGCAAAACGGTTTCCTGATAAATGGTCCCCTGTCCGGTGATTTGACCTCGATAAAGTACCCAAAATAAAAGGTTGGAGAGAGCAGAAAAAGTATCGGATATATTATTTACTTCAGCTTGGTTTCGTTTTTTTTTTGATACTGATTAATGGGCACCAAGGAGCGCACTTTTATAATCTAACTCCTTCATTCCCCAATGTCTTTTTTAAGTAAATTCAACTAACTCGAAAATCTACTTAACTTGGAAATGGTATGCACCGTCTGTTAATTAATGAGAGGTCAATTAAGAAGGATTTTAGGTAGCAATATCAGAATTTGGAATGCCAAAAATTGTTTTAACCTCATTTCGTTATTGTGGTTGGTTGTAGTTTCTTGAACTTGTAATAACTAAAGATGGATTGTAAACGTTCTGCTAATTTTACGAATATTGACTATTGTGAAGTCAATATAGGAAAGATTCCATAAAGGGGTATGGGACCACTCTAAAATCTTTTAAATTGTTTTTTTTTAATTAGTCATTTGAAATATTGAGCTAATTTAAAGTTAATAACATAAAGTTTTAAAAACTTACTTTAAGAATTTTAATGTGGCCCTTCTAAGCCTTTGAAGATTTTCTGTAACTTAACATACCAAGTTGAATAAAACCATTCATTTCTGTTCCTGTATACTTCACCATCTCCTCCTACATCAAAAAGATAGAAAATAGGAGATTAATAATAAACCGAAAGGTTTCTCACTTGTTGACTGAATTTTGATATGGGTCCCATCGATACGTCTACCAACTCTTGGAAATATCTAGACACACCCTAAAAATGTCTTTGAACATTTAGTAATTCCTGTTGCGTAGGCCTCAATTTTGCTTGTTTTTCTGTCACTTTCAATATTATTCTTGAAGCTGTACTATCATGCATCTGGATAAAATCTTCAATTAAAAGCGTAGTATTGCTACTAACTGATTTATAGGAAATATACTTGTGTTTTTAAAACCAAATTACATATTTTATATTATTACATTTACGAAATATCTTGGGAAAATTAAAAAAAAAAGGAAATAATTTTAAACTGTTCCAAACAGTAAATATCCAAAGAAATCCTCTGTTTCCAAGCCGACAAAAAGTCAATAAATTGTGCTTAATGTCTTCATATTCAAAGAAATAGCCCGGACCATAATTTTATTACCCTAGATAAGAGGACGTCGGTCTGCGACTGCTGATTTCCCTATTGGCTGAGCTGCGTCGCGGCAGATTAATGGTATGGATCGCTCGAGATAATTGGCTGGCCCGTCAGTTAATAGATTAGCCAACTGATGCCTGAGGGTTTGATGAAGTAATCGTTTGGTGTTCGTTCGGGCTTAATCGCATTCTCGTGTACTGGTTTAAGTGTGTTTCTGTTATCTATGAGTTGTGTGTCTGTGCAATTAACGTGATTTTATTGCATAAATAGTGTTTCTCTCTCTCTCTCTCTCTCTCTCTCTCTCTCTCTCTCTGGGTGAATCCAAGTAAAGTGTAGTTAGTGTCGCATAACAGCACTATTTTCTGTTCCGGGCTAATCGTAATTCAGAATAAGTGATCTACGAAGAGTTTTTCGCGGAAGTTGTCTACTTAAAGTGACTTTAACACGAACAAAAAGGGTAACTCTGGGATGGGTTCCTAGACATAGGGGAATTGAGGGAAACGAGCGCGTCGATGAGTCGGCTAAGTGTGTTTCCCAGACGTGCTTTACTGGACCGGAGCCATGTCTAGGAGTAAGCAACATGTACTCTAAATGAGTGGGCATGAGAGAGTACAAGCACAAACTGGACACAGTTTAGATCCAAGGCTTCGTGGCCACTTGGCAGAAGTCGGCAGTGCCTGGGAAACCTTATAGGAATGCTCACTGGCCACTGCAGACTAATCAGATTCATGCATCTTCTAAGAATGGTGGACAGTACACTCTGCACCCACTGTGGAGCAGGGGAAGAGTCGTCATACCACTTTCTGGGAGTGTGTACACTGGGTCACAGGTCACTGGGAGCCGTCTTCCTCCATCGAGAGGAGCTTCCGACTCTGAGATGGGACAGGATACTCTCCTTCATTAGAGGGACGGGTCAACTCGTGAAGGGAATGAGGACCCAGGCGGAGTAGGGATGGGTGGATCGAGGGGCTGCGAAAAGGGCCTTTAAGGCCTAGTCGCAAAGCTTCGGCCCTACCTAATGTTTACTACTACTATTAAAGTGACTTTAAGTATCAAACAAGTTCTATATTGTTTTGTTATTCTTTGCGTATAGTGAGTCTTTGGATTGTTCGTTTGAATGAATCAATTTGTGGAGGGATTCTGGGTTTGAATGGCAGATAGATCCATGGAGTATTGAATAGCAAAGAGATCGCAGTGCACTCTTTGTTTAGTGTTTAAATCGGCATAACCGGTACAAAGTGCTAGTGCATATTCATCTGTTTAAATAGTGTTGTGTTATTGAGTCCAATAATAATTTGTTGAAAAGATATTGTAATGATTTAATGACAATTTCTAAAACTATCTGACCTTCAATTGATTTCATCGCCAACAACAAGTAAAGATAATGCAATCAAACCCAGGTAATACTACAACATTCTCCTTTTTTTTAACAACTAACGTCTTCCATGGATAAACTTACATGATTTTACAATTCGTCTAGAAGACCGTCTAGGAGAATAAGAGGTAGAATAACTTGTAGATGATCTGTAATCATTTCTGAATGAATCAGATTTGTCAATTAGATTCAATAAGATCACGCCTATTCCGTCGATATTCTGTACCATTAGTGGCCTTATTTGCCGTAACGTTTAAAATAAGCTTAAAAATTAAAATAATTTAAGTTCTCATTTCCGTATGCGTCGTTGTTATTAGGCAGTTTTTCCTGGCTTAAGTTTAAACCCGCAATATTGGGAGCTTAAGGTACGGCTGCGTTACATAACATTGCAATTGCCATGAATGAGGATAATCCCCCACCCCCTGAAAACATCAACAATTAACAACTGGATTATTTAATCAACCAAGCTAACATTGAATCCATTCCGATCTATAAAGTAGACAACATTAATCATAATTTTGACGACAGAAGTTTTGATAAATAATTTTTTTAACAATCTGTGAAAAATAAATTAGTAGGAAAAATGGCTTTATGCGAGCTCTTGTGTTATGTTGTAAGATCTACAAAGACCACTTAAGATTATTAACTTCAAATTTTGGGTTAATTAGAAAACATGATCTTAAGTATCTAATTTGAAATTTTCAAATTTCGTGTTTAACATCACTAAATCAAAAAAAAAAAAAAACCTATTTTAAGAATTTTAAAGCAACGTGGCCTTCTATCCCTTTTAGGATCTTTTCTGTCGGCTAAAAAGCATTATACTCTTACCAAAATTGTTACCAGCGTTGTTTATGTATTTCATTCTGAAGAAGCATAAGTGATTTTTTTTTTTTAATTTTTATTAACTTGATTTTCTCTAAACAAATAATTTAATACACTGGTTTAATCTAATCTATCAAACGCTTTAATTTTCTTTTCTCAACTGCTATTTGTAATTGCAACAATTCAATTCCGATTTCATGTTTCTTATCATTTGCAGTTAACTCTTGTTGTATCTGTTCTATCTCTAATTTCTGTTTGTTTCTTGAGAACTCCATGTCCTGAATTATTTATTCAGTTTGTTTCTTTAATAGTGCAAGATGGGTGTCCGGTACATTGTCATATTTTTGGGCTACCAAACCGAAATTAACAGCTTTCACACCAACTTTTCTTCTTCGCCTGCTGTGATGTGGAATGTTTTCCTAAAATTATTGTTCACCGAGGCTTTTACAATAATTAAATTATTAGTCACTACAAATTATAAAATATTGACATGGTTAGATTTTGTGGATAACAAAGCAGAAAAAAGGTGTACACATTTTCCAGGTGTGTGGAGTTTCAGTCTGTGAATCAAATACATTATTATCATTACTACTTGATGTTTTACTAAAGTTCTGAAAACGAAATAAACAATTACTTAGTTGTATAATGCAATAACGAAATATCAAGCAAAATACAGACTAATGCATATTTAACATGTACCTGGTAGCTGGCTTCAGCCCCACCAGTAATTTTTGTTTGTAAACTTATTAAACTGGCTGGAAAAGAAAATAGTATATTATATAACAAGTGTGGTATGCAGTTTATTACCGCATGCGAGTGGTAACACACAATTGCATTTTTGGAAATATTGAAAGCAGATAAGTTTTCAATTTCCAATTAGTAAATATTGTTTTTTTGCATATTTTAAACTAGAGTTTCCTGCGAAAAAGCTAAACATTTCGTTCATTAACATATTTCGAAGAAATTGACTTTCTTTTAACACAATTGCATGTAATAGTATATTACATACCGGGGTGGGAAGTCGTTCGTTACTGTTGAGAGATTTGATAGTTTATCGAGACGCGCAGCGTTCCTACCGAGGTGTGTATACTATTCTATTTAGAACCTACATAATATGAATTTATATTTTTCGTATAAGATATTTATAATATTTCTAACTATCTTTTTTAAAAATTACCAGTTAACTATCTTATCTAGTTCGATGGTACTAGGGACACCTTTTTAATTCTATAAAGACATTAAACTTTATGGGGCCAAGAAATAAGCATGGAAAATGAGGGTTGAAAGAGAGGTATGTAATAACCCATTACCGCCCTTGGGTGGTAATAAATACCCATTACCTACGCCTAATTTAGAGATAGGTAATAGGTAATTTCCCACTCTCCTATGACGTTTGTAATGATAGCATTACATATATGGTAGGTAAATAATAGTATATTGTTTCATAAGGAGCGAAAGTGTCACTTTTCTGGTGAGGCTGTGCAGTTTGGCGGACTAACGTAGTGAGTCCGCCAACACGGGCGAGCCAGGAAAGTCACTTTAGCTCCGAATAAAACATATAATTTTTTCTCCAAACCTTTGAATTATATGGTAATTAGTACTAATAGACATGTAGACAATCTTACCAGCGGCATGTAAAGTCTTTTCCTGCCGCCCGTCGCCGGCAGGTAAAGTCTTTTCCTGCTGCCCGTCGCCGGCAGGTAAAGTCTTTTCCTGCCGCCCGTCGCCGGCAGGTAAAGTGACAGCCATCAATGTCAAATCCTCTTTCAATCATCGAAAACGTATTGTAATACCCATAGGTACCATACATTGCGTTTCGATATTAAATTGCTACTACAATACTTATTCTCATAATAATATACACGACTCTTAAACGACATGGGGGCTGGAAATCCTCCAGTGTGGCGGAAAGTTATGTTGGAGATTCTCTAAGAAATAAGAAAGATATCGCCAAAAAGATTTTTCTCTCAACTCTTCAGAAGGACCTTCCAAAGAAATATTTACTTCCACCAGTTTCGAATTAGCTACAAACCAGACGACTGATACTTTTGTCGAAACAGAGACTACCCCAAGATCTCCTGATAGTCGCCAAGTACCAACCTGTAAAACTTCTTCTGTTCTTGGTGTTACAAGTAGCAATTATATCCAACCTAGCTGTTCATACACAGCAAATAACATTATATCCAATAACAAAAATTCCACTAAAACTTCCATATTATCAAAACAAATTGAAAATTCTAATTTAAGTTCAGGACTGAATCTTTACGGTGCAACAATTTCACACTGTACCTTTAACATCAATTTTTCCTCACAAAAGTAAATGTGTTATCTTTACCAAACAATAATTAATAATACTAGTACGTAAGTTGTTATATAGTTAATAGGTGCGTTACTATTCCTATTATTATAATTAAAATTAATAAAAAATACGTTGATAATTTGTTTTCTTAAAAAATATATATAGGTAATTAAAAGTTACAACATTATAGTCCGGCTTATTTAATTTGTCAAAGAAAAAATCAGGTTTACGAAAAATCATTAATATTTTTGAATAGCTTAATTTCATATTTAATATATATCCAATAAATGTAATACATTTATTTCGCATATCGCATCGCAATGTTCTTGAGAGGCAGTAAAAGACTTTACCTGCCGACGACGAACGGCACTAAAAAAAACTTTACCTGCCGCCAGGATGACAGTAAGGAAATGAAGTGTTTTACCTTCGTCTGTTGTGTCAAATAAAGTAGCAATTTAATGACGTTTGGAGAAAAATGGAATTTTCTGCCCGGTTCTAGATAGATAATTATAATAATCGATGATATACATTTGATGACACATACTTACAACAGAACGGTTATTATTCACAATTTCGTTGGGTTTCTTCTCATTTTTATGTAAATCTATTTCTTCAAGCTTCTCAAGTGGTGTGTTATCAAGAACTGATCCGTTGTGGGAATCGAAAGGGTTATCCAACCCGAAAACAGTTTTCTTATTTATTACTTATAGGAGTATGTTGTCAATATCATTTTCAATATTATTATTGGGTTTTGCTATCTTTGGGAGTAGACCTCCACCAGTCAAAATAATTTCCTTCCTCTCCTTTGCCACTTTTTTCTTAAAGTCTTTCCTTTTGTTGCTGTACGGTTTTTTTAAAGCATCGGCATTTCTGTGAATGTTTGGTGGCTTCACAGCATTGAATTCGCTAGTTATTCTCAACCACAAATCATCAGGTTTTTTACAGAAGCCCGGTCATCTTCTAAATGAGGCCACACTTATCTGCAAATGCTAAGAACTAAATTGGGCCATACTTATCACCAATAAGCTTAAATAAGAATGTCTTCTCCACGGTCGAAAAATTAGCACAACGTTTATAATTTTAGTGCTTTATAACTAACAATACTTGGCGAAATGACGCTATGAACTATTTTTGATATGTCCAGTTTCAATGTTGCCACATAAAAGACCTCCTTAAGCAAGCCTGATTAGTTAACAGACGAATTTTTAAGTCGATTTTCGAGTTAAGTTCTCTTAGTTAAACCCACTTAAGAGGAGAAACGAGGAATACGGCATAGGTGTACGAACAATATAAGTCCGTGGCATAGGAGCAACACTAACTACTGTTGCTGGTTCCCCTGGCACGTTTTACGTCGATTTCTACTGGTTTTAGTTGAAAACATCAAATTACACCACAAAACCCCGCTAGAAATACTCAAATATGCGTTTTAGAACGTTTTACGTCGATTTCTACTGTTTTTAATTGAAAACATAAAATTACACCAAAAAACCGCTAGAAATACTGAAATACGCATTTTAGGACGTTTTAAGCCGTTTTACGTCGATTTCTACTGGTTTTAGTTGAAAACATCAAATTACACCACAAAACCCGCTAGAAATACTCAAATATGCGTTTTAGAACGTTTTACGTCGATTTCTACTGTTTTTAATTGAAAACATAAAATTACACAAAAAAAACCGCTAGAAATAAATACTCAAATACGCATTTTAGGACGTTTTAAGCCGTTTTACGTCGATTTCTACTGGTTTTAGTTGAAAACATCAAATTACACCATAAAACCCGCTAGAAATACTCAAATATGCGTTTTAGAACGTTTTACGTCGATTTTTACTGTTTTTAATTGAAAACATAAAATTACACAAAAAAAACCGCTAGAAATAAATACTCAAATACGCATTTTAGGACGTTTTAAGCCGTTTCACGTCGCTTTCTACTGGTTTTAGTTGAAAACATAAAATTACACCAAAAAACCGCTAGAAATACTCAAATACGCATTTTAGGACGTTTTAAGCCGTTTTACGTCGATTTTTACTGGTTTTAGTTGAAAACATCAAATTACAGCATAAAACCCGCTAGAAATACTCAAATATGCGTTTTAGAACGTTTTACGTCGATTTCTACTGTTTTTAATTGAAAACATAAAATTACACCAAAAAACCGCTAGAAATACTCAAATACGCATTTTAGGACGTTTTAAGCCGTTTCACGTCGATTTCTACTGGTTTTAGTTGAAAACATCAAATTACACCATAAAACCCGCTAGAAATACTCAAATATGCGTTTTAGAACGTTTTACGTCGATTTTTACTGTTTTTAATTGAAAACATAAAATACACCAAAAAAACGCTAGAAATACTCAAATACGCATTTTAGCACGTTTTAAGTCGTTTTACATCAAATTCTACTGGTTTTAGCTGAAAACATAAAATTACACCATAAAACCCGCTAGAAATACTCAAATATGCGTTTTAGAACGTTTTACGTCGATTTTTACTGTTTTTAATTGAAAACATAAAATTACATCAAAAAACCGTTAAAAATACTCAAATACGCATTTTAGGACGTTTTAAGCCGTTTCACGTCGATTTCTACTGGTTTTAGTTGAAAACATCAAATTACACCACAAAACTACTAAGAATACTCAAATATGCGTTTTAGAACGTTTTACGTCGATTTCTCTTGTTTTTAATTGAAAAAAAAAATTACACCAAAAAACCGCTAGAAATACTCAAATAGCTAACCCAACAAAAATCGCCTAATAACATCGACGCATACCAAAAATTAGAACTTAAACTATTTTTATTTTTAAGCCGACCTAAACGGTATAAAGCCGGGCATAAATGTTATTTGCTAGAAGTGTATAAGTTGTCTGCTAAGAAATACGTGTCACGAAAAAAATTGTTGGATGATTTATTATGGCAATAACTATCTAATCTAAGAATCTCTGCGGTCATGTTTCAAGAAAGTAGCACAAAAAATATCTTTATCTATGAAATGACCCTGCATCGAGCAAATGACGGAGAAGAAAAAAAAAAGAAAAAGTGCTGACTCTGGAGGAATAAAGTGAGGTCCTTTACTTCCCGTTCAAAAGCTTTTACCGCTAATTCTTAGCTAGAGTCACGCTGTCGACTGAATATCTTGTTAAGCTCTTTGGGCTTCCGTCAAGTATTCCAGAGTAAATTAACCAAAAAATTAGCGCTCTCTTAAGAAATCGCGTTCCCTCTTAACTCTTTGCAGTTGTTACCTCATTTCGGTTAGTTGCACTTGCACATCTCCGAATGTACCCATCAACTTACCAATCTAATTGCATGTACATTTTAAACGGGGATTTAACCTCACGCGATCCGGTTAAGAGCCCGGAGCCACTCTCGCATTCCGCACTAGCCTGTTGAGTGTCGAATCCCTCTACGCATGAGGAATGCTTTGAGCCTCAGATTGCCGAGAGGGATTACAGCGATTCCGACACGTCAATCAAAGATTAGGGTTTATTAGGGGGGACAACGTATACGTATCTGTTCTCACACGAGTAACTCGCAAACGTGTGGTATCTGTTACATTGCGCGTGGTTGGAGGCGTCTAAACTCTATATAGAGATTAAGCAGAGGCAACTACGTAAAAACCGTTGAAGACTTAATTTTAAATGTCTCCACAAGTTGCTCCTTTGGAATTTGGAATAAAAAAAAGTGGTTTCTTTTACGGCCACTAGAGGACGCCAAGTCTGAATTGAAAAGTGAGACTCGTGACTTAATGTTTATTTTTCTTAAACGGAATGTTATATATTTTTTAATCGATCGATAGAGCCGGAGATGTTGCCTAGGATTAAAATAATTATGAAAAAAGCAGCTATTCAACTCAGGTTTGCATATCAATTTGAATTAATTAAAAAAAAATTATTAATATTTAATTTTTTATAAAATGTGTAACTCGTCCTCTAATGATCGTAAGTAGAGAGTTTATGGGAGACCCTCCTCCTCATTTGCGCCTTATAAGAGAGCACACTCCTCAGAAAACCCATGAGAGCGCATACTCCTCCTCAGACATACCCAAGCGCAAACTCCACACACCCATCCATTGCTCCACCACCATTACCACCTCCACCATTACTGCATTATACTTATATGAGCGTTCAAGTGCAAGACTAGTTTGATTTATAAAGTATATGCAGAGGGACATTATTAAAATTGGTATGAGTGAATTAGTTCAGTTGACACCAATAGTTGAAGAAGATGAACCCATAGAATCCCCAACTCAATTTATGGAATTGACACCATTAATTGAATTAGATTTGGATTTACCAAATAATGAGTTAGACATAGAGAGTTTTTTGTCTACAACTAATCCAAATGTAGACTTGCCAAGGCCAAATCATTTTATCAATTTGATCACTGCAAATATGAACATCTTTTCCTCTCCACCTTATCCGAGTGAGGAAGACAGAAACGATTTTGAAATGGAATATGCAACTAAAGAACAACAAAATGAAGAAATAGTGAGTTGTATTATTTGTTTTGAAGAAGTGAATGAAGTCTGTCACCCAAATAGTTGTAATCATAAATTTTGTTTGCGATGTATTATAAGATGGACAGATAAATGCTGTTTGTCATCGTTGGAGTCAAAAAAATGTCCATATTGTCGCCAAAGTTATTCTTATTTGATTGTAACTACAAAAGATGTAATAAGACTTCATAATATTTATACAATGAGAAAAAATAAGTAGCTTCTATGTAGTTCTATAGTTTAAGGAATTTGTGAAATAAAACATTACAATGGTTTTGACTCAGTATATTTCTAAAACCAAACACAAATTGCTCTTAACTACTAAAATTATTAAAAAGTTATTGCCCTTCGCACAACTCTTAACTATTAAAATTAATTTCTACATTTTATTAAATTTCTGAATTAAGTGATGTATGAATTGACCAATTATTTAAAAATAAGCATTTATTAATAGGTACATAAAAGGAAATTAAACTTCTGGATGAATGGATCCATTAGTGTTTATGCAAGCCTGAGGTGGTATTACAAAGAACAGGGGTGTATAGCAAAGCACATTTTAAGTCCATACTATTATATTCAAGGGACCGTTTGTAATGGCAATATTAACAAATTTAAAAGTCTCATCATATAGTCTAATGGAGTGGTTTTCATTGCACGTAAAACATAGGGCATAGGTACCCCCAAATATTGAGGTTATTTGCGCATATGATTGAATTACGCAGAAGCTTTTTCTTTCATACCACAATTCATTTACTTCATGAAGTGTCATATCACTCAGTTTCACTGCGATTTCTGATTGAACTACCAAACCTAGTCCTTCATCTTCACTTTCCTCCTCATCAGAATTTTCCACTATTGTGTTTAAGTCTATGTTTTGCAAAGCAAACTCACGTCTTTCCAAATCGTTGTTATTTCCTTTATATTCCACCACTTCAGTTTTATCGATTGAAACAAACCGTTCTAACCGTTGCGCAGCACCGGGTACGTCAAAACCTTCTCCATCACTTTCAAATTCAAGAAAATAGTAGTTCTGCATCGTTTGCCAAAACTGCGATATGGGCTGCAAAGTCCAAAGCAACTAGCACTGATGTTAAACCAGCAAATGGATTAGTTTTTAAAATCTTAGAGTTAACAGCAACTCGCAACTTGTTTCATAAAATATGCTGAGTACAGAAACGCACGAGGCATTGAAATATATATTATGAAATATCTCGAAAATTATGCAGCAGGGAAACAAGTTTTGTTTTTTTTTTAAATTGGGGGGGGGGAAATTTTATCCAAAGTTATTCTAATTTATGCAAATGTATGCAAATGTTATGCAAATTTATGCTGATGTATGCAAATTTTATGCAAAGTTATGATAATTTATGCAAATTTATGATTTTTGCTAATTTATGTACATTTTATGTTAATGTATGCAAATTTATGCAAAAATTTTTTTTCGCAAAGGCCTCGGTTTAAAAGGTTTGACATTACAAGTAACGTGAATTCTCGCTCTGTCCACCACTTCATCCAAAACTCACATTTTTTCCGTTATAAATAATGGATATTTGTTTTATAATATACAGGGTGTCTTTTTTTTAAGTACGTGCAGTCTTGCTATCTCCGAAACGGCTGTAGTTACAAAGTCGGTTAAATTAGCAAAAAAGTTGACTTTTGTAGAGCCTGTCTAGAAAACGTTCACGGGGTTGCCACATTTCGAGTGGTTTCTGAAATATTTAAAAAATGCCAAAACTTTAAATCTCTTCTATTTCAAAAACTATTGGTGACACAAAAAAAGTTTAAATTACGATGTTTCACTACACTCTAATATGACATCTCGAGTAGCTTCGAGTAACGCTTAACAACCTAGTTACCAGTATAAAGTTAATTTTTTTAAATACGGACGAGATTTTATTTTGATAATTTGAAAGTTCTTTTTATTCTTAATATAACGGCGAACTACACGATTAGGGTTTTAAACGTTTCGACCAATTAAATCCATCATCAAGGTATTCTAGCTAAATTCGATCCTGTTTATGGAGTAATGAAAGTTAATACTGTGTTTTTCTTCAGTAAATGCGTCAGAATAATTGCCATCAATACTTGCAATGTTTTTAGTACCTTAAAGAAAATTATTACAAAAATTAAAAGAAAGAAATCTTATTATTGTGCTAATATGAACAAGATACTTATGTTAGAAAGGAAGCGATGACTTAATATTTTGACTTTTTTGTAAACAACTGTTGTTTTAAGAAATTAAATGCTCAAATTGTATTCCTTGGTTTCTTAGGCACAACCTTGTCCTCTTCTTAATATTGGCCTGGACGTTTTCTAACAACTTTTTGTCTTCTTTTATGTGTTTTTTTTTTCAATTTATGTTCTTCAGGTTAATTTACATTGTGGAGATGTATATCATAATAATGGTAACTATTTTGTAATGTTTTAGCCCTGATGAAGATCCAATAAAGGATCGAAACGTTGGTAATTTCGAAAGTGTGAAGTAAATTTTTCAAGTCCTACACCCGCAGTACTCATTTTTATAAGCTACGTATGCTAAATTGAGGACAGATGACAGGTTTTTTAAAGGACCCATATAGTTTCATTCTTCTTTCCAACTCCCTAACGTAATTTACTCCAGGCAATCTTCTTTCTGGATACAGCTCGCAATAAAGCTGCCGTGTTGCATTGATGTTTCGAAAAGATCGCGCATACACAAAATGCATATCTACCGTTTCGTGGGTTTTTAAAAAAATTGTAACATTTCAAGACCATAAAAAAAACATATTTCCTATTCAGTGAGCATTACAAAATTGGAAAAATTTGGAATTGGACGTAGTCATCTGAGAACCAGAGCTATGCCTAATTGTTTAGATATACAGGGTGAGCCACGAAACTGACATTAATCCTAACTTTTTAAGCTTTACATTCTGAATTCTGACTGAATGAAAGTGAACTTCCAAAATAGTTTGTATTAATACAAACAGAAAGAATTAACCGATACTGGCAATTTTTAATTTGAATGTGTTCTGGAAGTACGGGTAATCTAAAGAAAGGCGAATGAGAAGGTGTCACACGTAAAGATGAATAACATGAGGGCATTGAAAACACTAAAAGATACTTGAATAAATAGGAAAAGCTTAGAACAACCTAAAATTGTTTTTAAGAACTTGAAAACTTTCAACTGCGTTCGAGAATTTTTGAATAATTTCAAATCCTTGAAAAAAATTCATCTATGCTGACAGTCAAAGCAATGCCAAATATAGTTGCAATATCATAAAAAGTCACTGATAAAATTTTAATCAGAGCAAAATTATATTAAAATATGGAAACAATAATAAAAAACATTTTTTTTTGTTAAAATCTGATGTGTTTGTGGCTCTATATTTTGTAATACCTGGTTGCAGTCCCACGATCTTGCAACACTGCCTTGGCATACTATCTGTCAGATTTCTAATAAAACCGGGGGGAATGGCTTCCCAAACATTCTATTTATACCACCGCACACAGTAACGTTCCCTCCACCAAATGCCACTATTTTTTCCATGTGCTCTTCTCGGTACCTTTCACCCGTTTCTCTCCATACCATAATACGCCCATCAGAACCATACAGGTTGAACCTTGACTCATCCACAAACAAACACCTACCCCACTCTGCCACTCCCCAGTTTGAGTGCGTAGTTGCCCATCCTCTTCTTGCTGCTTTATGGGCACGATTTACGAAACAGAAATGTCTAAGTTCCAGAAAAGAGGTAGCTTTTAATCCTGGGGCTCCAATTTGCCCCATAATACAAATATTGATAAAAATTTCATATGGAATGTAAAGACTATGCATTGGGCAAGCTAGACGTATAGGCGTAATGGCTATTACGTTAGACACATCTACGGTGGCGAACAAAAAAAAAACAGTTTTCTCAAAAATTGTATGATTTGGTGCAAGAAATATTGAATGCTTGGGAGGCCAGTCCCCAACACTTTATGGGTTTCGTGTGGCACGTGACTACATTGGTTGAAAACAAAAAATGTATTGTATTTGTGTGCTTCTGCATCAACATAACTAAATTTAAAGTTTGGATCCCCGAAAAAGGCCTTAGTAGGATTTAAAATTAAAGCCAAACGATCAATTTTATTGCAAACATTATATAATTAATTATTAAAGTGAGGTTATATTTACTAAAATTCTCACAAAATGACGTCATGTGCACTAAACCCATTAGAAATCTGATAGATAGTGTGCAAGTTCATGGTGCTGCAACCAGGTACTGCAAAATATAGAGCCACAAACACATCAGATCATCATTCATCCAATATTTATCATTTAACCAAAAATGTTTTTTTTTTATTTTTCTTTCCATATTTTTAAGAAACTGTTAATTTTGTTGCTTTGGTCTTTTTAATATAATGTTACTCTTATTAAATTTTATCAGTGAGTGTTTATGATATTACACTATACCTCTTAAAGAGTGGGCACCCTGTATATGTTATAATAAATATGAAATATTAATATTTATCAATTAAGTTATGAACTAATCTAACCTGAACATATCTGAAATAACCTAAATTAACCCAAAAAAACTGGACTCATATGTATATGGAATGTCCATTATAAAACTACATCATAAGTAAATGGACTTTTGTTACTCCTTCCTTCTATTTTAGTACAAGCGACTAGATAAAGTTTTAAAGTCATCGTTAGTTGAGCGTGGGTTCGCCGATATCCATTTATTGTGCAGGTTTTTTATATGCTGCTATAAAAGAGTCATCGTCCTTACACATCGTGGGTTCGATAATATTCACTTATGTATGGTACTGGTTTTGAGTATGCTGCAACACACGAGTCATCGTTCTTAAAGCGTGAGGTTACTGGTAGGATATAAAATATAGCTCGCACGCTAAGCTTGTTCGTCTTAGAAGACAAAGCGACGAGCAAACCTTTCAGTCGCATAAAGTTTCAGCTTTTAGCTCATCATCAGCACTCCCCCCGCCCCCTTCGCCACCTCGATTCCAATCTCTGGGCTTTATTATTTCAATTGTAGAACTACACTAAGATTTATTCGACGAACAACAGAATAAATAATATGATGACCAGGCGCGACAGTTTAAAATGTTAGATGTTTAACCTAAATGTTTTCTGTTTAAAATTTTGTTTAAGTTTTGTGTCTTCCATATTAAAAACGAGAGCCGAGACCTGTCTGCCAAAAAAAGTTTTGAACAAAGTCCATATTTTCGTCAAAAAAGCGCTTTTTGACAGTTAAAAGGAAAAATGTGAACCTTTTTTTAATAACCAAAATAAAATAAATCCTACTGCTCTTTTAGCTTAAGCCTTTAATTCTCCCATCGTTTTACAAAATTTGTTTTTTTGTAAACAGTTTTACTTGAAAAATCTAGATAACCGCACAATTTTTAAAACCGATAAAAAAGACAACCTTTTTTAATAAGAAATTTTAAAAAAATTACGACAAAACGCAATTCGTTCTTGAAAGATCTGGATAGCGGCATTTCAGTTTTTAAAACCGATAAAAAAACAACTTTATTTGATAGGAAATTTTGAAAAAAATACGACAAAACGCAGTTCGGTTCTGAATTGTGTCTTAAATATTTAAGCTAATTTAAAAATTTTGAAAAAAGAGTTTCTTAGTAGCAAAGACTGCTTTTTTCATGAAAGTATCGATTAATCTAATACCCATATTGAAAATATCCAATAATTTAACTTTTATTTTAGTCAAATATTTTATTTTAGTTTAATAATAAAAATTTACTTTTTTCTTAAAGTAAAAATATTTTATTAGTTTTATTAAAAAACGATAGAATTTAGTAAGGAGACTGGATTCTTGCATTCGGGTTGGATATAGTAACTATGAATAATTATTACATTAATTTTACATTTAAAAAAATGCAATTTTTTGGATTTTACGTAGTGTTTTTGATAACTTTTTTTAACATTTTCAAGGGAAGGGGGAGGGGGGGATTATGACTTGTTTCTCATTTCTCAACTTTGACAGCCTGTAACTTGAGAACGCCTAAACCGATTGGACCGAATCTAACTGTTTTTTCCTCTTCTTGGTGTCCTCTTTCACGGAATTCAATTTTTGGGCACTTTTAGAAACGCGTTTTTTGACCATTTTTAAAAAACCTCTTTAGGGGCGAAATTCATTCGAAGTGAATTTGTTACGTTTCTAGGGAATTGCAAACGTGCCTTTCCGGTCAAGAACAGCAAGAAAAAAAGTTGTCCTGACATTTTTTAGAAAATGTTTAAAGTGAGGGGTGGATTATGACTTTTTTCTCATTTTTCAACTTTGACCGCCTGTAACTTGAGAACACCTCACCCGATTGGACTGAACTTAACTGTTTTTTCCTCTTCTTGGTATCTTCTGCGACCTCCCACCATTGGAAGTTCCGTAGGTGCAATATTTTCGGGGATAGACCCCTTCGGAGGTCAATTTTTAGGCAATTTTAGAATTGCGTTTTTTAACCATTAAAAAAAAACTTCTAGGGGTTAAATTTATTCCAATTGAGTTTGTTGCGTTCTTAGGGGATTACAAACGTGCCATTTCGATCAAAAACAGAAAAAAAAATCCGAAATTTTTTTGAAAATGTTCTAACGGGGAGGGTATTATGACCTTTTCTCAATTCTCAACTTTGACCGCCTGTAACTTGAGAACGCCTCAACTCATTGGACTGAATTTAACTGTTTTGTCCTCTTCTTGGTATCTTCTGTGACCTCCCACCATCAGAAGTTCCGTAGGTGCAATATTTTCGGAGATAGACCCCTTCGGAGGTCAATTTTTAGGCACTTTTAGAATTGCGTTTTTTGACCATTAAAAAAAACCTCTTTAGGGGTTAAATTCATTCGAATTGAGTTTGTTACATTCTTAGGGGATGGACTGAATTTAACTGTTTTCTTCCTCTTCTTAGTGGCCTCTGTGACCTCCCACCATCGGAAGTTCCGTAGGTGCAATATTCTCTGAGATAGACTCTTTCGGAATTCAATTTTTAGGCGCTTTTAGAAACGCGTTTTTTGACCATTTTTAAAAAACCTCTTTAGGGGCGAAATTCGTTCGAATTGAATTTGTTACGTTTCTAGGGAATTGCAAACGTGCCTTTACGGTCAAAAACAGCAAGAAAAAAGTTTTCCTGACATTTTTTAGACAATGTTTAAAGTGAGGGGTGGATTATGACCTTTTTCTCATTTTTCAATTTTGACCGCCTGTAACTTGAGAACACCTCACCCGATTGGACTGAACTTAACTGTTTTTTCCTCTTCTTGGTATCTTCTGCGACCTCCCACCATTAGAAGTTCCGTAGGTGCAATATTTTCGGAGATAGACCCCTTTGGAGGTCAATTTTTAGGCAATTTTAGAATTGCGTTTTTTAACCATTTAAAAAAAAACCTCTAGGGGTTAAATTTATTCCAATTGAGTTTGTTACGTTCCTAGGGGATTACAAACGTGCAATTCCGATCAAAAACAGAGAAAAAAATATCCGATTTTTTTTTGGAAATGTTCAAAGGGGGAGGGTATTATGACCTTTTCTCAATTTTCAACTTTGACCGCCTGTAACTTGAGAACGCCTTGACCGATTGGACTGAATTTAACTGTTTTGTCCTCTACTTGGTATCCTCTGTAACCTTCCACCATCGGAAGTTCCGTAGGTGCAATATTTTCGGAGATAGACCCCTTCGGAGGTCAATTTTTAGGCACTTTTAGAATTGCGTTTTTTGACCATTAAAAAAAACCTCTTTAGGGGTTAAATTCATTTGAATTGAGTTTGTTACATTCTTAGGGGATTGTAAACGTGCCATTCCGATCAAAAACAGAAAAAAAATGCGATATTTTTTTTTTTAAATGTTCAAGGGGTTGGGGTATTATGTCTTTATTCTCAATTCTCAATTTTGACCGCCTGTAACTTGAGAACGCCGCAACCGATTTAACTGAATTTAACTGTTTTTTCCTCTTCTTGGTGTCCTCTTTCACCTCCCACCATCGAAAGTTTCGTAGGTGTAACATTTTTGGAGATAGACCCTTTTGGAGGTCAATTTTTAGGCACTTTTACGATTGGGTTTTTTGATCATTTTTTAGAAAACCTATTTAGGGGTTAAATTCATTCGAATTCAGTTTGTTACGTTCTTAGGGGAATGCAAACGTGCCTATCCGGGCAAAAACAGCAAAAAAGTTGTCCCGAAATGTTTTAGAAAATGTTCTAGAGGGGGGGGGGGTTATGACTTTTTTCTCATTTCTCAACTTTGACCGCCTGTAACTCGAGAACGCTTTAACCAATTGGACTGAATTTAACTGTTTTTCCTCTTCTTGGTGTCCTCTGTGATCTCCCACTATCAGAAATTCCCTAGGTAGAATATTTTCGGAGATATACCCTTCCGGAAGTCATTTTTTAGCCACTTTAAAATCGCGTTTTTTGACCATTTTAGAAAAAAACCTTTTTAGGGGTTAATTTCATTCGAATTGAGTTTGTTACGTTTTTAGGGGTTGCAAACATGCCTTTTCGGTCAAAAGCAGCAAAAAAAGATTTTCCGAAACATTTTAGAAAATGTTCAAAAGATGGGGGATTATGACTTTTTTTCTCATTTCTCAACTTTGACCGCCTGTAACTTGAGAACGCCGCAACCGATTGGACTGAATTTAACTTTTTTTTCCTCTTCTTGGTGTCCTCTTTCACCTCCCACCATCGGAAGTTTCGTAGATGCAATATTTTTGGTGATAGACCCCTTCGGAGGTCAATTTTTAGGCACTTTTAGAATTGGGTTTTTTGATCATCTTTTAGAAAACCTATTTAGGGGTTAAATTCATTCGAATTCAGTTTGTTACGTTCTTAGGGGAATGCAAACGTGCCTATTCGGGCAAAAACAGCAGAAAAGTTGTCCCGAAATGTTTTAGAAAATGTTCAAGGGGGGGGGGGGGGTTATGACTTTTTTCTCATTTCTTAACTTTGACCGCCTGTAACTTGAGAACGCTTTAACCAATTGGACTGAATTTAACTGTTTTTTCCTCTTCTTGGTGTCCTATTTCACCTCCCACCATCGGAAGTTTCGTAGATGCAATATTTTTGGTGATAGACCCCTTCGGAGGTCAATTTTTAGGTACTTTTAGAATCCGGTTTTTTGACCATTCTTTAAAAAATCCTTTTTAGGGGTTAAATTCATTCGAATTCAGTTTGTTACGTTCTTAGGGGAATGCAAACGTGCCTATCCGGGCAAAAACAGCAAAAAAGTTGTCCCGAAATGTTTTAGAAAATGTTCAAGAGGGGGGGGGGGGGGGTTATGACTTTTTTCTCATTTCTCAACTTTGACCGCCTGTAACTTGGGAACCCTTTAACGAATTGGACTGAATTTAAGTGTTTTTCCTCTTCTTGGTGTCCTCTGTGATCTCCCACTATCAGAAATTTCCTAGGTAGAATATTTTCGGAGATATACCCTTCCGGAAGTCAATTTTTAGCCACTTTAAAGTCGCGTTTTTTGACCATTTTAGAAAAAAACCTCTTTAGGGGTTAATTTCATTCGAATTGAGTTTGTTACGTTTTTAGGGGTTGCAAACATGCTTTTTCGGTCAAAAGTAGCAAAAAAGATTTCCCGAAACATTTTAGAAAATGTTCAAAAGATGGGGGATTATGACTTTTTTCTCATTTCTCAACTTTGACCACCTGTAACTTGAGAACGACTCAACCGATTGAACTAAATTTAATTTTTTCCTCTTCTTGGTGTCCTGTCCCAGTTAGCAAAGTTACGTCTATCAACGTCATAATTCGACCAATATGACGTCGAAATATGACGTAGTATGACGTACTAGGACGAGAAAAAGTCATACCTTGGCGACGTCTTTCTTTGACGTCATTGTACACGCACATTTACGTGTATAATTGTCGTTATTTAACGTAACTCAAGAACGTCTTTAGGCGACGCTTTTTTGGGTTCAGAACGACATTTCAATATATAGCTCGGAATATACCCAATATGATGACTTCTAAAGACGTTCAAAATGAAATATTTTTTGATTGTAAAAAAATAGAAGAATCGACAAAAAAAAGTAAAATAGAAGAAACAAAAAATATATATTGTTCACAAAATATATATAAAACACAAACAACTATATATGGACGGACTGTTAATGTATATTTTGGTAAGTAACTATAACGAAAAGTTATTACATTTTGTGCGAACACGGAAACAACTACGAGTTGGTACAATTTCGTCAAAACACAAATAACTAAGTACCTAATAATAAATGCAATGAGTTGTGGTCATCTGTAGAGTTTAACAGTGATTTGGACACTTTTGGACCGTTCAACTTTGAAGTTAGGTCACATTTTTAAAGACGACAGACCGCCAAAAAAACGAACGTGTTTATTTTAAAGTAACCATAAGTTAATGTTATCATTTTGATTTCCCTAACGATAGCCTTAAAAAACTTCCAACAAAGTGTCATCATTAAAAAATAACCTATACCATATCAAACGGAAAATATGATTCACATTCAAAATAGTGGCGGAACAAAATCAATAAATAAAAAACAAACCAATCAAGTTTTTCTACAAACATGTTAAAAATGAAATTTTTTATCAAACGGACTAAAAGTACGTCATTTGTTCTCGCCATACGCACACCTAAAGTGGGCTTTCTAATCCTGAGACCAAAAAAAGTAGCAAAAAAGTCCTAGGCAGTAAAAGTAAAGTCAAATGTCACCGCTATTGTCATGGTGGCGCATATATAAACCATCTTATTGCCATCTTTACATTCTTGTTGAAAAAACAAAGGATAGGAATACTCTCAGAGCGCTCGAGAGCACCACCCGAAACCGTTTTTAGTCGAAATCGCATAGGTTCTCGAATTCTGTTAAATGTCGTTAGTTGTCATCATATTTATCTGTCAATGTCATTTTTATTATTTTAGTATTAATAATAATGCTATAAATTGTTAGTTTACCGTAATTTACTTCAACCACCTAAACCATTGGTTATGATTTAATACCATTAAAACCATTGAACATTGAACACCACCGTTCTAACACATTCTATTTATATACACCACTAATTGGGAAAGTACCTAAACCCGCTTAAAGAGGATGAGAGAAATTTGAAACACTGAATCACTCTGAAATAGACTTCCTGTATGTTTGAAAAAAAAATAGTATATGTTACGCGGAGTAAAAGGTCTTTTTGTGCTTCGCCCAGTTGCAAACCTCAGCTTCGCTTCGGCCCTCAATCTCTGGGCTCAGCACAAAAAGACCCACTTTTACTCCTAGTGACATAATCTACTATTTTAACACTTGCTTGTACCGTTACAAATGAGGCGCTGAAAATAAAAGGGGTATAAGTGCACTTTTAAATAAATCTGAGTTAAGTGCATAGATGCCTACCTAAAGTCATATTTGTTTGTTGTCGAGCTACAAGTGTAAAAATCTTATATATCGGAAAGCAAAAGAAATATGAACTTTAGATATCAGCGGAAGGAATGCGATGCGCAGTGGTTATTTTATGAACAAAATCAGCCACGTTTTATCACAACTGAATTAATCGATTTTTACGAGATTTTAGCTTTAAGAAAAAGTTAATAAAATGTTTAGAATGTAGTCAAAACTGCATTTTTGTTATGAATTTATTAAGTGTCGCAAGACGGTTTTTCGTCTCGGTTTAAACTCGATTTTTCGACGTCAATAAAATATAGACGTCTTGGACAAAACGTTGGTCAACATAAATTAACGTTACATCTATCCATCGATATTTACTACGTCTATTAACGTCTACAGATGACGTCATATAGCCGTCAATAATGGTCAGGTTCTACTTTGTGACCAAAGTGACGTAATTTGACGTGATAATGACGTAAATGGACCCAAGCCTGCTACCTGGGGTATGACCTCCCCCCATCGGAAGTTCCGTAGGTGCAATATTTTCGGACATAGACACCGTCGGAGGTCGACTTTTAGGCACTTTAGAATCGCGTTTTTTGACCATTTAAAAAAAAACACTTTAGAGGTTTATTTCATTCGAATTGAGTTACGTTCTTTGGTTATTGCCAACGTGCCATTCCGTTCAAAAAACGGCAAAAAATTGTCCACCAGCTTAAAAATCATACCAAGGCTTTAGAATGGTATGCTCTGTTCGAGTTTATAAAACATCTCGGGATGATATGGAAATTTTATACGTATTACACAACTTGAGAAAATTGTTTCAAACATGCAGGATCCAAATATTTCCGTTCTTTGCTTTGTTGCTCGTTACTTTTGCAGCCTGCAAGATCATCGTACTTTACATGTCAAGAGTAGGTACACAACGAAACTTTCCCATTATCTAAAACTTTCTTAATAAGCTGAATTTGTATATCAAAATTTAAATCTTTATATGAGAAAACTTTTAGATGCTTCATCTGAAACTAGAATAAATTTCGTACAGCTAACAAAATATCATATTCTCGGAAACAGTCTTGTGTACTTTTCCACGTAGCAATTATACATCATCAGGCTGCACTAAAAAGGATATTATTTGACATTATTTGTGACGTCCTACGTAAGGCTTACAAGCAATTCCTAAGAAATTTCTATTTAGCACCTGCATGTATCCCCATTACCGAAGGCGGGTGAGTTTTCAATGGGAAATTCATTTTCCTTATACACCTGATTAAATTTAAACTCAATAAAAATATGAAATTTATTCGTTAAGGATCTCCATTAAAGCAGTTTGGCGATTTTGGGATTAAAACGATTTTAATTTGCCCGTTAAATGAGATTAATGGTACTTTAGAGAGACGCGCTATTAGGAAGCATTAAAAAATTTATGACGCGCAATTTAGGGAATGAAGCGTACTTATGAAAGTACTTTCCGCCGAGTTCTAAGTTGGGACAATTTATATCCGAATGAAGAGAATGTCTGAACGTGACGCTTTGGGGTCAGATCGTGCCGAATTTGCTACGAATGTATTTTCAGGGAAAATGGCCGAACCGAGAAATACGGTTAGCTTTTTACAGGTTACGCTCAATTGGTATCAATGGTGCTTGTTCATTTAATAGAAGTTTCAGTTGGTATCGACATAATCGATACCTGCCACAGCGAAGCAGAACCTCAAGGATGTGGTCAATAACCATTTGTTTTGATTGTCGTGAACACAATAAATTATATGTCAAAGGAATCGAGTATAGAGGGCAGATCTAATAGAGAATACGCTTTATTTTATCTAAAATCGTTTCATTGCAGTGAGGGTTTTCTTTTAATCAAGAGGGCCTCGGCTTTGCTAACGACCTAAATATCAAAGTTTTATCTTATTTTTACACCCCAGTTAGAATTAATACGCAAAGTTTTTAAATCAAATCCAGGTAAATGAAAAGGGGGAGAAATCGGTGATAACAGTGATCTATATAATGAGTTATTTTTATTGGTGGGCTGTGGCTTTTTTTTTGCCCTTAAATTTAAGATATGATATTGAAATATAAATCGTACATAAAAATGGTAAATTATTTATATATGAAAAATTATGTTTTGTGGTACATATGCTTAATTCAAATGCCAATAATTTTGTCTACGTGGTGTGCTTTATTTGATAAAAACATTAATTTCAACCAAACAGCTTTCCAGGCACGTATACAAATTTTTATCCAGGACCATACTATAATAATCACATTATTCTCGTATATTCTCAAGATTAATGCTAATCTTTATTCACTTGTGAATAATGAGTTGTCTTGGTAACGAAACATGTCGTAGGCAACTGACAGCTCAAAAAATAAACTGCCCTAGACATGAAATCTGTAGTTACCACTGGTTCATTCAAATAATTATCTTATTATATTTTATATAATACTTATCCTTCTATTATTCTATATTATTAGAATGTTTTAAAACAAATATAGGCTACAGTGTCTCTTTTTCACTACAAAATGCAATTTTCACTGAAAAATAATTAAAATAGGCCATAAAATGAGATAATTTAGTGTCCATCCTCGTAGCATTGAAATGAACCTGCACGGGCGACTAGACCGTCATCTATCTGACGCACCAAACGTCGCGCCATCGATTAGCGAAACCAGTCGTGATTCGAAAATTGTGAGTTATCTTGCTGCCCCTATAACCTACCATATTTGAGGAAATCTTGGTCGTGGATAAAGTATAGTATTCAACTCGCATTAAATGAGCGTTATTCTCCCGGGCAACTTGTTTAACGACCCTCATTAAATGCTTGTTGTATTATATACTATTACCAGCAGGTATGAAATATTTCTATTTTTTTTATTTTGACTGAAAATTAGCCAACCAAATAATACAGCTGAGATCAAACAATAAGACTCATTAATACTCTACTTATAGAGGCTACTGACATATTCTTGACTTTTTTAGATATTGAGATATTTAGATTAGAAATATAGAATGATATAGAACTGTTTAAATATGGATAAAATAATAAAAAAAATACGTTTTAGACTCGATCTGAAATTTTCGGATTTTTGTCTTTTTCTTGAAAACAGTGGAAACCTCAATTTGTGTTTAGTCTTCAACAAACATAACGTTTTATTTTGATTTATTTATTTCAATAATAAGTATTAATTAATTTAGGTGACATAGTTTAGTTTCATAACATAAAAGCATTAGGTAATAATATAATGGTTGGCACGTTGGCTTCTAGATTCTTGGACCCTTGTGGTTGTTTGGCTGGTTGTTTTCTTGGGTTCTGGTCCTTTTTTTGATTAAAATAAGTTACAGCGGGTGCTTCTAACTTCGTTGTTTATTTTGACGTTTCGAGATTACAGATTTAAGATTACTACAAATACAAAATAAAATGTTGAAACATAAACGTACTTTAATCATCTCTCAATACGTTTATGTTTCAACATTTTATTTTGTATTTGTAGTAATCTTAAATCTGTAATCTCGAAACGTCAAAATAAACAACGAAGTTAGAAGCACCCGCTGTAACTTATTTTAATCAAAAAAAGGAGCAGAACCCAAGAAAACAACCAGCCGGTAATAATATATTGATAAAAGTTGTTGAGAAAAGTTAAATAGGGCTCATATAGCGTCAGAGGAGCCCCTCGCCTGCGGCTCGTGACGCAAACGTCCCCCTAAGGGAATAATGGCTATCATAAAAAGCTCGTTTAATAATATACTATTATTGTTTTATAAATCCAAAACAGCACAATTAGCGTTCTAGTTTATTGCTGGACCTTAAAACTGCGAAGTTAAGATAAATTAACCAAGCAACTTCAATAGTATATTATTAATCGAGCTTTTTATGATAGCCATTATTCCCTTAGGGGGACGTTTGCGCCCCTCGCCTGCGGCTCGTGGCGCAAGTCTCCCGTGGGAATAATGGCCATAAAAAGCGAGTATAATACTATACTTTGTCCACGGCCATTGTCTAATAATAATTACAAATTATAAAATCTATAAGTAGTGTAAATAAAATTATTGAAATGTCAAAGTGACACTCGCGTTTGACGGCAAAACCGGTACCACCAGTGCATTTTTTATGCTGCGGCGTTTGACATTACGTTGTTGCCTACTCCTACTGGTTGCCAAGGCAACATGTATAACTTAAATGGCGAGCGGGAATAATATCATTATTCCCGCTGTTTCAACTCATATATCCCTCTGACGCTATATGAGCCCTATTCAACTTTTGTCAACAAGCTGAATATCGGTATATTATGAAGTGGTCGTGAACAAAATGTTTTATTATCCTATTAATTGAATACCATTGTTTAGCATGGGAAAATAATAACTTATACTTGTTTAGAATCACTGATTCTCCTAGTCATTTAGTGTTCTGGTTATGTAGATATGTAATAACAGATCAGTATTGAAACGACACTGAGACTTTCAATGACTCAAAAAACTCTCTCTAATAAGTCACTAACTCCTTAAAACAATATGTATGTAAATAGGTGGTATGAAGAGTTATTGAGGACTAAAAGATAGAGCCATAAAAATGAAACTATCGGTCACAATTTTCGAGAGAAAAAAAGTGCAAAAGTTGCACTTCATTTGTGGACCACCCGTGATCAGTTCTATCTTCTAGAGCTTCTTTAGATGAGCATTTGAAAAGTATCTCAAATCTTCTACTGTCTTAGCTCTTATTATTAATTTTCGGGTACATCTTTATTGAACGCTATCAGATACCGCAAAGCACAATTTTATTTAATTCATTAATATCTTATTGTTCGAAGTCAATTACAATAAGACTGTGAAGGCTTTCACGGCCAGTCAAAATACAATGTGAAGTGTTTTCCGTTCTTTGAAACCGTAATCCAATGAAATTTCTTCCTGACGTTTCGTCTACAGTTGCGGCAGACATCATCAAAGGCGACGAGACAATGGGCGAAGTGTACTCCCGTGCTTCCCGACGTTTACTGATTCGACTGTGGTGCGCTCCGAGGTATTTATTCCCCCGCCGGCGCCGGCGCCAGCGCGCAGCAGTGGAGGAACTGGGGTTTTGGGTAGTAGTGGCGCTGGGTTTCGGCGCCATTGAAGTATATCGCAGAACTCCCTCCAATTCTGCATTTAGAAACGTAATTTCCTCTTTTCTGTTGAAATTGTTTTTGTGTTTTGAAGATCTCATTTGCCTCTTTCGTTAGTCTCGGATAGAAACGCTGCGATTGACATAAGGTATCCATCTCGTTGAAAAGGATGTCGTGACCTTCGGAAAGAGCGTGCTCTGCTACTGCTGACTTGTGTATTTGTTCCAGCCTGCAATCTCCTCTTGTGTTCCGTAATCCTCGTGTTGCCACTGCGTTTTGTGGTACTAATGTATACTGCGCAACAGCTGCATGGAACTCGGTAACCTTCGGGTGCCGATAGGGGATATCTGCGGTCTTTGGTCGATCTTAAGCCCTGTGGTATTGTATGAGTGTATTTAAAGGCAGTTTTAACAGGTGCTTTTCCAGTAGCCTGCCGATCCTGTCCGTTACTTTGTGGATGTATTGTCACGAGAAGAATGTGTGTTCGTATTTATGCGCAAAATTACTAATTTTGAATGTGCGTTAATTTACGCTTTAAATTTCTATTTTTTTAATGGGTATCGGGTAGACGTTACCTCCCCCGAAGGATCCTATGTTGATTTACTCACTGAATGGGGCTTTCAAAACTAGGGGGTTTATAAGTTTTGGACTCCTGGTTTGTGAGGTTAGTTCAGGTTAGTGTGGTTTCGATTTATTGTGTTGTGTTGAATGATTTGGGGAAAAAATTAGTCACTAAGTTTCCTGATATCTGAAATCTACTATTTTTATCTAATTTTAAACGTAAAATTATTTCAGTTGTTGGTAAGTTTGGTTTATCAATTTACAACCTTCGCCTTTAAACACACAGTATACTTTTGTTCTAAAAAGCAGCAGAAAGCTCAGCTTTTTTATGCCCCAGTAGTGGTCAAAATTGTTTTGTATAATTACACAAAAGTATAAGTACGCAAAAAGTAAGGTACAAAAGGGGAGGGTTTGGGAGGGAGGGGGGGAGGGGGGGGTTAATCCTTCTCTTTTTCCAAATTTTCAACTCTGGCGGCCTATAACTTTGAAACGAGTGGACCGATTGAAGGGCATCTACCGGTTTTTTGTTCTTGTTTATGTCTTCTTTGCGCTTCCACCAATCTAACTGGTTCAATGGTTTCGGATTTAGACCCTTCTGTTGTCGATTTCTAGGCACTTTTAGAATCTACTTTTTCATTACTTTTAAAAACTCACTTAGAGTGCTACTCTGATTCGTAATAAGTTTGTGAGGTTTATAGGGAATTGAAATCGCTTCATTGCTATGCAAAAAAATACAAAACTTTTTCGAAAATGTCCAAAGGAGAGAGCGGTTTTTTCTCTCCAAATTTCCAACTTTGACGGCCTATAACTCTTGAACGAGGGGATAGATTGAAGTGAATCCAACAGTTTTTTATTCTTCTCGGTGTTCTCTTTTCTCTCCCATTAATCCAATATTTTCGGGGATAAGCCCCTTCTGTGGTCGATTCTTAGACACTTTTAGGATCGACTTTTTCACTACTTTAAAAAATTCACATATAGGGCTACACTGATTTACAACACAACAGTTTTTTGTTCTCTCGATGGTCTTCTTTCCCTCCTATCAACGGAAATGCCATTTATCCAATAGTTGCAAAGATATACCCCTTAGGTACTCGATTTTAGCTTTTATACTTTTATAATCGACGTTTTGAATACGTTTAATAAACTCACTTATAGAGCTACTGACTGGTATTAAGTTTGTTGCATTCATAGACGATTGAAACAGTATTATTTCTATCGAAAACAGCAAAAAAAATATTCCAAGATTCTTTCAAAAATTTCCTAAAAGGAATACCTTCTCAGGAGAGGGTATTCCTTCTTTTTTCCTTATATCCCATTTTGACGGTCTATAACTCTTGAACGTGTGGACCGATTGGAGTGAGCCCAACAGTTGTTTGTTCTTTTCAATGTTCTCGTTTGCCTCCTACCAACAAAAGTGCCATTGGTCTAATTACTTTCGGCAATAGCCCCCTTCTGTCGTCGATTTTTAGGCCCTTCTAGAATCGACTATTTCACCACTTTTAAAAAAGTAACTTATAGGGATACACTTACTCGTTTTTAGATTGTTACGTTCATAACGGATTGTAATAGTGTCATTTCTATTAAAAACAGCAAAAAAAAGTCCAAACTTTTTTCGAGAATGTCCAAAGGGGAAGGGGGAGGTATTCCTTCTTTTTTTCACATTTCCAAGTTTGACAGCTTGTAACTCTGAAACGAGTGGACCGATTACAAAGAATCCAACATTTTTTCGTTCTCTCAACAAAAGTGCCATTGGTGCAATTACTTTCGGCGATAGCCCCCTTCTGTCGTCGATTGTCTTTTTCACCACTTTTCGAAAAGTAACTTACACTGACTCGTTTTAAGTTTGTTACGTTCATAAGGGACTGTAATAGTCTAATTTCTATTAAAAACAGCAAAAAATAATTTCCAAATATTTTTCGAAAATGTCCAAAGGTGAAGGAGGAGGTATTCCTTCTTTTTTTCACATTTCCAACTTTGAGAGCTTGTAACTCTGGAACGAGTGGACCGATTGCAATGAATCCAACATTTTTTTGTTCTCCTCAATGTTCTCTTTCGCCTCCCACCAACCCATTGGTCCAATAGTTTCGGAGATAGACCTACTTGTATAATCGACTTTTTCGCCACTATTAAAAAACTCTCTTATAGGGCTAGGGCTAAGGCGCGAGGGGTAAACCGCTGACTGAAATTTATACACTAACTTCAAATTACAATAGTAATCACTTCATGAAGTCCAAGTAAAATTTAAGGACTTTATTGGACTTCAAAAAGACTTCACTGGACTTCAAAGAATTTCACACGACTTTAAAGAACTTCAGGGGAAATAAATCTGTAGCAAGGTTTAATTTATTATGTTTTAATGTTTTTACACTTTAACTGAGTTTAGAAATATCATTGGTCAGAATGCATGTGGCTCTTTTTCAGCCACTTTAAGACATTCTTCCGATATTTTTTGTATTTGTAAACGGAATTCTCTTGTATTGTATAATTCTCTGATTTTTGAAATCTGAATAAAATTAATGAAGAAACTATTATAAAGTCAATCAAACTTGTGTCAACACGTTTCATGTTGGGTTAAGACCGCCTCATAGAAGTGAGGAAACTGAATTACCCTAACTACTTTAAGAAAATTTCTAATTTTTTGGACCTTTGGACCTTTTGGATTTTTTAAAGTTTTGGACTCCTGGTTTTATTTTTCTGTTTTGTTTCGTTGGCCCGGTGTTGGTTGCTTGGCTTACGTGCACCAGCTGGATTTTAACGACAATTTTGGTTTTATGTACTGCTGTATAATAATGATTCACTTCATGAATTTAGCAAAAACTATTATTTGCTCCGAACATTACAAAAGAATAACACGACGTAAAAATACTTGGGAAAAGCGAACGATTGTAGCTCCGACTCGCCTGCCTGCTGCCCACCCACTGCTATTTTTATCTAGGGATGCACGATACGATCCGATTTTCGGGAATATCGATACTTCACCTCTCGATACCGGATACTTTGTATCGATACTGTAAAGGCGATACGTTCAAAGTATCGAGACGATTTGTTCGGTATCGATACTTCGATACTTTGTATAGCGCCCTCCTGTGATCAATAAAAAAAATACTAATTTTTTTTATTGTAACTGTAAGGACATTTTTGGCATATCTGTTTGTTGCATATTTTTACGATGTACATCTTTTTTGAAATATAAGTTTTTATTTGTGTTTTTGTGTTGACTTACGTTACTGGTTATTGTTTTATGTTATTAATTTAAGTGACTGTCCAACGATAATGTTATAAAGTGTTAGTTGAATGGCCGGCATTCATTTAAAAAATGATGAATATTCGAAGCAATTTCATAGACTAGATTACATGGAAAGTTTATATAATAATAGTTTTTTTGAAAGTAATTTTTTTTTCAAATGAATACATTTGTTTCGTCAACCCTGTAGGGATTTCTTTTTTTTAATTATTAGTGGAGACTGGGAGGGTTGGCCATAGTTATGAGTTTTTTACCACAACCATGTAAAAAACATGTTATTTTTTATTTCCATTATTGCCACAGGTAATGTTGTATTTTAAAAACGTAATTGTGGAGATGATTTGATTTAAAAGCAAGAAATATATCCAATTATCCATTTTGTTGCCATAAATGTCATTTAACACAAACCTCCTTGTCTATGAGAGACTTTGCCATACATATGGGAGCCTTAGCCTTGCATTTGGGAGCCTTGACCATGCATTTGTAAGCCTTGGCTATTCAAATATTGACACATTCAACAGTTCTATATTTTATGAGAAAGTATTTTTATTTAAACTAAGATGAAATGTAATCTATCTCCGGAAATATTGCACCTACGGAACTTCCGATGGTGGGAGGTGAGAGAGGACATCAAGAAGAGGAGAACACAGGTGGATTCACTGTAATCGGTCCAGGCGTTCCCAAGTTACAGGCGGTCAAAGTTGAGAAGTGAGGAAAAAGTCGTAATACACCCCCCTTTGGAGATTTTCAAAAAAAAAATCGGATTTTTTGTTTGCTGTTTTTGATCGGAATGGCACGTTTGCAATCCCCTGAGAACATAACAAACTCAATTCGAATGGAATTAACTTCTAAAGAGGTTTTTTTAAAAATGGTCCAAAAACGCGATTTTAAAAGTGCCTAAAAATCGACCTCCGAAGGGGTCTATCTCCAGAAATATTGCACCTACGGAACTTTCGATGGTGGGAGGTGAAAGAGGACATCAAGAATAGGATAACACAGTTGGATATTGACACATTCAACAGTTCTATATTTTATGAGAATGTATTTTTATTTAAACTAAGATGAAATGTAACAGATACAAAGTCGCATAAAAACTACATAAAACTTATGGTGAACAATCTAACGAACATTTTTATAAGGTAAAAAATCAAAATCAAAAGATATCTTTAAAACCGCACGCTCAGTTCCACCTTTTGACAAAGGTTGGGGTAACTTGGTCATATCATCTAATGACACTGTTTGTTGCTTTATCGTCCTTTTCTGGGTAAATGAACAAATAGTTACTTTCAAGCCGTCTTAAAAAAATAACTTCATATTCCGATAATGGAAGTTTTGATGTAACTTTACCCACATAGTGATATACATTGGTTTTTGTGGCAAACCTAACTAATGTAAAATCACCCACGTCTATTTTTTCCGCTTCATAGTCATCAAACACTTCAGGGTCCATATCTTCATCACTATTTACACACATTTTTAATTCATCTTCCTCTTCACTTGAAGAAGACTGCAACACCTTCCTCTTCACTTGTTTCACACTTTGGCCTGACTTTTGGTTGTTTTTTCTTCTCTTTTCTATCCATTCTTTCTTTATATTCTTCTTCTATAGTGATCGTATTGAGAGTCTTTGTTAATATAACTGAGCTGCGTTTCCTTCCACCTCTCCCAGCTTTCCGGGGACCTGCTTTTGGGAAGGGACGAATATGTTCTGGCAGGACACAACCTGTTGGTGATGTGACCATTGATTTTATTGTATTGTCATTAAAGGTTGGGTGATTTAAACCTTCATTAGGGGTCTTAAAAAATCTGTTGTCGGAAGAGGTAGATGGTAGCGATACGGAATTTGCAATAGACAATGATCCTGTTCCCTGGCCATTTCCATCATGTAGAACTTGAACTTCAGGACCCTCTGGTAACAGTCTATCAGATACATAAGCACCTAAAAAGTCTGATTCTCGAAACTTGTCTGAATCAAATGGGTGCATGAAAAACCTTTTTGAATATTAAGGGGTGTAAATGCCTTAGGGAAAGCTTTTCCAACAACTTCCGGTATATCTTGAATTTTAATAGTTTGGCCAGGATGATTTACCATAAAGTCATCAGCTGGTTGGTTATAAAATGTTTTAAATGGTCCGAATACAGCTCTAGTACCTGAAGTTTATGGCTAGTGTGTGGTGGAAGGGTAAGCATAGTTATGCCATTTTCTTTGCACATGTTTATACCACTTGGGGTAATATG
This sequence comes from Taphrorychus bicolor, assembly GCA_951812265.1. Taxonomy (NCBI): domain Eukaryota; kingdom Metazoa; phylum Arthropoda; class Insecta; order Coleoptera; family Curculionidae; genus Taphrorychus; species Taphrorychus bicolor. Next base: position 5,487,002 of record OX638302.1, on the reverse strand, counting down.
GCTATCGTGGTTGTCAAGGATTATTAAAACTGGATTCTCCTTTGAGGCTTTACTAAACTTGATAAAATGCTCTAAGTATTTGTCAAAATTTTCGCGCCTCATCTATCCACTTGGATGAGTAACAGCTCGAAAACCAGGTGGAGCTCCTTTTGTCATGACATCTGTTATACGTTGACCAGGGGAAAATGTTGGTATAAATGAACCAACAGCCGAAATAGCACAACATATCGTCACTAATGTACCTCGTTCTCCAGAAGTCACTTTGGCTACTTGTTTTTCGCCTTTTACAGATATAATTTTGCCAGGCTTATGCACTGTAGTGATTCCACTTTCATCTATGTTGTAGATTAATTCAGGACCAAAATTGTGCATCGTAAAAACTTCTCTCATATTTGCGTAAAATTTGTCCACATTTGCCTTATTGAATGCTGTAGAACGGCCCAAGCTAGTTGACTCAGGATTTCTCAAGGATAATTTTGCATGCCTGCTCATGAATCATCTAAGCCAGTCATAACCTGCTGACTTCCTTTCTAACCAACTTGGAGGAATTTTCAATTTATTCAAAATAGCAAATTCATAAACAAACAACCTCATAGTTTTGGGAGTTAAACCGTAGTGCAGTTTTGATAAAGTAACTAAGTATTTCTCTAGAAGAGACTCCATCTCATCTGTTAGTATTTGTCCCGTATTATACTTTGGGGTTAATGATAAGTTTTGTTCGTCCTTACCACATTCCTGAAACTTTTTTACATATCTTTCTAATGTCTTTTTGAAAAATGGAATTTTATAGATGATGCTCTTACACTACTGCCATCTTCTACCACACTTTTAATTGCAAGTCGCATTCTTTCTGGAGAATTTCTTTTCCGCTGGTGCCCTTCTCTGAGTTTGTAAAGGGCATACTGAAAAATATATTTATTTTGTTAAATTATTTCCAAAAAGGGAGAGTTGGCCATATGGCCACAGCTCCCCTATTGCAATTGGGCAAATCTCCCAAACAACAACAATGTATACATTTTAGAAAATTTAAATATATATAAAATGTATAATAAAATGTAAATTTTATTATACTAGTTGAAAGAGCATTTAATTCTCTACAAAAACTTACAACATGAACTTACTTTAATTCGTCGCCTTTCCCGGAAACAGCTTACAAAACACGTAACAGAATACGCAGCACACAGACAGAAAACAAGTCCACCTGCAACTCCGACATAATTCAAACTGACATTGAGGGGAAACACACAACGAATTTATTGGGATTGAGGACAAAATCTATCCTGTAAGGGGCGCCACAGTCTCCCCTAAATACTAGTAAATTCCTTTTATCTATGCCCCGATTTCCGTACTTTGTTTCTAATTCGTAGACGTTGGATGACGGATCGAAATAGTATCGATACTACGGGTATAGATTTGAAAGCAAACGATTTTTCCCTGAATCGATACTTTCGAAAACGATCCGGATCGATACGAAATATCGATACTCTTCAAAAGATCGTGCATCCCTATTTTTATCTTCGTTACCACCACGGCGCAGAGGTCGCGCGCTAGTAACCGCCACGTAAACAACACAAAGCGGGGTTGCCAATGCTACATGGAATTCCGATACTAAACAACTGCCATTACAGTCTATATATACTTAGGTGACGTTCTTCACTGACTGAAAAAGGTAAGCTGTGTTCCCTCCCGTGGCAGAATACATTCTAATATGTAACTGCCTTAACTCTACATTGCGGTTATGGGGCGCCATTCAATTACTGAGTGTAGTACAAATAATGCACCTCTTCTTTATTCGAAAATGGCCGACGTTTCGACTATTTATTTAGTCTTCTTCATGGCTATTCTCACTTAGAGAGGGTTAAAAATCTATTCATGATGGTTAAAATAGAAAACTCCATTCGATTGTTCGGTGACCCTGGTATCTTAGGCTCGACCAACTACACGTCCGCCACCGAACAATCGAATGGAGTTTGCTATTTTAACCATCATGAATAGATTTTTAACTGACTACCCTCTCTAAGTGAGAATAACCATGAAGAAGACTAAATAAATAGTCGAAACGTCGGCCATTTTCGAATAAAGAAGAGGTGCATTATTTGTCCCAATCCTGCTAACTTCACCAACAACTTACAACTTACGGACGCTAATTACACCAATTAATTACCACCTCAAGTAGCGTTTCCTTTTTTGTCGGTTGCTTGTGGAAATTGTCCATGTCATTTTTATTTTTATTGCTAATCATACTTATTTATTTATTTTTGTATTATAAGGCACAGTTTTATGAAATGTTGGCGATTTCGAGAAAGTGAAGTGGCTATTTGTCCTACACCTGCGACCCTTTTTATAGGTCTATCTTTTTTCTATCTAATTATTGATAGGACGCAAAGCGCAATATGATAAAATGACTAATACGAAAACAGACACTGTTACAACAAATGGGTCTTACCTAATTTAACTGTAGAGGAGGACCGTATCGAGGAAAATATCGTCTAATTGATAGCTAATAGTAGAACTGCTTGTGTCTTTCTGAATTTTCAAATTTTCAAAAGAGACATTTCTCTGAGTTTCCAAATTTTCAGAAAACTGATACTAAGAGAGAAAACAAAGGATTTATCCTCAGAAAATATCTTTTAACTCACGCTATTAGCAGAGTTGTTTTTATCCTTCTGGGTTTCCAAATTTTTAGAAGAAGAACTGATTTTGCTTCGGAAAATATCGTCAAATTGATAGCTAAGAGTAGAACTGTCTGTGTCCTGAGTTTTTAAACTTTTAAAAGAGACATTTTCTGAGGTTTCAATTTTTGAGAAAAATGATACCAAAAGAGAAAACAAAGTATTTAGCCTCAGACAATATCTTTTAACTCACGCTAGAAGCAGAACTCTTTTAATCCTTCTGAGTTTCCAAATTTTTAGAAGAAAAATCCTTCTAATTCCAAATTTTCAAAAAACTCTTACCAAGACAGGAAACAAAGGATTTAGTCTCAGAAAATATCTTTTAACTCACGCTAGGAGCAGAACTATTTGCTCCTAGCGTGAGTAACTGTTTGAGTCCTTCTGAGTTTCTAAATGTCTAGAAGAAACATACTTCGGAGTTTCCAAATTTTGATAGAACTCTTACCAAGAGAGAAAAAAAAAAGATTTAGCCCCAGAAAATAACGTCTAACTCCCGCTAAGAGCAGGAATGTTTGAATCCTTCTGAGTTTCCAATTTTTAGAAGAGATTCTTCTCAGTTTTCAAATTTTGTGATCGTGATACCAAGAGAAAAAATAACTGATTTTGCCTCGAAAAATATCGTCTAATTGACAGCTAACAGGAGCACTGCTTGATAACGTAGTTTTTAAACTATAAACGAGTTTTTAAATTAAAAAAAAAAGACATTATTCTGAGTTTTAAAATTTTGAGCAAAATGACACCACGAGAGACAACAAAGGATTTAGCCTCAGAAAATATCTTTTAACCCACGCTAGGGTCAGAACTGTTTGAATCCTTCTGAGTCTCAAAATTTTTAGAAGAAAAATTATTATGAATTTCCATATTTTGAGAAAACTCTTAGCAAGAGAGAAAACCAACAATTTAGCCTCAGAAAATAACTTCTAGCTCACGCTAAGAGCAGAAATGTTTGAGTCCTTCTGAGTTTCCAAATTTTTAGAAGAGAGATTCTTCTCAGTTTCTAAATTTTGTGATAGGGATACCAAGAGAAAAGCCACTGATTTTTCATCGTAAAATATCGTCTAATTGATAGCTAAGAGTAGAACTACTTGAGTCCTGAGTTTTTAAATTTTCAAAACGTACATTTTTCTGAGTTTTCAAATTTTGAGAAAACTGATGCCAAGAGAGAAAACAAAGAACTTAGCCCCAAAAAATAACGTCTAACTCACTCTAGGAGCAGAACTGTTGGAATCCTTCTGAGTTTCACAATTTTTAGAAGAAAAATCCTTTCGAGTTTCTAAATTTTGAGAAAACTCCTACCAAGAGAGAAGACAAAGGATTCAGCCACAGAAAATAACGTCTAACTCAGGCTAAGAGCAGAACTGTTTGAATCCTTCTGAGTTTCCAGATTTTTGGAACAGAGATTCTTCTTAGTTTTCAAATGTTGTGATAGTGATACCAAAAGAAAAAACAACTAGCGTTTCCTTTTTTGTCGGTTGCTTGTGGAAATTGTCCATGTCATTTTTATTTTTAATGCTAATCATACTTATTTATTTATTTTTGTATTATAAGGCACAGTTTTATGGAGGGGAAAGAATGTATAAGATGCACCAAATGCGTGGTGCTTTTCTCCTGTTAATTTTCCTGTATATTTAAAGTTCATTGTGCCTATTGTTTTTTTTTTTGTCATACGTATGTTGTTATTGTAGCCCTGAGGAAGACCTAAAAATAAAGGTAGAAATGTTGGCGATTTTGAGAAAGTGAAGTGACTATTTGTCCTACACCTGCAACCCTTTTTATAGGTCTATATTTTTTCTATCTAATTATTGATAGGACGCAAAGCGCAATATGATAAAATGACTAATACGAAAACAGACACTGTTACAACAAATGGGTCTTACCTAATTTAACTGTAGAGGAGGACCGTATCGAGGAAAATATCGTCTAATTGATAGCTAATAGTAGAACTGCTTGTGTCTTTCTGAATTTTCAAATTTTCAAAAGAGACATTTCTCTGAGTTTCCAAATTTTCAGAAAACTGATACTAAGAGAGAAAACAAAGGATTTATCCTCAGAAAATATCTTTTAACTCACGCTATTAGCAGAATTGTTTTTATCCTTCTGGGTTTCCAAATTTTTACAAGAAGAACTGATTTTGCTTCGGAAAATATCGTCAAATTGATAGCTAAGAGTAGAACTGTCTGTGTCCTGAGTTTTTAAACTTTTAAAAGAGACATTTTCTGAGTTTTTAATTTTTGAGAAAAATGATACCAAAAGAGAAAACAAAGTATTTAGCCTCAGACAATATCTTTTAACTCACGCTAGAAGCAGAACTCTTTTAATCCTTCTGAGTTTCCAAATTTTTAGAAGAAAAATCCTTCTAATTCCAAATTTTCAAAAAATCTCTTACCAAGACAGGAAACAAAGGATTTCGTCTCAGAAAATATCTTTTAACTCACGCTAGGAGCAGAACTGTTTGCTCCTAGCGTGAGTAACTGTTTGAGTCCTTCTGAGTTTCTAAATGTCTAGAAGAAACATACTTCGGAGTTTCCAAATTTTGATAGAACTCTTACCCAGAGAGAAAAAAAAAGATTTAGCCCCAGAAAATAACGTCTAACTCCCGCTAAGAGCAGGAATGTTTGAATCCTTCTGAGTTTCCAATTTTTAGAAGAGATTCTTCTCAGTTTTCAAATTTTGTGATCGTGATACCAAGAGAAAAATTAACTGATTTTGCCTCGAAAAATATCGTCTAGTTGACAGCTAACAGGAGCACTGCTTGATAACGTAGTTTTTAAACTATAAACGAGTTTTTAAATTAAAAAAAAAGACATTATTCTGAGTTTTCAAATTTTGAGCAAAATGACACCACGAGAGACAACAAAGGATTTCGCCTCAGAAAATATCTTTTAACTCACGCTAGGGTCAGAACTGTTTGAATCCTTCTGAGTCTCAGAATTTTTAGAACAAAAATTATTATGAATTTCCATATTTTGAGGAAACTCTTAGCAAGAGAGAAAACCAACAATTTAGCCTCAGAAAATAACGTCTAGCTCACGCTAAGAGCAGAAATGTTTGAGTCCTTCTGAGTTTCCAAATTTTTAGAAGAGAGATTCTTGCCAGTTTTTAAATTTTGTGATAGGGATACCAAGAGAAAAGCCACTGATTTTTCATCGTAAAATATCGTCTAATTGATAGCTAAGAGTAGAACTACTTGAGTCCTGAGTTTTTAAATTTTCAAAACGGACATTTTTCTGAGTTTCCAAATGTTGAGAAAACTGATGCCAAGAGAGAAAACAAAGAACTTAGCCCCAAAAAATAACGTCTAACTCACTCTAGGAGCAGAACTGTTTGAATCCTTCTGAGTTTCACAATTTTTAGAAGAAAAATCCTTTCGAGTTTCCAAATTTTGAGAAAACTCCTACCAAGAGAGAAGACAAAGGATTCAGCCACAGAAAATAACGTCTAACTCAGGCTAAGAGCAGAACTGTTTGAATCCTTCTGAGTTTCCAGATTTTTGGAACAGAGATTCTTCTTAGTTTTCAAATATTGTGATAGTGATACCAAAAGAAAAAAAAACTGATTTTGCCTCGGAAAATATCGTCTAATTGATAGCTAATAGTAGCGTTTCCTTTTTTGTCGGTTGCTTGTGGAAATTGTGCATGTCATTTTTATTTTTATTGCTAATCATACTTATTTATTTATTTTTGTATTATAAGGCACAGTTTTATGGAGGGGAAAGTATGTATAAGATGCACCAATTGCGTGGTGCTTTTCTTCTGTTAATTTTCCTGTATATTTAAAGTTCATTGTGCTTATTGTTTTTTTGTCATACGTATGTTGTTATTGTAGCCCTGAGGAAGACCTAAAAATAAAGGTAGAAATGTTGGCGATTTCGAGAAAGTGAAGTGGCTATTTGTCCTACACCTGCGACCCTTTTTATAGGTCTATCTTTTTTCTATCTAATTATTGATAGGACGCAAAGCGCAATATGATAAAATGACTAATACGAAAACAGACACTGTTACAACAAATGGGTCTTACCTAATTTAACTGTAGAGGAGGACCGTATCGTGCCAACCAATTTAACGTACTTCAGAGTTACTGGGCGTCCTAGGAGTACCCGTGGCTTCCTTTAGGGCAACAAGGGTCGTTCTTCCTTGTACTGGGAAGATAACAAATTTGAGAAAAACACTTAATTACTCTTCGACGGGTGGTCGTTCGTTTATCTGACCTAACGCCCCCAAAGAAATCAACCCGAACTTCAAATCTTGGAGTCTTGCCTACGTGCAAGCCACCGAGCAAGTCCCCAAACTAGACTCCATTCGTGAGACCCCAAAAACAACTCCTTTTTCTACTTCTAAACAATGGGCTGGTACCTGATGGTGGTCGTTCGTCCTTCCGGCGTAATGTCGACTTCCGACCAGCTCCAACGCGGCTCCCCGCACCAACTCCTCGTGAGTCCCCCCAAACCCGGACTCTTTTCGTGAGCACACGGACCTGAACTAACACTCGCCTTTCTCTTTTAAAAACGCTCGTGCTAACTTTCTTTATTGTCAGCACATTTTTCCCAAACGATTGCAACCTTCTTTTCCATAACGTCAATGAGGGATTCGATGTACCCACATGTTGAACAATTTGCAACAATTGTAAAACAATTTTAATTTTTAAATTTGGGTCAACTAGTGCTTGCAACTAATGCTGCAATTTTATGTCTTTTTGCTTCTTTGTGACAGTACTGGGTGTTTATTATAAAACTTCATCTAGCAGGCAATGAAATTTTGACAGAAAAGGATGGACGGTTAAAGAACCAATCGACCTCCTGGCTTACGTATCGAATTCGCAGTTTGGTCTCTTATTTGCCGTTGCCAACGCCTTGGCCTCGAACATTTGCGTAAAATAGTTGGCTATTACTGGGCTAAGGGCTGCCCATAGCTACACCATCAGTTTGTTCATAAACATCTTCCTTCCATTGAAAATATGTACTGGTTAAGCAATGTTGGTCAATATCTTGTGGAAATTCCTGGTTAATATGTTCCGTGGCTACTTTAGTGGGTGGAGAACGAAACAGCATCGAAACTAACGAGAATTTCTCCTGGAGAAAGAGTCAAAGAATGCAGATTTTCGACGAAATCAGTCAACAAGTCTTTTATAAAGCTGTCAGTATTTAAGGTTGCAGCAGTTTTGTGCAACTTAAAATAGGAAATACTGACTTTTTTTGTGAGATGTTTCGCCATTTCGTAGGTCAGGCTTCCTATAGTGCTCACGAAGGGTCTGATTGGTCTCATCCGGTTTATGGATCGTTGGCAAACCGTGCAGCTTTGGTGGCAAGGCTTCTGATTTTTTAAGCTTAGTCATTTCATCCGATGCCAGGTCCTTGATTAAATTATTGGTCCTCAAAGTCCGGGCGGTTGGATCACGAGTTAGCTTCTTGTTGGTGGTGAGATCTAAGAGTATCCTCGATGTTGACATTACTACTGTTGCGTTTCCTGTATCTGCTGGTAAAATGAGAATATCCTTGTCTTCGTTTAAGGCTTTCAAAGTTATCCTTTCTGCTAAGATGAGATTGCTTTTTGGTCGGTTTGCTCGTTGTAGAATTGGTGACTGCCGGTTTCCGCTCTCCACGTTTACAAAAATTTGACTCGTTAGGCCTTAAGAATCCCATTAATATCTGGTAAAGTATCTCGTGCTCACCTAAAAAAGGACTCGACGCAACAAAAGCCCTGAATGAGGCTCACAAAGGGCGACCGCTCAAGGCAATAAAGTAATTTAATATAAAACTCATGAAACGCCCATTTTTCCATTTTCTGTTTTAAGGGAACAAAGCTGTAAATTTCATCCAGCTGGGGCACACGATGCTTAATTGTTTAGCTTCCTTCGTCGAGTATGGGGGAGGTTAATCTGAACACATTACGGCTTGATAACGTCTAATGCATCAGGCTCGATAAATTTATGCAACCTCGAAGCAGGAACAATCTGAGCTAACTGAATTCGAAGGAAATGCGAATTTTTCATTCTGCCATTATAAGGGAAAGGCAACAGGTTCACGGGCAAACAATTTCGGCAGAATCGTAATTAAAACAAGGTCATAAAATTACGAAACTGTATATTTATTCAAGCAAATCCGACAAATAATTAGAGGCATCAATTACACTCATTGCCAGTTCAGTTGTTTTGATTAAGGAAATTTGTCTAGCAGTTAATGATTGATTGCTAATTACTCGTCCCCTTGACTACCTCTTCGCTTCCGACTGAAGTATTTATCGTTTTATGGTACGTGCACTCTTCCAGAGTAGAAAAAAAGTAATTTGAACTTTTCGCAACGGTCCAGGACTGGTATGTTGTCTGAAAACCCCTAGAGAAATTTCGATTACTTTCGAAATTGCTATCAAACAGATCAAAGCAACAATGGGAATGGCGTCGATCACAATTGATGGCTGCAATTTTATCCAGCAGACGTGGAACTCACCTTGTCAATAAGCATTTACTTTAGTGCCAAAAACGCTTTTGATTCGCGTATTCGCCTATACGCTGCTATATTTGATGTGGATTGCTTTTGAGGCACAAAGCCCGTTTGTTGATCCATACCAATTACACATTTAAATGAAGTGCACTACTAGTTAACGGACTATTAAACCTTTGAACTTTGTGTTGAGAAACGAAAGCGTGTCAAGTGGCGGTAAATTTCAATTTTCAAGTTCAGTCCTTACTGCACGGCTGTGTGTATAGGTGCACGAAACTCGTGAACGATCCATTGTAATGTTGTTAGCGAGTTCTTAGAGAGTAGATCGACTATAATGGGGAGCTTGAAATTATTACTCTGAAAATAGCGAGGCCTGTGAGCTATTTTAATAAACTACAGTTACGCCTCAGGTGGAATCCATTTTCGACAAGTTTTCGCAGCTCGTGGTTAATCGATGAAAAGTGGTAGATGGGTCCGATTGAAAACAAAGTTTTAAAGTTCCTCTTACACCATAATATTTTCTTGCTTACAATATACCAAAGTTATAAAGTATATTATTACGACCCGAACATCAACTTTAAATCCGAGCTTAACTCACGCTGGGAGCAAAACTGTTAGGCTTCAGGCTAAGCGCAGAACTGTTTGAATCCTTCTGAGTATCCAGATTTTTGGAACAGAGATTCTTCTTAGTTTTCAAATGTTGTGATAGTGATACCAAAAGAGAAAACAACTGATTTTGCCTCGGCAAATTTCTCTGAGTTTTCAAATTTTGAGCAAAATGCCACCAAGAGAGACAACAAAGGATTTAGCCTCAGACAATATCTTTTAACTCACGCTAGGAGCAGAACTGTTTGAATCCTTCTGAGTTTCAAAATTTTTAGAAGAAAAATCATTATGAGTTTCCAAATTTTGAGATAACTTTTACCAAGAGAGAAAACAAAAATTTAGTTTCAGAAAATAACGTCTAACACACGCTAATAGCAGAACCATTTGAATTCTTCTGAGTTTCCTAATTTTGAGAAAACTCTTGCCAAGAGAGAAAACAAATAATTTAGCCACAGAAAATAACGTCTAACTCACGCTAAGAGCAGAAATGTTCGAGTCCTTCTGAGTTTCCAAATTTTTAGAAGAGAGATTCTTCTCAGTTTCTAAATTTTGTGATAGGGATACCAAGAGAAAAGCAACTGAGGGCAACTAGGAGCAGAACTGTTTGCTCCTAGCGTGAGTAACTGTTTGAGTCCTTCTGAGTTTTTAAATGTCTAGAAGAAACATACTTCGGAGTTTCCAAATTTTGATAGAACTCTTACCAAGAGAGAAAAAAAAAGATTTAGCCCCATAAAATAACGTCTAACTCACGCTAAGAGCAGGAATGTTTGAATTCTTCTGAGTTTCCAAATTTTTAGAAGAGATTCTTCTCAGTTTTCAAATTTTGTGATAGTGATAACAAGAGAAAGAAATAACTGATTTTGCCTCGAAAAATATCGTCTGGTTGACAGCTAAGAGGAGTACCGCTTGAGTTCTTTTGAGTTTTTAAATGTTTAAAAGAGACATTTTTCTGAGTTTTCAAATTTTGAGCAAAATGCCACCAAGAGAGACAACAAAGGATTTAGCCTCAGAAAATATCTTTTAACTCACGCTAGGAGCAGAACTGTTTGAATCCTTCTGAGTTTCAAAATTTTTAGAAGAAAAATCATTATGAGTTTCCAAATTTTGAGATAACTTTTACCAAGAGAGGAACCAAAAATTTTGTTTCAGAAAATAACGTCTAACACACGCTAATACCAGAACTATTTGAATTCTTCTGAGTTCCCAAATTTTAGAAAGAAAATCCTTCTGAGTTTTCAAATTTTGAGAAAATTCAAGCTAAGAGCAGAATTGTTTGAGTCCTTCTGAGTTTTCAAATTTTTAGAAAAGAAATTCTTCTTAGTTTTTAATTTTTGTGATTGTGATACCAAGAGAAAAAATAACTGATTTTGCCTCGAAAAATATCGTCTAGTTGACAGCTAACAGGAGCACTGCTTGATAACGTAGTTTTTAAACTATAAACGAGTTTTTAAATTTAAAAAAAAGACATTTTTCTGAGTTTTCAAATTTTGAGCCAAATGACACCACGAGAGACAACAAAGGATTTCGCCTCCGAAAATATCTTTTAACTCACGCTAGGATCAGAACTGTTTGAATCCTTCTGAGTTTCAAAATTTTTAGAAGAAAAATTATTATGAATTTCCATATTTTGAGAAAACTCTTAGCAAGAGAGAAAACAAAAATTTAGCCTCAGAAAATAACGTCTAGCTCACGCTAAGAGCAGAAATGTTTGAGTCCTTCTGAGTTTCCAAATTTTTAGAAGAGATATTTTTCTCAGTTTCTAAATTTTGTGATAGGGATACCAAGAGAAAAGCAACTGAGGGCAACTAGGAGCAGAACTGTTTGCTCCTAGCGTGAGTAAGTGTTTGAGTCCTTCTGAGTTTCAAAATGTCTAGAAGAAACATACTTCGGAGTTTCCAAATTTTGATAGAACTCTTACCAACAGAGAAAAAAAAAAGATTTAGCCCCATAAAATAACGTCTAACTCACGCTAAGAGCAGGAATGTTTGAATTCTTCTGAGTTTCCAAATTTTTAGAAGAGATTCTTCTCAGTTTTCAAATTTTGTGATAGTGATAACAAGAGAAAGAAATAACTGATTTTGCCCCGAAAAATATCGTCTAGTTGACAGCTAAGAGGAGCACCGCTTGAGTTCTTCTGAGTTTTTAAATTTTTAAAAGAGACATTTTTCTGAGTTTTCAAATTTTGAGCAAAATGCCACCAAGAGAGACAACAAAGGATTTAGCCTCAGAAAATATCTTTTAACTCACGCTAGGAGCAGAACTGTTTGAATCCTCATGAGTTTCAAAATTTTTAGAAGAAAAATCATTATGAGTTTCCAAATTTTGAGATAACTTTTACCAAGAGAGAAAACAAAAATTTAGTTTCAGAAAATAACCTCTAACACACGCTAATAGCAGAACTATTTGAATTCTTCTGAGTTCCCAAATTTTAGAAAGAAAATCCTTCTGAGTTTCCTAATTTTGAGAAAACTCTTGCCAAGAGAGAAAACAAATAATTTAGCCTCAGAAAATAACGTCTAACTCACGGTAAGAGCAGAAATGTTCAAGTCCTTCTGAGTTTCCAAATTTTTAGAAGAGAGATTCTTCTCAGTTTCTAAATTTTGTGATAGGGATACCAAGAGAAAAGCAACTGAGGGCAACTAGGAGCAGAACTGTTTGCTCCTAGCGTGAGTAACTGTTTGATTCCTTCTGAGTTTCTAAATGTCTAGAAGAAACATACTTCGGAGTTTCCAAATTTTGATAGAACTCTTACCAAGAGAGAAAAAAAAGATTTAGCCCCAGAAAATAACGCCTAACTCACGCTAAGAGCGGAAATGTGCGAATCCTTCTGAGTTTCCAATTTTTAGAAGAGATTCTTCTCAGTTTTAAAATTTTGTGATCGTAATACCAAGAGAAAAAATAACTGATTTTGCCTCGAAAAATATCGTCTAGTTGACAGCTAAGAGGAGCACTGCTTGATAACGTAGTTTTTAAACTATAAACGAGTTTTTTAATTTAAAAAAAGACATTTTTCTGAGTTTTCAAATTTTGAGCAAAATGACACCACGAGAGACAACAAAGGATTTTGCCTCAGAAAATATCTTTTAACTCACGCTAGGGTCAGAACTGTTTGAATCCTTCTGAGTTTCAACATTTTTAGAAGAAAAATCATTATGAGTTTCCAAATTTTGAGATAACTTTTACCAAGAGAGAAAGCAAAAATTTAGTTTCAGAAAATAACGTCTAACACACGCTAATAGCAGAACTATTTGAATTCTTCTGAGTTCCCAAATTTTAGAAAGAAAATCCTTCTGAGTTTCCTAATTTTGAGAAAACTCTTGCCAAGAGAGAAAACAAATAATTTAGCCTCAGAAAATAACGTCTAACTCACGGTAAGAGCAGAAATGTTCGAGTCCTTCTGAGTTTCCAAATTTTTAGAAGAGAGATTCTTCTCAGTTTCTAAATTTTGTGATAGGGATACCAAGAGAAAAGCAACTGACGGCAACTAGGAGCAGAACTGTTTGCTCCTAGCATGAGTAACTGTTTGATTCCTTCTGAGTTTCTAAATGTCTAGAAGAAACATACTTCGGAGTTTCCAAATTTTGATAGAACTCTTACCAAGAGAGAAAAAAAAAGATTTAGCCCCAGAAAATAACGTCTAACTCACGCTAAGAGCGGGAATGTTTGAATCCTTCTGAGTTTCCAATTTTTAGTAGAGATTCTTCTCAGTTTTTAAATTTTGTGATAGTGATAACAAGAGAAAGAAATAACTGATTTTGCCTCGAAAAATATCGTCTGGTTGACAGCTAAGAGGAGTACCGCTTGAGTTCTTTTGAGTTTTTAAATGTTTAAAAGAGACATTTTTCTGAGTTTTCAAATTTTGAGCAAAATGCCACCAAGAGAGACAACAAAGGATTTAGCCTCAGAAAATATCTTTTAACTCACGCTAGGAGCAGAACTGTTTGAATCCTTCTGAGTTTCAAAATTTTTAGAAGAAAAATCATTATGAGTTTCCAAATTTTGAGATAACTTTTACCAAGAGAGGAACCAAAAATTTTGTTTCAGAAAATAACGTCTAACACACGCTAATACCAGAACTATTTGAATTCTTCTGAGTTCCCAAATTTTAGAAAGAAAATCCTTCTGAGTTTTCAAATTTTGAGAAAATTCAAGCTAAGAGCAGAATTGTTTGAGTCCTTCTGAGTTTTCAAATTTTTAGAAAAGAAATTCTTCTTAGTTTTTAATTTTTGTGATTGTGATACCAAGAGAAAAAATAACTGATTTTGCCTCGAAAAATATCGTCTAGTTGACAGCTAACAGGAGCACTGCTTGATAACGTAGTTTTTAAACTATAAACGAGTTTTTAAATTTAAAAAAAAGACATTTTTCTGAGTTTTCAAATTTTGAGCCAAATGACACCACGAGAGACAACAAAGGATTTCGCCTCAGAAAATATCTTTTAACTCACGCTAGGGTCAGAACTGTTTGAATCCTTCTGAGTTTCAAAATTTTTAAAAGAAAAATTATTATGAATTTCTATATTTTGAGAAAACTCTTAGCAAGAGAGAAAACAAACAATTTAGCCTCAGAAAATAACGTCTAGCTCACGCTAAGAGCAGAAATGTTCGAGTCCTTCTGAGTTTCCAAATTTTTAGAAGAGAGATTCTTCTCAGTTTCTAAATTTTGTGATAGGGATACCAAGAGAAAAGCAACTGACGGCAACTAGGAGCAGAACTGTTTGCTCCTAGCGTGAGTAACTGTTTGAGTCCTTCTGAGTTTCTAAATGTCTAGAAGAAACATACTTCGGAGTTTCCAAATTTTGATAGAACTCTTATCAAGAGAGAAAAAAAGATTTAGCCCCAGAAAATAACGCCTAACTCACGCTAAGAGCGGGAATGTTTGAATCCTTCTGAGTTTCCAATTTTTAGAAGAGATTCTTCTCAGTTCTCAACTTTTGTGATCGTGATACCAAGAGAAAAATTAACGAATTTTGCCTCGAAAAATATCGTCTAGTTGACAGCTAATAGGAGCACTGCTTGATAACGTAGTTTTTAAACTATAAACGAGTTTTTAAATTTAAAAAAAAAGGCATTTTTCTGAGTTTTCAAATTTTGTGCAAAATGACACCAAGAGAGACAACAAAGGAAATAGCCTCAGAAAATATCTTTTAACTCACGCTAGGAGCAGAACTATTTGAATCCTTCTGATTTTCAAAATTTTTAGAAGAAAAATCATTATGAGTTTCCAAATTTTGAGATAACTTTTACCAAGAGAGAAAACAAAAATTTAGTTTCAGAAAATAACGTCTAACACACGCTAATAGCAGAACTATTTGAATTCTTTCTGAGTTCCCAAATTTTAGAAAGAAAATCCTTCTGAGTTTCCTAATTTTGAGAAAATTAAAAACTCTTGCCAAGAGAGAAAACAAATAATGTAGCCTCAGAAAATAACGTCCAGCTCAAGCTAAGAGCAGAATTGTTTGAGTCCTTCTGAGTTTTCAAATTTTTAGAAAAAAGATTCTTCTTAGTTTTTAAATTTTGTGATAGTGATACCAAGAGAAAAAACAACTGATTTTCACTCGAAAATATCTTCAAATTTGATAGCTAGGGGTAGCACTGCTTAAGTCGTTCAAAGTTTTTAAATTTTTTAAAGAGACATTTTTCTGAGTTTTTGAGAAAACTGTTTGAATCCTTCTGAGTTTCCAAATTTTTAGAAAAAAAAATCCTTCTGAATTTCCAAATCTTTAAAAGAAAAATCCTTCTGAGTTGCTAAAACTTGAAAAAACTCTTACCAAGAAAGAAAATAAAGAATTTAGCCACAGAAAATAACGTCTAACTCACGCTAAGAGCATAACAGTTTTCAAATTTTGTGATAGGGGTACCAAAAGAAAAAAACAACTGGTTTTGCCTCGGAAAATATCGTCTAATTCGTGCTAAGAGTAGAACTACTTGAGTCCTTCTGAGTTTTTAAATTTTATAAGAGACATTCTTCTCAGTTTTCAAAATTTGTGATAATGACACCAAGAGAAAAAACAATTGACTTCCAAATTTTGAGAAAACTGATCCAAGATAGAAAACAAAGGATTTAGTTTCAGAAAATATCTTTTAACTCAAGCTAGGGGCATAAATGTTTGCTCCTAACGTGAGTAACTGTTTGAACCCTTCTGAGTTTCCAAACGTTTAAAAGAAAATTCCTTCTGAGTTTCTAAATCTCGAGAAAACTTTCACCAAGAAAGAAAACAAAGGATATGGCTGCAGGAAATAACGTCCAGCTCACGGTAAGAGCAAAACTGTTTGAATCCTTCTGAGTTTCCAAATTTCTAGAAGAGAAACTCTTCTCAGTTTTCAAATTTTGTGATAGTGATTCCAAGAGAAAAACCAATTGATTTTGCCTCGAAAAATATCGTCTAATTGATAGTTAAGAGTAGCACTGCTTGAGCCTTTTTGAGTTTTCAAATTTTGAGAAAACTGATGCCAACATAGAAAACAAAGGATTTAGAAAATATCTTTTAACTCAAACTAGGGGCAGAACTGTTTGTTCTTAGTGTGAGTAACTGTTTGAATCCTTCTGAGTTTCCAAACGTTTAAAAGAAAAATCCTTCTGAGTTTCAAAATTTTTAGAAGAAAGTTTCTTCTCAGTTTTAAAATTTTGTGATAGTGATACCCAAAGAAAAAACAACTGATTTTGTCTTCTGAAAATATCGTCTAATTCGTGCTAAGAGTAGAACTACTTGGGTCCTTCTGAGTTTTTAAATTTTTAAAAAAGAAATTTTTCTGAGTTTTCAAATTTTGAGTAAACTGCAAAAGGGGAAATAAAAGATTAGCTTTAGGAAATATCTTTTAACTCACGCTAGGAGCAGAACTATTTGAATCATGAGTTTTCAAATTAAAAAAATCCTTTTGAGTTTCCAAAATTTGAGAAAACTCTTACCAAACAAGAAAACAAAGAATTTTTCCACAGAAAATAAGGTCTAAGTCACGATAAGAGCAGAACTGTTTGAATCCTTTTGAGTTTCCAAATCTTTAGAAGAGAGGTTCTTCTCAGTTTTCAAATTTCGCGATGGTGATTCCAAGAGAAAAAATAACTGATTTTGCCGGAAAATATAGCTAAAAGTAGCACTGCTTGAGCCTTCTGAGTTTCCAAATTTTGACAAAACCGATACCAAGAGAGAAAACAAAAGATTTAATCTCAGAAAATATCTTGTAACTCACGCTAGGAGCAGAACTGTTTGCTCCTAGTCTGAGTAAATGTTTGAACCCTTCTGAGTTTCCAAACGTTTAAAAGAAAATTCCTTCTGAGTTTCTAAATCTCGAGAAAACTTTCACCAAGAAAGAAAACAAAGGATATAGCTGCAGGAAATAACGTCCAGCTCACGGTAAGAGCAAAACTGTTTGAATCCTTCTGAGTTTCCAAATTTTTAGAAGAGAAACTCTTCTCAGTTTTCAAATTTTGTGATAGTGATTCCAAGAGAAAAAACCAACTGATTTTGCCTCGAAAAATATCGTCTAATTGATAGTTAAGAGTAGCACTGCTTGAGCCTTTCTGAGTTTTCAAATTTTGAGAAAACTGATGCCAACATAGAAAACAAAGGATTTAGAAAATATCTTTTAACTCAAACTAGGGGCAGAACTGATTGCTCTTAGTGTGAGTAACTGTTTGAATCCTTCTGAGTTTCCAAACGTTTAAAAGAAAAATCCTTCTGAGTTTCCAAATTTTTAGAATAAAGTTTCTTCTCAGTTTTTAAATTTTGTGATAGTGATACCAAAAGAAAAAACAACTGATTTTGTCTTCTGAAAATATCGTCTAATTCGTGCTAAGAGTAGAACTACTTGGGTCCTTCTGAGTTTTTAAATTTTTAAAAAAGACATTTTTCTGAGTTTTCAAATTTTGAGTAAACTGCAAAAGAGGAAATAAAGGATTAGCTTCACAAAATATCTTTTAACTCACGCTAGGAGCAGAACTATTTGAATCATGAGTTTTCAAATTAAAAAATCCTTTTGAGTTTCCAAAATTTGAGAAAACTCTTACCAAACAAGAAAACAAAGAATTTTTCCACAGAAAATAAGGTCTAAGTCACGCTAAGAGCAGAACTGTTTGAATCCTTTTGAGTTTCCAAATCTTTAGAAGAGAGGTTCTTCTCAGTTTTCAAATTTCGCGATGGTGATTCCAAGAGAAAAAATAACTGATTTTGCCTCGGAAAGTATAGCTAAAAGTAGCACTGAGCTTTCTGAGTTTCCAAATTTTGACAAAACCGATACCAAGAGAGAAAACAAAGGATTTAATCTCAGAAATTATCTTGTAACTCACGCTAGGAGCAGAACTGTTTGCTCCTAGTCTAAGTAACTGTTTGAATCTTTCTGAGTTTCTAAATGTTTAAAAGAAAAATCCTTCTGAGTTTCTAAATTTTGAGAAAACTGTTATCAAGAGAGAAAACAAAGGCTTTATCCTCAAAAAATAACGTCTAACTCACCCTAAGAGCAGAACTGTTTGAGCCCTTCTGAGTTTCTAAATTTTTTGAAGAGACACTCTTCTTACCTAGTTTTATTTGAATTGAGTTTGCTACGTTCTTAAGGAACTGCAAACGTGCCATTCCGATCAACCACATAAAAAAAAATTTTCCCGAATTTTTTTTGAAAATCCAAATGGACAATTACTATTTTTTTTCAATTGTCAACTTTGACTGCCTGTAGCTTCAGGACGCCTCGACCGATTGGAGTGAATCCAACTGCTTTTTTCCTTTCTTGATGTCCTCTTTCACCTCCCATCATCCGGAAGTTCGGTAGGTGCTATATTTTCGGAGACAAACCTTCGATGGTCGATTTTTAGGCACCTTTAGAATCGCGTTTTTTGACCATTTTTAAAAAACTTCTTTGGAGGTTAATGTCATTTCAATTGCGTTTGCTACGTTTTTAGGAGATTGCAAACGTGCCACTCCGATCAAAAACAACAAAAAAATAATATTTTTTTGAAAATGTCAACATAACCCCTTATGACTTTTTCTCAATTCTCATCTTTGACCGCTTGTAACTTGAGAACGCTTTGACCGATTGGAGTTAATCCAACTGTTGTTTCCTCTTCTTGATGTCCTCTTTCAACTCCCATCATCGGAAGTTTTGTAGGTGCAATATTTTCGGAGATAGACCCTTTCGAAAGTCTTTCACTTTCAAAACACTTCTCACTTTTAAAATCGTGTTTTTTTGAGCATTTTTTTAAAAAAAAACTTCCTTAGAGGTTATTTTCATTCGAATTGAGTTTGCTACGTTCTTAGGAGACGTGCCCTGTCCTGCAAACGTGACATTCCGATCAAAAACACCAAAAAATAGTTTCGAAATTTTTTTGAAAATGTCCAAAAGGGAGGGGTATTACGTCTTTTTTGTCAATTATCAACTTTGACCGCCTGTATCTTTGACCGCCTAATTGTTTTTCTTTGCAGTTATTTGAAGAGATTTTGAAAAATAAATTTCGCCTTCCCGTTTACGCTACCTACTTATTTTCATTAAAATTCGGATTAATTATCTCACTTGGTTGAACAGGTTTTAATAATTTTTTTAAATAAAATTTTGTCACCCTGTACCTACGTGAATGTTGATATCTCTAAAAAGAAAAACAGAAAATGTTATGTTTGGTGAAAGTAGGTAGTAATAATTCCTTGAATGAAGGAAAGTGCAAGTGGTGACCCTAAACGAGAAGAAAACTATTTAAAAATAGGTAGAATAAATATTCTAAAAAAAAACAAATAAACAATTAATTTTAAAGTTTTAATTGTGACTGAAAAGCTAAAAAAAAAAAGGTTCCATCAGGATAGGCCTCTAATTTAAACAGAGTCTTTTACCAACATGCCACTTATTTTAAACTAATAGCAATGTCAGAATAAATTCCTCGTCTTTTGCTCTTACCAAAACTTTCCTGCACTCAGTATCAACAAATGCGATAAAATTAGCCCACACTTCTGTATGTTTAAACTTTTAGCCTCTCTAAACTTCCCGACGACTCCAGACGTCTTTTTTAATGCGAACCGTTTTTTTTTTGTTTCCGAAAACATCGCTTCTGTCTCTCTGAAAAGAAAACTTTAACGTTACTCTGAGCAGTAACATCATTAAAACTCGGATAAATAAAAAAAAAACAATACGAAAAACTTTAGGCTTTTTCCCGTTTTTTAAAATTTGCTGGTTCGTTTTGAATTCATAACAAAAGTTACTGTTAAGTAACAATGGAGACTGGAGAAATACATTTGTGTGTTTTAGGTTTATTAATATAATGGGGCCTGTCTTGTCATCAATCTTGGGCAACAATTTATTTTCCTGACGAATGGGATACATATGGCTGTGATATATGGACCATAATAAATTATTTATCCTCCAGCTATTGACAAGAAGTCAAGAGGGCGCTCTATATTTCAGACGCAAGAATATATGGAGTTTTTTTTTATTCTGCGAGAAACTCAGATAAAAAGGTGGGCACTTTAGGTAAAAGTTGTGTGTGTCACAAAATGAACAGGAGACATGCTCTAAGTTACCATTTATTTAAACACGAACATATTTCACTCTTCTTTTATATCCAGCACCATCTGCTTGGAATTTTCATGACTATAGGAACAACGCCGTCGTGAAAATATGATATAGATGAAATATTAGAGGAATCGAGAATTTCAAATATTCAAGGCAAATTTTAGAGGGGTGCTTTTCCTAACTCACCTGTCTCTCGTGGCTGATTTGAGGTAAAAATTCCGTTTAGTACGCGCAATAATTTAACAGGGAAAATAAACAAGAAGGATGTTGATTTACTAAACTGATAATCAAAGCGTTATTATTACAAACAAACCAGCTCTAGCGCTTTGAGAGTAAACTCAAATTGATTGAGCGCACATGCATATGCAGAGAGCTCCTTTGATGCATGCTCATAATGCGTAATAACGCGTTTTATTTTGTATCTCAAAATTATGGAAATTCCTTGAATAGCTTTGTACCCGTATTTCAATGGCTTTAAGATTTCCCTCGTAGCTGTGTGTATTAGACTAATAGAGATTAACCCCGCTAACACACATTATGCTGTCGGAAATAGTTACGTTTCTTGGAGAAGTGTTAACTAATTTGAATAACTGCTTTTCCAATTGTAAGTCTTATTTATAACCCTCGTAGGTGTCAAGAAGGATCTCAGAAAAATACCAGTTGTGTTCCCAAATACTCCGGGAATATATCGGAATCATTGTGGTTAATTGCCACCTCCATCGGCGTTTCACAAAAAAAAATATAGTTTGTACGTTTTTTCAATGCAAGACCTATTTCTACTACTTCTAGGTGTCAAGATGGACGATGTGCGCTTTTAAAAAAATACCCGTGATATTTCCAGATAACTTAGGAATACATTGATACTATTTGAGTGGAATTGCCATCCTTACAGGTTTTTCACAAAAAAATAAAGTTTTCACCTGTGAGTCCAATTTCTAACTCTCTGTGTCAAGAGGAAACACGTGCGCGTTTAGAGACAAAGCGGAGGAACTCCCAAATACCTTAGGAATACATCGATGCTATTGGGGTTTTTCGCAAAAAGTAGAGTTTTAACCACTTAAACACACAAGGATGATGTACGCTTTTAAAGAACCACCTGTGGTATTCCCAATTATCTTAGGAATACATCGATACTGTTAGGGGTGAAAGCCAACCCTATAGTTTTTTTACAAAAAAATATAAAGTTTCTTCAATGCAACTGTCAGTCAATGCACGTTTTTTCAATGCAAGTCCTATTTCTAAACTTCTTAGCTGTCTAGAGGGACATGTACGCTTCTAAAAAAATACTAGTGGTATTCCCCAATATCTTATGAATACATTGATATTAATGGGGTAGAATGCCACCTATTTTTTTCTCAAAAAAATAGACTTTCCACCACTTGTACATTTGTTCATTGCTTTAATTGCATTTAAGTCCTATTTCCAATTCTCTTAGAGATGCCAAGAAGAATAATGTGCGCTTTTAAAAAACACCTGTGGTATTCGCAAGTATCTTAGAACAACATCGATACTACTAGGGTTAATGCAAACCTTACAGGTTTTTCACAAAAAATTAAGTTTACATCTGTTGTACATTTTTTCAATACAAGTCGAATTTCCAACCCTGTTAGGGGTCAAGAGGGACAAAAAATACTAATGGTGTTCCTAAATATCTTAATTTTACATCGATACACTTGGTGTTGAATGACACCCCTATACGTTTTTCACAAAAAAAGCTGTTGTCAATTTTTTCAATGCAAGTCGTATTTCTAACCCTCTTAAGTGTCAAGAGAGACGATGTGCCCTTTAAAAAAATAGTAGGGGTGTTCCTAAATCTCGTAATAATATATCGATACTACTGGGGTTGAAAGACACCCCTATACGTTTTTCAGCAAAAAAATAAAAGATTTCCTCTATTGTACATATTTTCAATTAAAGGCGTATTTATTTCTAACCCTCTTAGGGGTCAAGATAGACAATCTGCCCTTTTAAAATAATACTAGTTGTATTCCCAAATATCTCAGAAATGCGTCGATACTATTAGGGTTAATACCAACCCTATAGGTTTTTCTGAAAAAAAAAAATGTTTCCACTTGCTGTACATTTTTTTAATCCTCTTAGGTGTCAAGAGGGGCGATGTACACTTTTAAAAAAATACTTCTGGTATTCTCAACTATCTTAGAAATATATCGATACTATTAAAGTTAATGCCAACCCTATAGGTTTTTCAGGAAAAAAAAAGGTTCCACGTGATGTATGTTTTTTCAATGCAAGACCTATTTGTAACCCCTTTAAGTGTCAAGAGGGACGACGTCCGCTTGTAAAGAATTACTAGTGGTATTCCCCAATATCTTAGGAATACATCGATACTATTAGGGTTAATGCCAACCCTATAGGTTTTTCAAAAAAAAAACGTTTCTACCTGTTGTGCGTTTCTTCAATGCAAGTTGTATTTCTAACCCTCTTAGGTGTCAAGAGGGGCGATGATGTGCCATTTTAAAAATATACCAGTGGTATTTCCAAATATCTTAGAAATATGTCGATACTATTGGGGTTTATGCCAATCCTGTAGGTTTTTCAGAAAAAGAGGTTTCCACCTGTTGTACGTTCTTTCAATGCAAGACCTATTTGTAACCCCTTAATATGTCAAGAGGGACAACGTGCGCTTTTAAAAAAATACTACTGGAATTCCCCAATATCTTAAGAATACAACGATACTATAAGGGTTAGTGCCAACCCTACAGGTTTTTCCGAAAAAAGAATGTTTTTATCTATTGTAAATTTGTTCAATGCAAGTCGTATTTCTAATCCTCTTAGGTGTTAAGAGGGACGATGCGCGCTTCTAAAAAATACTAGTGGCATTCCCAAACATCTGAGAAATACGTCGATACTATTAGGGTTAAGGCCAACCCTATAGGTTTTTCTGAAAAAAAAATGTTTCCACTTGCTGTACATTTTTTCAATACAACTCGTATTTCTAGTCCTCTTAGGTGTCAAGAGGGACGATGTACACTTTTAAAAAAATACTTCTGGTATTCCCAACTATCTTAGAAATATATCGATACTATTAAAGTTAATGCCAACCCTATAGGTTTTTCAGAAAAAAAAGGTTCCACGTGGTGTATTTTTTTTCAATGCAAGACCTATTTGTAACCCCTTTAAGTGTCAAGAGGGACGACGTCCGCTTTTAAAGAATTACTAGTGGTATTCCCCAATATCTCAGGAATACATCGATGCTATTATGGTTTATGCCAACCCTATAGGTTTTTCAGAAAAAAAAATGTTTCCACTTGCTGTACATTTTTTCAATACAAGTCGTATTTCTAACCCCTTTAGGTATCAACAAGGACAATGTACGCTTTTAAAAAGCAACCTGTGGTATTCCCAATTATCTTAGGAATACATCGATACTATTGGGGTTGAGTGACACCCCTATACGTTTTTCCCAAAAAAAAACGTTTCCACGTGTTGTACATATTTTCAATTAAAGGCGGATTTCTAACCCTCTTAGGCGTAAAGAGAGACGATGTGCCCTTTAAAAAAAAATACCCAGTGGTATTACCAAATATCTTAGAAATACGTCGATACTATTAGGGTTGATGCCAACCTTGTAGGTTTTTCAGAAAAAAAGTTTCCACCTGTTGTACGTTTTTTCAATGCAAGAGCTATTTGTAATGCCTTTTGGTGTCAAGAGGGACAACGTGCGCTTTTAAAAAAATACTAGTGGTATTCCACAATATCTTAAGAATACAACGATACTATTAGGGTTAATGCCAAAACTATAGGTTTTTCAAAAAAAGAAGTTTCCACCTGTTGTACGTTTTTTCAATGCAAGAGCTATTTGTAATGCCTTTTGGTGTCAAGAGGGACAACGTGCGCTTTTAAAAAAATACTAGGGGTATTCCACAATATCTTAAGAATACAACGATACTATTGGGGTTTATGCCAACCCTGTAGGTTTTTCAAAAAAAGAAGTTTCCACCTGTTGTACGTTCTTTCAATGCAAGACCTATTTGTAACCCCTTAAGGTGTCAAGAGGGACAACGTGCGCTTTTAAAAAAATACTACTGGAATTCCCCAATATCTTAAGAATACAACGATACTATAAGGGTTAGTGCCAACCCTACAGGTTTTTCAGAAAAAAGAATGTTTTTATCTATTGTAAATTTGTTCAATGCAAGTCGTATTTCTAATCCTCTTAGGTGTTAAGAGGGACGATGCGCGCTTCTAAAAAATACTAGTGGCATTTCCAAACATCTGAGAAATACGTCGATACTATTAGGGTTAAGGCCAACCCTATAGGTTTTTTAGAAAAAAAAATGTTTTTATCTGCTGTTCATTTTTTCAATACAACTCGTATTTCTATTCCTCTTAGGTGTCAAGAGGGACGATGTACACTTTTAAAAAAATACTTCCGGTATTCCCAACTATCTTAGAAATATATCGATACTATTAAAGTTAATGCCAACCCTATAGGTTTTTCAGAAAAAAAAAGGTTCCACGTGGTGTATGTTTTTTCAATGCAAGACCTATTTGTAACCCCTTTAAGTGTCAAGAGGGACGACGTCCGCTTTTCAAGAATTACTAGTGGTATTCCCCAATATCTCAGGAATACATCGATGCTATTATGGTTTATGCCAACCCTATAGATTTTTCAGAAAAAAAAAATGTTTCCACTTGCTGTACATTTTTTCAATACAAGTCGTATTTCTAACCCCTTTAGGTATCAACAAGGACAATGTACGCTTTTAAAAAGCAACCTGTGGTATTCCCAATTATCTTAGGAATACATTGATACTATTGGGGTTGAGTGACACCCCTATACGTTTTTCCCAAAAAAAAAACGTTTCCACGTGTTGTACATATTTTCAATTAAAGGCGGATTTCTAACCCTCTTAGGCGTAAAGAGAGAGCGATGTGCCCTTTAAAAAAAATACCCAGTGGTATTACCAAATATCTTAGAAATACGTCGATACTATTAGGGTTTATGCCAACCTTGTAGGTTTTTCAGGAAAAAAGTTTCCACCTGTTGTACGTTTTTTCAATGCAAGACCTATTTGTAATGCCTTTTGGTGTCAAGAGGGACAACGTGCGCTTTTAAAAAAATACTAGTGGTATTCCACAATATCTTAAGAATACAACGATACTATTAGGGTTAATGCCAACCCTATAGGTTTTAAAAAAAAAACGTTTCTACCTGTTGTGCGTTTCTTCAATGCAAGTTGTATTTCTAACCCTCTTAGGTGTCAAAAGGGGCGATGATGTGCCCTTTTAAAAATATACCAGTGGTATTTCCAAATATCTTAGAAATACGTCGATACTATTGGGGTTTATGCCAACCCTGTAGGTTTTTCAGAAAAAGAAGTTTCCACCTGTTGTACGTTCTTTCAATGCAAGACCTATTTGTAACCCCTTAAGGTGTCAAGAGGGACAACGTGCGCTTTTAAAAAAATACTACTGGTATTCCCCAATATCTTAAGAATACAACGATACTATAAGGGTTAGTGCCAACCCTACAGGTTTTTCAGAAAAAAGAATGTTTTTATCTATTGTAAATTTGTTCAATGTAAGTCGTATTTCTAATCCTCTTAGGTGTTAAGAGGGACGATGCGCGCTTCTAAAGAATACTAGTGGCATTCCCAAACATCTGAGAAATACGTCGATACTATTAGAGTTAATGCCAACCCTATAGGTTTTTTAGAAAAAAAAATGTTTCTATCCGCTGTTCATTTTTTTCAATACAAGTCGTATTTCTAACCCTCTTAGGTAACAATGATACCACTGGGGTTGAATGACAGCCCTATACTTTTAGGGTTAATGCCAACCCTACAGGTTTTTCAAAAAAAAGTTTCTACCTGTTGTGCGTTTTTTCAATGCAAGTTGAATTTCTAACCCTCTTAGGTGTCAAGAGGGGCGATGATGTGACCTTTTCAAAATATACCAGTGGTATTCCCAAATATCTTAGAAGTACGTCGACACTATTAGGGTTTATGCCAACCCTGTAAGTTTTTTAGAAAAAGAAGTTTTCACCTGTTGTACGTTTTTTCAATGCAAGACCTATTTGTAACCCCTTTAGGTGTCAAGAGGGACAACGTGCGTTTTTAAAAAAATACTGGTGATATTCACCATTATCTTACTATTATCGATACTATTAGGTTTAATGCCAACCCTATAGGTTTTTCAGAAAAAAGAAAGTTTTTATTTATTGTAAATTTGTTCAATCCAAGTCGTATTTGTGGTATCAAGGATACTACTGGTGTTGAATGACACCCCTATACTATTAGGGTTAATGCCAACCCTATAGGTTTTTCAAAAAAAAAATTCTACCTGTTGTACGTTTTTTCAATGCAAGTCGAATTTCTAACCGTCTTAGGTGTCAAGAGGCGACGTACGCTTTTAAAAAAATGCTAATGGTGTTCCTAATCCATTTTAATAAACACCGATATTATAGGAGTTGAATAGAATGATGAGGTAGTTGAAACCCCTATATGTTTCTAAAAAAGAAAAAATTCCACTTGTGCGTTTTTTCAATGCAAGACCTATTTCTAACCCTCTTAAGGGTTAAAAAGGACGATGTGCGCTTTTAAAAAAATGCTAGTGGTGTTCTGAAATGTCTTAGGAATACATCGATACTGTTAAGGTTAATGCCAACCTTATAGATTTTTCAAAAAAAGAAAAAGTTTCTACCTGTTGTACGTTTTTTCAACGCAAGTCGTATTTCTAACCCTTTTAGGTGTCAAAAGGGACGATCTACGTTTAAAAAAAAAATACTAGTGGTGTTCCTAAATATTTTAATAATGGATCGATACTATTGGGGTTGAATGATACCCCTGTACGTTTTTCACAAAAAAAAAAGTTTTCACCTGTTATACATATTTTCAATGCAAGTTGTATTTCTAACCATCTTAGGTGTGAAGAGGGACGATGTGCCCTTTTAAAAGAATACTAGTGGTGTTTTTAAATATCTTAGTAATACATCGATACTATTGGAGTTGAATGACACCTATAGAAGTTTTACTCAAAAAAATTTTCATTAGTTAGAGTTTCCACTATTTGCACATTTTTTCAATGAAAGTCACATTTCTAACCTTCTTATGTGTTAAGAAAGATTCCCACATATCTTGAGAGTGTCCAATTTCTAATCTTCCTAGGCATCAAGGGGCAGGATAAGCGCCCTCAGTACTGGTGTAACCCGTACCAAATAGGGGTTGTTCATTATAAAACTTCATCTAGCAGGCTATGAAATTTTGACACAAAAGGACGACATAATCAAAATAAATGGACTTTTGTTTCTCCATCCCTTTCTTTTGACATTTCACAGCCAACTAGTTGAAGTTTTATAATGAACACCCCGTATTCAGGGAGTACATCGGTGCCCTTGAGCCTTATGTGATGGAATAAGAACTTTAATTAGTATGTGTGAAAAACCTATGGGGATAGCAATCAACCCCAATATTGGTATCGGTAGCTAATGTGAACTAACCTGAACTAATACTTAAGTCATAATGGCTAATTTGTTTAAAGACATTTAATTTGCATTCTCAAATGCTTTGAGGCATTTATGAATCACATTGGCAATAGACATAAAACGAATTTCCCTAAACCAAACGCCTAATTTTTATTTTTATATTGTTGAAGTCGTTTTTAACCGATTTTGGCCTTAATGCTAAACTGAGTTTCTGTATTTATGTTCATGTTCATTATTTTCTGTTCAGTTTATGAAATTTGCATTTTGAGACGTATTGAGCCTAACTTTCTTTATTTTAGTCGTTAGTTTTGGATCAGTTTTGCCTTACTTTATCCTAAAATTGAGTTTCTCCAATGACATTAAATTTTGCGTTTTTAGATGGAGAATGTGGTTTTAGTGGAGGATGTTTAGGTCATTTTCAATAAATTTAATTACACTTAACATTAGTTCTAACCCGCATTTTTTAAACATTTTAAATTTGCATTTTTTGGCGTTTCAAGTAATTTTTTAACCGATTTTGACTTTAACCAATTTTCCAACTTTTAAATTTTGGTAATCCCTTTACCTATTTGGTAATCCCTAACACCCTTCAAATTTTATATAGGGGGCAATCTGTCGGATTTCTATGGCCACCTGTGTCGAAAAAACTTTAAAAACCTTTATAGTTATAATTGTTTCTTGAATCAAAGGTACCCCTTGTTCATTAGAAAACTTCATCTTTGACTTTTGACAGAAAAGGATGACATAATTAAAGTAAATGGACTTTGGTGCTTTTATCCCTTTCTTTTAACGTTTCACAGCCAACTAGATGACGTTTTCAAATGAGCACCCCCTCCTTATTTATTTATCGCTTCTCCTGTATGCGAAAATCGTGACGTAGAGGCTCTAACTTTACAAAAAAAAAACTATCCATTAAAGCAGTATGGGATTTTAATTAAAATTATCAAAATAAATATTTGTCTCGTTAATTAAAAATTTACAGTCTTCACCCTACGATTCTAAAATTTAATCCGCGCTGCACGAAACGCTTTTCAATCCGGTAATTTTTTAATTTCGTAAATCCTTGGCCTGAAATCGGAACTTTATCCTGAAAGTTCATTAAGCTCATCTTCACACAGAATTATTATTGTTATTTCAGCTCAGTTAAGTTGAGAGCTCTATTAAGCGAATTTTTACAAGAGGCTTAAGCAAGCATCGCCTTGCGAATTTTCCCCGAGAGAATCGGATTTTTATCAAAAAGGAGTTTAATAGAGAGGCCTCCAAGAAGTTTGAAATTTAATCCAGACACGGTTATTTGCTCGATTCATAGTCTGTCGCGACGGAGCAATTTTTAAATTACTGGAGTTCAGAGGTGCGGAACTCTCATAGTCCTTTAATGAGGAGCTTAAGAAAAAGTGGGGAAAATCATAACAAGCCGATAAGGGAACTCTTTGGAGATACGAAAGGAGATAGGACGTTGGTTTGGTATTCAGAGTGATTAAGCAGATGTGTTTACGTTTATTGGGGGAGAAGTTTTGGCTTAGAAGTGAGTCGCCTCCCGCAAG
The DNA here is from genome assembly GCA_951812265.1 of Taphrorychus bicolor. Taxonomy (NCBI): domain Eukaryota; kingdom Metazoa; phylum Arthropoda; class Insecta; order Coleoptera; family Curculionidae; genus Taphrorychus; species Taphrorychus bicolor. Next base: position 5,457,810 of record OX638302.1, on the reverse strand, counting down.
GCAACGCGATTCAATCACTTAAGTATTGATTGTTACAAGAAAAGTGTAAGTAATAATGGCGGTAAGTGTCAAATTCGTCATTTTGAGATGGATTCCTAGAAAGGTGTCTATATAACTAAGTCTAAGCAGTGAGAATGACAGTGGGTTAAAAGATATCTAAGGCGTTCAGAAACGCAAACTTTAAACATTTGGAAAAATGGAGATTTTGGGAAATCGCCTAAAAATTACTCAAGCGTCTAAAAATGGCAACTAAAAGTAGTTCGAAAAAATCAGATAAGGATTAAGGCCAAAATCGATTAAAAATTTCTCAAAGAGTTAAAAAATGCAAATGTGCATTTTTCTTTGGAGAAATTCAGCTTAGAATCGACCAAAATCGATTGTGATATCTGTGAAGTGACCCACCTCGTCTAAAAATGGAAGATTTTTGGAGAAATTTTATTTTAGAATAAAGACAAAAGTAATTCCAATAAATCACATTTTAACCAAAATAACAGTTATTTTGCAGGATTTTTAGTAAATAATTTGACTCAAATTTGTATTGAAAATATAGATGACAGAAAATATGACTTTTTTTTTACTTAAATTCAATAAAAATTGTAAATCATAATTAAAAAATGTAAAATCTACACGATGAACTGTGAAACAACTACTCGTTATAAATGCCACCCACATTAACCTTCTTGCATTTTTATTTTAGAAAAAAAAGTTTTATATAGAATAGTTGCAGCGTTTTAACGAAGGATTTGAACACAGCCTAATTTGAGTATACAGTAAGTTTTAAAAAAGTTTGACAGACTTATTATTAGCATCTGAAAGAGCGCTTTAAAATTCCGGAGGCTCGATAAAACCGCTAATAAAGCATTCCGTATATTAATAATTACTATGAGAGATTCTTCGCAATTTATACGTAAATAATACAAGCAACAAGAAATACGCCCGACCGTCGGTCCACAGAGATTCGGGCCCAAGCGGCAACGCCGAGCGCCACCCGGGAACCCGTCTAGAATAAACTAGAACCGGGAACAGTCGCCTCCGTGCTCGAAAGTACGAGAGTGTGTTCAGGCCCGGTATGTAAACCAGCAAATCGCGCGAGATGGGATGGAATAGATAGTGCAGTGTAGTAAATAAGCGGACAAGCGAACAGTGCGAATTGTTAGTAGAGAGTAATTGTGATCGGATGAAAGCCAGATATGACCTAATGGCGAATTCTGCAGGATTTAAGGCAGGTGACTTGGTTTGGCTATATAATCCACAGAGGGAGAAAGGAAACTCTCCCGAGTTGTCTCCAAATTGAGAAGGTCCATATACACTGATCAAATGGATCAATGACGGTTCTAATCGATCAGAACTAAAAGGGGGGCAATGTTCTCGCTCGACCTTCGCGTCGCTTCGGTCCACAGCAACCTTCATTTCTGGATTTTTATATCACTTGGACAGTTGTAGCAATCAGAAACAGAATTTAAGAGAACTGAAACGTTATAACAATATCAGAGCCCAACTCGAACCGTTCGAGAACTTGGAATATTTAGACCACACAGTGAGGCAAACTTTCTGTTAAATGGATCAAAAATAATAAAAATCGAAGAAACAGCACTTATGGAGAAGCTGAAGAAAGATAAAGAGGAGCATGATAACACAATATCTAGAGCAATAATGGAACAACCTAAAGACTGAAAAATGAAAAGCGACTTAAAAGGGTTATCTACAAAAATTTTAAAAAAAATTTATAATGATAAGAAAAAATTAAGAATTTTATAGTTGTTCACTTTGACTAGTGACCTAAACAACATTTATCAGAATAAGCAAAAAGTTGTGTCAACGTATTTTAACATACGTCTGGAAACTCCTAAAGGTTGTGAAGGACAACCAATCAATCAATAAATAAAAATCGGGAGAACAGCGAATTTGCCTTGGGAAGAACTCATCTGATTATTGACTACAAGAAGTATTATTATTGTTTGTGGGAGTAACTACCCGGATAAGAAGCACAGAGAACTCGTCCTGGGAAACAAGACAAATTTTTCCAGATTGTTAATTTGTTAATTTCTATATCAATCATGGTACTACCTAATTTCTGTTATTTATAATCAATTTTCTGGCTTCAGAGATGCGAAAGAATCAATTTTCTGGCTCCAGAAAACGAGGTGTGACTCTGCCTGGTTATCTAAATATCTTAGCAAAATAAAAAAATTCAAAAATAAATAAGTTTTGGATGAACATTGTATTGTTACGCCCGACCGTCGGTCCACAGAAATTTGGGTCAAAGGGGCAACGCCGAGCGTCGACCGGGACCCCGAGAACCTATCTAGACTCAACGAGAACCGCGAACAGTCACCTCCGTTCTCGAAAGTACAAGAATGTGTTCAGGCCGGGTATATAAACCAACGAGCCGCGAGAGATGGGAGCAAACAGATAGTGCAGTGTAGTAAATAAGCGAAATGAGCGGACAAGCGAACAGTGCGAATTGTTAGTAGAGAGTAATTGTGTTTTAATCGTGTTGTAATAGTTAAAAGTAAATAAGAGTGTAATGACAGTAGTCCTGAGTTAGCTCGATGGCCACTACAGCAACAGGAATAACCACACAAACTCTGTGCGCGCGTCCAAGCAGGCGCAACATGTGCCGTTCGAGCTCCTAACAAGTACTTAGGGTTATAACGAACTATAATAATCGAAAACCAGAAGAAAAACGCAAAAGAAAAAGGTAAAATACTAATAATGAAGCTGCAGAAGGCCCATGGCCGTAAGACTAACCTCTAAGGAGAACAAAACCATCACTAGAAATTCTCTCAAAGTTGGTCTTTCTACCCCCAACACTTTGCAGTGGGCACTCAAACACTCGTAATCTAATAAATTATAATACAAAAGAACTACTTGAAATGGGTCAAAAAAAAATACGTCAAAGAAATGCCTACCAGCAAGGTGTTTCACAAGTGAAGGAGGTCAGTAAAATCCCGTAATGAAACGGAGATAATTTCGGCCACCCGAAAAAACACTAATATTGGCTCGAAATTTTCTTCGAAGAAAAGTTGAAAAATCCTCAAGAAGCCCCGAGACAAAATGTAAATTAAACTTTTCTTCTCTAACGACCAACCCTTCACTCCTGCAGCAAATTCCAAGACAAGGAATGAAAAAATCATGACAGAAGCAAGAATGCAAAAGTCAGTGTCCCTCTGTCACCATGCACCATAGACTTATGGTACGTCCCCATGTGCGCATATGGCGTATATTGCGCTGTGGTCTGATTGGTGGAAATTGAGGTTTCTTGCTAAGTGTTGCCAAATTTCTGCATTCTCATTAAAGTGATATAAGTCGGCGAAAATTGACTTTTTTGGCGGACTGATTTGGATCATTGGTGTGTGTCTGTCAAATGTTTATTGTCAAGTTATTTTGTTTACACGAACTTATTATTTTATATTTTATACTAGACAAATCATAAAATAGAAAAAAAGTTGTAAAATTTTGAACTGTGGCAACACTGTAGATTAGCAATATACGCACATGGGGACGTATTATCAGAGTGAAGATTAACAACAAATGGCGACTCTTCTCCAAAAATGATGCCGCTTCCGGGCCGGAAATCCGTCATGTTTGACAGGCGCAAAATGTAATATTCGCCACTTCACAACTAGCAACTGTAGTAAAGAACCTGAGCGCCACGCTTTCAGAGCGCCAAGTCCATACAGATTTGAGGTATTTTAACTGCATAAAGGAACGAGGTGCGGGAAAATTGCAAAAACAAGCCCTACGCTTCGGAACCGTTCCGAGCTATTTGCACCGCAAGATAGAAAGCGCCTATTGTGTCGCGAGAACGAGAAACTGTGGTGTCATCGGGATTACTCTCTGCCACGATAGTAAATATCTGAGAAGCGAAAGCTGACTTGACGCAAGTCAAAATTACGAATTTGAATATAAATTTACAGATTCCGATATTATCGTCAGAGAGATGGGGAGAGAGACATCTTGATATACACTCAACTCCCGTGTTCCTTCCCTCGTAATAAAAAATAATTTTTGTAGTGAAAAATAAAGTTTAAATAAAATCAAATTATGGTTTGTTTGTATTAACAAATCCATCAAGCTAGGGCAAGCGACCATAAATGGTGACCCCGACAGCCGACAGTTCTACAAGAGTGAACAACAGCCCCACATCCTGGCCATAAAACCATGCAGCGCGTGGCAACCAGGGTTGGCAAAAACCCAGATTTTGTCTTTTGTAATTTTGGGTTTTTGGGTTTTTTTTTGGTTTTTGGGGTTTTTAGTGGGTTTTTGGGTTTTTTGCGGGTTTTGATCAGAAAATCTTATTTTTGCTATATTTTAGTTCATATAAATTACTTACCTTTATGATTATTAGGTGATTATTAAAAGAGAGAGTCATCAATCATTCATATATTAATTTAATTTTACTTAAGTTTCATCGTCCCTAACAACATCTTGGTCCATCTCAGCATCTTCTTCCTCATATTCATATTCATCCTCTTCTTTGTCCACAAAATATTTTGACTCTAATTGTTGGGCATTGGTTTTAATAAATACTAATTTTTGTACTGTCTCTGGTCCAAGTTGGTTTCTTAACTTAGAGTGAACATAACCAAAAGTGGAAAAATTCCTCTCTGATGAGGCAGAAGATGTAGCCAAAGAAAATACCTAAAAATAAAAATAATATTCTACAATAAAAGTAAAAGAAGTTGCACTAGATACAAAATACCTTCAGAGCTACCTGTTGGAGTAAAGGCCACTCCTTGCCCTCTGTTTGCCAGTACTGTAATGGCGAGATTCTTTTTGTAACTAGCATTCGATAACGAAAAGTGTTTAAATTTTTTTGTCTGTTTGCAGTAATAATAAAATTGGTTAACTGTTCAAAAATGGCTGCTTTGTGGTTGTTGTCATTGACAGTTACTCCTTTTAAGGGAAAATTTTGTAAAAAATCTTCCAGCTCATGTTTTAAATCAATATTCATATTTTCGCCCACATATGTGGGATCAAGAAGGTATCCAAGACCATGGGCATCGCCATATATAAATTGAAACATTTGTTTTATTAGTTCTTTGATGTATTTTATTTGAGATGGCAGATGGCAAAGTTGCGAACTCATGGTATACCTCTGAAACTGGCACAGAATCCTTTTGGAATTTAATTATTAATTTTTCTATAGGTTCAAGTATTGCCATTGCCTTTTTAAGCAAGGGAACAAAATGTTCACTAGATATTGTTTCTTTAAGCTTTGCCCGTGTCTCCCTCTGATTGCTAGGACAATTTGTAATGAAGTCCCTTGAGCTTATTATAGTTAGTAAAATACTTTCTGAATTAAATATAGTGGAAAAACAGTTATTCAGGGAACCCCATCTGGTTGCAGCAGGAAGGGCAAGCTAAAAGTACAAATATAGCATCAATCCTATCTATTTAAAACTTAAATAATTTCCTTACCATCTTGACACCTTTCTCAGATTGGGCTTTTTTCAAATCATAGTTAAACACATGGTGGTTTTTAAAAACTACAACAATATCTTTGCACTTATTGACAAAATCAGCAAGAGCTTCAAAGGGATAATGTGCAGTCCTAAAGAAAATTATACATCAAAATATTTACAAAACAGCATAGCATATATGTGGTAATACCTAGTTTTACTAGCATAAAATATATCTTTTACCAGCAAATTTAAACCATGGGATGAACATCCATGAAAAAATTTGTCAGGGTATTTTTCTTCTAAAATTTTCCAAGCATTTTTATTTGCAGCAGTATTATCTGTTACTGCTCCTGCCACGTCACAAAAGGAAAAGAGTCTATTAATCTGGATAAATCTTGTGCAATCCATTGTGCATTATGGGATTGCTGACCAGTAGACACTGATTCGACAAATAAGGTTTTATCCTAGAATAGTAAAAATAATGCATTTTATTAATCAAATAAATTAATAAATAGTTACTAATTCTAAAGACTACTATAACATACTTGGCAAACAGCCATATAGTTCACAATTGGCTCTCCTGAGATGTTCGTCCAGGCATCTGTTACTATACAAACTGCAATTGCAGCTTCAAAATGCTCTTTGACTTTATTTTGAATGTCTGTGTAACATTTATCCAATAAATTTCCAGCCAGGTTTTTCCTTGTTGGAAGCTTAATGCCTAAACAAATATTGGACTATTTTTTATGTACAGCACTATTAATGCAAAATACCATGTACAATTGAAATTTTAATTTAATCTAGCCTTGTTGACATTTAAAAAAATGTTTATAATATACTTTTCTACACACACCTGGTCTACAAATCTGGAAAGCTTTTTGTAACTCCTTATTATGAACTCTCATAAATGAGGTGCCTGTTTTGTAGAAATACATGGCTATGTGTTTGTGAACATTTTCAAGTTCTGCTTGGTTTAACTGAGGCACCAAAAATCCTCGTAACGATGAGGATGACCTTGACCTGGGACGTAACCCATCAAGATCTTCATGGGACTGATCTGAAAAAGATTACATCACAGATAAGGATATTTGCTGTAGTCCTTCTAAGAAAATCCCATTGGTACAGTAAACAGTAACATTACAAACTATTACAAACCATTAAAGAAAACTGTTTTTCATGCAGTAATTTAGATTTATTACAATAATTTATAATAGTGCAATGTTCATACTTACATTATTGTACTTATGTACCTAATATTATAAAATTATTATAGTGAGCAAAAAATGCTTTAAATTTTACCTTCACCTATGGGCCTGTGGGAAGTAGGAAGTTTCACTGGGGGTGGGTACCAAGTTGGCCGCTCTACATTTTTCATGTGCATTATTCTTTTGAACATAGCACAACTTAGCAAATGCTTTTTGGCCCGCTCAGATTTCATTTCATACTTTATTTCCTTTTTGCAGTGTTTGCATTTTGCGGATTTCTTTTTGTGAGGCAGTGGAGTATTTGTAAAGTAATCCCAAACATTTGACTTTGCCCGACCACAAGAATATGTTTTCTTGGGAAATTGATGTTGGTGATCTTGGTCAGCGTCAGATTGAGAATGAGGTCCTTGATTTCTACCATTTTCATTTTGAGACTCGGTTTGAGGATTGGGACTATTGGGATTGGGAGAAGATCCTAAAGAGCTTCCTGGTTCTGGGGTGGCCAGGGTGGGCCCAATGCTTACATTGCTAACGTCAGTACTCTGTTCCACATTACCTGAGCAGCCTGAGCTCCAGCTGGTTTTCTCTGTTTCTTTTTCCATCTCTGCATCCAGCTCCATCCTGCATCTAACAAAACTTGCAAAACCCGGGAAATCAATGAAATGGAGAGAACCAGAGAACTGTGGTGCTAGAATGAAGAAATAAGTTCGCGTTTCCCGCCAAATTTTTTTATTTAACCTCAAAATGCCACGTGACTACATCGACAAGTGACGGATCGATTTACTTATAAAAAACCCAAAAACCCAAATATGGAACATTTTTCCACCCAAAAAATCCCGTAAAAAAGCAAAAACCCAAAAACCCAGGCTCTGCCAACCCTGGTGGCAACACGTGTTCAATCCAATCGTTGAACACAGGAAAACTACATTTTTCACGCAAACCTTACTCAAATTAGTAAGCTGAGGGACATTATACTAATCAAATCCACACAAGATGCCTGGGGGTGAGCCAGAAAAGAATTCAGGTTACCAACACCACACTGAACGAGTTTCTATCAAACCTCCTCCATTTTGGCGAGCAGATCCAAAACTGTGGTTTGTGCAGTTAGAGGCCCAATTTTCATTGTCTAATATTACTTCTGACAATACCAAATACAATTATGTGATAAGTGCCATCCACACAGAAGTTTTAACCCAGGTAACTGATTTTATAGTCTCTCCTCCACCAACGAACAAGTACCAAGGTATTAAGGATCGCCTGGATTCAATTTATTCTGATTCTGAAGAAAAAAAGCTAAGAAAGCTCCTCTCAGAAGTAGGCTTGGGAGACAAAAAGCCCTCGCAATTACTTAATGAGATGTCTCGGTTGGGTGGAACTTCAGTTCCTCAAGAGTTGTTACGCACCTTATGGATGCAACATTTGCCAACGCAAGTACAATCTGTCCTGACTGCCAGTAGTGACACACTGGACAATCTAGCAAAAATGACTGATAAAATAGTGGAAATTGAACAGCCTAGAACATATTCCATACAGGAGCCTATCAGTAATCTGATGGATGCCATTCAAAAATTGACTTAACGGGTAGAAGAGCTAAAAGTGCAAACACGAGGCCGTTCTAGAAGTCAAAATAGATCCAACTTCCAAGGAAGGCGCAATCGATCCAAGACACCTAGCACCAACTGTAGCCTTGAGGACCAAGATCTTTGCTGGTATCACAGGAAATTTGGAGAGAATGCTCACAAGTGCACCCCACCATGCCAGATGAATGCTGAGACCAAGGGAAACGCAAACCCACGCTAGTGACGGCGACTGCTGGTGTGGAGTTTACAGGTCGTCAAGAAAATCCATCACCTTCGATCAACTATACCACATACCGACTATCTATCAAGGACCCAACATCAGGTATAGACTCTGGTTCAGATATCTCTTTAATTCCAAAAACTCTCAAAGATAGGCATTGTAAGGTTAGCAAATTTACTCTTTATGCAGCCAATAACACTCCTATTCCAACTTTTGGATCAAAAACTCTTACAGTTAGTCTGGGACTGAAGAGAAGTTTTAACTGGTCATTTGTGATAGCTCAGACTGATCATGCTATTATAGGTGCTGATTTCCTACACCACTTCAAACTTTTAATTGATTTACGCAAACATAAACTTATAGATCCAACTACAAGTTTAGAAAAAAAAGGAAAACCCAATTCAAACCCAAGTCAATCTGTGTGTACACTTTCAAAACAGTGTAAATACTATCATTTATTAAAGGAATTGCCATCAATAACACAGTTTTCTCACACACCAAACAACATTAAACACAACACAACACACATCATTGTCACTAAAGGTCAACCAGTTTCTTCTAAAGCACTTCGTCTCCCTACAGATAAGCTTAAAATTGCCAAACAAGAGATTAATTTTCTCCTGGAACAAGGCGTGTGTCGACCCTCTGATAGCCCGTGGGCTAGCCCTTTGCATTTGGTCAAAAAAAAATCTGGTGATTGGAGACCGGTAGGAGATTACCGTCGTCTCAACTCTGAGATCATTGAGGATAAATACCCTGTCCCAAACTTGCAGGACTTCTCACAAAATCTTGATGGCAAGACCATATTTTCCACAATTGACCTTGTCCGTGCTTATCACCAGATCCCAGTGGAACCAACTTCCATTCCTAAGACAGCTATTATAACACCTTTTGGTTTGTTTGAATTTACTAGAATGCAATTCGGTCTTCGCAACGCAGCTCAAACATTTCAGAGGTTCATTCATGAAGTCTTACGGGAATTTGATTTCTGTTTTTCCTACATAGATGATATTTTTGTAGCCTCATCTAATCCCTCTGAACATGAAAAACATCTTCAACTTATTTTTCAAAAATTCAAAGAGTATGGATTAACCATTAATTTGGAAAAATGTGTTTTTGGTGAGCCAAAGGTACATTTCTTGGGTTATGAAATTTCAGCAGAAGGATCTAGACCACTTCCTGACCGTATACAAACTCTTCAAACTTACCCACTGCCCAAATATACAGGTGACCTAAGGAGATTTCTTGGAATGTTAAATTTCTATCGTAAATTTATTCCAAAAGCTGCTGAACAGCAAGCAATTCTCCACCAGCTTCATGGCAACTGCAGGAGGAATGACAAAACCCCACTGAATTGGTCACCAGAGGCTCTTACTGCTTTGTGTGAGTGTAAATCCAGTGTGAGTGTAAATCCAGCTTAATAACAGCTACCTTGTTAGTTCATCCCTCATCCTCAGCCCCAATATCTCTTACTGTGGATGCTTCTAACACTGCAATGGGTGCTGTAATAGAACAATTTGAGAACTCTGAATGGAGGCCACTTAGTTTCTTCTCCAAAAAGTTTAATTCTGCTCAAAGTAAGTACAGCACTTACGATAGAGAACTGCTAGCCATCTCCTCAGCAATAAAATACTTTAGGCATTTCCTTGAAGGCAAATCATTCCAAATATTCACAGATCACAAACCTCTCACTTTTGCTTTCAGTCAAAAATCAGACAGAAGTTCTCCCAGACAAATTCGCCATTTAGCTTATATTGGACAATTTTCAACCAATATAGTTCACATTAGTGGAAAAAACAACATAGTAGCTGATGCACTGTCTCGAATTGACAGCATTAACACACCCCAGCCCATTAATTATGAAGCTTTACATCAACAACAGTTGACTGACCCAGAACTTCAAAATTTACTTCAAAATCCAAGTAGTTCTTCATTAAAACTCAAAGAGTATGCTTTTGACAATCCTTTCACCCCAATTTATTGTGACGTTAACGAATCTAAAGTTCGCCCATACATTCCAGTCAATTATAGACGCCATATCTTTGACAAAATGCATAATCTATCTCATCCTGGTATTAAGGCCACTAATAAACTTATTTCTTCACGTTTTGTTTGGCCATCCATGCACAAGGATATTACATTATGGACTAAGTCATGTGTAAATTGTCAAAGATCTAAAGTCAATAAACACACACTAACCCGTTTCCAAAAATTTCAAATACCTGATGAGAGATTTCAAGTTGTAAATTTGGATATAATTGGACCATTACCTCCATCTCAAGGTTTCACTTACTGTCTAACTTGCATTGACCGTTTTTCATGTTGGGCTGAAGCATTTCCCCTTAAGGACATAGCAGCAGAAACTATTGCCGCATCCTTCCATGCTAACTGGATATGTAGATTTGGAACCCCAGCACGAATCGTCCCAGATCAGGGACGTCAGTTTGAAAGTTCTTTATTCACAGGCTTGGCAATGGTTATGGGTTGTGAACGTGTACGTTCATCTCCATATCACCCAATGACGAATGGGAAGATTGAGAGATGGCACAGGACATTAAAAAGCGCTATTATGGCCCATGCCTCAGAGCGCTGGACTGTAGTCTTGCCCGTGGTTTTGTTAGGACTTCATTCTGTTGTAAGGGAAGACGTAGGAGTATCCCCTGCAGAAATGGTTTATGGAACCACTCTCCGTCTTCCAGGAGAATTTTTCCTAACCTCACCATATTCAAATCTTGACCCCTCATCATTTGTTAATCAATTAAGACGAACAATGGAATTGATTAAACCCATCCCTGATAGTAATCATTCACGACACAATGTCTTCATGTCTCCTCATCTAAATACTTGTTCCCATGTATTTGTTCGAAAGGACGCCATTAAGAAGTCTTTGGAACCTCCGTATGAAGGACCTTTTCCAGTTGTTAAACGCAAAGAGAAATATTTCACTATTCAGGTGAATGACAAGAAACAGGTCAACATTTCTTTAGATAGATTGAAACCAGCATTCTCGTTAGCCCCAGATAATGTTTCTCACGACCATCCATGCTCTTCCTTAAGTACCATTAATACTAACATGAGTAACACTAACACAAAAAGACTGCCTAAGACTGTAACCTTTGATATTTAATGGTTTCTGAATTATCACCGGACTATGCGCATGTATCAAGTTTATATTGAGGCTTATTTCTGTTACAGACTGCATTAGCATAGGCGTAATTTTAACATAACTTAATAAATGCTATGTCAAATCCTGTAACGGTATAATATTTTAAGGTATTAATCTTTTTAGTTCGTACTTATATTTTATTTTAATCTTAGTTCTAGTGATCTTGTTATAATTTTCGAAGTGTGATTTAACTTGAATGACTAAGATTTAGTTAAGCTAACCACTTTTTCCAATCCTTTTGTTAATAGCATAGGATATTTAACATTTTCATTTCTTTTAAGTTTAGTCGTAAATTAATTGTAAATTTTAACTCCGTTATTCGGGGGTGACTATTGTGGTGTCAGCGGGATTACTCTCTGCCACGATATTAAATATCTGAGAAGCGACAGCTGACTTGACGTAAGTCAAAATTACGAATTTGAATATAAATTTACAGATTCCGATATTATCGTCAGAGAGATGGGGAGAGAGACATCTTGATATACACTCAACTCGCGTGTTCCTTCCCTCGTAATACAAAATAATGTTTGTAGTGAAAAATAAAGTTTAAATAAAATCAAATTATGGTTCGTTTGTATTAACAAATCCATCAAGCCAGGGCAAGCGACCATAAAACGACAGTATGTCAAACTTCAGACAGTGGCAGCACTGACACCATAGATTACCCAAATAGATGTAAGTGTCAAAGTCAATCAACTGAAGTGACGATTATGACAGACCAAATTTTGCTCCCAAACCAAAGCTGACAAGTGACACAGCCCATTCGCGTTGTATTTCAATTTGCGATCAACTTAATCATTTACCCACCCGAATCGTAACAATTGTCCATACATAGGTTTTTTTAGTTTTTAATTGTCCATACATAGTTTTTACTGTGTGAATGATACATAATTTTCCAACCAGCTAGATGAGATGAATATCAATTTGAAATGGCCTTAATTTCAAAAATCACTTACTTACCTGCTCTATTAAAAGAATACTGTTATGTACGACAACCCTTCATTAAAACATTAAAATACACCAAATTGAGGCCTTATTATATACAACTTACGTTTTTATATAACTTAAAAGGGAATAAAGATCTATTTAAATTATATTATCAGCAAATAAACACATAAACATCTAAAAATAACACCTTCTAAAATTATTCTCTGTGTCCGACTGAATTATCAGGAACAAACTATTTTCTTTTTGGGCTTTTCTAAAAAAAGAAACATACACATTAAGAAGAAATAAATATAAAATATTGTGATTTTGTGATACTAATAGTTTTACGCCCCTAACACTTGACTTGGTAGTTACACAATGTGTTTCCATATTGCAAAAAATAAAATGAGTGGATGTTGTTTGACTTTTAGTTCAAAATTATCTACTGTAACGGGCAAAGTCAAGAAGTGAACTTAAAGTTTCCCATATAAAATGCATTGATGTCACTCTATCTGTCACTTACCAAATTTTTTAAGAAAAGGTGTGCAAATGGCCCTTAACGATGTTTATACCAAGCAAATTTAGGTTAACCTAAAGTTAATGACCCCTAAACCATAGTCATAAGCACGAGTAACCATGGTAGGGCCTTAAGGGGGCCAATAAAGGAAGCCTTAGGTAGATGCACTTAAAAATTGCTTGGTGCAAATGGCCCATAAAGCATAATTCTTAAGTAACATAAAGGACACAATTAAAAACTTAAGCAACACGTTTTATGTTTTAAGTGTTTTCTTAAACTGATTAGCCAAAACATTTCTCTTGACCAACTGAATGAGGAAAAATGCATGAAACGTATTACTTAAGTTTTTAATTTTGTCTATGCCCTTAGTTAACACAAAGTTGTGTCAAAAAATCGTGACTTTTTGTTATGATGGATTCATCAAGAAAAGATAGAATGATTTGAAATAATTTGCCTAACCACATTACAAGTAGTCGGTCCATTTTTTAAAAGTTTAAGTAATAACAAATAAAGATATGTTGGTTCTTAAGTTAATGTAGAAGTAGAGTGTTCTACAGCCATTAAGAATCACTTTTACATCTCAAGGGTAAACTTAAAGTTAAACGAAAGGAAATTTAAGTATTAGACAAGTCAACAACACACGGGAGTCACTTATAGCCCATGGTGAGATATGGTTTAACCATATTCTGCACCTCCAGAGTTGTACAAGGGTACAGACTCGAACAGGGTAGTGAGACCCAAAACTCTTTAGGGGGATTGAAATCTTCATCAGTGAGGAGCTCCACTTTGAAAACTCTGCACATTCAGCGTCAAACTGCTGGGGATAAACAAAATTATATCAAGATCTTCCTTGCAGAAAGTCCCATGGACATATTGTGCATAATGGAACATTGGATGAGTGAACAGAAAAATGGGCATTGTATAGCTGTTGGGCCATATGATGAATGCCCACTACTGCTGTAGTAACGTAGGTAATAAAGTAATAAAGTAAATTGAGGAAGAAACGATGTAATATTTTCGAACTTGACATTGAAGTGTGGCCTTTTAAACATTTAACAAAGGAGAAACAGAAATTAGACATCTAACAGAAGTCCATTTACTTTGGGTATGTTTGTACTGTTTCCACACCTGGTTAACCACCTAGTAAATAACTGGAAGTTGGAAACCATTCAATCCAAATTTCATAAACAGTTAAAAAAACACACAATGTTGACCGATTAACTGAGAAAACCGAATATTAATGTTTGGTAGCTTCAGAGACACACTTGGAGTACCATTTTCAGAAGCACCATTCCATATATAACTGGTTTTTCAGGATTCACAGGATTACCATAAATAACAGAACAGCTAATCATAACCGAGGTTGCAAATGGTACACCTGTTTTGACTAGGTACGTCATCATTTTCTGTAAAAATTTCAAAGCTTGCTAGATGTAGTTTTATATTAACACCCCATACATGTGGGAACAATTTTAAAGAGTAGGAAATTTTTTTGTTTTTTAGTAAAATTTGCCCCTGTACTTGAGGTTGGGACACAAAAAAGGGATTTCCTACTTATGTACCTAAACATATTTGACTTTTGTTATTTTTAATTAAAACAAACTGATTTTTTTGCAAATTTTATTGTATTCGAAGTCATGTATAATAGGATTACTTTGATATTTAATAGCAATTTTGATTAGAAAAATGAGTATTGCACTGAGACAACAGTGCACTTCCAGTTTCTTCCAATAATAGCCCCAGTACATTCTCATTAAAACATGAGATTGCACTAGGATCAAAGAGTTCATGCTGAAAATGTTGCACTGTGCAAATCTCACTGCATCACTTTCCCAATAAAACATACCAAACTGCACAAATGTTCCCAATCATCAGACATAAAAATTGCTCTAGTTTTGCAACAGGGTCTCTAATAATTGAAAAAGCTATAATAGCTGTGGCTGTTATAGTTATGTACTGTATATAGGAAGTCATCTTTATGTTCTATAATTATAATTATTTAGAAGTGACTCTGCCCCCAAGTCTCCAAGGAAGAAAATACAGCTGCCTCCTAGTTAACTCTTGGGGCAGAGGCAACTCACATTTATTAAACAGGACATGGGAGTAATATACTTTTGCCTTATACATGTAAAGCCTAATGAAGAAGACACAACTTATTATAGGGACAGAGTCAGGGACAAAGTTATAGCAAATTTAAATCTCCACATTTGCATTCAAACTGTGGACCTTTTTTCATGCATCTTTTTAATAACTTTATAGACTATAGACTCAGCCTACCACAAAAAAACCTTCCATGTTTTTTTTTAATTAGTTTTCTATGCATGTATAATGTGTACTACTAGGAAAGTAACTATATTCTCCGACAAATTGCATGGAAAGTAAGTAGAAATTTCTATTATTATGTGATAAAGTTGCAGTTACTAAAACAAAAACAAAATCATCTATTGTACTTACATTAATCTTGCCTCTGGATTTTTGTGAACAGTCCAACCCTTTGAGAAACAGCAGGGCAGAGACAAGCAAATTTTAAAGTGGACTATTCTGTTTGCTATTGACTTATCAATCCATATTAATTATAGCTTTGCAGTCTCTTCTTGCTTGCATAGCAGTAGCTCTTTGAATTACAATCACCATTACCTACACAAAACAAAACTGTTTTTTCAAATTACAATTATGCATACCTAATATTATGCATGAGATTAGCTTTAGTGGTTACGGCTTCAAACCTACTTACATTGCTACACTTGGACATTTCTTTGACGTTTTTTTAATTCTTAAGGAGGATCTGGGTTACTGTGGCGGGATCCCCCGCCAAATTTTGTGCAAATAAACCCAATATTATTAATAGCAAGATGAAAATTCATTAATAAAGCAAAAAGGTTCAGACTGCCTTTTAGAAATCAACCAGAGGAAAATCAATCAGCAAGCTAAAATGTACTTTGCAATAATATCCCACTAATCAGCCGTAATGAAGAGCAATCAAGAAGGTAAATTTATTCACATAATTCTAATGGCAAAACCAAACTGTTACAGCTCCAAAGCCCGGAAAACACTTTTGATTGTATTTTGACCGGTCGTGAAAGCTTTCAGTCTCATAACCAATAACATTAACATTGATCAAAAAATATACAGTGGGCAAACTGTTAGATTTCCATGGCCACCTGTGCCGATAAACTTAATGAAAAGCCTTATATATCCACCCCGGCGACCCGAGTTCGAATCCCCGACAAGTTGACTTTTTTATTTTTTAAAAATGTCTTTTTTTATCACATCTCTTATTTAAAATCAGTATCGCCTTTCTAGAAGTTAATATTCAATGTAATAATTTTTTCAAAATCTAAAAAACGTTAACTACTGACGTAGGTAGTTGCCTACGTCAGAAACTTTGCCTACCGCCGGAATGACATTAGTAGGTTGTTTTACGTTGGTCTATTATGTTAAATAAAGCGGTAATTTAATAACGTTTGAAAAAAAGCAAAAAAACAGTGGCGCAAATTATATAAAGCAAGTCTATGCTCATTAACATTACGTAGAAAACGGCCCTTTCTCGTATAACGTAACTTTTTTACGTGGAACAGTTTGCAGAAGCAGACAGCTGCTTTTGCTTTAGCAAAATTAAATATTTGAGACAACTATTTCAAAATTATGAAAAAAAGTTAATTGGCTGGCCCGTTAAAAGACCTAAAAACTAAATTAATATTTACAATAATTAATTGGAAAAATAAATTCTGCTGCTCTTAAATTTTGCAATTCACCCGAATAGCGAACGGATGCTAAATAAATAATTGTCTAATATACATAGTATAGTAAAAACGTTTTATTTTTTTTTTCGGCAATAGAATTCTTATGTTTAAACAAACATTTATTCCGGAACAATAATATTCTCCTTATTTACAGAGAGATTTCACTCAGTTGGTATTTTTTCCATCACACGTGTAGCTCTAATTTAAGTATATGTAGAGGCCGTGTGCCATTTTCTGACGAATATAAATTTTATTCATGGTGCTTCATTCATTTTTCAATTTTCTCTCGTTATTTGCAGGCCCGATGAAACGCCAAAGGCAAACGAGAAAATGTGCATTCTAATTTCTGCGAAAGGACAAGGTGAGTGCTCGACCACTTTATTTCGTGTCATCCAAAGGCCTAAGTGCACCTTTGTGGGTGGATTTTTTTTTGTTAGAGGCCGTCTCAAGAGCACTGCAGGTGAGTAGGAGCGATGGACGGTATGTAGGTCAGAATGCTCTCTATACCCCAAAAGTGCAATTATTTTTAGTTAGTGCAAAGTTGTATAAATTTTTTCTGGTAAAATTATTGTCAAAAAATTATTCTAGACATTTTTCCTAATTCTTTTTCTTTTATTAATATTAAAAGTGAATGTATTGGTAAAAAAAAATTCACTAAAATTCAACTAAAATCAACTAACTACATTCAACTGAAACTAAACTAAATGATACTTGTTTGGGTGCATAAATCTGAGAGCTATATACTATTACGTACGTAATTTGTAAAAAATTATTCGTAGTGGCTCGCAATATTATACAGGGTGTTTCAGAGTTGCAGTGCCAAAAGCCTAGGCTGTTAGCAAAACACGGAAAACAGTTCATAAAAATATGGGTCCTCCTTTTCTGTAAAATGAAAGATGATGCTAAAAGACTATTTAGCCATTTTGGTTTTTGAGATGCAGGGTGGGATTGAATATTATCACTTTAAAGGCACTCTCCGTATCTCAGTTCTTAAATTTATCGAACTACTTAAAACGTTTCGTTGATAATTTTTTCTATCCTAGAATCTAGTGGCGTAGCTAGTTTTCTACCCCCCCCCCCCCCATATAACAAACATAGATTCTTTTCCGGGCATAGATTTTTGATTTTTGCGATACCAAGGTTGAATTAAAAATTAATACTTTAGGACACCCCCCCGTATCTCAGTTGTCTTTAGATTTATCGAAAAAGTGAAAAGGTAGATTTTTTTCCCGTAGAATCCAGTGGCATAACCAGTTTTATGCTGCAAGAAATAATGTTCCTTCCCCCCCTCCACAAACATTGAATTTTTTCTAGGCCATCCTGTATATTATTCGATATTTAAAATCTCATCAACAGACAAAAAAAAATTGTTAAAACAGGAATTACGTTTTGTGAAATTAAACATGGTGCCAACAGAACCGGCTTTTCATTGTTCTTTTGGTTTTTGAGATCTAAGGCGGAATTGAAAATTATCACTTTTAGGGCACCCCCCGTATCTCAGTTATCTTTAAATTTATCGAAGAAGTGAAAACGTTTTCTTGTAGATTTTTCTTTCCCATAGAATACAGTGGTGTAACTTAGTTTCTTTACTGCTAGGAATAATTTCCCCCCCCCCTCCACCTTCTCCCCCCCCCCTCCACCTTCTCCCCCCCCCCCTCCCCACTCCCCCATAAAGAGGAATTGAAAATTATCACTTCTAGGGCACCCCTCTCAGTTATCTTTAAATTCATCGAAGAAGTGAAAACGTTTTCTTCTAGATTTTTCTTTCCCATAGAATCCAGTGACGTCGCTACTTTTTTACTGCTAGGAATAATTTTGCACCTCCCCTCCCCAATAAAACAAACAGATTTTTTAACGAGACATCCTGTATATTACTATATATATGTACTTAGAATCGTATCGACCAAAACTTAAGAAAAAAAAGCCAAAAACAAAAATTTTTAAAAACATTCACGGATCCTACTGTTTTATGAAATGAAAGATGGTGCCAACCGAATTCGTAGCCTTTTTGGTTTATGAGATACAGGGTGGAATTGAAAATTATCACTTTTAGGACAGCCCCCGTATTTCAGTTTTCTTTAAATTTATCGAAAAAGGAAAAGTTTTCTTGTAATTTTTTCCCATGGAATCCAATGGCGTATGTATTTTTTTACTGCAAGAAATAATTCACCCCTTCCCGACGCTTCAATAAAACAAACATAGATTCTTTTACGGGACATCCTGTATATAATTAGATATTTCGATTCGCATCAACAAAGTCGCATCGATAGAAAGTTTTTAAAAAAACCAAAGAAAAAACTAGCAACATGGGTGCTACTTTTTTGTGAAATTAAAGATGGTGCCAACAGACTCCATAGTCCTTGAAGTCTTTGAGATACCACTTGGAATTAAAATTTATCGAAGAAATGAAAACATCTCGTTGATGATTTTAGGATTTTTAGGATGAATTAGGAACATGGGTACTACTTTTTTATGAAATTAAAGATGTCGCCAACAGAAATTTCATAGATTTTTGATTTTTGCGATACCAAGGTTGAATTAAAAATTAATACTTTAGGACACCCCCCCGTATCTCAGTTGTCTTTAGATTTATCGAAAAAGTGAAAAGGTAGATTTTTTCCCGTAGAGTCCAGTGGCATAACCAGTTTTATACTGCAAGAAATAATTTTCCCTCCCCCCCTCCATAAACATTGAATGTTTTCTAGGTCATCCTGTATATTATTAGATATTTAAAATCGCATCAACCGACAAAAAAAATTGTTAAACAGGAATTACGTTTTGTGAAATTAAACATGGTGCCAATAGAACCTGCTTTTCATTGTTCTTTTGGTTTTTGAGATCTAAGGCGGAATTGAAAATTATAAAGAGGAATTGAAAATTATCACTTTTAGGGCACCCCCCCGTATCTCAGTTATCTTTAAATTTATCGAAGAAGTGAAAACGTTTTTTTGTAGATTTTTCTTTCCCATAGAATACAGTGGTGTAACTAGTTTCTTTACTGCTAGGAATAATTCCCCCCCCCCCCCCAATAAAACAAACGGGAAGTTTTTACGGGAGATCCTGTAGATTATGGGATATTTAGAATTACATCGAAAAGAGCTTTTCAAAAAACCAAAAATTAAATTCTTTAAGAACATGAGTCCATTTTTTTTCTTGGGAAATTAAAGATGATGCCAACCGACTTCATAGCCCTTTTGGGTTTTGAGATAAAGGGTGGAATTGAAAATTATCACTTTTAGGACACCTCCCGAATCTCAGATTTCTTTAAATTTATTGAAAAAGTGAAAACGTTTCCTTGTAGATTTCTTTTCTCGTAGAATCCAGTGACGTAACCAGTTTTATACTGCAAGAAATAATTTTTCTTTCCCCCATAAACATCGACTTTTCCGGGCCATCCTGTATATTATTAGATATTTAGAATCGCATCAACAAAAACTTTTCAAGAAATTAAAACCATAGGAACTACTTTTTATGAAATTAAAAATGGAGCCAACAGAACAGACTTTTCATAGTTCTTTTGGTTTTTGAGATATAAGGCGGAAGTGAAAATTATAAAGAGGAATTGAAAATTATCACTTCTAGGGCACCCCCCCGTTTCTCAGTTATCTTTAAATTCATCGAAGAAGTGAAAACGTTTTCTTCTAGATTTTTCTTTCCCATAGAATCCAGGGACATCGCTACTTTTTTACTGCTAGGAATAATTTTGCACCTCCCCTCCCCAATAAAACAAACACATTTTTTAACGAGACATCCTGTATATTACTATATATATGTGTACTTAGAATCGCATCGACCAAAACTTAAGAAAAAAAAGCCAAAAACAAACATTTATCGAAGAAATGAAAACGTCTCGTTGATGATTTTTAAACAAACATAGATTTTTTTTCCGGGATATTCCGCATATTATTAGATATTTAGAATCACATCGAAAATAGCTTTTGAAAACACAAAAAAAAATAAAGAGCATGGCTACTAGTTTTTTATGACGTCGCCAATAGAATTTTCATAATTTTTTTGATTTTTGAGATACAAGGTGGAATTAAAAATTATTACTTTTAGGACACCCCCAGTATCTCAGTTTTCTTTAAATTTGTCGAAAAAGTGAAAAGGTTTTCTTGTAGATTTTTTTCTCGCAGAATCCAGTGGCATAACCAGTTTTATACTGTAAGAAATAATTTTTCTTTCCCCTCCCCCTTCATAAACATAGATTTTTTTCTGGGCCATCCTGTATATCATTAGGTATTTAGAATCGCATCAACAGAAGCTTTTCAAAAAACTAAAAAAAAATTTAAAAAAAAACACGAACTACTTTTTCTGAAATAAAACATGGTGCCAACAGAACAGACTTTTCATAGTTCTTTTGGTTTTTGAGATATAAAGCGGAATTGAAAATTATAAGAGGGAATTAAAAATTGTCACTTTTAAGGCACCTCCGTATTTCAATTATCTTTAGATTTATCGAAAAAGTGAAAAACATTTTTTTGCAGTTTTTTTCCGCAGAATCCAGTGACGTAGGTAGTTTTTTACTGCAAGGGATAATTTCCACCCCCCTCCTCCCCCCCAATAAAACAAATATAGATTTTCTCACAAGACATCCTGTGTATTACTATTACTAAACCTGAGTTGACCAGGTTTTTACGGCGTTTTAACCAAAACCGGCGTTAAAAACCAAAAAATGGATTTTTTTCTGAAACTGCCAGAGAAATTTTAATTTTACAGGTGTCAATAGCGATGAAAGATTCAAGTTTTGCAATATAAATGGTCTTTTCAGCGCTACCAGTGGCATGCACTGCGGCTCGTGACTGGCTATTTTTCAAAAAAAAAGTGGTACGCTACTGGTTTTTCTGAAGATAAAAATTAGCCAGTAGATATTTAGAATCGCATCAACAAAATCGCATCGATAAAAACTTAAAAAAAAAACAACGAAAAAACTTTAGGAACCTTGGTGCTACTTTTTTTGTGAAATTAAAGATGATGCCAACAGACTTCATAGTCCTTTTAGTTTTTGAGATACAAGGTAGAATTGAAAATTATCACTTTTAAGCCACTCCCTGTATCTCAGTTTTCCTTAAATTTTTCGAAAAAATTGAAATGTTTCGTTGATGATTTTTTCTGTCCTTGAATCCAGTGGCGTAGCTAGTTTCTTAATGCCAGGAATAATTTCCCCTCACTCCCCCCCCCCCCCAATAAAACAAACATATATTTTTTTCCGGGACATTCCGTATATTATTAGTATATGGGTACTACTTTTTCATGAAATTAAAGATGTCGCCAACAGAACTTTTGTCTCATAGTTTTTTTGATTTTTCAGATACAAGGTGGAATAAAAAATTATCACTTTTAGGACACCCCCCGTATCTCAGTTGTCTTTAAATTTATCGAAAAAGTGAAAACGTTTTCTAGTAGATTTTTTTCAATGGTCGTTGGATTGATTTTTACAATCAATCCAATGACGTAACTAGTTTTTTACTGCAAGGAATAATTTAACCGCAATAAAACAAACTTAGTTTTTTGAACGGGGCACCCTGTGTTATTATTAGATATTTAGATTCCCGTCGACAAGATCTCAAAAAAACAAAACTAAAAACCTTTTTTTATTATTTTTTTATTTTTAAATTGTGTTTAATTGCACCATTCGGTTCTATAATGTAACAAAAACTACTGGAAAGCATTTTTCCTTTCCATAATACTAAAAAGATAAACGAGTTTTCAAATATCCCAAAAACCAAAAGTGTATAAAACTTCTGTTATCGCCATCTTTAATTTTACAATAAAAGTTTCACATTATAATGCAAAAAAAACCGGACCCCTTATATATTTAAAAATAAGGGAGTTACCCTGAAAAAGTGCACAAAATTGGAAAAACTGTACCTACTAGTTTTAGAGGGTTTATCACAATGTATTATTAAAACAGCAAAAAAAGTTTTCACTCTAATCCTAAGCTGAAATTTCCCAAAAACGTTTAATTTGTAATGTCAATGTTTTGAGTTACTTTTAATCGATTTTGGCTATAATCTTAATCTAACTTTGTTCAAACTCTCCGAATTTATATTTTTTCACACTTTGAGACATTTTTCAACGATTTTAGTCCCAATTCTAATCCAAATTTCTCCAAAGCTCCTCAAATTTTAAATTTTACACACCTTGAAACATTTTCTGAATAAAAATCCAAATTCGCATTTTTCAATGAAGTGGGTTATTTTCGATCGACTTTAATTCCAATTTCAACTTGAATGTCTACAAAGCCTCAAAATTTGCATTTTTTAGACGCTTTGTGTCATTTCTTTACCAATTATCACCCTAATCCTAAGCTGAATTTTCCCAGAAATTTTTAATTTGTAATTTCAATGCTTTGAATTACTTTCAACCGGTTTTGGCTAAAATCTTAATTTAAATTTCTTCAAACTCTGCAGATTTATATTTTTACACACTTTGAGACATTTTTCAACGATTTTAGTCCCAATTCTAACTTAAAATGTCTTTTAAGCTCCTCAAGTTTAAAATTTTACATAGAGAGAAATTTTCTAAAAAAAAAAATATCCAAATTGGCATTTTTCAATGAAGTGAGTTATTATTAATCGACTTTAATTCCAACTCCAACCTGAATTTCTACAAAGCCTCAAAATTTGCATTTTTTAGACGCTTTGTGTCATTTCTTTTCCAATTTTCAACCTAATCCTAAGCTGAATTTTCCCAGAAATTTTTAATTTGTAATTTCAATGCTTTGAGTTACTTTCAACCGGTTTTGGATACAATCTTAATTTAAATTTCTTCAAACTCTGCAGATTTATATTTTTACACACTTTGAGACATTTTTCAACGATTTTAGTCCCAATTCTAACTTAAAATTTCTTTTAAGCTCCTCAAGTTTAAAATTTTATGTAGAGAGACATTTTCTGAAAAAAAAAATATCCAAATTGGCATTTTTCATTGAAGTGAGTTATTATTAATCGACTTTAATTCCAACTCCAACCAGCATTTCTACAAAGCCGCTAAATTTGCATTTTTTTAGACGTTTTGTGTCATTTTTTAACCATTTTTCACCCTAATCCTAACCTGAATTTTCCCACAAACTTTTAATTTGCAATATCAACGGTTTGAGTTACTTTCAACCGGTTTTGGATAAAATCTTATTTTAAATTTCTTCAAACTTTCCGAATTTATATTTTTACATTCATTGAAACATTTTTCAACGATTTTAGCCCAGTTCTAACCCAATTTTCTCCAAATCTCAAATTTTAAATTTTATGCACTTTGAGACAGTTTCTGAAAAAAAATCGAAATTGGAAAAAAAATGGCATTTTTCAATGAAGTGGGTTATTTTTAATCGACTTTAATTCCAACTCCAACCTGAATTTCTACAAAGCCTCAAAATTTGCATTTTTTAAACGCTTTGTGTCATTTTTTAATCATTTTCACCCTAATCCTAAGCTGAATTTTCCCAGAAATTTTTAATTTGTAATTTCAATGTTTTGAGTTACTTTCAACCGGTTTTGGCTAAAATCTTAATTTAAATTTCTTCAAACTCTGCAGATTTATATTTTTACACACTTTGAGACATTTTTCAACGATTTTAGTCCCAATTCTAACTTAAAACGTCTTTTAAGCTCCTCAAGTTTAAAATTTTACATAGAGAGACATTTTCTGAAAAAAAAAATATTCAAATTGGCATTTTTCAATGAAGTGAGTCAATGATGAATCGACTTTAATTCCAACTCCAACCAGCATTTCTACAAAGCCGCCAAATTTGCATTTTTTTAGACGCTTTGTGTCATTTCTTTACCAATTTTCACCCTAATCCTAACCTGAATTTTCCCACAAACTTTTAATTTGCAATATCAACGGTTTGAGTTACTTTCAACCGGTTTTGGATAAAATCTTATTTTAAATTTCTTCAAACTTTCCGAATTTATATTTTTACATACATTGAAACATTTTTCAACGATTTTAGCCCAGTTCTAACCCAATTTTCTCCAAATCTCAAATTTTAAATTTTATACACTTTGAGACAGTTTCTGAAAAAAAATCCAAATTGGAAAAAAAATGGCATTTTTCAATGAAGTGGGTTATTTTTAATCGACTTTAATTCCAACTCCAACCTGAATTTCTACAAAGCCTCAAAATTTGCATTTTTTAGACGCTTTGTGTCATTTTTTAACCATTTTTACCCTAATCCTAAGCTGAATTTTCCCAGATATTTTTAATTTGTAATTTCAATGCTTTGAGTTACTTTCAACCGGTTTTGGCTAAAATCTTAATTTAAATTTCTTCAAACTCTGCAGATTTATATGTTTACACACTTTGAGATATTTTTCCACGCTTTTAGTCCCAATTCTAACCCAAATTTCTCCAGAGCTCCCCATATTTTAAATTTTACACACTTTGAGACAGTTTCTGAAAAAAAAATTAATGTTTCAATGAAGTGGGTTATTTTCTATCGAATTTAATTCCAATTCCAACCTGAATTTCTACAAGCATCAAAATTTGTATTTTTTACACGCTTTGTATCATTTTTTAACCAATTTTCTCCCTAATCGTAAGCTGAATATTCCCAGAAACTTTTCATTTGCAATTCCAATGCTTCGAGTTACTTTTAACCGATTTTGGCTATAATATTAATTTGATTTTCTTCAAACTTTCCAAATTTATATTTTTACACACTCTGACATATTTTTCAATGATTTTAGTCTTAATTCTAACCCAAATTTCTCCAAAGCTCCACAAATTTTAAATTTTACACACTTTTAGACACTTTCTGAAAAAAAAAATTATCCAAATTTTAACGACTTCAATTCCAATTCCAACCTTTTTCTACAAATCCTTCAAATTTGCATTTTTCTAGACGCTTTGTTTCATTTTTTAACCAGTTTTCATACTAATCCTAACCTGAATTTTCCCACAAACTTTTAATTTGCTATTTTAATGCTTTAGTTAAAATTTTCCAAACTCTTCAAATTTATATTTTTTCATACTTTGACAGAGTGTGTAAAACATCGAAATCGGCAAGTTACAGTCGGTCATATTTGGAAATAGAAAAAAAGAGACAATACCTCTGCCCCCCCCCCCCCCCCTCCTTTGGTCTATAGCGAAAACATTTTGTTAATTTTTTTTTTGCTGTTTTTGATAGGAAAGAAGTACGGAGTACGAAGAACGTAATAAACGTAGTAAGACACATTCTAAAAGTACATCAGAATCAACCACTGAAAAGTCCTATCTCCGAAAGTAATGCTAACTGGGAATATATTACATGAGCATCATTGTTTTAGTGATTTTAAATTATTTTCAGTTATCTAATTTACGACAAGCTGCATGTATCAGGTTTTAGTTCAAAGTTCAAGGAATCAAAAAAGCTTTGGAAAAGAGACAAAATGCTAAGTAGTTTGTAATGAATGGACCAAAAATTAAACTAAAACAGATTTTAAAAGAAAAATTCAATTACACATAATTTTAGTAAGCACGTTTAAGTATAAATCTTCCAAATTTAATTAAGTGAAAGAAAAAAGGGAAAGCCGGTGATGTATAGCCCGATTCTTTACTGAATTTCAAACCGACAGAGGCGGCATTTTTTTTTCATAAATATTTGATATTCACGAAATGTTTAAGAAACACATTACGAAAAATTTGTAGGTTTAGCAAAACGTGACGGGTCGTGAATTATGTTTCGTCTCGCGATACCACAAGTCTGAAGCTAATAATTTCTCCCCCAAAAATGATTGAAATACAGTATGAGTGTGAAGATATTTTCATATAGTAAGATGATTTACACTCATCCTAGAATGTATTATGCAATTCAGACCAAAAACTAATAGTTTGATGAAATCTTTAATATCTACACTGCTGGACAAAATTAGCCCACAACCTACTAATTTCAATGAAATTTTGTTATAACTATGTTAATAACGTTTATTGACAAAAGAAACCAGGAAATCTTTTTTTCAATTGTTTCAAAAACTTTTGTTATGAAAAAAAAAAGAACAATTTTTTTTCCATGTTATTCAACAAACAAAAATTAAAATCAAACTGAAAATCCGGTTTTTAACGGTTTCAATATCGTGTATTGCCACCTTTAGCTCGAATAACTTCCCTCAAACGTTTTTGAATGCCAGGAAAAAGGTTTGTGATAAATTCTTGGGGTATGTGGTGCCATTCTTCAAGTGCTGCGCTTTCCAGCGCAGCCAAGTTGACAGGAGCAGGATCTCGTCGTCGAATACGTCGTTTGAGCAGATCCCAAACATGTTCAATCACGTTCAGGTCAAGAGAATTTCCGGAAATGATAAAGACATCTGTCTTGACAAATTTGTTACACTGCTTGGAAAACAGCTTTTATAAGACCTATACCTAAGGGCACAAAAGTTGAGTCCATTCAAGACCTTAGGGCAACCTGGATCTTGCCATTCTTAGCAAAAATGTTTGAAATTTTTGTTTTTAGTAGTATTAGTGAATATATTACATCCACAAATGTTTTGCCTGCTGTCAAGTCGGCCTTGGGGACTGCGACGGCCTTGATTAAGTTAGCCACGGACAAATCTCATGTTTCGTTAGACTATAGAAATGCTTTTGATCCTGTAAATCATGAGATGCTTCTTACAAAACTGTGGTTTCTCTCCGGCTGTATGTAGTTGGGTTTCAAGTTAATTAAGGGGACGCAGGCAGGATGTTGAAGTTTTCGGGTCAAGGTCGAGTACTGTAGTGGTCAATGGGGGAGTGCCTCAGGGCAGCATCCTAGGACCATTATTGTTTAGTATTTACACATCTTGCCTGCTTGCCCAAGTTCGATTATTTGCAGTTCATCTCTATGCGGACGACACACATCTTCTTGTGTCGTTTCCTTTGGAAGACACGGACAGAGCAATTGGGCTCCTCAACGAGGACCTCAGACTAATTAATGAACGGTATAGTAACCATGGCCTTATGTTAAATGCTAAAAAAAAGTACTTACTTACTAATAGGTGCAAAGGCCCTTAAATATAGAGCAGATGTTTATAATTTTGCATCTCTGCATATTAATGGGAATATACGGCTCTGATACACTTGAGGGAAATTGCTATTACTCATTTTTTTCGAAAATTTTCATTAGGAATTAATAGAATGGACAAAATAAAAAATTTGAGCAGCTGTTATTGGTGATCCCAGATATATATTGTACGGTGGATAGTTTGGTAAGGATCAAGAAAACGACTACGGGATGTAAACCGTTATAATTGTCGACGTTTCGGCTGTAAAACAGAGCCATCCTCAGGACACGGCCGTATCACAGCCAAAGCTTGATTCTGCTTTGGCTGTGATACGGCCTACGCCTCCTCCATTTTCAAAACCACGTTAACACACTATAGTGGCAATAATAATATGTTCGCTTTATATACGATATGTCCTGGGAAAGCCAATTTAAGTGTGATGCACAGGGAGTGGCAAGTGTTATATTGTCCTGAGGATGGCTCTGTTTTAGAGCCGAAACGTCGACAATTATTCGAATCTTCGTTATTCGAATGAAAAACGAGACAATACTAGGTTTTTATTTAAGTAAAATGGTTCGATGCGCTCCCGGCCACGTCCGACTCTTTCTGTCACAGACTTTTGGATCTGATAACGTTTTCAGGTGGCAGTTCTAGGGGCTCTGTCATTATTCCCATCCTTTTTTTCTCAATATGGATTTGAGGTTGAGGATAGTATAAAAATAATACTCTCAGAGCGGTCTAGAGCAGCCACCCGAAAACGGTGTCAGTATCGAATACTTTTCGAATTAAAATTCGATTTGTTCGAATATCTTGACGTATCGAATACTCAAGTAACGATTAGATACTTTAGTATTTTTATTTTGCACCAGTTCTAGTTCTGATTGACATAAAAATGACAGATCAGGTGACTTTTAACTTTCAACCAATCATCTTTGTTAAAAATCAGCTAGTCTGTCATTTTTATGTCAACCAGAACTGAAGAAGAGAGACTGAGAAAATGACTTTTATGCACATAACTAGAGATTAATTTTATTCAGGTTATGTTACACGTTGCATGTTTTTTTTTATTCAATGGATTATCTTCAAATTCAATACATTATCGTATTGTCTCTGGCAATATATAATAAAGGCCGTTTTACAGTTCGCAATTTTTCTTGCAATTAGCAATTCTCTTGCCATACGCATGCGCAGTAACGGACCAGCTGGTCGATTTCTTCAATTCTTTTGCAACTGCAAGGGCTTGCCAATTATCGGTCTTGACCGATTTTTATTGCAGTTTACTTGCAACTCTGGTGTAAAATTTGGTAAAGGCCGTTTTATAGTTCGCAATTGTTCTTGCAATTGGCAATTCTCTTGCCATGCGCAGTAACGGACCAGCTGGTCGATTTCTTCAATTCTTTTGCAACTGCGAGGGCTTGCCATTTATCGGTCTTGACCGATTTTTATTGCAGTTTACTTGCAACTCTGATGTAAAATTTGGTAAAGGCCGTTTTACAGTTCGCAATTTTTCTTGCAATTGGCAATTCTCTTGCCATGCGCAGTAGCGGGCCAGCTGGTCAATTTCTTCAATTCTTTTACAACTGCAAGGGCTTGCCAATTATCGGTCTTGACCGATTTTTATTGCAGTTTACTTGCAACTCTGGTGTAAAATTTGGTAAAGGCCGTTTTACAGTTCTCAATTTTTCTTGCAATTGGCCATTTTCTTGCCATACGCATGCGCAGTAGCGGACCAGCTGATCGATTTCTTCAATTCTTTTGCAACTGCAAAGGCTTGCCAATTATCGGTCTTGACCGATTTTTATTAGTTGCAGTTTGCAGTTAGTAGAGTTGCAGTTTACTTGCAACTCTGGTGTAAAGTTTGGTAAAGGCCGTTTTATAGTTCGCAATTTTTCTTGCAATTGGCAATTCTCTTGCCATGCGCAGTAACGGACCAGCTGGTCGATTTCTTCAATTCTTTTGCAACTGCGAGGGCTTGCCATTTATCGGTCTTGACCGATTTTTATTGCAGTTTACTTGCAACTCTGATGTAAAATTTGGTAAAGGCCGTTTTACAGTTCGCAATTTTTCTTGCAATTGGCAATTCTCTTGCCATGCGCAGTAGCGGGCCAGCTGGTCAATTTCTTCAATTCTTTTACAACTGCGAGGGCTTGCCAATTATCGGTCTTGACCGATTTTTATTGCAGTTTACTTGCAACTCTGGTGTAAAATTTGGTAAAGGCCGTTTTACAGTTCGCAATTTTTCTTGCAATTGGCAATTCTCTTGCCATACGCATGCGCAGTAGCGGACCAGCTGGTCGATTTCTTCAATTCTTTTGCAACTGCAAGGGCTTGCCATTTATCGGTCTTGACCGATTTTTATTGCAGTTTACTTGCAACTCTGATGTAAAATTTGGTAAAGGCCGTTTTACAGTTCGCAATTTTTCTTGCAATTGGCAATTCTCTTGCCATGCGCAGTAGCGGGCCAGCTGGTCAATTTCTTCAATTCTTTTACAACTGCAAGGGCTTGCCAATTATCGGTCTTGACCGATTTTTATTGCAGTTTACTTGCAACTCTGGTGTAAAATTTGGTAAAGGCCGTTTTACAGTTCGCAATTTTTCGTGCAATTGGCAATTCTCTTGCCATACGCATGCGCAGTAGCGGACCAGCTGGTCGATTTCTTCAATTCTTTTGCAACTGCAAGGGCTTGCCATTTAACGGTCTTGACCGATTTTTATTGCAGTTTACTTGCAACTCTGATGTAAAATTTGGTAAAGGCCGTTTTACAGTTCGCAATTTTTCTTGCAATTGGCAATTCTCTTGCCATGCGCAGTAGCGGGCCAGCTGGTCAATTTCTTCAATTCTTTTACAACTGCAAGGGCTTGCCAATTATCGGTCTTGACCGATTTTTATTGCAGTTTACTTGCAACTCTGGTGTAAAATTTGGTAAAGGCCGTTTTACAGTTCTCAATTTTTCTTGCAATTGGCCATTTTCTTGCCATACGCATGCGCAGTAGCGGACCAGCTGATCGATTTCTTCAATTCTTTTGCAACTGCAAAGGCTTGCCAATTATCGGTCTTGACCGATTTTTATTAGTTGCAGTTTGCAGTTAGTAGAGTTGCAGTTTACTTGCAACTCTGGTGTAAAGTTTGGTAAAGGCCGTTTTATAGTTCGCAATTTTTCTTGCAATTGGCAATTCTCTTGCCATGCGCAGTAACGGACCAGCTGGTCGATTTCTTCAATTCTTTTGCAACTGCGAGGGCTTGCCATTTATCGGTCTTGACCGATTTTTATTGCAGTTTACTTGCAACTCTGATGTAAAATTTGGTAAAGGCCGTTTTACAGTTCGCAATTTTTCTTGCAATTGGCAATTCTCTTGCCATGCGCAGTAGCGGGCCAGCTGGTCAATTTCTTCAATTCTTTTACAACTGCGAGGGCTTGCCAATTATCGGTCTTGACCGATTTTTATTGCAGTTTACTTGCAACTCTGGTGTAAAATTTGGTAAAGGCCGTTTTACAGTTCGCAATTTTTCTTGCAATTGGCAATTCTCTTGCCATACGCATGCGCAGTAGCGGACCAGCTGGTCGATTTCTTCAATTCTTTTGCAACTGCAAGGGCTTGCCATTTATCGGTCTTGACCGATTTTTATTGCAGTTTACTTGCAACTCTGATGTAAAATTTGGTAAAGGCCGTTTTACAGTTCGCAATTTTTCTTGCAATTGGCAATTCTCTTGCCATGCGCAGTAGCGGGCCAGCTGGTCAATTTCTTCAATTCTTTTACAACTGCAAGGGCTTGCCAATTATCGGTCTTGACCGATTTTTATTGCAGTTTACTTGCAACTCTGGTGTAAAATTTGGTAAAGGCCGTTTTACAGTTCGCAATTTTTCTTGCAATTGGCAATTCTCTTGCCATACGCATGCGCAGTAGCGGACCAGCTGGTCGATTTCTTCAATTCTTTTGCAACTGCAAGGGCTTGCCATTTAACGGTCTTGACCGATTTTTATTGCAGTTTACTTGCAACTCTGATGTAAAATTTGGTAAAGGCCGTTTTACAGTTCGCAATTTTTCTTGCAATTGGCAATTCTCTTGCCATACGCATGCGCAGTAGCGGACCAGCTGGTCGATTTCTTCAATTCTTTTGCAACTGCAAGGGCTTGCCATTTAACGGTCTTGACCGATTTTTATTGCAGTTTACTTGCAACTCTGATGTAAAATTTGGTAAAGGCCGTTTTACAGTTCGCAATTTTTCTTGCAATTGGCAATTCTCTTGCCATACGCATGCGCAGTAGTGGACCAGCTGGTCGATTTCTTCAATTCTTTTGCAACTGCAAGGGCTTGCCATTTAACGGTCTTGACCGATTTTTATTGCAGTTTACTTGCAACTCTGGTGTAAAATTTGGTAAAGGCCGTTTTACAGTTCGCAATTTTTCTTGCAATTGGCCATTTTCTTGCCATACGCATGCGCAGTAGCGGACCAGCTGGTCGATTTCTTCAATTCTTTTGCAACTGCAAGGGCTTGCCAATTCTCGGTCTTGACCGATTTTTATTGCAGTTTACTTGCAACTCTGGTGTAAAATTTGGTAAACGCCGTTTTATAGTTCGCAATTTTTCTTGCAATTGGCAATTCTCTTGCCATACGCATGCGCAGTAACGGACCAGCTGGTCGATTTCTTCAATTCTTTTGCAACTGCAAGGGCTTGCCAATTATCGGTCTTGACCGATTTTTATTGCAGTTTACTTGCAACTCTAGTGTAAAATTTGGTAAAGGCCGTTTTACAGTTCGCAATTTTTCTTGCAATTGGCAATTCTCTTGCCATACGCATGCGCAGTAACGGACCAGCTGGTCGATTTCTTCAATTCTTTTGCAACTGCAAGGGCTTGCCAATTATCGGTCTTGACCGATTTTTATTGCAGTTTACTTGCAACTCTGGTGTAAAATTTGGTAAAGGCCGTTTTACAATTCGCAATTTTTCTAGCAATTGGCAATTCTCTTGCCATGCGCAGTAGCGGACCAGCTGGTCAATTTCTTCAATTCTTTTACAACTGCAAGGGCTTGCCAATTATCGGTCTTGACCGATTTTTATTGCAGTTTACTTGCAACTCTGGTGTAAAATTTGGTAAAGGCCGTTTTACAGTTCACAATTTTTCTTGCAATTGGCAATTCTCTTGCCATACGCATGCGCAGTAACGGACCAGCTGGTCGATTTCTTCAATTCTTTTACAACTGCAAGGGCTTGCCAATTATCGGTCTTGACCGATTTTTATTGCAGTTTACTTGCAACTCTAGTGTAAAATTTGGTAAAGGCCGTTTTACAGTTCGCAATTTTTCTTGCAATTGGCAATTCTCTTGCCATACGCATGCGCAGTAACGGACCAGCTGGTCGATTTCTTCAATTCTTTTGCAACTGCAAGGGCTTGCCAATTATCGGTCTTGACCGATTTTTATTGCAGTTTACTTGCAACTCTAGTGTAAAATTTGGTAAAGGCCGTTTTACAGTTCGCAATTTTTCTTGCAATTGGCAATTCTCTTGCCATACGCATGCGCAGTAACGGACCAGCTGGTCGATTTCTTCAATTCTTTTGCAACTGCAAGGGCTTGCCAATTATCGGTCTTGACCGATTTTTATTGCAGTTTACTTGCAACTCTGGTGTAAAATTTGGTAAAGGCCGTTTTACAGTTCGCAATTTTTCTTGCAATTGGCAATTCTCTTGCCATACGCATGCGCAGTAACGGACCAGCTGGTCGATTTCTTCAATTCTTTTGCAACTGCAAGGGCTTGCCAATTATCGGTCTTGACCGATTTTTATTGCAGTTTACTTGCAACTCTGGTGTAAAATTTGGTAAAGGCCGTTTTACAGTTCGCAATTTTTCTTGCAATTGGCAATTCTTTTGCCATACGCATGCGCAGTAACGGACCAGCTGGTCGATTTCTTCAATTCTTTTGCAACTGCAAGGACTTGCCAATTATCGGTCTTGACCGATTTTTATTGCAGTTTACTTGCAACTCTGGTGTAAAATTTGGTAAAGGCCGTTTTACAATTCGCAATTTTTCTAGCAATTGGCAATTCTCTTGCCATGCGCAGTAGCGGACCAGCTGGTCAATTTCTTCAATTCTTTTACAACTGCAAGGGCTTGCCAATTATCGGTCTTGACCGATTTTTATTGCAGTTTACTTGCAACTCTGGTGTAAAATTTGGTAAAGGCCGTTTTACAATTCGCAATTTTTCTAGCAATTGGCAATTCTCTTGCCATGCGCAGTAGCGGACCAGCTGGTCAATTTCTTCAATTCTTTTACAACTGCAAGGGCTTGCCAATTATCGGTCTTGACCGAATTTTATTGCAGTTTACTTGCAACTCTGGTGTAAAATTTGGTAAAGGCCGTTTTACAGTTCGCAATTTTTCTTGCAATTGGCAATTCTCTTACCATACGCATGCGCAGTAACGGACCAGCTGGTCGATTTCTTCAATTCTTTTGCAACTGCAAGGGCTTGCCAATTATCGGTCTTGACCGATTTTTATTGCAGTTTACTTGCAACTCTGGTGTAAAATTTGGTAAAGGCCGTTTTACAGTTCGCAATTTTTCTTGCAATTGGCAATTCTCTTGCCATACGCATGCGCAGTAATGGACCAGCTGGTCGATTTCTTCAATTCTTTTGCAACTGCAAGGGCTTGCCAATTATCGGTCTTGACCGATTTTTATTGCAGTTTACTTGCAACTCTGGTGTAAAATTTGGTAAAGGCCGTTTTACAGTTCGCAATTTTTCTTGCAATTGGCAATTCTCTTGCCATACGCATGCGCAGTAACGGACAAGCTGGTCGATTTCTTCAATTCTTTTGCAACTGCAAGGGCTTGCCAATTATCGGTCTTGACCGATTTTTATTGCAGTTTACTTGCAACTCTGGTGTAAAATTTGGTAAAGGCCGTTTTACAGTTCGCAATTTTTCTTGCAATTGGCAATTCTCTTGCCATACGCATGCGCAGTAACGGACCAGCTGGTCGATTTCTTCAATTCTTTTGCAACTGCAAGGGCTTGCGAATTATCGGTCTTGACCGATTTTTATTGCAGTTTACTTGCAACTCTGGTGTAAAATTTGGTAAAGGCCGTTTTATAGTTCGCAATTTTTCTTGCAATTGGCAATTCTCTTGCCATACGCATGCGCAGTAACGGACCAGCTGGTCGATTTCTTCAATTCTTTTGCAACTGCAAGGGCTTGCCAATTATCGGTCTTGACCGATTTTTATTGCAGTTTACTTGCAACTCTGGTGTAAAATTTGGTAAAGGCCGTTTTATAGTTCGCAATTCTTCTTGCAATTGGCAATTCTTTTGCCATACGCATGCG
This sequence comes from Taphrorychus bicolor, assembly GCA_951812265.1. Taxonomy (NCBI): domain Eukaryota; kingdom Metazoa; phylum Arthropoda; class Insecta; order Coleoptera; family Curculionidae; genus Taphrorychus; species Taphrorychus bicolor. Next base: position 5,422,767 of record OX638302.1, on the reverse strand, counting down.
CAGTAACGGACCAGCTGGTCGATTTCTTCAATTCTTTTGCAACTGCAAGGGCTTGCCAATTATCGCTCTTGACCGATTTTTATTGCAGTTTACTTGCCACTCTGGTGTAAAATTTGGTAACTTTTGAATTGCCACCATTGCAAACAAAAGTTACTGTCACAAATTATTTGAGGTTAAGTCTGCATCACATGCATTTTGTTTTGTTTATGTATGGTTTTTATTACTTTTATATGTTTTTGTGGCCTACTTTAATTGAAAAGCCAGAACACAAAGTTTTAGTCAGTCTGGGAAGTTAAAGAAATGTCAATATTGGCAGCACTGTTGAATATTTTCAGAAACGGCAAGAAATTGCAAACTGTAAAACAAACTTGTCAAATATCTTGCTGCATTATATTGCAGCTGCAATGCATTCCTGCAATAAATTGCATGAAGAATTGCAAACTGTAAAACGGGCTTAAATGTTAGATAAACATAGAACCGTAATAGATGGCAGGTCATAGCGAAGGACTGCGGTGGGAAGCGATCCAAAAACCAGTTTTCTGCAATATTGTCACTTCCCACAGACAAATGGCCGAGATCTCGTACCTATATTGTCTGGGGGCGACGTTTAGCAGAGTATCAATCTCATTTCTAGAAACCATAGACCGGTTTCACTCTTATTAAAGCTCATCAGTATGGTATACCTCGAACCTGACAGAAAAATAAGCCTGAACGACAATTGGATCTAACTCTTGCTTAAAAGCCTGTATGTGTATGTAAGTGGCGCCATCTGCTGACGGCAGGTGCTTCCACTAGGGCATGCGAGATGATTGTGAAGCGATCCAGAAACCGGTACGAGATCTCGGCCATTTGTCTGTGGGAAGTAACATTATTGCAGAAAACTGGTTTTTGGATCGCTTTACAATTATCTCGCATGCCCTAGTGGAATCACCTGCCGTCGTCAGATGGCGCCACTTACATAATATTTGATTGTTTTCTGAATTGAACTAAATTGAGAATAATTAAAGAATACTAAGCTTGGTAAGAAAAACTCCGTTGTAGGAAACTAATACCTAACACTTAATTATATTTAAGACCCATGTGTGCGGTTAAGTTAAAAAGTGGTCTTGAAGAAGTTTGGCCATATCTCTGAAACCACATAAACATGTCGATGTACTCTTCTAAGAAAGGAGATTGCATTACTCGCAAACGTCTGAGGAACATTTTTAGTGTGGACCAGTATCCTTCCTAGGTTTGTGCAAACTCCCGTTTCTGGATCCACAAAATTCGAAGAGATTGACAGTTTTGTGCACACAAGGAGACACTCTATCTAAGGTTTTTAGAAAACTGCAGCCTTTCCAACAATCAGTCCAGATTTCAGATCCTGTCAGTAAATGCTTAGTAATCTGATATTGTAGGGTATTTCTGTTTCTGTTCGGTACATACATATACAATCATACCTTGTTTTATTGTGGTGAGCACCCAACGTTCCTTGATACATCTTCCAACATTATATTTTCTTCTTGTAATAACACTTTCATCAATTTGGATTACGTGTCCAGGTCCTCCTAACAAAAAGTAAATAGGTAGCTAGTTGTTTAATTAAAATATGATCTGGGACTAAAGTTTATTTAATTTAATGTTGCAACTTTTTTTTTATGTTTTATTTTTAGGATTTAGGTTTAATTTTTGTTGTAATATTTTTTTAGTTTTTTTTTTGAGCCCCTATCTCATATTTGCATAGTCTTTGGTGTTTTATATGATAACTTTACTTTTAGTAGTGCGTTTTCTATGAGACTTTCTTTTGACATAAAATTTTTTTTGATTTTATTTCGTAACTATGTTTAACAATTTCACTAAATTGATTAATCTACATAATTTTATAAAAATTATATTTACATCAAAAGTTCTTAGTGATGCTTAAAAATGATTACTTACCAAACTGAAATATGTCATTCCGTCTTAATAAAAACCAAGAACGTAGTCTCGTAGAAATCGGTATTCTTGAATAACGTTCTGTTTGCTAATTCCAGTTAAAGAAGATGCTGCTCCAGATCTTAACTTGCAAGACCAGCACCACATTATGTGTAATTAATATTTTAAGGGTAATTTGGATTCAAAGAAGAATGATCCAGATGTTATAGAATATTGTTTTTTGCATTTTGCACAGCTAAAAGCTTTTCCCAGAGGACCTGCCTTTTTTTTATTACATTACACCATTTTCTGCAAGTTTTAGTAGTACATCTCCACCTTTCTCGAATAAGGAGTTTTTCTTTTAAATAATTGTACAGTTCTTCATCAGAATATGCAATAATGTTATTTAACTTAAACACGGTTTCAATTTCCATTTTTGATATTTGCGATTTGTTATATTAAAAACACTGGTTTTTACTGTTGTAAAATAAAATAAATAAAGAAAAGAGTGATTGTAAAATGAAATGGAATAACTTTTTGAAAGGAAAATATGGTTGATTGTTGATTTGTTTGATTTAATTGTTTTTTCCAATTTTTTTGTTTTTTATAGCTTACCCATATAATTACATTCAAATTTAAAAATTTGCGCGGGATTTTGTACGTTTTCAACTCTAAACACTCCTCCTTTGTTACAGGGTACCTGGTGATAATTAACAAATTTACTATGAGTAATACTGAAGCGGAAAACAATCATTGAAACACAAAATTGAAAACAAAACTGTTGAAAGTGTACAATGTTACTAAGGTTACGTCATTTACAAGCCTACCTGCGAAACAAATGTAAACATTCAAAATGTATAAGCGGTACGCTAATTTTGTTCATCAGTGTATATTGAGCTTCAAGTAGAGCTAATTTCCACTATACCTTCTCCAATCTCAATGGAAACCGTTCGTTGTCAGCAAATACATTGTGAACTTTATATTAAATTGTACACCGTTCGCCCTGCTTATAATTATATTCGAATTAACAATAATTTCAAAAGGTGTGCGTGAGTGTACAATATAGTATTGTTGTTCATGATGAAAACAAAAACTGACGAGGGCGGCGTTTAAATTATTAGGTATACACTGACATGGAAAACTCGAACAGGGAATTCGATGCCCATACTCGTGCAACAAAAACATTCCAGCGCTGGTAATTAGTTAAATAAATTGTGAAACTCACAGTTTTCAGGACAAAGGAGGGTGGTCTTGAAGAGAGAAATAAATAGCGGGTCGATCACACATTTAGAGACCATTGCAACCCTACAGGTAGTTTATTGCCTCTCAACATAAGCTCTGTGACTCATATTTTATCTGAAGAAGATTCGTATTTAGGGTTGGGTTGATTTAAATCGTTATTTCAATCATGATTTTTTTAAATAAAATTCATGGTTTAAATCAAAGATAATTATTTTTTATTTGGACCTATAAAACTAAATAAAATGCATCGAAAACTCTAAATACTAAAATGGAATACAATTCATTAGGTACTTATCTACTCTTCATTTTCGTTGTAAAGTTTAAACAAAAATACTGATTTAGCACCTTTCTATATTCCCAATCTATTTCTTATATCAAGCGACATTTGGACGTCCGCACTTGTTTCTTTTTCACAAATTTCACGGTGCTTCTTTAGCCTCTGAACCATCCCTTGAATTTCTTTCTTGCAATTCTTACAAGTCACTCTTCAACCTGATTTTTTTTAATCGTGTCGTATTTAGATAAAACTGCCATACGCTGTCTTTATTTCTTCCAGTCATTGCCTTATTTTCAATATCAATTACATACGTCAACGAGAAAAATCGCAACTCTTTACCAGACTTTACCCAAACTCACTAACATTTGTATTAACGTAATGAGCCAAGCGGGGGATGCACAATTTTGTCGTCCAAAGTAAATCGATCCACCGATGATTTTCTCCAAAATAAAAACATCCACCGAAATTCAATCCAAACCAGAAAGTGCCCAAAATAAAATCGTCTAAAGCATTTTCATTCAAAATCTCCTTGAAATTACCTCTAATCTTTTTATGGTGGTTGCTATTAGCTCGCTACGGCGGGTTGATATCTAGAGATTATTGATCCGAGTCGGCAGAAACGTAAACAAATCAGAATTCTGTTTTATTATAATGTATTGTTTGCATGAATTGTTAATTATTAAAATATTTAGAGCATAAATTTAAAAAAAATACATTAAAATGTATTTCCTGAATGTCATTAGGTAAAATGTCATTCGACACATTATTTCTATGTATGCATTGTAAGGAATCTTAGTAAAAAGAAATAAAACGAAGTGTTTGTATTAATGGGATGACGAAGAAGTCTCGGGCCCCATCGTTTATGAGTTTTATGCGGTAGATGGGCCACAGGAGAAATGCTGATTGGGTAAGAGCCTTTAGGCAATGGAACAAATTCCAGGGTGCATTGTTTTATTCATAGGGATGAAAGTCGCCCAACATGCATACATCTCAAAGAGTCAATAATAAACTCTGTTACTTTTAGGATAAATCTACAGAAAGTATATCTCTGAAACTCTGAATAACAAGACAGAGAAAAGGTGTTGATGAGAAAATTCGAGGAGATATTGGATATTAACGGTAGGTACCTAAGAATGAGGCCCTACTATCAAACAGTTAAATTGGTAATTTCAGATACTCAAGTCACATCAAAAGTCTATTATGAGAGTGATTGTGTTAGTTGCGGGTTGTGAAGGAACTACAACTGGCAGAGCCAGTAGAGAATGTTAAAAGGAGTCCTACTATATTGCCAGACACCAGAGTGCTAATGTTTCTGAAGCCACAATAGACCACAGGTTGTAGCGAAGGACTGAACAAGTCCACTCACATAGAATACAATAATCTTTGTGGGGTGCTACTGCTACCAGACTATGTGGTGAATGCGAGGGTGAATGTTATAGAAACCTCACTATTGGCAGACACCAGACTAGTGTATTTAATGTTTGTGGCCCCTCTATTGCTAGGTTCAGTGTAATGTAGCTATGTTAGTTCAGGTACCTAGTATACCTACATTAAGTATTGGTAATTCAGTTTTTACCATGTATGTAACCTGAACAAACTTTTATAATTTTAGAGGGTTCATTTCAGTTCAACTGCTAGCAACATTATTATTAAATGTAAATAAAAACATTTTTTTTTATTTTTTTGTATTTAAAACCTGTTTAATGAAAAAAAAATAGAAAACAATAAATATCTATACATTCATTTCGGCACGCATTGTTGGGTCCCTCCAGACACCTTCATGGTGCTTATCATGGACCGTTAAGAAGGCCCTTTTGTACAATGAGGGCTTCAACTAAATCCGACCTTCATATATTTGACCTCCATGAAAAACACATTGGTATCAAAAGTAATGTCAACGTGACATCGACGAATTTCTTACCCCCATTTGCACCAAGCAAATTTAGGCAAATCTAAAGTTGAGGACCCCTAAACCATACCCAGCCGACCAGAAAGTAACTTATGACGTGATCATAACGTGATTATATGACCATATTAAACGTCTTGAATATCAATGAAAATGAAGAAATGTCACGTTTATTTTCGTGAAATTTTTGTGATAAAAATTCACCTACATGATGGCCGAACCAAGCCACTGATTGACGTCTAATAAACGTATAAAAAACTTTTCCAAGTATTCACAAAACTCCTTTTACGTAAAATAACGCTAAAGTCTTAATATAATTACGAATAAATCGGGTTTGGTATTATGAAAAGTTTATTGAATATTATGTAAGCTTACTGAATATGTATGATATGGTGTAATATAATATAACTGAATATTACAACTTTACAACTATTCAACAAACAATCATAAAGAAATAACAATAATAGTGATGCCATGTTGCCAACTCAAAAATTTAAATTCTCTCATTTAATATTTAATTCGCCAGAAATGCCCTCAGGGAGCGCCCGTATCATTGAAAATCCTCGCTGTAATCGTAATCCTCTCGCGATTCGCATGCGCAGCATAAGGTAATTAATAGCATTTTTGGCTTAAAGTTCTAGAACAATCCGAGAGGAATCTCTATTCTCTACTCTCTGAATCATATTTTAAAGTTAGAAATGTTTATCAATTGCTATCGAGCAGCAAACCGAAAATGCTATAACATAATTTTTTTTTCTTTATTTTTACTTTTTTAGTTTATTCAAAATTTCTTATCTACACCAACGAGCTAGTATTTTACATCTGAAAAGACTCTCCTGTTTTACAGTTTTGGCCCCACTTTTTTAGCAGTGAACACCTAAAAAATGGCCGCAATATCTGCTCTACTATAAATTTAAAATTAGTCAACATTTTTCTTTTAACTCTCAATGGTTCTTTGCAATGGTTTTTTTTTCAACTTCCAATGATGAAAATAAAATTATCTATTGCAAAAATTTAGGTAGGCCCTTTTAAAAAATGTAGAGTCACTAGTAATGTTTAAAAAAATTAACTAAAAAATAAAACAGGATTTTTCTATTTTAAACTTAAAATCAGTCAACATTTTTTTTTTTACTTTTTTTTGTCTATGTTCAACTTTTATGGAACTCTTACCTTCCTTGTAAATTATCCATAATTCTCTCACCAAAAAAATATGTAAAGGTAATTTAAAAAACGTTAAACAGATAATTAAAAATAAATTACACTTTTTGGTCTCTTCAGGTGGTATTTTCGTATTTAAAATCAAACGTTTCGTTTTTCATTCATCATCAAATTATTATTTTTTAAATACAGTCTAGGATTTTTTTTGTATTCTGAATTTCCTTGCAAGTCTGCATTTCAAGTCAGCATGCATTTCGAATCAGAATTCAGAATTTATAATGGTTTCATAAAAACGAAAAGTCGGATTTTAAGAAAAATAACACGTTGAATAGACCAAAAAGTGGCTAAAAGCATCATTTATTTTTAATTATCTCTTTAAATTAAGGTCGGAAAAAATAAAAACTTTTTCAAAATTTTTGTTTTATGCGAATATTTCCGGAACCAGCTGGAATTTTCGAAATTTGTAAGTAGAAACAGCAAGTAATTTTTAAGCACTTTTAGTTGCGCAAAGCGGTGAGAAAGATGATTTAAGAAAAAATAACTCTAATACTAGGAAATACGACGGGAAAATAAATTACAGCAACAAACATAAAAAGTGGCAAAATGAAACCAAATTAAATAAGCAGAACACAAAGAGACAAAGAAAAAAATGATGAGAAGTGAAGTAAACAAGAAAACTAAAACTTTTTTATAAATAAAAAATATAAACAATAAACTTTAATTAAAAAAAAAAGTTATTGCAACTTAAAAGAGTTATCGCAGCAAATAAAAAATGCAAAAAAAAGACAATTTGAGAAGCAAATACATATAGGTCTCATTAAGAAAACAAAAAGAACTAATAATTAATAGGAACAATAACCACAAAATATTACTAAAAGATTATATTAATTCAAAAAGTGGGAAGGCTACATTAAATTTTTGAAAAATCACAAAAACAAGTGATACGTAAAAGCGAGTAAAAAAAAACAGGAGGTAAGATAATTTGCGAAGCAAAAATTTAGGATCATTAAAAAAGAAAAAAATAGAATGGATGAACCTCATAAGTCAACAGAAAAAAATAAATAAACGAATAAAAATTATAAATGAAAAAAAATATTAAGTATAAATACAAATATTAAATTTCAAAACACTGCATTATAAGATTAAGTAACTATATCGAGTGTAAAACGCGATTTACCCACAACTCAAATAGTGTTTAAAAGTGTAAAATAAGAATTGGGCCAATCAGAACGGCGTAGCCCAGATCTGGTTTTGTCTCGAAACAAAATCAGAACTTTTCTTTTCCTCCCCTATCAGGTAGTGACTAAATTGAGTTCAAAGTGGCACCCTCGGTGGCACCTAAAAAATGGCGGTAATATCCACCATTCCCGAAACTTTCGGAATCTTTCCCGAAGAAAGTTTCCTCGACTCGTTTCTTACCTTACCGGAAAGTTTCCAATTTGGAAAGATTCCGCCGTGCCCAACGCTAATTTTACATCACTTCAGTGATGTAATGGCAGAAATTTTCCGAACCGAAATTTTCCGAAAGTTCTAGAACAATCCGAGAGGAATCTCTATTCTCTACTCTCTGAATCATATTTTAAAGTTAGAAATGTTCACCAATTGCTCTCGAGCAGCAAACCGAAAATGCTATAACATGAATTTTTTTTCTTTATTTTTACTTTTTTATTTTATTCAAAATTTCTTGTCTACACCAACGAGCTAGTATTTTACATCTGAAAAGACTCTCCTGTTTTACAGTTTTGGCCCCACTTTTTTAGCAGTGAACACCTAAAAAATGGACGCAATATCCGCTGTACTATAAATTTAGAATTAGTCAACATTTTTCTTTTAACTCTCAATGGTTCTTTGCAATGGTTTTTTTTCAACTTTCAATGATGAAAATTAAATTATCTATTGCAAAAATTTAGGTAGCCCTTTTTAAAAAATTTAGAGTCACTAGTAATGTTTAAAAAAATTAACTAAAAAATAAAACAGGTTTTTTCTATTTTAAACTTAAAATTAGTCAACATTTTTTTTTTTTACTTTTTTTTGTCTATGTTCAACTTTTATGGAACTCTTACCTTCCTTGTAAATTATCCATAATCCTCTCACCAAAAAAATATGTAAAGGTAATTTAAAAAACGTTAAACAGATAATTAAAAATAAATTACACTTTTTGGTCTTTTCAGGTGGTATTTTCATATTTAAAATCAAACGTTTCGTTTTTCATTCATCATCAAATTATTATTTTTTAAATAGAGTCTAGGATTTTTTTTGTATTCTGAATTTCCTTGCAAGTCTGCATTTCAATTCAGCATGCATTTCGAATCAGAATTCAGAATTTATAATGGTTTCATAAAAACGAAAAGTCGGATTTTAAGAAAAATAACACGTTGAATAGACCAAAAAGTGGCTAAAAGCATCATTTATTTTTAATTATCTCTTTAAATTAAGGTCGGAAAAAATAAAAACTTTTTCAAAATTTTTGTTTTTTGCGAATATTTCCGCAACCAGTTGGAATTTTCGAAATTTGTAAGTAGAAACAGCAAGTAATTTTTAAGCACTTTTAGTTGCGCAAAGCGGTGAGAAAGATGATTTAAGAAAAAATAACTCTAATACTAGGAAATACGACGGGAAAATAAATTACAGCAACAAACATAAAAAGTTGCAAAATGAAACCAAATTAAATAAGCAGAACACAAAGAGACAAAGAAAAAAATTATGAGAAGTGAAGTAAGCAAGAAAGCTAAAACTTTTTTATAAATAAAAAATATAAACAATAAACTTTAATTAAAAAAAAAGTTATTGCAACTTAAAAGAGTTATCGCAACAAATAAAAAATGCAAAAAAAAGACAATTTGAGAAGCAAATACATATAGGTCTCATTAAGAAAACAAAAAGAACTAATGATTAATAAGAACAATAACCACAAAATATTACTAAAAGATTATATTAATTCAAAAAGTGGGAAGGCTACATTAAATTTTTGAAAAATCACAAAAACAAGTGATACGTAAAAGCGAGTAAAAAAAAACAGGAGGTAAGATAATTTGCGAAGCTAAAATTTAGGATCATTAAAAAAGAAAGAAAATAGAATGGATGAACCTCATAAGTCAACAAAAAAAAAAAAAATAAACGAGTAAAAATTATAAGTGAAAAAAAAACACTATATTACGTATAAATAAAAATATTAAATTTCAAAACACTGCATTATAAGATTAAGTTACTGTATCGAGTGTAAAACGCGATTTACCCACGACTCAAAGAGTGTTTAAAAGTGTAAAATAAGAATTGGGCCAATCAGAACGGCGTAGCCCAGATCTGGTTTTGTCTCGAAACAAAATCAGAAATTTTCTTTTCCTCCCCTATCAGGTAGTGGCTATATTGAGTTCAAAGTGGCACCCTCGGTGGAACCTAAAAAATGGCGGTAATATCCACCAGTAGTGACGGCAATTGACTTCTTACTTCAAATAATTACAAATCATGTTTCATCAATTGATGAAATTACTGTGACGATAAAATTACGTTGTGGGTACTTTAAAAATGGCGCACCTCCGGCCAAAAAACGGGCCATTTTTAGGCGAATATCGGCATTGGTTTGCTCTGTCCGTATCTTCTACCTCATTGGTTTACATTTTACAATTTTACATAGGATTGGGCAAAATCGGTACTTTTAATTTTCGGGAAACTTTTCGGTATCTTTCCGGAAAGTTTTGGAAACTATCCGTTTTGAGGCGGACCTTACCGTTTCAGAAGCTGATGGAGTCAGTTGACATTTCGCAGTGTCAATGTTGTCAGTGTCATTGCTGGAGAGGAGAGGACAAGAAGTTGACGTATGTCATTTTATTTCAGAATTTATGATATCTTTAATATTTCCTAAATCTTTTGCTAATAAATTTAGTGAATGGGCAATGCATCCAAAAGATATAATGTGAGGATGTTTTTCTGTCACCAACTTACATGCAGCACGCATGTTAGCAGGATTGTTAGTTATTATTGCAATGACCTTTTCAACCCCAACCGCAGCAATTTCAGCCAAGAAAATATCTGCTAAATACCTTGAAGTGTGGCCTTCAGTTGTAGACTGTACAGATTTTATAAATACAGGTCTGGGAGTGGAAAATATTATGTTTATTATGGAAAACATCTGTCCATCCATCACCCATTTGCACCAAATGGTCGGTTTTATTTTGGACAATCTTTTGAATTTCCAGATACTGCTCATTAAGCAAAGTTGTCGAAAGTTTCTTCCCAGATGGCAGAACATATGCTGGTCGTAAATTTTTTATGAATAATTGAAAATGAGGATCTTCCACAATTCTTAGAAAACTTCCTGAGGAAAAAATGGTTCTTGCAAAGGAATTCATTGTATTTATTTTGTTCTTTCGAATTTATTCTATCCATAAACCCTGATAATGACGACCAAGGCTTGATCATACTAATTGTCGATAAAGATGCCCCCTAGAAATAAGATATTACTATTAGATAGGTACTAATCTTATTTCATTATTATTATTATGTATAGAACAGTAATAAGTTAAGTAATCTCTATTTTGTCTAAAACAGGCAACTTAGGAATTATCTACCCCTAAGGAAGCAGTAGAACTAGTACTACAAGAACTATCAGAATCGCAATCAAGTCCTGGTACTCGATCTTTTTGGTTCATGGGCCATCATTGGTGTTGCTGGCTTAATTTAAATTACCCTCTGTATTATAATATAAACTATGTTTATATTGCAGACAAGAATTTAAGTGTCCTTTCAACTTTGTTGCTGTTGCAGTTGGCACATATTTTGCTCCACAATACTTGCTAATTGCAAATGTTTTGTTGTGAATTTTTTTTGGGCCATAATGCTCCCATACGTTTGATTTTATGCGCGAGATTATTTTAATGATAAAATAATATTTTAATATTTATAATTTGTAAAATTTGCACTTAACCTCCCTTTCTGAAAAAAAACCATGTATTGAAATGAAAGTTGCCGGTAAAATTCCGAAACTTTCGGAATCTTTCCCGAAACTTTCCCGAAGAAAGTCTCCTCGACTCGTTTCTTACCTTACCGGAAAGTTTCCAATTTGGAAAGATTCCGCCGTGTCCAACGCTAATTTTACATCACTTGTGTAGTGGTAGAAATTTTCCGAATGTTATGACCTTGAAATATCTTAATCTTGAAATATCATAATTATGAACTTGAAAAATAAATGATCAAATTGAAACTGCAATAATAGCTATTTATGTAACTAGTTACGAAATGTCCGATTATGTGTAACGAATGCGGCAATTTGAATGAGATACACAAAAAAGGCTTTTCGTCACGAAAGACCTACTTAGAGAGAGAGTTATTATTATTAAACTTCAATATTTACTTTTAAACCACTTTGTACACCGAAACCGGTTCGTAACTAGTTACGAAAAGTAGGACGTTACGTCACTGTCATCAGTAGTGAAAAGTGCCACTTTATATGTCAAAATTAGAAATAGGTTTTATAAGTTCAGGAAAAGTATTATCCAAACTCATTCAATGTTTACTAATTATCTACCTGGGCACTTATTCTATAGAAAGGTGTGAAAGTGAAAATGAAAATCTCTGGCCAATGGAATTGGTCATTAGATTTTTTGACCAATCAAGGTTGTCAAGATTTTCATTCTCACTTTCACAACTTCCTATAGAATGAGGCTCCTGGTCACCATCATAACGATCAGTAACATTTTTTACAATGAATTTTATTTTGGACGAACACTTATTTGTTTCCAAAAGATAAGGCAAATACTCTCTTTCACTCTATCTGCTGGAAGACAGAATTGACGATACGGTTCTATATAATTTCCCGTTTATTTTATTAAAGTTACCTATTAGAAAAATATAAAATTATGCTTTGTGGTTTCCCACCACCCACCAATATCCTTGAAATCGGTGCTGCACCACCTACACGACCTGGTTGCAGTAAGATCAAAAAGTGCGGCACTCGTTTCCCAATGGAACGCCAAAACTTCTACTAACTTCACCAATGGTGTGCTCTGGTGCGGCGCTAATTTTACCAATGTAATAATTGGAATACGCTATTAGCAGTTAGCACTAAAGAACGTCAAACGTCAATGACATTGTTGGCCCTTGGTTTGCATTACTCTAGATACAGAAGATTCTCGGAAAATCCTATCATCGATTTGAGCGAAGTGTGAGCTTTGATCTCGCTTCCCTCACATTAAGGATGAAATTCTCCGAAATGGAGCTTTTTCGCTCGTATTGGCAACACTGGCAATAAACATAGTCGACAGACCGCACTCGAAATATTAAAATACCGGATAGTAGTTGTGTAAGCACTCCCTGTTTGAAGGTCATTTAAGGATACTTTGGATGATTTTTCGTTGGATGAAAATACGGTGGATCGAAAAATTTTGGATGTCAATACTTTAGATGTAAATTTGTTTGGATGGAATTTCGGTGCACGTTTTTATTTTGGACAAAATCATCAGTGGACTGAATTAATTTGGACGTTTTTTTTTGGATGTTTTTACTTTGGATGATTTTGTGTGGACCCGCCAAGCGCATTAGGCGACCGCCTTTTACAGATCGCGCCTGGATCGTGTTAGAGCAAGTAGAAAGCACGCGGCGACAGGAATTTTCTTTCAAAAGTGCGTTTTGACGGGTATAAGAACTATATCGTGCAAGGTATATACAGTACACATATACGTGTACAGTGTAACTAGTGTTACTACAGATCTAACGAAATACCGAAATATGATGTCTTTTTACTTTACCGATTTTGGATTTGACAACAAAAATTTGGTTTTAAGGATCTTGAAGAAAATTATCTTAGCAGTGCCGCAGTAAATCTTCATATTTAAGGATTGAATCAAAACCAGAAAACAAGTGTCACAAAGCCAGCTGCCAGTCTCTGAGTGCTGATAAACATTTTCATAAATATATTTTTTTTTTCAAGAAAAAGCACGGCAAACTAAGTCACCGATCACGGATATGAGAAAAAAGGATCAGAATGAAATCAAAATATGTTCAAAGAAGGGAAAATGGGCAGAACCAGAAAAATCAAATTTCCCGATTTTACGCAATATACTACCGATTTTTATCATCAATCTTTACCGATTTGGACTCCGAACGTTCGGCAACCCTGACATTTTAGTCCAATCTCGAAATAATTTTAAATCACTTAAAATATAAATAAAAAAAAATCATGAATCATGAAAAATGGAAAACTTTGTATTAATCCTTTTGCCTCCGGGGAAACGCAAAACACCCGGCAATTCATTAACTTTACAATCTTGGTAATATTAAATTTAACAAGCGAAACTGTTGAAAAATGTGGGCTCTTGCAGAAATCTCGACTTGAGGGAACGAAACACTTTCACATGGATAATGGCAAGAGCTTTCAAGGGCTTAATACAGACATTGCAACTAATGGTGCGAAACTTTGCACTCTCATTTGCCACACCGACGCCATCGTTGTATCCATACAATCTCTTTAATTTCAGTAGTTCAGTATTCGTTTTCTCTATGGCTTCAATTTTCCACTTCAGTGCTTTCCCCTGAACTTTCTTTCAATTTTAAAAATTCATAACAATTCACATTCAGCTTTAAAATTGCCCAGTGCTGGTAGTTATGATATAGGTAGTTGAATTAAACCTTTTTTCTAATTTTGACTTATAAAGTATGAAACACGTGACGAAAAGCCTTTTTTGTGTATCTCATTCAAATTCATTCATTCGTTACACAAAATCGGACTTTTCGTAACTGGTTACATAAATAGCTATTTCACACTTCTATATCTTATTTATGTTATAGAGCTATAAAATTAAAACCTTGCATTTCCGAGTAGTAAAACGCAAAGCAATAAAAGCCGATTTGATAGGCGAACACTCTAACAGTCTTTAGGTACAGATAAAATCACCAATAAATTTTACAACGTTAGATCCATACGTTCGATTTATTTTTGCTATGCTTTATGAGTAGAAAAGAACAAAAAGTAACGAGTTTGAATAAAGTACTCTTTCCGTGGCACGTCATAGAAGTTTAATAAAAGGGCCTTTACGAGCTTCGTTAGCATAATCCAATCTAGTTTGCCAGGCAATCGGGAGAGCTCTATGGAACATAAAACTGTTCAATATCGATGCTGCTTTTTTTATTCTCACAGCAACTTTTCAAATAATTTAACAATTGCTACGGATGATTGAAGAGATTTCTAGCTAATTTGGTCTTAATTAATTAATTAGGTTTTCCTATTAACACTTGCTCTTCATTTCTACTTCTTTTATCTCTACTTTATCACATTATATTGTCATTAGTTACAAACTTGTTGCTACATCTTTCTTTAGTATAATTCTCCTTTTTTGCCCGTTTTTATTTTTTAGAAAAGAAAAGTTTTATTTCACACATTTCTCTCAAACTTTTTAATTAACTACAACTTGCGATCTTTGCTTGTTTTATCAATCTACCTAGATATATTTTTTTTTAATTTTATTCTTTTACTTCTATTTTTGTCTTTGATTATTCTTTGTCTGTAATATTCAAATACGCTTTTCTCATTTCCTTTTCTATAGTTTTCTCTTTCATAATTGTTCTTCACAATTTCTTTCTTCACTCTTTTTATTTTGTTTTCATGTTTTGGTTTTCTAGATTTTTATTTTCCATGTTTTTTTCCTTTACCAGAGTTTGTTGCTGATTTCTAAATATTCTCTGCACGTCCGACAATTTATGCTGTGATCTCTAAAATTTGGTGATCTCCTAATTTTTGTTAATTTGTCTCTATCTTCATGCTTACAAGTTTTGTCATTTTTTTTTATGTGCCTGTCTCCTGCAATATTCAAACCCGCTTTCCCTACTTAACACTTTGAGTTTTACTCTTTGATCAGGTTTTTTAGCAAAATTTTGAGTATACTGCTTTGCTCTACAATTTGTTGTGGTTTCTGTGGTTTTCTTTTCCAGCAGTGTTTTTCGCTAATTTTGAGAAAATTCCATGCATGTTCTGCTATTTGAGTTATGAAATTTAACATTATGTTTCTTTCTTATTTTAGCTTTTATTTTTTTAGACCAACTTCCCCTTTGCTTCACAAATTTTTCCCTAAATTTTACTATTTTTTTCAATTGCTTACAACTTTCATTTAAATTTCTTCATGTTCAATCCCTCTGTATTTTATTCTTCCCTTTTTTTGTGTTTTCGTCTTCTAGATTTTTATTTTCTATGGTTTTTTCTTTCATCAGAGTGTTTTCCTGATTTTTGAATATGCTGTGCATGTCCGACAATTTAATGCTGTAATCCCTAAAGTTTTTTCCAACCAATTTTTTTTCAACTTGCTTGTATCTGCAGGTTTTCACGTTTAATCATGTGTTTTTTATATATTTTTTTGTCCTTATCTCCTGCACTATTCAAACTTGCTTTCCTCAATTACCACTTCGAGATTTTTCCTTTGATCACTTGTTTACACTTTGTTCTACAATTTGTTGTCGTTTTCTCTAAAATGTTTTATTTGTGCTTTAGATTCTGCTCTTTGAGACCTGCTGCCTTTCCATAATTAGTTCCTTGCACGAATAATTTTTTCTTGAACCTATAGCTTTTTAGCAATTTGTTACAATTTACAAGCTTGTTCTGTTTAGTGCCTCTTTTTTATTTTTTTTTCATATTTTTTCTTAAATTTTTACATTTTTTTCTACTTGTGGCGGTAACTATGTTTTTTTTCTGTTATATACTTTTTTCTTTCATCATTGTTTTTCAGAATTGTTTTAATATATTCTTCACTCATGTTCTACAATTTGTTGCTGTCATAAATTTTGCAGATTTCTTTATTTAATTGCTTTTTAGCTATTTTCTTCGTTTATTAATATATTGTTAAGTTTCTGGAAACTAAAAATGTACTTTTAGGTTATAGAAAAATACAGGGACGAAAGCAAAACTTTGCAAATCAACCTACTATTTACCTATTCAAAAATTCTAATATTTTTTTTTCTTTTTCCGTCTTCTAGAGCCTTTATTTTCTATGGTTTTCTTTTTCAGCAGTTTTGTAGTATTTTAGAATATTCATAGCATGTTCTACTATTTGAATTATCATCCTTAACATTATATTTTTCTCTTCAACTTGTCTTTACCTGCACCCTTTCTGGTTTTATCAAGTTTTATTTAGTACTTTTTTTCTTTTATGTTCTTATTTCCTGCAATATTTAAATGCGCTTTCCCCACTTACCACTTTGAAGTTTTTCCTTCGATCAGTTGTTTAAGCTAATTTTTGAGTATACTGTCTTGGTTCTACAATTTTTTATTGTTTTCTCTAAATTGTTTTTTTTGTGCTTTAGCTTCTGCTCTTTGAGACCTGCTACATTTCCCTAATTAGTTCCTTGCACGAATAATTTCTTCTTGAACCTATAGCTTTTTATCAATTTGTTACAATTTACAAGCTTGTTCTGTTTAGTGCCTCTTATTTATTTTTTTTTTCATTTTTTTTCTTAAATTTTTACATTTTTTTCTATTTGTGGCGGTAACTATGTTTTTTTTTCTGTTATATGCTTTTTTCTTTCATCATTGTTTTTCAGAATTGTTTTAATATATTCTTCAATCATGTTCTACAATTTGTTGCTGTCATAAATTTTGCACATTTCTTTATTTAATTGCTTTTTAGCTGTTTTCTTCGTTTATTAATATATTGTTAAGTTTCTGGAAACTAAAAATGTACTTTTAGGTTATAGAAAAATACAGGGACGAAAGCAAAACTTTGCAAATCAACCTACTATTTACCTATTCAAAAATTCTAATATTTTTTTTTCTTTTTTCCGTCTTCTAGAATCTTTATTTTCTACGGTTTCCTTTTTCAGCTGTTTTGTAGTATTTTAGAATATTCATAGCATGTTCTACTATTTGAGTTATCATCCCTAACATTATATTTTTTTCTTCAACTTCCCTTTACTTGCACCCTTTCTGGTTTTATCAAGTTTTCTTTGGTACTTTTTTTTCTTTTATGTTCTTATCTCCTGCAATATTTAAATTTGCTTTCCCCACTTACCACTTTAAAGTTTTTGCTTTGATCAGTTTAAGCTAATTTTTGAGTATACTGTCTTGGTTCTACAATTTTTTGTTGTTTTCTCTAAATTGTTTTTTTTGTGCTTTAGCGTCTGCTCTTTGAGACCTTCTACCTTTCCCTAATTAGTTCTTTGCACGAATAATTTCTTCTTGAACCTATAACTTTTTATCAATTTGTCACAATTTACAAGCTGGTTCTATTTATTGTCTTTTATTTATTTATTTTTTCATATTTTTTCGTAAATTGTTACATTTTTCTCTATTTGTGGCGGTAACTATGTTTCTTTTTCTGTTATATACTTTTTCTTTCATCATTGTTTTTCAGAATTGTTTTAATATATTCTTCAATCTTCATGTTCTATAATTTGTTGTTGTCACAAATTTTACAGATTTCTTTATTTAATTACATATTAGCTATTTTCTTCGTTTATAAATATATTGTTAAGTTTCTGGAAACTAAAAATGTAGTTTTAAGTTATAGAAAAATACAGGGGCGAAAGCAAAACTTTAAAAATTTTTCAAATCAACCTACTATTTACCTATTCAAAAATTCTATTATTTTTTCTTTTTTTTCCGTCTTCTAGGATCTTTATTTTCTACGGTTTCCTTTTTCAGCTGTTTTGTAGTATTTTAGAATATTCATAGCATGTTCTACTATTTGAGTTATCATCCTTAACATTATATTTTTTTTCAATTTGCCTTTACCTGCACCCTTTCTGGTTTTATCAAGTTTTCTTTGGTACTTTTTTTTTTCTTTTATGTTCTGATCTCCTGCAATATTTAAATCTGCTTTCCCCACTTACCACTTTAAAGTTTTTGCTTTGATCAGTTTAAGCTAATTTTTGAGTATACTGTCTTGGTTCTACAATTTTTTGTTGTTTTCTCTAAATTGTTTTTTTTTGTGCTTTAGATTCTGTCTGCTCTTTGAGACCTGCTACCTTTCCATAATTAGTTTCTTGCGAACGAATAATTTCTTCTTCAACCTATAACTTTTTATCAATTTGTTACAATTTACAAGCTTGTTCTCTTTAGTGCCTCTTATTAATTTTTTTTTTCATATTTTTTCTTAAATTTTTACATTTTTTTCTATTTGTGGCGGTAACTTTTTTTTTTCTGTTATATATTTTTTTCTTTCATCATTGTTTTTCAGAATTGTTTTAATATATTCTTCAATCATGTTCTACAATTTGTTGCTGTCACAAATTTTGCAGATTTCTTTATTTAATTGCTTTTTAGCTATTTTCTTCGTTTATTAATATATTGTTAAGTTTCTGGAAACTAAAAATGTACTTTTAGGTTATAGAAAAATACAGGGACGAAAGCAAAACTTTGCAAATCAGCCTACTATTTAGCTATTCAAAAATTCTAATATTTTTTTCTTTTTCCGTCTTCTAGAACCTTTATTTTCTATGGTTTTCTTTTTCAGCAGTTTTTGTACTATTTTAGAATATTCATAGCATATTTTACGATTTGAATTATCATCCTTAACATTATATTTTTTTCTTCAACTTGTCTTTACCTGCACCCTTTCTGGTTTTATCAAGTTTTCTTTAGTACTTTTTTTTCTTGTATGTTCTTATTTCCTGCAATATTTAAATGTGCTTTCCCCACTTACCACTGTGAAGTTTTCCCTTTGATCAGTTGTTTAAGATAATTTTTGAGTGTACTGTCTAGGTTCTACAATTTTTTATTGTTTTCTCTAAATTGTTTTTTTTGTGCTTTAGCTTTGCTCTTTGAGACCTGCTACCTTTCCCTAATTAGTTTCTTGCTAACGAATAATTTCTTCTTCAACCTATAACTTTTTATCAATTTGTTACAATTTATAAGCTTGTTCTCTTTAGTGCCTCTTATTAATTTTTTTTTTTCATATTTTTTCTTAAATTTTAAATTTTTTTCTATTTGTGGCGGTAACTTTTTTTTTTCTGTTATATATTTTTTTCTTTCATCATTGTTTTTCAGAATTGTTTTAATATATTCTTCAATCATGTTCTACAATTTGTTGCTGTCACAAATTTTGCAGATTTCTTTATTTAATTGCTTTTTAGCTATTTTCTTCGTTTATTAATATTTTGTTAAGTTTCTGGAAACTAAAAATGTACTTTTAAGTTATAGAAAAATGCAAAGGCGAAAGCCAAACTTTAAAAACTTTGCAGATCAATTTTTTTTTATATTTATAGATTTTGAATTATGTAATTTTTTTTTTAATATTGGTGAATTTTGTTTTTTTTTAATTATCACAATTATTCTGTTTTGTCTACGTTTTATAGCATTATGCTAAATAAATCAACATTTATTTATTTATTTATCAACCTACTATTTACCTATTCAAAAATTCTAATATTTTTCCTTCTTTTTCCGTCTTCT
This sequence comes from Taphrorychus bicolor, assembly GCA_951812265.1. Lineage (NCBI taxonomy): Eukaryota > Metazoa > Arthropoda > Insecta > Coleoptera > Curculionidae > Taphrorychus > Taphrorychus bicolor. The sequence continues at coordinate 5,402,922 of OX638302.1, read as the reverse complement.
AGAATCTTTATTTTCTATGGTTTTCTTTTTCAGCAGTTTTGTAGTATTTTAGAATATTCATAGCATGTTCTACTATTTGAGTTATCATCCTTAACATTATATTTTGTTCTTCAACTTGTCTTTACCTGCACCCTTTCTGGTTTTATCAAGTTTTCTTTGGTACTTTTTTTTTCTTTTATGTTCTTATCTCCTGCAATATTTAAATCTGCTTTCCCCACTTACCACTTTAAAGTTTTTGCTTTGATCAGTTTAAGCTAATTTTTGAGTATACTGTCTTGGTTCTACAATTTTTTGTTGTTTTCTCTAAATTGTTTTTTTTTGTGCTTTAGATTCTGCTCTTTGAGACCTGCTACCTTTCCATAATTAGTTTCTTGCGAACGAATAAATTCTTCTTCAACCTATAACTTTTTATCAATTTGTTACAATTTACAAGCTTGTTCTGTTTAGTGCCTCTTATTTTTTTTTTTCATATTTTTTCTTAAATTTTTACATTTTTTTCTATTTGTGGCGGTAACTATGTTTTTTTTCTGTTATATACTTTTTTCTTTCATCATTGTTTTTCAGAATTGTTTTAATATATTCTTCAATCATGTTCTATAATTTATTGCTGTCACAAATTTTGCAGATTTCTTTATTTAATTGCTTTTTAGCTATTTTCTTCGTTTATTAATATATTGTTAAGTTTCTGGAAACTAAAAATGTACTTTTAGGTTATAGAAAAATACAGGGACGAAAGCAAAACTTTGCAAATCAACCTACTATTTACCTATTCAAAAATTCTAATATTTTTTTTCTTTTTCCGTTTTCTAGAGCCTTTATTTTCTATGGTTTTCTTTTTCAGCAGTTTTGTAGTATTTTAGAATATTCATAGCATGTTCTACTATTTGAATTATCATCCTTAACATTATATTTTTCTCTTCAACTTGTCTTTACCTGCACCCTTTCTGGTTTTATCAAGTTTTATTTAGTACTTTTTTTCTTTTATGTTCTTATTTCCTGCAATATTTAAATGCGCTTTCCCCACTTACCACTTTGAAGTTTTTCCTTCGATCAGTTGTTTAAGCTAATTTTTGAGTATACTGTCTTGGTTCTACAATTTTTTATTGTTTTCTCTAAATTGTTTTTTTTGTGCTTTAGCTTCTGCTCTTTGAGACCTGCTACATTTCCCTAATTAGTTCCTTGCACGAATAATTTCTTCTTGAACCTATAGCTTTTTATCAATTTGTTACAATTTACAAGCTTGTTCTGTTTAGTGCCTCTTATTTATTTTTTTTTTTTTCATATTTTTTCTTAAATTTTTACATTTTTTTCTATTTTTGGCGGTAACTATGTTTTTTTTCTGTTATATGCTTTTTTCTTTCATCATTGTTTTTCAGAATTGTTTTAATATATTCTTCAATCATGTTCTACAATTTGTTGCTGTCATAAATTTTGCACATTTCTTTATTTAATTGTTTTTTAGCTGTTTTCTTCGTTTATTAATATATTGTTAAGTTTCTGGAAACTAAAAATGTACTTTTAGGTTATAAAAAAATACAGGGACGAAAGCAAAACTTTGCAAATCAACCTACTATTTACCTATTCAAAAATTCTAATATTTTTTTTTCTTTTTCCGTCTTCTAAAGCCTTTATTTTCTATGGTTTTCTTTTTCAGCAGTTTTGTAGTATTTTAGAATATTCATAGCATGTTCTACTATTTGAATTATCATCCTTAACATTATATTTTTTTCTTCAACTTGTCTTTACCTGCACCCTTTCTGGTTTTATCAAGTTTTATTTAGTACTTTTTTTCTTTTATGTTCTTATTTCCTGCAATATTTAAATGCACTTTCCCCACTTACCACTTTGAAGTTTTCCCGTCGATCAGTTGTTTAAGCTAATTTTTGAGTATACTGTCTTGGTTCTACAATTTTTTATTGTTTTCTCTAAATTGTTTTTTTTTGTGCTTTAGCTTTGCTCTTTGAGACCTGCTACCTTTCCCTAATTAGTTCCTTGCCCGAATAATTTCTTCTTGAACCTATAACTTTTTATCAATTTGTTACAATTTACAAGCTTGTTTAGTGCCTCTTGTTTATTTTTTTAATATTTTTTCTTAAATTGTTACATTTTTCTCTATTTGTGGCTTTAATTATGTTTTTTTTTCTGTTATATACTTTTTTCTTTCATCATTGTTTTAATATATTCTTCATTCTTCATGTTCTACAATTTGTTGCTGTCACAAATTTTGCAGATTTCTTTATTTAATTGCTTTTTAGCTATTTTCTTCATTTATTAATATATTGTTAACTTTCATTTTAAGTTTCTACATTATGCTCCCTTTGCTATAAGTTACAAACTAAACATGAAGTTTTAGGTTATAGAAAAATACAGGGGCGAAAGCAATACTTTAAAAACTTTGCAAATCAACCTACTATTTACCTATTAAAAAATTCCAATACTTTTTTCAGCAGTTTTATAGTACTTTAGAATATTCATAGCATGTTCTACTATATATACCCTTTCTGGTTTTATCAAGTTTTCTTTAGTACTTTTTTTTTCTTTTATGTTCTTATCTCCTGCCAAAAGGGGGTATTTGCTCTTTTTTCTCAATTTACAACTTTGACCTGTAACTCTAGAACCAGTGGACTGATTGGAGTGAATCCAACGGTTTTTTGTTCCTTTTGATGTCATTTTTGACCTCCCGGCAGAGGAAGTCCCGTAGGTTTAATAGTTTGGGAGATAGACTCCTTCGGTGTTCGATTTTTAGATACCTTTAGAATGTGCTTTGGATGTACGTATAAAAAGTACTACTTGTGGACTAATTTCACTCTTATTATATTTGTTAAGTTGATAGGGGATTGAAATCGTCTCGTTCCGATCAAAAACAGCAAAAAGAAAATTTTAAAAAATTTGTCATAATTGACCAAAGGAGGGGTATTTTCTTTTTTTTCTCAATTTCCAACTTTGACTTGTATCTCTAGAACGAGTGGACCGATTGGAGTAAATTTTACGGTTTTTTTTTTGTTACTTAACTTCTAGGACTTTTTAGTACCAAAAATCTTTGAAAGACACCCGATTTGTTGTTCTGGCGACCGGGTAGTGTGGGATTCGCATGGAGCACCCCTGCCCCTGCCGCACTCGACCACCAAGGAGGAACCAGTGCGTCATGGGCAGCGGCGGTACCAGGCGCCTGCCCACTAAAACCATCCTCGACTCTCTCGACTTGTAGGACTAAATTCACACTTATAATGTCTGTTACGTTCTTCGGGGATTGAAATCGTCTCATTCCGATCAAAAGGACCAAAAAAAAATACCAACATTTTTCCGAACATTTTCAAAGGGTTCCAGGTGTTTCCTCTATATGCGTGTGGAGATTATACAATCATCCTATTTGATTACTCATAGAATATTCCAGAAATATCTGGGTAGCAACTGTTGAACATAACTTGTTGATTTCAGGACCTTCTGCCACAAGCAACCCATCCCCACCAACGTCCCAAAGATGAAAAATGGGCGACTACCACAACACCACCTGTGACCAAGAGCACGGCAACTACTCGACCGTCTTCGGCGTCATCGCCACTCCGGAATGGGAGGCCGTACTGGTGATCCTCACCCTCGGCTTCATAATCCTGCTCACCATCATCGGGAACATCCTGGTGATTCTCAGCGTGTTCACCTACAAGCCGCTGAGAATAGTGCAAAACTTCTTCATCGTTTCCCTGGCCGTGGCAGACTTAACGGTAGCCATACTGGTTCTACCGTTGAACGTTGTGTATTCCGTGGTGGGACAGTGGGTGTTCGGTATCCACGTGTGCAAAATGTGGCTCACCTCGGACGTGATGTGCTGCACGGCGTCCATCTTGAACTTGTGCGCCATAGCTCTGGACCGGTTTTGGGCCATAACCGACCCCATAAACTACGCCCAAAAGAGAACTTTGAAGCGGGTGTTGACCATGATCGCGGCGGTGTGGGTGCTCTCTTTGGTCATCTCGTCTCCTCCTCTGTTAGGGTGGAATGATTGGCCCGATACCGATGTGTTCTTAGAGAAGAAAGTGTGCAAATTGTCTTCGAGAAAGGTGAGATATATGTATACTTGGATAATTTTCTGCGTTGTAACCTTTAGGCAAGGGTTCATATTGTTTTTTAGAAGTAGTGACACAATTGACCTCTTTCCAAGAAGTATATGAAATATGAAGCAAAAGTTGTTTCTCTCATCAGGTCATCACCAAGTGGTATTTTATTTACTCTTAAGGCCCCCATAGACTTTGTTGATTCTCAACAGTTTTAGCTATTTGGCTACCGAGAAAACCGAATGGCATCCTTCTTGACTACGCAATCTGTTTTCTGTGTGCCTTAAACAGGCTCTTCTGTACAATGTAGACCCCCGTTGGAACGAATTTTTATGCTACTTCTATTTTCTCTACTTCTAGTACTCCAAATATCTGGCTGTTTCAAGGTAAGGAGGCCACCTTGTATATAACAGTTAGCTGAATGAATACGAGTGTAAAAAGATGCGTAATTCTGGTTTAAACAGTTCTGCACCAAAATTGTTTGTCATTGTTTTTTCATTATGTAAATAAGTTCCAACTCCCAGAGGACTCCTCGAATTTTCGTGTAATTTGCAGATTGGAGTTGGAGGGATGATTAGGGAATACTGCCATTATGTAAATTACAAATCGAGCCCAATGTTAAATTTCTTCTTTTTTTTGTTGCTTAGAGGGGGGGGGGGAAGGGATAAAACTATTTCCATTTATTTCCGAACGAGTAGTCTAATTTTGGGGCCATGATAGTGCCCGGATTTTTAAGGATTACAATCAAATCTTTGCCCTGATGGGATATAAATCTGCGGGCGGTGATTTTATTATATTCTCATATCGTAGGATTTATTAGAGATTAGTCAGAACTCGTTATTTTTATTTCCCTCAGTCGCGCAATAATTATTGTCGATCTCATACATTTTAAATGCTTAACTATCACGAGCTATAAAGCACATACAATCAGATTTAATACATATAAATCCCTAGAAGATAAAACCCATCGATTGCTTGATTTCCTGTAGCGATTTATTTGGTTATTGCTAAAAAAGTACAGACCTATCAGCTTGATATTGTTTTGTTACCTCTAAAGGAGAATATATTATGACCGATTAATCAGGCGTAATTAAATTTGATAATATAAAAGATAGTTCTGAAACAAGTATTATAATTGTAACCACTTATTTTAGTCTCCAAAATAAGAAAAAAACTTTATATAAACAAGTATCGAACAATGCTTTGTTTACCATGTACAGGGTATGAATAATCAGATCTTGAGGATGGCCTTTAATTAATTTTTCCGAAACGTGTGGAGATTAATTAATGAAATTTGGTATGTTACTACAAATTTGTTTGTCCTTTCTGCAAATTAAATAGATATGAATACAATTTTTGCCCAAGTTCCATTTTCGGGGTTTCGGGACAATTTAGTGATCACCTACTCTTTTTATTAATAACTTATTTAAAAAAAATGGCAAATCTCAAAATTTGTACATAAAAAACGTACTTTTGTTCAAAGCTGCCATCTGCAATATTTCTCAGGAAATATGAATTTTATTGTGATGAGTAATACTATTTTATTTAATAGGTCGTATGCTTTTGGGAACTAACCTTTCATATAGGGGATCTTCATTTGGAAACGTCGTCTAGTTGGCTGTAAAATGTCAAAGGTGAAAAATGAAAAAGCAAAACTCCATTTCCTTTCATTATGTCATCCTTTTCTGTCAAAAATTTTCCTAAAGAACCGGGAGTATTGTATAGTCATATGACACAAAACATTTTTCGATTCCTAGTTGTATATGAAAGTTTTCTCTTATTTTAGAACCTAGAATAAGTGGCTACATTTATTTCACTATTTTCGGAGACACCCTGTATATCTTTACAAATTATGTGCAAACCTTTCATTCTATCTTGAACGGTTTTGGGCTTAGACCTTTAAAAGGTGAAAAATCGAAGTTCTATTCTAAATGGAATAGCTAAACAAATGAAGAACCAAGAATTAGAACCAACCATAAAACAAAAATTCGAAGATATTGATGTGTTTGCCTTTACAAGTGCCTAAATTATGTTTGTCACGCTTTTTTGCTCTACTCTGTACATTTGTCTAGTGTTTTAAATTTCTCAGTAATTGCTGCTTTAACAATAAGGATGTTGGACTTTGACATACTGTTAGAACACTCTGTATATTAAGATGCAACTAATTTAATTCTAATTTTAGATATTTTTGGTTTTCCTATATTTCCTTGTTCCTATGTTTTTTCTTGAATTTTTTCTTCACTATTTTGTCATCTGTTTTATGTTTTATTCGCACTTTAAAATTTTTATCCTGCTAAGTTTTTAGTCATAGGTATAAACTTTCTCATTTTTTTCTTCTATGTGAAAAAGTGTTTTCTTTTTTTTTTATCAACATTGTTTTACTTAATTTGTTAGCATTTACTTCTACTACTAATAATAATAATAATAATGGCATTTATTTAGCATAAAAAGCTATATACAAAAACTCATACAAAGAATAAATACATGCTGAATGGAAACCAAAAACAAACAATGTAACCTAAACTAAAATCTAAAACTAATAATTTAAAACTGTAAAATAAAAATTTAATATTTTTCAAACTCACTTCAATAAAAATGTAAAACTTAAGCTAAGATAAATTTTCTCAGCGCCCTTCTAAATGAATTTAGATTATCACAGTTCTTAATATCAGTGGGCGGTTCTACTTGTTCAAATTTGTATACGCTTTTTTTAGCTTTAGGAATTTTATTTTTTTTTTTTCATTTCAACTATTTACATTAAAAAAATAGTTGTTTTTTTTTTCGGTTCTGAATCCACTGTCTAAAGTTTTTATTTCTCGTTGTTTTACTCTTCGGGTTGTATTTGGTGTCAAAACTAAAACTTGAGGAATTCTAGTTTTGACTTGAGTGCAATGTTAAAGACATTTTCGGCTAAAGTGGAAGGTTTCTTGATATTCTGGCGGATGCGCCAAGTTAGTTGAATTTATAAACACTAAGTTTCAACGAATTTTTCACAATTTAAAAAGCAAAAACTACTGTTTTTTGGAAAATCAAAGCTTCCTATGTAATATTGAAACTATATACAGGGTGTCTCATTTAAAAGTGGGAATTTGAGGAAATGTTCTGCTAAACTGGAAAGTTTCTTGATATCCTGGCGAATGCGCCAAGTCTTTCAAATTTATTTTTTTTGATATGCAAAAGGCAAAAATTACTGTTTTTTTGCAATATTTAAGCTTTCTATGTATAATAGGAAAATATATACAGCACACTGAGATTTTTCTTTATTTCGTGGCAAGTTTTCTTAATCACACAGATTTTTCTTTCATAGTTTGTCCCTTTTTTCGTCTCTTTATTCTCCGTTTGTAGCAAATATTTTATTACTGTGGTCATTTTGAAACTGACTTTTGATGAGAATTTTAGTATTTCTATAATCCCTTTTTTTGTTTTACTTATTTACGAAAAGTAAGTTTTTTTTATTTTTGTTTTCCAGTTCCATTTTTTGCCTCTCGTCTTTTTGTTGCATATTTGCAATTTTTGCAGTTTTTTGAGTCGTAATTTAATTTTTCTTAAAATTCGTTTTCTGTCGATGTTACAATTGGGTTGGCAACTCTGAAAATTTTTAAATTTTTAGTTATCCTTAAATGTTGATAAAATGTTTTCTTTAGTTAGTAGCCAGTTGCCCCCCTCCTCCTCCCCCTCTTGACCACTCACTCTCTCTTTCTCTCTTTCTCTCTACCTCTTGGGTCTTCGCATCTATACGCTGTTCTTTGTAGTCGTTAGTTTTTTCTTAGTTTTGTACACTCCTTGCAATTTATTATTATAAAGACTACCTTCCCATAATTTTTCATGATTTTTATTTCTGTAAATGTCCTCACCTTTCAGGTATTTCATTATTTTCCTTAAATTTGTGTCTTCTGTGCATTCCATTTTTCTGAGGTAGGTACTTAGTTTTCCTACCCTTTATTAGTTTTCTTTTGGCCATTTTTTCGCAGTTTTTGTCTTTGTGGAATGCTGAAATCTGTTTGAATTAAATCATTTTGAACTCAAATAAAGTAATTTTTTCAACATTTTTTGTTTATTGTTTTTCTTAGTTCGGAGTTATTTTTTCCACTTTTTGTTGTTATTTTTGTTTCTATTCTACTTCTCGAAAACTAAAACTTTAGGAGTTGTAGTTTTGACTTGAGTGCGAAGTTAAAGACATTTTCGGCTAAAGTGGAAGGTTTCTTGAAATACTGGTGAATATGTCAAGTTAGTGAAATTTGTAAACATTAAATTTCAATGTCTTTTTGACGACATAAAAAGCAAAACTACTCTTTTTTGGATAATCAAAGCTTCCTATGTAATATTGAAACTATATCTCATTTAAAAGTGGGCAATTAAGGAAATTTTCTGCTAAACTGGATGGTTTTTTGATATCCTGGCTAATGCGCCAAGTTAGTTAAATTCATCAACACTAATAATCATTTTTTTTGAGGACGCAAAAGGCAAAAACTACTGTTTTTTGCAAAATCTAAGCTTCTTATGTAAAATTGGAAAATATCTACAGCACATTGAGATTTTTCTTTATTTAATTTAGTGGCAAGTTTTCTTAATCACACAGATTTTTCTTTCATAGTTTGTCCTTTTTTGTTTTCTTATTCTTGCTTTGATGAGAATTTTAGTATTTCTTTTATGCCTTTTTTTGTGTTAATATTTTACTTATTTACGATAAGTAAGTTTTTTTTATTTTTGTTATCCAGTACAATTGAGTTGGCAATTCTAAAAATTTTGAAATTTTTGGCTACCCTTAAATGTTGATAAAATGTTTTCTTTAGTTAGTAGCCAGTTGCCCCCCCCCCCCTTCTCCCCCCCTCTTGACCACTCTCTCTTTCTCTCTATCTCTTGCGTCTTTAGTGTCTATTCGCTGTATTCTTTGTAGTAGTTTGTTCTCGTTTTGTACACTCCTTGCAATTTAAGTTAGTTCAATTTGTAAACATTAAATTTCAATCAATTTGTCATAACTTAAAAAGGAAAAACTACTGTTTTTTGGAAAAACAAAGCTTCCTATGTAATATTGAAACTATCTACAGGGTGTCTCATTTAAAAGTGAGAAGTTAAGGAAATGTTCTGCTAAACTGGAAAGTTTCTTGATATCCTGGTGAATGCGCCAAGTTAGTTAAATTCATCAACGTTAAATCACAATTTTGTAACTTGCTTTTGATGAGAATTTTAGTATTTCTTTTATCCCTTTTTTTGTGTTAATATTTCACTTACGAAAAGTCAGTTTTTTTTTATTTTTGTTATCCAGTTCCATTTTTTGCTTCTTGTCTTTTTGTTGCATTTTTATTTTTTTATATTAAAAAAATTTATTTTTGACGTAATTTAATTTTTTTTAAAATTCGTTTTCTGTCGATCGTACAATTTGGTTGGAAACTCTGAAAAATTTGAATTTGTTTAAATGTTGATAAGATGTTTTCTTTAGTTAGTAGCCAGTTGCCCCTCCCCCTTCTCCCCCCCTCTTGACCCCTCTCTCTTTCTCTCTATCTCTTGCGTCTTTACGTGTCTATACGCTGTTCTTTGTAGTAGTTTCTTTTCGTTTTGTACACTCCTTGCAACTTATTATTATAAAGACTACTTTCCCATAAGTACCTTTTTTATCAATAACTTTTAGATTATTTCATATTTTCTTTTTTTTTCACTCCCAGACTTATTTCTGTAAATGTCCTCACCTTTCGGGTTTTTTCGTTCTTATCGTTAAATTTGTGTCTTCTATGCATTCCATCTTCTGATGTAGGCACTTACTTTTCCTATTCTTTATAAGTTTTCTTTTGGCGATTTTTTCGCGGTTTTTGCCTTTGTGGCATGCTGAAATCTGTTTTCAAATACTATTTCATCATGTTTTTTTTAACTAAATCATTTTGGACTCGAATAGAAGTAATTTTTGCAACATTTTTTTTTGTTTATACAATCTAAATTATTTTTCGGGCTTTGAAGCCGTGGTCCAATGGAATTTCTTCCTGACGTTCCGTCTACAGCTACGGCAGACATTATCCATTATCAAAGGCAATGAGACAATGGGCGAAGTGATCTCCCGTGCTTCCCGACGTAGCACGTCTACAAGAGGTTCTTCAGGTTGTTTTTGGTGTCAAAACTAAAACTTGAGGAATTCTAGTTTTGACTTGAGTGCGATGTTAAAGACATTTTCGGCTAAAGTGGAAGGTTTCTTGATATTCTGGCGGATGCGCCAAATTAGTTGAATTTGTAAACATTAAATTTCAATGACTCTTTCACAACTTAAAAAGCAAAAACTACTGTTTTTTGGAAAATCAAAGCTGCCTATGTAATATTGAAACTATATCTCATTTAAAAGTGAGAAATGAAGGAAATTTTCTGCTAAACTGGAAGGTGTCTTGATATTCTAGCGAATGCGTCAAGTTAGTTAAATTTATCAACATTAATACTCTTTTTTTTTGACGACGCAATAGGCAAAACTACTGTTTTTTGCAAAATCTAAGCTTCTTATGTAAAATTGCAAAATATATACAACACATTGAGATTTTTCTTTATTTAATTTGGTGACAAGTTTTCTTAATCACCATTTTTTGCTTCTTGTCTTTTTGTTGCATTTTTATTTTTTTTTATATTAAAAACATTTATTGAGTCGTAAGTTTATTTTTCTTAAAATTCGTTTTCTGTCGATCGTACAATTTGGTTGGCATCTCTAAAAATTTTTTAAATTTTTGGTTACCCTTAAATGTTGATAAAATGTTTTCTTTACTTAGTAGCCAGTTGCCCCCCCCCTGCTCCCCTCCCTCTTGACCACTCTCTCTTTCTCTCTATCTCTTGCGTCTTTAGTGTCTATACGCTGTTCTTTGTAGTAGTTTGTTTTCGTTTTGTACACTCCTTGCAATTTATTATTATAAAGACTACTTTCCCATAAGTACTTTTTTTATCAATAACTTTTCGATTATTTCATATTTTCTTTTTTTTTTTACTCCCAGACTTATTTCTGTAAATGTCCTCACCTTTCGGATCTTTTCGTTATTTTCGTTAAATTTGTGTCTTCTATGCATTCCATCTTCTGATGTATGGTACTTACTTTTCCTATTCTTTATTAGTTTTCTTTTGGCGATTTTTTCGCGGTTTTTGTCTTTGTGGCATGCTGAAATCTGTTTTCAACTACTATTTTATCATATTTTTTTAACTAAATCATTTTGGACTCGAATACAAGTATTTTTTTCAAAATTTTTGTTTTGTTTATGCAATCTAAAATATTTTTCGGGCTTTGAAGCCGTGGTCCAATGGAATTTCTTCCTGACGTTTCGTCTACAGCTGCGGCAGTCACTATTCATTATCAACGGCAATGAGGAAAGGGGCGAAGTGATGTCACGTGCTAGTTAGCACGTGCACGTCGGGAAGCAGACAGCTTCCCGACGTAGCACGTCTACAAGAGGTTCTTCAGGTTGTTTTTGGTGTCAAAACTAAAACTTGAGGAATTCTAGTTTTGACTTGAGTGCGATGTTAAAGACATTTTCGGCTAAAGTGGAAGGTTTCTTGATATTCTGGCGGGTGCGCAAAGTTAGTTCAATTTGTAAACATTAAATTTCAATCAATTTGTCATAACTTAAAAAGCAAAAACTACTGTTTTTTGGAAAAAGAAAGCTTCCTATGTAATATTGGAACTATCTACAGGGTGTCTCATTTAAAAGTGAGAAGTTAAGGAAATGTTCTGCTAAACTGGAAAGTTTCTTGATATCCTGGTGAATGCGCCAAGTTAGTTAAATTCATCAACGTTAAATCACAATTTTGTAACTTGCTTTTGATGAGAATTTTAGTATTTCTTTTATCCCTTTTTTGTGTTAATTTTTCACTTACGAAAAGTAAGTTTTTTTTTTATTTTTGTTATCCAGTTCCCCTTTTTGCTTCTTGTCTTTTTGTTGCATTTTTATTTTTTTATATTAAAAAAAATTATTTTTGACGTAATTTTATTTTTTTTTAAATTCGTTTTCTGTCGATCGTACAATTTGGTTGGAAACTCTGAAAATTTTGAAATTTTTTAAATGTTGATAAGATGATTTCTTTAGTTAGTAGCCAGTTGCCCCTCCCCCCCCCCCCCCCTCTTGACCACTTTCTCTTTCTCTCTATCTCTTGCGTCTTTACGTGTCTATACGCTGTTCTTTGTAGTAGTTTCTTTTCGTTTTGTACACTCCTTGCAACTTATTATTATAAAGACTACTTTCCCATAAGTACCTTTTATCAATAACTTTTAGATTATTTCATATTTTCTTTTTTTTTCACTCCCAGACTTATTTCTATAAATGTCCTCACATTTCGGGTCTTTTCGTTAAATTTGTGTCTTCTATGCATTCCATTTTTCTGATGTAGGTATCTAGTTTTCCTACTTTTTATAAGTTTTCTTTTAGCGATTTTTTCGCTGTTTTTGTCTTTGTGGAAGGCTGAGATCTGTTTTCAAATACTATTTTATCTTATTTTTTTCCATTTATTCTTTAAAAGAACTATAAAAACAAATTCTAGTTATTTTTATCAGATCAGTACGAACTTGATGAAGGCGTGAAATAAACGTCGAAACGTGGTCAAATTCCCTCGTGTACGATATTTAAAATAAAAATTTGTAAATTTGTCAATATTATCTGGATTAAATGAGGGTGTTTCTGTTATGCGCGTATAAACACCCAATAATTATTCCTCTCCATCCTTTGCCCCTTCGTCCTTAACAAAAAATGCGGTCTTGCCCCCGTGCCCTTTCTCTCCTAAACGGCCGAGCACTAATAACAATTCCAAGATGCGCCCTCAAAATCCCAAAAACGCGTTCCCTTCCATGAATAATGGATAATTTCCTTCGGCGGACGCAGAATGCTAATACGGAAATTAGTGCCGATTGTCAATTTAAATGACTTTTTCAATGCCATATTCTGTTTTACTTCGAGTTCCACTTTTGCGATTTGCGTGTTGCCTCAAATTCGAGATAAATTACTCCGCAGAAGGAATAACCAATACGGTCCGGATTTGCAATGCAAATGTTCGGCACACTATTGCCGTTGGGAACACAGACAGACACAGAGACTGTTAACGGGGCAATTTGGTAAATATTTGTTCGGTTTTCTAATCAAATTGTTAACTAATGGTTACGAGATTTCCCTATTTAAAAGCAAAAGTTATTAAATAAAACACGTTTTGATCGCGGTTAGTAACAGACTGACTAAGTTTATTGTGTAGCGAGGACAATTAACAGTAATCCGAGTGACGCCCTGACTTTAACTGTAGGGGGGGCATTGGTAAGGCTACAACTTAAAGTTGGCCTTTGCGGCCGGAATTGGATTCCTAGTGGTTACACAGGCGGTCTCCCTGGTAACCGCGCTGTCAAGCCGTGTCAAGGTTTATTAAACTGCCGGGCTTCTAGGCTTGTTCCATAGAACGCACGACTACGTTGAGCTGACGGGGAAAATTCATTATATGCTCCAAATGTTGTTGATAAAGTTCTCCGTGGCTCTGACGTGATTTGATATGACAAAAAATTCCAAAGATCAAACAAATTGCTAAGAAATATCAATAAAGGATGGAAAAATTATAATCAAATATACTTGTAGTAGGAGCAAATGGGGAGGGAGGGGGGGGGGGGGGGGAGAAAACATATTGTTTGCAGGACGAGCTGGTTTTGTTATATTTTTAAACCTATTCCTGGTGTAGCTTAGTTAAATAGTAGTTAAATAAAGCAAAAACTTCATTCAAATCACGTCATTAAAGTTTTCTAATTTGTTGGCTTTTACCATAGTAAATGAAATTTGACTAACAATGCCTCAAACTTTCGGTTAGGATTAGGGCCAAAGTTGATGAAAAATGACTCAAAGCGGGTAAAATACAATTTTTGAACTTTTGGAAAAATTCAGATTATGATTAGAGCCAAAATCGGTTAAAAATGGCTCAAAGCCTTGTAAAAAGCAAATTTTAAGTTTCCGGAAAATTTCGGATTATTAGGGTCAAAAATAGGTGAAAAATGACTCAATGTTAGTAAAATACAAATTTTGAGTTTTTGGAAGAATTCAGATTTTATTAATCCAAAATCAGTTAAAATGAACCCAAAACGTTTCAAAAATACAAATTTGGAGTTTGTGTAAAGATGGAAGTAAGTTCAGGTTAGTCAAATAGTACGGAAGAAAGTTAGATGTTACGATTAGGGCCAAAATTGTCTCGAACCGTGTAAAAACACAAATTTTCAGTTTTTAAAAAAACTTAAACACAAATAATGCTACTGTTACATTATTTATTTCTTTTGTTCCAGGGTTACGTAATCTACTCATCGTCCGGTTCCTTCTACATCCCTCTAGTTATAATGACGATAGTCTACATACAAATCTTCATCGCGACGAGAAGAAGACTGCGAGAACGTGCCAAGGCCTCCAAGATCAACGCCATTTCGAAGAACCAATCCAAGAAGAAGATCGACATCGACAAAGACAGCGTAAGCAGCGGCGAGACCAACCACAACGATCAGCATACCGAAGTCGCCTGCAAAAAGAAGAAAAAGAAGAGCAGGGAGGAGGAAGACAACGAGGACAAGGGGCAGCTGAAGCCTATATTGGTGCGCGAAGATTCGATTACTGATATCGGTAAGTGGTAGAGTGTACCTCGGTACTAATCTTCAATGGCCCAATTTCTTGTTTCAGGTGAAAACTCTTCAAATTCCCAAAAAAGCGGTGAACATGCCAAAGAACCGACCCCCGCGAGCAACAACCCTAGAAACTCAACGCCTTGCACCGCTGTTACAGTCATCAACTCCAAGAGCAAAAACCCCAGTTCCAAGGTGGTGGTGATTGAGGCTCCGAAGAAGACGGGCGGCATTTACCAGTTCATCGAGGAGAAGCAACGAATCAGTCTTTCCAAGGAGCGGAGGGCGGCCAGGACTTTGGGAATTATAATGGGGGTTTTCGTGGTCTGCTGGCTGCCCTTCTTCTTGATGTACGTTATAGTCCCTTTTTGCGAATCTTGCTGCCCTTGGAGGAGACTGACTAATTTTATTACTTGGTTAGGGTATATCAATTCTGCGCTAAATCCCATTATCTATACCATTTTTAATATGGATTTCCGGAGGGCGTTTAGGCGGTTATTAGGTTTGCCCGGTACGAGCTAAAAACTAGAAAAAATATTTTTAGATTTTTTTCTTTTAATTTATTGGTTCTCCCTTCTTCTCTTTTAATAAACGGTCTATCACTTTTACGTTTCTCTCTACTTTGACGTGCCGAAATTTGCTCAATCGTCAAGTTTTATTTATTTATTTTTTCTGCTTGTAATAAATAAATTGCCAACGAAAAAGACCGATTTTTCGTCATTTTTGAGAGTCTGTATCTCGAAAATGACTTAACTAAAATTCGTAAATTAAAAATATTTATAAAGGCCGTTGCAGTAGTTGACCTTAAATAAAAATTATTTTTTAAAGATAACTTATGAGTTTATGTTTAAACAAATATATTTATCAGAAAAATTTAATAAAATATCTTTCACTAAAGTAATCTTTCAAAATTTCTTTCACCTACAAATTCCGGATAAGACATTTTCGAGATTCAGGCTCCCAAAAATCACAAAAAAATATACTGTATCGATCTATATCCGTTAACAGTTTATTTAAGTGATATTGTAAGTTAAAGTGTATGTGAGCTAGTCCGTCTCACCTCATTCACATTCAGAATTATTATTATACGGGGTGTTCATTATAAAACGTCATCTAGTTTGATAGAAAAGAAGAGATTTATAAAGGCACGTCGTAACTTGACTCGCCATCTATTATTTGTCACTGTCACGTGGTGACATTTGTCACTTACTTATTAGCTGTCATTTCGGGTGGCAGCACTAGACAGGCATGCCCATCCTTACATTTTTATCAAGAAAACAAAGGATGAGGATACTTTCAAATCGCTCTGGAACTATAACCGGACATTTGACTTTACAAAAGTGACAATTTACGAAAATATCGAAGAAAATAATTCACGACATGACAACAATGAATTTCATAGGCGGCTAGATGACTGATTCTAATGAACACATGGTATGTATATAGCTTTTCAGCAAAATTAATCATGTCCTTGCATACCATTGACCTTTTAACAACGAATCCAGAAAAAAAGCCTGATGATGATTCGGCATTCCTTTGTTCGGTGTTTTAATGGGCAACCCGGAATATAAATTCCGGCAATTTATCAGAGCCGACGTTGCATTTCTCATTGTTGACCCTAAACATCTTCCACTTTTTTCCCTTTGGGCTTCCGCTAAAAACTCTAAAGCTGCTCTCGGTGCAACTTTTAAAGCTCTAGTTTGGGTTTAATTAGTCATTCAAGGAGCAAAACGAGTGCAACTCGAATAATTTCAGTAAAACTGATTTTCATTTAAAACACTATTTATTTATTTATTGACTTCCGACCCAAATCGCTCCTTTGCAACATTAGTTGAACGCTGTATACAGGGTGTTTCAGAAAAGTGCTGATAAACATTAAGGGATTGTAGAAGATGTCAAATCATCCAACTTTTGCTCATAAACCCCTATCCGCAAATGGACCTTTTTTTCAGATACAGGGTATTCTAAAAATTAAATTGTTTTTGACGTTTTCAATGAAAAGGGGATTAACAATCATGCTGTTAAAAACCGATTTTTATCTGAACATGTCTTTATCTGAGCGTTTGCTTTAATAAATAAAAATAATAGGAAACTATTTTTGTTGTATTACCCATGTTTTTCATCATAAAATACCATTTAATTCAAAAATGGAGCGCATTAGCGCTTTTGACTAACTTTTTTTGTGTAGGAAATATTGGCCATTTGCAATTTGCTTTCAAATTGTAATAATTTCCAGTGGCGTAGACATTAGAGACAAAACAATTTCAGGCAACTCCAAAATTTACGCCTCTGACACATGAAAAAGCGCGCTCTAACACTCATAACAAGTAATGGTAAAACGTGTAAAAAAATTTGGTTAGGTATCTCAATTAACTCCTGAAACATAACCAAAAAAATATATTTATTTGACACCCTGTATCTCAAAAACGGTGTGTTTGCGGATAAGGGTTTATAAGCAAAAATTGGATGACTTGGTGTCCTCTATAAGTTATTACGTGAGAGGGGGAGAAAAAGAAATATTAATCGCCTTTGCTTCCCCTTTAATAGATCTTTAAAATCTCTATATTTGACAAAGACTGTACTGAAGAAGTGACAAGGGAATTAGTGACATTAAACAAATGGGGAATGTCAAATGTCAATATATTTTGGTGATTGAAGGGGGTAGTAATTTACAACAAAACAATTTATTAAAAGGGCCTGAATTAACTGATTTTACAATTTCACCGCAAGAAAACGAAATATAATTCACAATGGCTTTAAACCTACCAAATCAAATGTGGGTCAGGTGACAGAAGCTTCCAGAAGGGATAGTATAGGCAAGGTGGTTAAGTTGATGCTGTGTTAATACCCTCGGCCCATAGCGCTATATGCTGCAGTTTCTGATTGGTACAAGTTTCTGATTGGTTAACTAAGGTAATCTTTACCTAAAATAAAAACGGGGGGCGGATGGATAAGCCTTAGGTAACTGGTTCTAGTGGCGAGAGCCCTCGGCGAGTCCCTGATTAATAATCAGGGAAGGTAAGGGACTGCAATAAGTACCACATCAGTCGAGGTTACATCAAAAGACAATGTTAGCAAAATAATGGAACGGACCTACCTGTTGTGCTGTGTGGTGTAACGTGAGGGATCTTAAGGTGGGTTTATACACCACACAATATAAAATTAGAAATAAGAGTTGGTTTCATGTATACTCCTATTAGCGTTCATGCACCAAATAAGATTTATGTTATTTGGTGCATGAACGCTAATAGGGGTATACATGAAACCAACTCTTATTTCTAATTTTATCTTGATCGTTATTTTAATTTATTTTGTGTATAAACCCACCTTTAGTCACCCACAATCGTGTCGAGGTAGATTGGGCTGGCCACTATCAGAGGTCTAGGGTGTGTAGCTCGTTGTTTAGAGTGGTATTGTGCAGTGAAGCTGTGTATATATCTACCAGAACTATCGGTCGGAGCTGAGAAACCAGCAGCACTGGCCGAGTTAATAGTAGTGGCACTAGTACTAGCAGCTCTAGACACTAAATGTGATAGTACCCGTTGTAGCACTGGAAGTAGGCCTGAGATTGGAACAGCCTCAGCAAATTAGCATAGTGTTACATTTTGTAAAAATTAAGCAGATCCAATAACAAAAAAAAGGATGATGACATGAAAATATGACCCAAGATCCTTATGAAAAGGTGGAGCTGAGGTAAAGTATATTCAAATAAATGTGGCTTGGACTCGAAAAGATACTTTCAATTCACATACCTGGGGATGGTGAGTGGCATAATAGTATATTGTTTAACCAGTTTTAACCAAGAGAACAGTTTACCAACCGAGGCGAAGCCGAGTTTGGTAATGTTCTCGAGCGATAGAAAATGTTTTTTTTGACGAGTAAAACACTATACTTTTTCCTCGACCATGCTAACATTAAGTCTTCATTAACTTTAAAAACAATCTCTATAGAGTATTTCTTTCAAAAATTACGACGCCTCATTTTCAACATGACACCTCAACTGTCAATCAGTTCAATTTGGTCAAATTTCAACACTTTGATTCACTTTTCTGAGGCCCGGGCAGGCAAAATATACATGTTTTTGTATGATATCACCGTTTTCCATGGTGTTTTATAAGATTAGACCAATTAAATCGCATTTAATTGGCGATATACAGGCGAAATTAGAACAACTTACTTTCGTCACTAGAGACGAAAGTTAACGTTATGGGATTTTCTCTCACTAGAGACGAAAGGTACGTTTTCGGTTAGGGCAAGGTATGACGAAAGTACTTTATTTTTACATGGTCGTAGAAAAATGTGTTTTTCCTATTCTTTGGTTAGGGTTTCTTGTATTAAATCCTGCAGGGCAGTTACATGAACTATATCCGCAATAAGCGACGAAATCTTAACACACCATGTGTTCTTCAATTCAAGGACCATAAGAAAAAGGAAAAGATGGCATCATATCCTTTAAGAATTAAAGGATTTTAAAAAACATCCTGAAAGTGTAGTTCTAGCCCAGAACCTAGATGGCAGCATTATCAATGTGTAGAGATAGATAGCAAAATTATTTAAAAATATAAAAAATTAAGGAAAACTGTTAATCTGGCTGTCGATCAGCCAAGTTGTCATCAATGTCGTTATAAATTATTGAACAAATATCATAACCTAAGTTATTTAATGTTTATAACCATAAACAACAATTCAGTATAAATCCCTTGATTAAAGTGGGTACCTCATTAAAATTACTCTACTGATCAATTCTATGGCTATTTCTTAAGGTAATAAACCAGATAATGTGTTCATTTATTTAAAACCGTAACAAACTCCCTAAAGTTTGTCAGCAACTTTCTGAAAACCCTGTAAATAATTACCCGAAGATTGTTTGGAACGTGTATATTTGGTTGCCTACATTTAGGGGCTACATACAAGATTTTCGAGTAAAAAAAAACTCACGTTTTCTCAGCTTTATTCTAGTCCTAGCAATGCTTGTTTCGCATAGCTTCAGCCGTAATGATACCTGATCATATACATCAACAGCCCCTCAACAGTCTTGACACACAGTGTACTGAAAATAGTGAAGTTATTCAAAGTTTCATCACTATAAAACGTACAATTAACAACAATAAACAAACCAACGCCAAACATGGCGCCCGATTATATATTAGCCGAGTTTGGTAATTCCATCCGAGCGCTCCGGATACAGACCATCTCCCAAAATCTTAACAAACTAGAATGAGATAGACTGATATCCCGAGCGCTCGGGATGTAATTACCGAACTCACCTATTAAAACAAATGCCGAGGACGTCACGTGAGCTGTCAATGATTTTTCTGACATGCGTCTCGGATTTGACGTTTAGTCCGGCAGATTCTTAAGAGCCTTTGCCTGTGGTGCGTTATTACTTACAAACGTTCCAGTAAATTTCTAGTTTTGAGCATTAAATAAGGAAATGTAATTCATACTGTAACAAATACGTAAGTTGTAATTATCCCTTAGGATTAGCAAAAATGTGTATCATTTGCGTTGACATCTCTACAAACGGTTAAGGGCTAGACCTCTTAAGTTTAAACAAATTGCTGCTTTTTACTGTGTTCGTTTCTTGCTCCGCGGCGATCACGTGGTTTCGAAGGCATATAGCTATGCGCGATCACGTGACTACTTGTCAGGCTTTGCGAGGTTAAAAAAAAACGCGCATTTCGCCTTCGCCATAGTGTACAGAAACTAGCTCGGAACACATTCTATGTCTTATAACCTCTGCTGCCACAGAAATAACAAAGAACAGAATGATTTTCTGCTATTCTATAAGCAGCAGCAGTTTTATTAACAATTATCTTGTAAATGGCGTCGCTCATACACGAAGAGATCCTCACAAAGCCCACCCAACCAACTTCTCTCTTTCTTCTAGTCTAACCAATTCAAGTGCGAGCAAACACACAAAAAATGCCTAAAGATATCTTATCTGGGGCTTTCAAGCAAAACAATGCATTAAAATAGAGAACAAGAGTTGTCGTCTTCTGTGGTCACCGTTTGTCGAGTTTAACCATGAAAATCTCAGTTATTTGAAGAGATACGAAGATGGTTAAATTAGGGCTTAAAAATCGATCACTAAAGGGGTCTATCTCCCAACCTATTGGAACTTGGAAAGAAGAGGAAAAAAACAAAATCACTCCAACCGATCCACTCGTTTTCTAACGTTTTAAGGGGTTAGAGTTTGAAAATTAGAAAAAAATCTGAAACCCCCTTTTAATCGAATTCAAAAAAATTCTTTTATGAACACACAACAACATAATAAGAATTTTTTTATGTTGATAGGAATGAGACAATCTCAATAACTCAAGAATGTAACAAATTTAATACGAGCGCAGCTGAACCCATAACTGAGTTGTTTTAAAAATGGAAATAAACTTTCGATTAAAAAAAAAGCCTAAAAATCAATCAGTGAGGAGTATACCACTTTGTGGATCATAAAATAGGATGCACAACACCGTAAATCACTTCAATCGGTTCATTCGTTCTAAGGTTATAAGCGGTGAAAAGTTTAGAAAAAAGATTACATACCACGTATTTGGTCAATTAAAAAAAAAACTACATTTATCGTCTAATAACTCAAGATTTTCAGCATTGTAATTCTGTCAGCAAAATACCCCTTCGATAAAAAAGAAAACAAACACGCTATTAGAAAAAATGGCACTAAAATAGCAAAAACGTTCTAAAACCCTAAATTGCAATTTCTAACTTTGTCTAAAATTATTGAATAGTTTTTGGGTAATTGGAGTAATCCGAAGTATCCACTACCATGGAGAGAGTGAGGCAAAAAAATATATAAAAATTTAGGACGCCGACATTTTGAAAATCCAATAAAAATTAAATTTTGCGTCTACTAACCCAAAAACGTTTGGAGCAGGGCCAGGCTTGCGACACCTCGTTCTAAAAGAAATTTTGATGTCTACATGATAGCCCTTAGCTAAAAAAAAAACAAAATATCGCTGTTAGAAAAAAAAATGAGCAAAATACACCAAAATAACCAAAAAGTACTAAAACTCAAAATCGCAATTTCACAGTTTTTGTTTTTTATATTGAAGATTTCTAGGGTAATCCGAAGTATTCACTAGAGTGCAGAGTAAGGCATAAAAAGAAAAAAAAATAGAACAGCGAGATTTTTTAAAAGTAGTAACTCAAAAACACTTCACTCGGTTCATTCTGAGTTCCAAAGTTATAAGCGGTCAAAAGTTACAACTTCAGATAAAAGATTAAATACCATGTATTTGGCCAATTTCAAAAAAACTACACTTACTACACTACATCGTCTAATAACTCAAGAACTGTAGGAGCAGACCTCAGGCTTGAGACAGTTCGTTTCAAGCCCAACAGAATAGCCCTTCCTGCAAAAAACGTACTAAAATCCAAAATCGCAATTTCTCCCTTTGTAAAAAATTATTGAAGAGTTAAGTAGTCTGAGTAATCCGAAGTATCCACTAAAATCCCGATAGAAAGGCAAAAGAAATTAAAAATTTAGGACACCAACATTTTGAAAACTCAATAAAAATGAATTTTTGCGTGTAGTAACTCAAAAATGTTTGGAGCACGTCCAAGCTTGCAACACCGCGTTTTAAGGGAAATTTTAGTGTCTAAATGATATCCCTTAGATAAAAAAAACAAACAAAAGAACGCTATTTGAAAAAAAATGGAGCATCTGTATAACTAAAATGTACTCGAGCACATAATCGCAATTTTTCAGTTTTGAAGATACACATGCAGCAAGAATGCAGAGTGAGGCAAAAAAAATACAACAACCACAATTTTAGAAACACAATAAAAATGAAGTTTTGCCTCTCAAGTCAAAAACTTCAACTTGGACAGTGGTGGATTTTGCTGCCTTCTGTGAAGGGGGACGGGGGGGAGGGGCGGGAGAACGAAAATAGCGCGAAATTTTTTTGAGGTGCCACACCCACTTTTTGTTAAATTTTTACGAATATTTTTCTTACGCATAAATTTTCTCATAAGGGGAGTGTAATTAAAAAAAAAAAAATTGCGAAAATTCCATGTTGTCTACACAACGGTTCATTTCCGCTGCCACTTACTAACCATTTTGACTGAGAAAGTCAGTAACAACTTCATTCACCGCCTCTCACTTGAGGACTCCTCGACCAATCGGAGTGATTCCAACTGTTTTTTTCCTCTTCTTGGTGTCCTCTTTCACCTCTCACCACCGGAAGTTCCGTAGGCGCATTATTTTCGGAGATAGACTCCTTCGGAGGTCGATTTTTAAGTACTTTTAGAATCGCATTTTTTACCATTTTTAAATTAAATTAAAAAATTAAATTCATTCGGATTGAGTTTGTTACCTTCTTAGGGGACTGCAAGCGAGCCATTTCGATCAAAAAGCAGTTCTTCAATTTTTTCCGAATCTTTTTTGAAAATGTCCAAAGGAGGGTGAGGGGGTATGACAACTTTTTTCTCAATCTCAAGTTTGACCGCCTGTACTTGAGAACATCTCGACCAGTCGGAGTGAATCTAACTATTTTTTCCTCTTCTTGATGTCCTCTTTCACCTCCCACCATCAGAAGTGGGTGCAATATTGTCGGATATATACCCCTTCGGAGGTCGATTTCAAAAGTCGTCAAAATGAATCCTTTCAGTTGTGCGTTTGCGTTTATCAGTTAGTCAAGCAAAAATCCCAAAGAAATGTAAAGAGTCGAAAAAAAGGGGGGGGGGGGGGGGCTATCGCCCTTTATTTCGACTCGGGCTATCGCCTCCCTGCCCCTCTCCCTGGATCAGCCACTGAACTTGGAACACGCTTAAGCTTGCGAGTCTTCGTTTTAAAGATAATTTTGGTGTTTACATGATAGATCTGAAATAAAATAAAACAGACAAAAAAAACGCCGAAATAACTAAAACCCAAAATCGCAATTTTTTAGTTTGTCTTTAAATATTGAAAATTTCCGGAGGATTTGGAGTATTTCGAAGTATCTACTAGAATGCAGAGTGAGGCAAAAATTTAGGACAACGACATTTTTGAATATCCAATAAAAATAAATTTTGCCTCTAGTAATTCAAAGACAATTTGAGCAGGCACAAGCTTTGGACCCCAGGTTTTAAAGAAAATTTTGCTGTCAACAGGGTAGCCCTTCGATTGAGAAAAAAAGAAAAAAATGCGCCATTAGAAAAAAAGGCAACACCAAAATACCTAATACGTACTAAAAACCAAAAGTTGCAATTTTTCAGTATTTCTTTAATTACTGAAAATTTCCGGAGTAACCCGAAGTATCTACTAGAAAGCAAAGTGGAGCAAAAAAAATTTATGACAGGGATATTTTTGAAAACCCGATAGAAATTAAATAATTATTCTAGTAACACAAAAAGAGTTGGGGGTATAGGTTGTGACATCTCTTTTTAAAGGAAATATTATGCTCCAAATAATAACACATGGATGACAACAAAATACTGTCACTAGTACAAATGACAACACCGCTTTCAATCCCAAACATAAAATTGCTCAATTCTTGTCAAATAACCACAATTTTGGAAAATTTATTACTTTTTCCTATGATATCTAGCAATTTTCCTCGTTACTGGCACGCTAATATACAGTATAGCTAAATAACCGTAATTGTTAATAATTGCCAAATTGTATTATTAATTAATTAATTAAGACTAGAAAAATTAAAAACTTTTTTTTCAAAATTTTGATTTTTTTGCGAATACTTCCGAGACCAGTCGAAATTTTTTAAATTCGAAAACATCTTTTTTAAATACCTAGTTCTAATTGCTTCTAATAACTTATTCCCATTTAACCTTTTTCGTATCTCTTTAAATAACCGAGAGCCACGTGGTCAAACTCGAAAAAACGGTCACCCTGTATAACCAAAAAAAAACTAAAAAAAAAATATTTCTTTGTCGCCCTGTATCTCAAAAACGGTGCGTTGCGGAGCAATAGTTGGATGACTTGGTGTCCTCTATAATCTCCTAAAATATCTCAGCACCTTTCTAAAACACCCTGTAGATAATTAGTTAACTAAAGATTTTGTGGTTTGTGGGTTGTCGAAATCTAGGGGCCATATATAGGTATAATCATCATTATTAACAAGCAGTGGACCGTTGCTTCGTTTTTTCACCTCAATAAAGGGCACAATACACATATGCAAGATTTAAGTTTTTTTTTTGTTTTAAAGAAAAAATCCAGGAGTGCTGAAAGTTGCCCAAAACAATATTCCAGCTTCAAATAGATAGATTGCTAAAAAGCGCACTCGGCTCTCATAACGACTTAATGGGTGATGTATTGTGAAAACTTTGCGCCAAATGAAAAGTTTTCCCTTGAGAAAACAACAAGAAACCTTTAATTTACTAACGCTTTTTTAAGTAATGTTGCCACGATTGATGAAAATGGGTGAAAATTGGGGAAAAAGGTGTTAAGCACAAGGAAACCTGTGGTAAATCCGCTAGCAACTTTTTCGATGAATCCCGCTTTTTTGTTAGAGACTGAATTGTAAATATTAAGTCGTTTTACTTAGTTTTGTAAATATTAGGTTAATAGATGTTCAAGCATCAAGGCACTTATCTATCCAGAAAACGGTTGAGCCCAGTTTCCTGGATAGATATTTAATAAAGAGTTGGAGACGTACTCAGTTATTTGAGTAGGTACTTATTAGTAGATGTTATGTATTAAAATTGTAAGAGTGATACATATTAAAACAAAGGGCGTTGACTCTGATTTTTGATTGAGGTTCAACCAACTAGATCAAGTGCGATAGTTTTCTAGAAACTCGCTACTCTTGTTTAAGAATAATAATAATTATTAAGTTTTTGTATCCAATAATGAACCTTTCTCGCTTACTATTATAATGTAGCGCATCTCACATAAAAAAAAATCATTTATTTTTTGGTTTTAGTGGATTGTCTATCATTACTACAATCTTTTAAGGCTCGTAGTGAATCGAAATCAGAGATGATAGATTGTTGGTAGCTGTTAATAACTGCTGTGTTCTGGGTGGTCAAAAAAATTTCCATTATACCATGTAAAGGCCTACTTATAGTGTCATTATACGTAATACTAAAATTAAAACGAAACTATTATGTATGTAAAGTATAACAAAAAATTTTGTTGTTGCAAAGGGTGTACATTTTTACTAAGTATAAGTACAAAACTTAAGAGAAATAAATGTTTGACTGTTTGATTTTTGAGTTTTTATTTTTTAAAAATACCGTATAAGTACACCGTGTCGCTTAAACTGAATAAAACTTCTGATGCTCTTTTATTACTATTATTTGTTTACAGTACACGAGAATAATAAAAACTTTAAAAAATCAACTTTTAATGTATGTAATAACAACGTTTTTTGCTGTCACGTACGTATAAATATTAGGTTTCAGTAAAAGACATTTTTGAGAGATATTAACTGATGTGTACGCTCACAAAGTGGCCCTTCAGTCCCTAGCCAATTGTGGGGCAAGGGTACTTTGCCCAACTGCAATCCATCAAAAACAAAAAAGGTAACAACTTACGCATTATACCATCCCCGCCCCATTTAGCTTTCACTCTGTTCATATTACCTCGCTAAAGCTTAAACCATTGGACTTGAAAGCAAACTTCCTTAGGAATTTAAATGAAACTCGGGTGAAAACCCGGACCCGAAATTTTTGCTCCATTTACTCTATGCGACTTTATATATTACGTATAATGAGTTAATTCTCGAGGTTCAGAAATAAGCACAGAGCGCTATAAGCCCGAAGTAGGTGGTAGATGGCATGTTGCAAAAGTAAAGATGTTTTTACTCAGGAATGTTTTAGTTTTTTCCTTTCTCACTTTGGCAAAAGGAAAACTTGTTATGGACAAAGTGCAGCTCTTGACTTTCAATCTGAATTAGCGTAGATCTCTAAAGTACCTACATATTAGGTAAATTAGATTTAAACAAGATTGGCTCTGCTTCTACCCATTTCGCAGATGTTTAACCCTTAGTAGCTTTCTCTTAAGATAGACCTTTTCGGATAGGATCGAAAACAATTGATCTCTAAGTCAGTATAGTCTCACATAATTTATAATTAGTTGTCAGGGTTACTTGTTTCGCTTACAAATCATCATCAGACCTAAAATATCAATTACACACACACGACAAGAACATTTACAGACCACTCGCCGCATTGTGTTATGTAATTGATATTTTAGGTCTCATCATGTCAATAAAATAAGAAATATCTCTCAGACTGCGGCAGCAATGTCTACCATAACGCCTCGATATGTATTGCCAATTGCCTAAATCGGGACATCTATACTTCTTAAGCCAACGTTGCCATATCTTATTTCTATACAAAAAAAAATGGAAAGTTAAATTATGTGTGAACAGGGTTGCCATTTGTGTCCTTTTTTCATATTTTTTTTATTAACGTTAAAAAAGCATTTTAGAAGTGAGTGTTGTGCTGGTTAGAGTTAGCAGAGCTAGCGATATTTGGGCCACATCTGAAATTTATTTTGGCGATTGCTCAATGTAACAAACTGGCAACCCTGTATGTGAAAAGGAAAAATTAATATCTTTAGTATCTCTATCCAATTTCGAGATAATTCATTCTTGATTTTTATTTTCTTGTTTGGATGCACCTTTTGTCTGACCATGTTGATTGACCACGTTCTCTATGCAAATTAGGCCAAGTCGAAGGTATAATTTGTTATCAAAATAACAAAGCTGAATTTCGATTACAGTGGAGGAAAAAATAAAAAAAGGGGAGCCTTGAGAGCAATTTTTCTTAGCCGCACGTCGACGTCCAATCTCTACTACAGCGTCGTTTTAAATTCCCCCGATAACATATCGTAGCTTATGGAGAAAACAAAAGCCTTATTAAAAATTGCTGGGAGACTCCAGCTACCAGCATGCTTGTGGGTTTAATATATGTCTGTACTTAATAAAATTGCGGCATATTTGTCTCTTTCTGTATAAAACTATCGATTTTTCTAAACTTTATAAGATACTGTGTTGGTAAGTGCACCTATTAATAACACTTTGAAGAGTGCGGTCATTTACAGTTTTTTAAATTTGTGACGCAATCAGTCGCCCACCCACCCGTTTGTAACCTTAAGACGTCATCTGCTCTATACTACTAAAAGTTAACATAAAACATTGAATTTTTGTTGGCGGGGCGGGGCGGTATCATGCAAATCGCCTTGACGTCACTGTGGTTAAAACAACAATTTGTCGATAAAATGGCGAAGGAAACGTTTCGCTCCTTATTTTAAATTGTCGAGTCTGTTAGTGCACGTGAAGGATTGTACCTAGAGATTAATTAAGTTCTCATTAAATACTTGATCGTTTCTACATAATATACGTATATAAAGAGCGACACTCCCCCCTTTGGCCTTAAAAACAAAATCTCTATGCAATAATAATAATAAATTTGTGTACCTAAACATTTCATTATTGATTGTTTGTTCTATTTATAACGGGAAATGTCATTACCAGAATTTCAACGACCTAATTCGTTTACTGCATCTCTTTCGTCCTCAATAATTCCATTATTTCATCTTTGTCTTCGACACGGAGCCAATCAACTACAACAAAATTAACATACTATTTTTGTTTGCTTATTTACCAAAGGGGAGAATAAAATATAAATAAGCAGAAGTAAAATAAAAGTTAACATAACAGGGAACTGGACAATATTTCCTGATGATCGAAATTACCTCAAGGTCTTAGTTACCACAAGTAGGTTATAAATTGGTTATTTTTACACAGTTGTGACAAAGTATAGATAATTTTTTATTTAATGTTTACGTAAATTTAAACCTTTCCAATTTTTTTTTAACTCCTCTATAATTTATTTATAAGAAATAGCTGCCGCAGGCGTCGTGGCCATGCGCAAGGGATAATGATTAGTAATGAGACAATTTTGGCTCAAAGAAATAAAAAAAAAAATTCTGTTTTTTAGTAAAAAAAAACATTTTAAGAAGATTTAAGAGGATATCCTAAAATGGTTATTATTGTATTCCTCAAGGCACGGGGTAAAATTGTGGCAAAGTGTTAGAAGCAAAACCAAAATGTAGTAGAATTGGTGAAAAAATATTTGTTGAAAATGGTTCTTCAACAAATATTTTTTTCGGAATTTTTATAGCAAAAAAGTGAAAAAAAAATCAAAAACTGTCACAAAGTTTTCTCGTTCTACTGCTTGACTTTAATACAGATTAAGTGTAGAAAAAAATTAAAGAAATCCTTCCTCAACCTGTAACTAAAGGATGGTTATTAACACATATTTTTTTCAGATTATTTTATGCCAAAAAATCTGACAAAAAAGGTGAAAAACAACTTCAAAAACTGTCACAAAGTTTTCTCGGTCTACTGCTTGATTTCATTGCAGGCTGAATGTGGTAAAAAAAAACAAAATCTTTCTCAAACTGTAACTGAATGATTGTTCTTTAGCATATATTTTGTTCAGAATTTTGATACGAAAAAACTGATAAAATAGTAAAAAAAAAAATTTCAAAAACTGTCACAAAGTTTTCTCGATCTAATGCTTAACTTCATTGCATCCTGAGTGCAGTAAAAAATTAAATACATTCTTCCTCAACCTGTAACTAGAGGATGGTTATTAACCCATATTTTTTTCAGATTATTTTATGCCAAAAAATCTGACAAAAAAGGTGAAAAACAACTTCAAAAACTGTCACAAAGTTTTCTGGTTCTACTGCTTGATTTCATTGCAGGCTGAATGTGGTAAAAAAAATAAACAAAATCTTCCTCAAACTGTAACTGAAGGATGGTTCTTTAGCATATATTTTTTTCAGAATTTTGATACGAAAAAACTGATAAAAAAGTGAAAAAAAAATTAAAAAACTGTCACAAAGTTTTCTCGATCTAATGCTTCACTTCATTGCATCCTGAGTGCAGTGAAAAATTAAATACATTCTTCCTCAACCTGTAACTAAAGGATGGTTATTAACACATATTTTTTTCAGATTATTTTATGCCAAAAAATCTGACAAAAAAGGTGAAAAACAACTTCAAAAACTGTCACAAAGTTTTCTCGTTCTACTGCTTGATTTCATTGCAGGCTGAATGTGGTAAAAAAAAAACAAAATCTTCCTCAAACTGTAACTGAAGGATGGTTCTTTAGCATATTTTTTTTTTCAGAATTTTGATACGAAAAAACTGATAAAAAAGTGAAAAAAAAATTTCAAAAACTGTCACACTGTTTTCTCGATCTAATGCTTGACTTCATTGCATCCTGAGTGCAGTAAAAAATTAAATACATTCTTCCTCAACCTGTAACCAAAGGATGGTTATTAACACAAATTTTTTTCAGTTTATTTTATGCCAAAAAATCTGACAAAAAAGGTGAAAAACAACTTCAAAAACTGTCACAAAGTTTTCTCGTTCTACTGCTTGATTTCATTGCAGGCTGAATGTGG
Source organism: Taphrorychus bicolor (assembly GCA_951812265.1). NCBI lineage: Eukaryota > Metazoa > Arthropoda > Insecta > Coleoptera > Curculionidae > Taphrorychus > Taphrorychus bicolor. The sequence goes on along the minus strand of OX638302.1, from coordinate 5,372,909 downwards.
TAAAAAAAAACAAAATCTTTCTCAAACTGTAACTGAAGGATGGTTCTTTAGCATTTATTTTTTTCAGAATTTTGATACGAAAAAACTGATAAAAAGTGAAAAAAAAATTTCAAAAACTGTCACAAAGTTTTCTCGATCTAATGCTTGACTTCATTGCATCCTGAGTGCAGTAAAAAATTAAATACACTCTTACTCAACCTGTAACTAAATGATGGTTATTAACACATATTTTTTTCAGATTATTTTATGCCAAAAAATCTGACAAAAAAGGTGAAAAACAACTTCAAAAACTGTCACAAAGTTTTCTGGTTCTACTGCTTGATTTCATTGCAGGCTGAATGTGGTAAAAAAAAACAAAATCTTTCTCAAACTGTAACTGAAGGATGGTTCTTTAGCATATATTTTTTTCATAATTTTGATACGAAAAAACTGATACAAAAGTGAAAAAGAAATTTCAAAAACTGTCACAAAGTTTTCTCGTTCTACTGCTTGATTTCATTGCAGGCTGACTGTAGTAAAAAAAATAAACAAAATCTTCCTCAAACTGTAACTGAAGGATGGTTCTTTAGCATATATTTTTTTCAGAATTTTGAAACGAAAAAACTGATAAAAAAAGTGAAAAAACTGTCACAAAATTTTCTCGATCTAATGCTTGACTTCATTGCATCCTGAGTGCAGTAAAAAATTAAATACATTCTTCCTCAACCTGTAACTAAAGGATGGATATTAACACATATTTTTTTCAGATTATTTTATGCCAAAAAATCTGACAAAAAAGGTGAAAAACAACTTCAAAAACTGTCACAAAGTTTTCTGGTTCTACTGCTTGATTTCATTGCAGGCTGAATGTGGTAAAAAAAAATAAAATCTTCCTCAAACTGTAACTGAAGGATGGTTCTTTAGCATATATTTTTTTCAGAATTTTGATACGAAAAAACTGATAAAAAAGTGAAAAAAAAATTTTAAAAACTGTCACAAAGTTTTCTCGATCTAATGCTTGACTTCATTGCATCCTGAGTGCAGTAAAAAATTAAATACACTCTTACTCAACCTGTAACTAAATGATGGTTATTAACACATATTTTTTTTAGATTATTTTATGCCAAAAAATCTGACAAAAATGGTGAAAAACAACTTCAAAAACTGTCACAAAGTTTTCTGGTTCTACTGCTTGATTTCATTGCAGGCTGAATGTGGTAAAAAAAAACAAAATCTTTCTCAAACTGTAACTGAAGGATGGTTCTTTAGCATATATTTTTTTCATAATTTTGATACGAAAAAACTGATACAAAAGTGAAAAAGAAATTTCAAAAACTGTCACAAAGTTTTCTCGTTCTACTGCTTGATTTCATTGCAGGCTGACTGTAGTAAAAAAAATAAACAAAATCTTCCTCAAACTGTAACTGAAGGATGGTTCTTTAGCATATATTTTTTTCAGAATTTTGAAACGAAAAAACTGATAAAAAAAGTGAAAAAACTGTCACAAAATTTTCTCGATCTAATGCTTGACTTCATTGCATCCTGAGTGCAGTAAAAAATTAAATACATTCTTCCTCAACCTGTAACTAAAGGATGGATATTAACACATATTTTTTTCAGATTATTTTATGCCAAAAAATCTGACAAAAAAGGTGAAAAACAACTTCAAAAACTGTCACAAAGTTTTCTGGTTCTACTGCTTGATTTCATTGCAGGCTGAATGTGGTAAAAAAAAATAAAATCTTCCTCAAACTGTAACTGAAGGATGGTTCTTTAGCATATATTTTTTTCAGAATTTTGATACGAAAAAACTGATAAAAAAGTGAAAAAAAAATTTTAAAAACTGTCACAAAGTTTTCTCGATCTAATGCTTGACTTCATTGCATCCTGAGTGCAGTAAAAAATTAAATACACTCTTACTCAACCTGTAACTAAATGATGGTTATTAACACATATTTTTTTTAGATTATTTTATGCCAAAAAATCTGACAAAAATGGTGAAAAACAACTTCAAAAACTGTCACAAAGTTTTCTGGTTCTACTGCTTGATTTCATTGCAGGCTGAATGTGGTAAAAAAAAATAAAATCTTCCTCAAACTGTAACTGAAGGATGGTTCTTTAGCATATATTTTTTTCAGAATTTTGATACGAAAAAACTGATAAAAAAGTGAAAAAAAAATTTCAAAAACTGTCACAAAGTTTTCTCGATCTAATGCTTCACTTCATTGCATCCTGAGTGCAGTAAAAAATTAAATACATTCTTTCTCAACCTGTAACTAAAGGATGGTTATTAACACATATTTTTTTCAGATTATTTTATGCAAAAAATCTAACAAAAAAGTTGAAAAACAACTTCAAAAACTGTCACAAAATTTTCTCGTTCTACTGCTTGATTTCATTGCAGGCTAAATGTGGTAAAAAAAAACAAAATCTTTCTCAAACTGTAACTGAAGGATGGTTCTTTAGCATATATTTTTTTCAGATTTTGATACGAAAAAACTGATAAAAAAAGTGAAAAAAACATTTCAAAAACTGTCACAAAGTTTTCTCGATCTAATGCTTGACTTCATTGCATCCTGAGTGCAGTAAAAAATTAAATACACTCTTACTCAACCTGTAACTAAATGATGGTTATTAACACATATTTTTTTCAGATTATTTTATGCCAAAAAATCTGACAAAAAAGGTGAAAAACAACTTCAAAAACTGTCACAAAGTTTTCTGGTTCTACTGCTTGATTTCATTGCAGGCTGAATGTGGTAAAAAAAATAAACAAAATCTTCCTCAAACTGTAACTGAAGGATGGTTCTTTAGCATATATTTTTTTCAGAATTTTGATACGAAAAAACTGATAAAAAAGTGAAAAAAAGATTTCAAAAATTGTCACAAAGTTTTCTCGATCTAATGCTTGACTTCTTTGCATCCTGAGTGCAGTAAAAAATTAAATACATTCTTCCTCAACCTGTAACTAAAGGATGGTTATTAACACATATTTTTTTCAGATTATTTTATGCCAAAAAATCTGACAAAAAAGGTGAAAAACAACTTCAAAAACTGTCACAAAGTTTTCTCGTTCTACTGCTTGATTTCATTGCAGGCTGAATGTGGTAAAAAAAAACAAAATCTTCCTCAACCTGTAACTAAAGGATGGTTATTAACACATATTTTTTTCAGATTATTTTATGCAAAAAATCTAACAAAAAAGTTGAAAAACAACTTCAAAAACTGTCACAAAATTTTCTCGTTCTACTGCTTGATTTCATTGCAGGCTGAATGTGGTAAAAAAAAACAAAATCTTTCTCAAACTGTAACTGAAGGATGGTTCTTTAGCATATATTTTTTTCAGAATTTTGATACGAAAAAACTGATAAAAAAGTGAAAAAAAAATTTCAAAAACTGTCACAAAGTTTTCTCGATCTAATGCTTGACTTCATTGCATCCTGAGTGCAGTAAAAAATTAAATACACTCTTACTCAACCTGTAACTAAATGATGGTTATTAACACATATTTTTTTCAGATTATTTTATGCCAAAAAATCTGACAAAAAAGTTGAAAAACAACTTCAAAAACTGTCACAAAATTTTCTCGTTCTACTGCTTGATTTCATTGCAGGCTGAATGTAGTTAAAAAAAACAAAATCTTCCTCAACCTGTAACTAAAGGATGGTTATTAACACATGTTTTTTTCAGATTATTTTATGCAAAAAATCTAACAAAAAAGTTGAAAAACAACTTCAAAAACTGTCACAAAATTTTCTCGTTCTACTGCTTGATTTCATTGCAGGCTGAATGTGGTAAAAAAAAACAAAATCTTTCTCAAACTGTAACTGAAGGATGGTTCTTTAGCATATATTTTTTTCAGAATTTTGATACGAAAAAACTGATAAAAAAGTGAAAAAAAAATTTCAAAAACTGTCACAAAGTTTTCTCGATCTAATGCTTGACTTCATTGCATCCTGAGTGCAGTAAAAAATTAAATACATTCTTCCTCAACCTGTAACTAGAGGATGGTTATTAACCCATATTTTTTTCAGATTATTTTATGCCAAAAAATCTGACAAAAAAGGTGAAAAACGACTTCAAAAACTGTCACAAAGTTTTCTGGTTGTACTGCTTGATTTCATTGCAGGCTGAATGTGGTAAAAAAAAATAAAATCTTCCTCAAACTGTAACTGAAGGATGGTTCTTTAGCATATATTTTTTTCAGAATTTTGATACGAAAAAACTGATAAAAAAGTGAAAAAAAATTTTTAAAAACTGTCACAAAGTTTTCTCGATCTAATGCTTGACTTCATTGCATCCTGAGTGCAGTAAAAAATTAAATCCACTCTTACTCAACCTGTAACTAAATGATGGTTATTAACACATATTTTTTTCAGATTATTTTATGCCAAAAAATCTGACAAAAAAGGTGAAAAACAACTTCAAAAACTGTCACAAAGTTTTCTGGTTCTACTGCTTGATTACATTGCAGGCTGAATGTGGTAAAAAAAAATAAACAAAATCTTCCTCAAACTGTAACTGAAGGATGGTTCTTTAGCATATATTTTTTTCAGAATTTTGATACGAAAAAACTGATAAAAAAGTGAAAAAAAATTTTTAAAAACTGTCACAAAGTTTTCTCGATCTAATGCTTGACTTCATTGCATCCTGAGTGCAGTAAAAAATTAAATCCACTCTTACTCAACCTGTAACTAAATGATGGTTATTAACACATATTTTTTTCAGATTATTTTATGCCAAAAAATCTGACAAAAAAGGTGAAAAACAACTTCAAAAACTGTCACAAAGTTTTCTGGTTCTACTGCTTGATTTCATTGCAGGCTGAATGTGGTAAAAAAAAACAAAATCTTTCTCAAACTGTAACTGAAGGATGGTTCTTTAGCATATATTTTTTTCAGAATTTTAATACGAAAAAACTGTTAAAAAAGTGAAAAAAAAAATTCAAAAACTGTCACAAAGTTTTCTCGATCTAATGCTTCACTTCACTGCATCCTGAGCGCAGTAAAAAAATAAATACATTCTTCCTCAACCTGTAACTAAAGAATGGTTATTAACTCATATTTTTTTCAGATTATTTTATGCCAAAAAATCTGATAAAAAAGGTGAAAAACAACTTCAAAATCTGTCACAAAGTTTTCTCGTTCTACTGCTTGATTTCATTGCAGGCTGAATGTGGTAAAAAAAATAAACAAAATCTTCCTGAAACTGTAACTGAAGGATGGTTCTTTAGTTTATATTTTTTTCAGAATTTTGACACGAAAAAACTGATAAAAAAGTGAAAAAGAAATTTCAAAAACTGTCACAAAGTTTTCTCGATCTAATGCTTCACTTCATTGCATCCTGAGTGCAGTAAAAAATTAAATACATTCTTCTTCGACCTGTAACTAAAGGATGGTTATTAACACATATTTTTTTCAGTTTTATTTATGCCAAAAAATCTGACAAAAAATGTGAAAATCAACTTCAAAAACTGTCACAAAGTTTTCTCGTTCTACTGCTTGATTTCATTGCAGGCTGAATGTGGTAAAAAAAATAAACAAAATCTTCCTCAAACTGTAACTGAAGGATGGTTCTTTAGCATATATTTTTTTCAGAATTTTGATACGAAAAAACTGATAAAAAAAGTGAAAAAACTGTCACAAAATTTTCTCGATCTAATGCTTGACTTCATTGCATCCTGAGTGCAGTAAAAAATTAAATACATTCTTCCTCAACCTGTAACTAAAGGATGGTATTAACACATATTTTTTTCAGATTATTTTATGCAAAAAAATCTGACAAAAAAGGTGAAAAACAACTTTAAAAACTGTCACAAAGTTTTCTCGTTCTACTGCTTGATTTCATTGCAGGCTGAATGTGGTAAAAAAAAACAAAATCTTTCTCAAACTGTAACTGAAGGATGGTTCTTTAGCATATATTTTTTTCAGAATTTTGATACAAAAAAACTGATAAAAAAGTGAAAAAAAAATTTCAAAAACTGTCACAAAGTTTTCTCGATCTAATGCTTCACTTCATTGCATCCTGAGTGCAGTAAAAAATTAAATACATTCTTCCTCAACCTGTAACTAAAGGATGGTTTTTAACACATATTTTTTTCAGATTATTTTATGCCAAAAAATCTGACAAAAAAGGTGAAAAACAACTTCAAAAACTGTCACAAAGTTTTCTGGTTCTACTGCTTGATTTCATTGCAGGCTGAATGTGGTAAAAAAAAACAAAATCTTTCTCAAACTGTAACTGAAGGATGGTTCTTTAGCATATATTTTTTTCAGAATTTTGATACGAAAAAACTGATAAAAAAAGTGAAAAAACTGTCACAAAATTTTCTCGATCTAATGCTTGACTTCATTGCATCCTGAGTGCAGTAAAAAATTAAATACATTCTTCCTCAACCTGTAACTAAAGGATGGTATTAACACATATTTTTTTCAGATTATTTTATGCAAAAAAATCTGACAAAAAAGGTGAAAAACAACTTTAAAAACTGTCACAAAGTTTTCTCGTTCTACTGCTTGATTTCATTGCAGGCTGAATGTGGTAAAAAAAAACAAAATCTTTCTCAAACTGTAACTGAAGGATGGTTCTTTAGCATATATTTTTTTCAGAATTTTGATACGAAAAAACTGATAAAAAAGTGAAAAAAAAATTTCAAAAACTGTCACAAAGTTTTCTCGATCGAATGCTTCACTTCATTGCATCCTGAGTGCAGTAAAAAATTAAATACATTCTTCCTCAACCTGTAACTAAAGGATGGTTATTAACACATATTTTTTTCAGATTATTTTATGCCAAAAAATCTGACAAAAAAGGTGAAAAACAACTTCAAAAACTGTCACAAAGTTTTCTGGTTCTACTTAAGGCTGCTTGATTTCATTGCAGGCTGAACGTGGTAAAAAAAAACAAAATCTTTCTCAAACTGTAACTGAAGGATGGTTCTTTAGCATATATTTTTTTCAGAATTTTGATACGAAAAAACTGATAAAAAAGTGAAAAAAAAATTTCAAAAACTGTCACAAAGTTTTCTCGATCGAATGCTTCACTTCATTGCATCCTGAGTGCAGTAAAAAATTAAATACATTCTTCCTCAACCTGTAACTAAAAGATGGTTATAAAACATTTTTTTTCAGATTTTTTTATGCCAAAAGTTCATTATAAAACTTCATCTAGCAGGCTATGAAATTTTGACAGAAAATGATGACAATCAAAATAAATGGGCTTTTGTTTTTTCATTCCTTTCTTTTGACATTTCACAGCCAACTTGATGAAGTTTTATAATGAACACCACGTATTAGAAATAAGCGTAATTTTTTTGAGGAAAAAATTTGTGGAAAGTTCAATTTGACGTTTTTATAACAAACTTTTATCCCCTCTACGATTTGACTCAGTTCCGGTCAAATTTCCAGCCAAAATCAATTGAACCCTCAACCCTATGAATTTTTTGAAAATTCCAGTTTTTCCTCTATATCTTAAAAAGACTTTTTGATAGTCATGTAAATAGGTAGTATGAAGAGATGATTGAGCACTATAATCCAGAGCAATCAGAACGTAGCTGTCGTTTACGGTTTTCTGAAATAATGAGGAAGGGTGCTCAATGTGTACCAAATTTTTATGCCACCGGTGCTCTGGTGGCATAAAAGCTCTTAAGGCGGGTATTTGAAAAGTTGCTTAAAATGTACAACAATTCTTGTGCTTCTTTAGCTGTTATTTTAGATTTAGCGATAAATCTTCATCGAAAGGAGATATAAGGTATCAAATGTCGCGATGCACGATTTTGACCTCCAAATTTAGGTTTTCGTACTTGTTCGAAAACTTAACACACATTTTTTTGATTTTTGGCATATAAACCTGTACTAATCGATTTTTTTTGTTACCTTTAGTATTAAAAAATTTAGTAGTACAAATATACATAAGTAGTCATCAGTTGCACTGAAATCTGTAAATTATATTAAATTTAACTTTAGAGCCTAAGGTGTTTCTAATGATAATGTCAGCAATAATTGTTAAGTCTCATGATTTTTGGTTTTTGATTATTGTTTTATGGATCTAATTAATTTTCAACCCTGCAAAGGTTGCAGGTGCTAAATGGCAACGCAGCGTTTGTCTTTTGTCAGAGCCACATACTTCCATAACATACAGGACATTGCCTATCTTTTACATTGCCCGCCTTGGACTGCAAAAGGAGGGGATGGAATCACAATACTTCGAATATTGCAGTTTCTGCAAATGCCGAAAACTGTGCGCCCTTTTGACAGTTAGACCCACATGCAGTGAGATTCACGTATTCTCCACCAATCACGAACTAGGCCGAAAGCACTTGGTTCGTGATTCGTGACATCCAATGTTTCCGATACTTTCATGAGTTAATCGATGAAAATGCGTGTGACGGATAAATACTACATTATAAAATTTCATCCAGCATGCTATGAAATTTTGACAGAAAAGGATGACATAATCAAAATAAATGGACTTTTGTTTGTCCATTCTTTTCATCACATTCATCACTCGAACTGTTCATATGGCATTTTTTGAAAACCTCTTCGCAACTACGATTGTTTTTGATTGTTGGCAAGCTATTTCGATATTTAAATCTGTCGTTTTCTGGACGGGACCTAGGCCCTTGCCTGCTGCCGTATCTTAGAAGTTTGTTGGTTGAGAAGAAAATGAACAAAGTAAGAAAATTTTCAACAATTAGTTCGACGTAGTGATGGCTTGTGATACCACAATATTGAAATTCTTGACAACTCTAACCGTTCTCCAGATATTTAGTAATTACTTTTCATTTAACATTGCTCTATCAAGTTTAGAGTGGTGTTCAGCTTTTTCCAAAAAATAATAATATAATAAACAAAAAAGGCAACGTTTTCGTTCCTCGCTGAGTCACCTGCGTACCTGAACTCACTTGAACTAACCACTAAAACATACCAATTTCGAAACTATTTAAATAGTCCATATTCTCAAAGAGACCTGGTTATGAATCAGTAAAAAAAAAAAATGCATAGATCGCTGTTTAGTCGAGTTTCGCCCCTTTGATGGGCATCATCAGACCCTCTGCGTGGATTACAGGCTTAAAACCTTAACATAAAAAAAAGTAAAATTGAAATTGGCCGGGTCATTCATAGTCGATAAGAGGCGCATTATTTTTATAAATACCATTTTCGTTCCTCAATGGCTCACCGTCATACCTGAACTAACCTGATTTTCCTTGAACTAACCTGAACTAATTTTATACCTAAAATTGTAAATAAAGACAGCTTTTGGCAATCAACCAGCCCCAAATGTATATGTTGTATTCCAATAATTCAGTCGGTTCCACTGAATATTCGTGGATTCCATCGATCGTATCCTCTACGTCCAACTTAGTATTCTTTCCGTCTTTGAGTTCGTGAATCCTGATCTTATCAAGGTCAACATCAGGTCTAATAATTTTAACATCTGTAACACCGCTGAGTGGAGGTTTCAAATTTAGGATTTTCTCCAAAAATTATGTATTGTGATTCAGTTACTTTTTAGGGAATTTCAACGCCCGGTTTCAACGTCTATTTGTGGTTATAGAAGTCTATTTCTGCCAGTAGAAATACACTACTATGTGAAATGAAGATGGACAAGCTCTATTGTTTACATGACGATATTCTGTTGAGTTTAAAACATTAGTAGCATTACCTTAGGTACAAATTTTTAATGCTACGTCACCGAAAAGTAAATGAAAGTTTCCGATGATAATCCAAAAAAAGTAATATAGCAACGGAACGATCAAAATTGCACGACTGGCACAAAATTCAATACAACCCTGCTTGTGACCCCAACTGTTATTGACATGTTTACACCTGGAAATTTGAATTTTCTTCGCGTTGAGTCGAGTTTTGTCTAGTTTTAGTAATATAGACTTCTATTTGTGATAATAGATAAATACTATTATGTTCATGGGAAATCTGGAGTCTGAGCCAGTATTGTTGTTCACATTCTACTTAGTGATAACTAGAGGTTTGTGATATTGAGTTAGTTCCCGAGACAGATTTTCAACGCTAACTGGATGACAATAATAAAAGAATGAGATATACCTACTTTCAGAAAAATTCAAGCCAAGTATAAGGTGCCGGCTTCTTGCAGCAACAATGGAATGTACCAGAGACTTGGAAACTAAGTTAGTGTTTATTAAAGCCGTAACAACGCCCAACTTAGATAATCCGAGCCATATTGCCACGAATTCCGGTCTGTTTTCCAGCAGGAGCGCTATCGAATCTCCCTTTTTGAAGCCTTGGCTTTTGAAGTAATTGGCAATCTTGTTGCTCAGGTTATCTAGCTGAGAACGTATACTGGTTTAAATAGATTTTTTTTTAAGCCCAACGAAAGTAATACCATTTGATAAGTCTATTCTTTTTGCAATTTTGGCAATTTTATTGGGGTCACGTTTCGCCATTCTGCTGAAAACTTTCAGCACCGGTTGACCTTGTTTACACGTGAGTCTGAAACCAAATTTAGGTTCATTTCAGTGAAGTAAAGTTCGGCCGAATAACATGTTTTCCTGATCCGTTTGAAATGTTGCCTGGATGCAGGAGCAGTATACTGGTTGTTTAAAAAGACGCGGCAGTATTTAAGGAGTTCCTCAAACGCTTCGTTACTAATTTAGGCTGGGTTTATGCAACTTCTTTATTCTTAGTTGCTAATTCTTTATTGATAATTCTTAATTGCTATTGTCTATTCTTAATTCTTAACGTGGTTTATACAATTTCCTAATTCTTAAAAATTAAGCATATGGCAACTGACACTGCTAACACTACATTGACAGTTGACGTTCCCCTTTAGCTGGAGAAAATAGGCGAGAAGTGGAAAAGTTTATAATTTAACCTTTTGTTAGTAAAGTCTCCAAAGTTGTAACTTTTGGGAGATTTTAAAATGAAGATAACCAGTAGGCAGAAGAAGGCTTTATCCGTGTTGCTTTTTTTGCACAATATATGTAAAATGGCAATAATAACTATTATTGCAAAAAAAAAGAATTAGACGATTTGGTGTTCGCCCTATGAACCGTAACAGAAAGGTAGATGGTTTTTTTGCATCATTAATTAAAGACATGCTACACTCTGAATGGGATGAAGAGCAATTCTTTAAGTACACAAAAATGACTAGGGCCCAGTTTGAATATTTGCATTCCTTGCTACATTCTCAACTAAAACGAGACCCAAAAAAATTGCATATTTCATCAGAACAGCGACTTATTATGACACTGCAGTAAGTATAACTTTTATTAAAGAAAAACTTTTCAACAATCGCATCTACCTGTTTGTAGTTTTCTCTCAGAAGGATGTTCAATGCAAGAAATCGCCTGGGGGTATCGGGTTGGTAAAGCCACAGCACATAATATAATTGTGGAAACCTGTGGAGTTATTTGGAACACTCTATCTCCATCTCAATTGCCAGAGAAGAATTATTTGAAAATATCAGCAAAGGATTTCTAAATTGATGGAACATTCCCAACTGTGTAGGTGCAATTGATGGGAAGCACATAGTGATGCAGGCTCCATCAAATGCAGGAAGTGAATTCTTTAATTATAAAAAGTCACATAGCATTGTTTTAATGGCGTCATGTGATGCCTATTATAGATTTAGTATGGTTGATATTGGGGCTGCAGGTTCTAACCATGACTCCACTGTTTTCAAAAACAGTGGAATGGGTATGGCACTTCTGCAAGGAACTCTTGGCATTCCACCCCCAAAATGTCTGCCAGGCACTAACATCTTAATGTCTCACTTTGTAGTGGCAGATGCGGCATTTCCGTTGCATTCTAATATTATTAAGCCTTACCCTGGATCTAATTTAGGAGAAAAGAGAAATATTTGCAATTACAGAATCAGTCGAGCTCGGATGACAATTGAAAGTACGTTTGGCATTCTAACACAAAGGTGGAGAATCTTAAAAAAACCAATTGTTGCAAAAGTGGAAACATGCGAGTTAATCTCTCTGGCCACAGTTGTTCTACATAATTTCTTACAAAATAGTGAAATTGACCTTTCCCGAAGTGATAGAAAGTACTGTCCCACAGGGTGCGTAGATTATGTGGATGAATTGGGAGAACTACAACCAGGAAGTTGGACTGAAAAAGGCAATAGCTTAAAATCTGTTTCTAGGCTAGGGTCTAATAATCATTCAAAACATGCAAAAAATCAACGTGACATTTTGGCTGAGTACTTTATTTCACCAATGGGAGCTGTTCCTTGGCAAGAAAGCTATGTTTACCGTGGATCAATGCCAGAGTAAATACCGTTGATGTGACACTGTTTCACTAATAAGAACAATAAAAACACAACAAGGGATTCTTGTAATATTTATGAAAACTTTTATTCAAAGAAAAACTTCGTCGTAAAATAATCATATAATTAGTTTTAATAAGTAGTAAAATAATCAAATAAGCTACAAAATGAACCTTTTTTAAACTAGATACATCAGCTGCAAATCAGAATAAAGAGTTTTGTATAAATAAAAAAATATATAAACACAACAAACACATTTTTCTTTTTAAATTATAAAACAAAAGAAGCGATAAATCACTCACCGAAGTTATTTAAGCCAGGCTTAAATGACTTCGGTGCGAATGAGGGTTAATAACTTATTTTGTAGAACTAGCCCATTGTTTTGTCAATTTCCTCAGCAATTTCCTAAAATCAAGTAATTCTTGTAGTTACCTTCCTAGTAGCAATATGGAAATCCATGTAATCAGTAATATGCTAATACCCATGAACCACTCTAATACCAATGCAATGATAAAATTATAAATACTCACATTTTTGTTTGCAGCACTCTATCTAGGAATCCTAATTTTTCAAATCCCAGTTTTCCGGGCAAGACTTTACTGAAAAAAAAACCTATGAGCAAAGTAGCTATTAAAAATAAATAATGATCTTGAAAAGTTTACTATTTACTATTAAAGTTATTGTTCATTACATTAAAGAAGCCTTTCAAATATAGACAAGTTTTAAACTGTGCCATATCATAAGAGGATGCATTAACACATTATTTTTAATATAGGTACTTACCATCTGTCTCCATTATGGACGCAATGGACTGCCATGAATTGTTGCATGCCAAGGCATCCTTATATTTTTTGTCCCAGAAATGGGGAAAGATTTGTATCAAATCAATTAGTGAATCTTGCTGTTGAATATCCATATTTGTACAAAAATGTATTATTATTGCCACGTATTTTATTTTTAACCCGAGGTGAACCAAATAATAAAAAAAAACACAAAATTTTAGGTTATAACATACCCGCATGAAAAATTCGCGTCAAACGCCAAAATGTCAGTCGACTGGACATGCGCAATGCAACATTTTTCTTAATTCTTAATGCTTAATTGCTAAAAGTTAAAAATTGGGAACTTTCAAGGTTAAGCACTAAGAACGAAAATTAAGAATTAAGAATTAGGAACTTGTATAAACAGTGTCATTAATTAACATGGTTTTAACTCCTTAAGAATTAGCAAATAAGAATTAGAAATAAGGAATTAAGAATAAAGAAGTTGGGTAAACCCAGCCTTACAGGGTCCACGTACGTGGAATCAAATCCTTAAAGAGAACATATTTAAGGTTTTCTTAAAGCTTTAACCATTTTATGAAATTTAGAGATTTAAAACTTGATAATTTTCTGAGTAATAATAGTAGGTTGTTAATTCCTGTAATGGAATTTAGGAAGAATGCTCAGGACACTTGGTAGTTTATTATTGTGTAGGGTTTAGGTTGGAAGGTTGAGTAAGAACCACTGTTGGATTAATACTGAATTTTATTTACAATTAACAACTATTTATATACAAACGTCCTAAACAATATTAAATGAATTAAATAAATTGCTGACACATATTGTTCTGTGCTTCACATTGGAAGGTTGCGTGATTTTCTTGCTGACGCTGCGCCTGGTATCTGGTTGTGTGGTGTTTACTGGTGACCTACTGGCGGTGCGTTGGCGGCAATAACCTAGTTAGTTAATGTTGTATTGTTTCTGAAATATATAAACTGGATTTATTTTTATGACTAAATGTGAGTTTAGACATTCTGGGCAGTCTATTGCCATGCCATCAGTGCGAGGACAATCGCGTCTGTGGACGGCTGGGCAGCTCTGATTGTATTTAATAGGATGTCTGCTGCATCTCTGTCTTTTTTCGTATTAGAGCTGCTACTTTGTCGTCGTTTGTAGAACCCGAATAGCACCATAAGTGCGATAACAACATGTATAGTTATTGATGTACCACTGAGGCTTGTGACTAGGAGGTGCTTTTTGACTGTCACCCAATGCGTGGTTTCAATTTGTCGTTTGATGTTCATTTCTTCATTCCTGACTTCATTAAGCTTGTTGGATGCATCAATTACAGGTTCGTCAACTAGCGTGGTTTCTCTGTCGTGCATAACTGGGAAACATAATATATTTTGTAGTATAGGTTTGGAGAATGCCTGCAAGACAGTGACAGTGTCAGTAGATAAACAAAGTGCTTTCTAGCCCAATTTCAAGGTCACAGGAACATCCATGAGCCTCTTAGATAACGCTAGACGAGGTTGCTAGACGTTGACCTTGAAAATCGCGCTCATGACCTTGAAAAGTGACCTTGAAAATCAGTTGACCTTGGAACTCAGTTGACCTTGGTCCACACACGGACATTCCACCGTGACACCCATGCTAAAATTTCCGAGGTTCATGCAAAACGCCTTGACGTTTCTCACATAGTTTAGGCTTGAGCGGGAAACGTGTCGCAGCAAGCCGAGCTACCTTGCCGACGAACGTGGCCTCGAAAATCGTCAGTCCACGCTAGTCACTGACCTTGTGACATAACTTTAAACGAACGCCTGGACGAGGTCATACTGTAAAATCAATCTCGAACCCATTCCGTCAGTGAGACAAACGACCATGTTCGCATCAAGCGACGGATCTACGTGCTAAAATTTCCGAGGTAGTAGAATATTCATACAAAACGCCATGACGCTTTTCAAGTACAAAGTTGCAGGTTTTGCATCGTTTAGTCTTGAGCTCGCGCTAGACAAAAAATATTCATACAAAACGCCTTGACTTTTGCGAAGGCTTTGCATTGTAATTCAGCGAGAGAGGAATTTCATGGCCACATGTGAGGTGAATCAATCCTTTCTTCAGTACGTGTTCACTGCTAAAGCTTTTACCTTGAGTTGAGCTCGCTTAACCATGAAAATCCTGGTAACCTTGAAAAGCGACAGTTGCGCGTAATCTTGAGCAGGCCTGCTGGCTCGATTCAGAGTCTCTCATTTATTAAGAGTACTAAGCGCCAAGCAATTTTCAAGTACACCTATTTAAGGCTTCCACGTACCTACACGACCCACAAACAAAACGCGAGGTGAATCAATCCTTTGTAACACTCAGATAAGAAAATCAGGCCATCGGAATTTGCTGACGTATTTTATACAAAAAAAATCACTTTCAAGAATGCTTAACAATTTAGAGATATCGCCAGTTTTCCTAAAAATCGAGTTTTCTCCGCAGCAATTTGGCATATACGTTTTACCACCCCACTGGTGACAATTTACCTCCGATTCTCCTCTAGGGTACGATAGAAATCACTTCCTAATAGCGCTTAACCATTGCGAGATATCGTCAAAGAAACAAAAAATCGAGTTTTCTCTGTAGTAGTTTGACTATCAAATACATCAGCCACCCCACTAGAGTAGTTATCGATTGATCTCTTAATAATTTCTGGCATCCTTCAAGATCAGTTTTCTTCAGTCCTATTGTTCTCGTCGCAAGCTTGAAGCGAGAGCTTCATTTTACCTTGACGCGCTGCTGGAAACCATGAAAAGCGACAAATGCGCCTCTTCTTGAGCGACTGCTGGCTCAACACCTCTCAATTATCATCCCCATTTATCTATATATACCCATATATATCCCGTGTAGTGATTGTGTGTGTGGGGCCCTACTACTGCCAGCCACTCTTGTAGTGAATGTTTGAGGAGTCCTACTAATGCCAGACCCCCGTGTAGTGATTGTGTGTTTGAATTTTGGTTAAACGGTTTTCCTTACTTTTAACTCTTTAGAGATCTCTTTATTTTTCAACTGCTAGCAATGGAATCTGTTTCGGCTGTCATGCTCCCGTCTTTTATATCCGTTCAACAATCCTAACAAGCCTACTGTCTAATTTCTAGAAACTGGTCCTGTATTATCGAGTAAGGTTGCCAAACTATTTTAATCCAACTAGACAGGTTTAGCATTTGACAAATGACTGAAATTTAAAACATTGAAATACTAAATAACCAAAAACTATTAACCTTCTAATCTAAATTTGACACCATATAGGTTACATGTAAACTGAACTAGTTACATTTCCTTATTAAAAACCATTCCTCGGTCTCCTCTTAAAGATAAATTTTAGTAACTTCATTACAACATGTAAAGCCTAATGAAGAAGCCACAACTTATTATAGAGACAGAGTCAGGGTCCAGGGACAAAGTTATAGCAAATTTAAATCTCCACATTTGCATTCAAACTGTGGACCTTTTTTCATGCATCTTGTTAATAACTTTATAGACTATAGACTCAGCCTACCACAAAAAAGCATTCCATGTTTTTTTTTTAATTAGTTCTGTATGCATGTGTAATGTGTACTACTAGGAAAGTAACCAAATTCTCCGAGAAATTGCATGGAAAGTAAGTAGAAATTTCTATTATTAATTGATAAAGTTGCAGTTACTAAAACAAAAAAAAAATCATCTATTGTACTTACTTTAATCTTGCCTCTGGATTTTTGTGAACAGTCCAACCCTTTGAGAAACAGCATGGCAGAGACAACCAAATTTTAAAGTGGACTATTCTGTTTGCTATTGACTTATCAATCCATGTTAATTATAGCTTTGCAGTCCCTTCTTGCTTGCATAGAAGTAGTTCTTTGAATCACAATCACCAATACCTACACAAAACAAAACTGTTTTTCAAATTACAATTATGCATACCTAATATTATGCATGAGATTAGCTTTAGTGGTTACTGCTTCAAACCTACTTACATTGCTACACTGGACATTGCTTTGACGTTTTTTTAATTCTTAAGGAGGATCTGGGTTACTGTGGCGGGATCCCCCGCCAAATTTGATTTTTGTGCCTTGTTAAAATCAATGTTTCAATCAACCACGTAACGGCTTCGCTTAGGGCCCCTTATAGACTGTATAGCGGGCCCCCCGACGTCGCGGGGCTCGGCGTTATGGTTGATAAGCCACTGCCTCTGCCCCTCTTATTTTCTATGTAGGAACATCACCATTACCCACATATCACACCAAACCACTTAATAACGTGATACACCCGAACATTTTGTATTAAATTTATATTTAAAACCAGAAATAAACTAAAAGATTATAATATTCATAAATACAAAAACGACGCCATTTTTGCGATACAAACAAATCGAATCGAGTTCGGCATTTCGGCTGTTTCCGCGTAGAAATCGCCGAAATCGGCCAACACCGGCACTTTTTAGATGGGGTGGGGGCTTGGGAGTTTTTTTTGAAATTTCAAATTTCCTCCTTCAGAGCCCCCTATGTCAGTTTTTCATCTATTTGGATAATCTATGTAGATGACAGACGTCGGCTTCAGATTATTTACTTAGTTTCCATAGCAACCCATATTTTGTTTTTCTAAGGTTGTTCGATATCGGAGACCTAGTACTGAAACATCACCTCTAAAGACGTGAAAGTAAGATATTTTAACAGTTTGGTGGCTAAAATAGGGACTTTTTAAGAAAATCCTGTAACTTTGTTCGTAGAATTGTTATCCAGAAGCAGGCGTCAGACCACCAGTGCATTTAATTAAATACGATCTGCTAGATGGCTCTCAATACGAGAACCTGCCTATAGTTCCTTGCATCTCGTCGGTTGATTGACAAATTAGTGACCACCATACCCTTTTTTGTTCGTAGAACAAAATTAAAAAACCCGCCAAAAGTGTCCCGAGATATGAATCTGGACCTCTCAATGTTATCATAATGCAAATTCTAAAGTGACTTTTAACATTAAGGGGCGAGTAAGAAAGTTTGTTAACTTTTTTGTAAATGGTATGTAATGGTAAATGGTTAATTTTTTTTGTAAATAGGTTGTCCACCTTCTTCCTAAGTGCAGCCATTTTTACTCTTGGAGACTAGTTAGGAGTTTTACTGTGGCGTAATCTGTGGTCTAGAACAAACAGTCACTTTCATAATTAAACTAAAGTCCTTTCAAAATATACAAGTATTATGAATTGCAAATTTCTTAACTGGTATTTATAAGGATGCTCCTTTAGTTTAAAAACTTTTGTATGTTCGTATGAGTTCTGGCAGTCCCGGAAATTTACTTCAGACTCTAGCACTTTGATTAGGGAACAAAGTGATGAAGATTTAAGCCCAGTATCTTCAGACTTGCTGAACGCGACGAGCAAATTCCCAATTTGGAGCTTTGCAAAATTAGAAAATGCTTTATAATAATGCCCATGGAACATATACGAGGTGTTCATTATAAAACTTCATCTAGTTGGCTGTGAAATGTCAAAAGAAAAGGATGGAGAAACAAAAGTCCATTTACTCTGGCTGTGTCATCCTTTTCTGTCAAAATTTCATAGTACTGCTTCAACTGTATGATTGTAAATTTAAATTTTTTCTTGAAAAACAGATTAAGTTTATGTTTGCATAGACTAGATTTTCCTACGTGTTAATAAAAAATCAGTTATCTAGACGTAAAAGTTAGTGATTTTGGCAGTTTGTTGGATAAAATTCGAACTTTTTAACAAACCCCTGTAAAATTGTTCGTAAAACAAAAATGAAAAACCCGCCAAACATGTCCCAAGATATGTCTCAGGACCTCGCGACGTTATCATAATGCAAGTTCTAAAGTGACTCTTAACATCAGGGGGCGAGTAAAAATGTCGCTAAAGTTTACGAGTTTTGCATTGCTCTTTGTTTCACCCTGTATGATTGTAGATTCATATTTTTTCTTAAAAGACAGATCAACTTTCTGTTAGTTTAGGCTAGATTTTCCCCTAAATGTTAATAACAAAGACAGTTCAATAGTCGTAAAAGTTAGTGATTTTGGCAGTTTTTTGGATAAGATACGAACTTATTAACAATCCCGTGTAACTTTTTTCGTAGAACAAAAATTAAAAACTCGCCAAACATATCCCGAAATATAAATCAGTGCCTCCCAATGTTATCATAATTCAAGTTCTAATGTGACTCTTAACATTAGGGGGTGAGTAAGAATGTCCCTAAGATTTAAGAATTATGCATTGCTCTTTGTTTCACCCTGTATGATTGTAAATTCATATTTTTTGTTAAAAAACAGGTTAACTTTATGTTAGTTTAGGCTATGTTTTTCTAAGTCTTAATAAAATTCAGTTCTGTAGACATACAATTTGTGATTTTGGCAGTTTATTGGATAAAATACGAACTTTATAACAAACCCCGGTAAGTTTTTTCGTAGAACAGAAATGAAAAATCCGCCAAACACGACCCGAGATATGAACTAGGACCTCTCAATGTTTAAAAATGCAAGTTCTAAGGTAACTCTTAACATCAGGGGGCAAGTAAGAAAGCCGCTAAGTTTAAGAATTTTGCATTGACTTTTGTTTCACCCTGTATGATTGTAAATTCATATTTTTTCTTGAAAAGCAGGTTAACTTTATATCAGTTTAGGCTAGATTTCCCTGAGTGTTAATAAAAAATCCGTTCTATAGACATAAAAGTTAGTGATTTCGGCAGATGTTTGGACAAAATACGGACTTTTTAACAAACCCTTGTAACTTCTTTCACAGATCAAAAATCAAAAATCGGCCAAACATGTCCCAAGATATTCATCAGGATCTCTAAATGCCAATGTAGGGAAAGTTTTGTAATAACTCTAGCAACCAAATGCAGTGGGTTAAAGTTTAGTACTTTTTACACGACATTTTAATCCACCCTGTATAGTTCTCACCAAAAATGTTTATCGCAAACCACGGTGTCTTTTGTGATTCTACAAGAAATGGGCTTTTAGAATCATGTCACTTCATTGAGATCGGTGAAAGCGTCTCTGAGATACAACCTTTCAAAATGAGCAAAAAATTGGCCGTTCCGACTATTTTGACGAGCAGTTTATTTTCTAAAAAATTGGATTTTATTCGCACAACTTAGAATTTCTCTTAATGCTGCCGTCTTAGTAATGGAAGATATCCCAGTTGGACTAAATTTTATATTTGCCAAGGGTAAATTGTCATTGTTAATTTTTATGTGTATATCGTGTATAATTTAAACGATATAATAAAAAGAAAACTCTGTTTTAGCTGCATTGCATGCTTTTTCAATCCGATTCTGAAGATAGTATATAATTCATTCATTTTTTTAAATTTAAATGACGAATTCTGAAATACATCTGAACTTTTCTGAAATACAAATGACTAATCTAAATTCCAACTGATGGTTTCTGAAATACATGTGTCGCAAATAAATTTCAAATGATACTTTCTAAAATTCAACTGACTATTCTGAAATACAAGTGATGATTTCTGGAATACAAGTGATATATCTCAAAATCCAAGTGACGTTTTCTAAAATACAAATGATACTTTCTAAATTACATGTGAAAATGGTTTAGTAACCAAAAATTATTTGAAAAAAAAGTTCTGTTTTCTACGTTACTCAGGTTAGTTTTTGGGAAGTCAAATTTATTTCGTGTTTCAGATGGAAGGGTGAGAACGTAGCAACGACAGAATTCGAAGACGTAGTATTAGTATTATTGTGTGCAATGGGGTTGGTGGCTATGAAGTAGAGGTACTCTTTGTTCAGCGAGGGTTCAATTTGACGTCACATTCCTCATTTGATTTAATTAGAAAAAGATCGCCAAGAACCAAGCGTATTATTAGTTCTTATTAATAATAAAACCACTAGCTGAAGTCAGTTTGACACTTAATGTCAAAATGTCGTCAAAATTTAAAAATTCTAAACACAAAACATACCCATATAGAAAGGAATGATCAAATGGAAAGCTCGGTTAACTGTTTTAAGTTTGCCTCCTATTGTCTGAGAGCGCCACTAGTCCTCCATTTTCAAAGGTTTCAGTTTTCTTCAAAAAATACCAAAGAACTGGGTTAAGTTGAAAGTGACAATGACAGGACACTTAAAATTCACGTCTTTCTTGAACATGATACAGGAAAGCATAAAATATTTGGGTAAAAAGTTAATTTTATTGGATTTTAAATATTAGAAATTGCTATTTTATACTATCTATTAAACAATTGCACATGTATGATAGAAAATATTGTTTCTTGATGTTCACATGTTATTTCAGCAAAAAAAAAATACATATTTACGTCAACAATATTTGCAGAGATTATCAAAGAAATTAAAACTCTGAAGAACATTGATGGTACATTTAAAAAACATGGATTTATGCATCATCAAATAAAGATATTCTACAAAATCATGGAAATGCATCTGAAGAACCCTAAGCACACAGTCAACTTAAATCGCCTTTTTCTCTGGCTATGTAATCCGTCAAAGAAGATTTATTCCGGATACTCAAACATTAACAAGTATAATACTCCATAAATGAGTTATTATGCGTTATTGCACAATATTCAAACATGAGAAATTTAATGATTATAATTTACTAGTGTACTAATAATTATAGTAGCATATTACGTTAGTCTGGTCAGTTGTTACAATCATTTTGGGAGTTGACAGAGTAGATGATTTTCTATCCATTTAATCAAATACTACCTACTAAGGGCCGGTATTTTGAATCCCGTTCACGAACTTGATTAAGTAATCATCGGTCAAATGTTACAGTCACAATAATATAAGTCATAGATAATCAGTGTTCAAATATAATAATAATGTTTATTTATTAGCAAATCTGCCACACACAAAAAACATATAAATATAAATAAATAAAGTAAGAATAACCATTACATAAGCAAATGATTACACTTCAGACATTACATGTACTCTTACTTCCCTTTTAAAATATTCCAAGTTTTCACAATCTTTTACATGGTTTGGCAGTCGGTTAAAATCTTGGAGGCCCTTATATAACACCGAATTCAGCTTTTGCTTGCTATTACACTTTTCCACTAGTATAAAATCTCTACAATGTCTTGTTTGATAGTCATGAACATCGCCAAAAAATGTAACACAATCACGCAAGTATGGTGGTAACAAACCGTTTTTTATTTTGAATAAAAAGACATAAACGTTAGACATAATTTTATGTTTAACAGATAATAAACTCAATACTCAAAAAATGTCAAACATAAAAAAAAACGTGCAAAAAAAAGTAAAAACGTGTAGAAAAAATGTAAGACAAATATAAACAAAAAAGTAAAAAAAAAATTCAAATTTTTTTTTTAAAAAGTGTGAGAAAGTGTAAAAAAATAAAGTGTGAAGAAATTTTAAAAAAGTGTAGAAAAAATCCTGTGTGTTTTTTGAAGTGCGTTTACAAAAAAAATGGTTTTATAACAAAATAAAAGTGTAAAAAAATTGTCAAAAAAACTAAAAAATAATGTCAAAAAAAAGTAAAGAAAAATTGTAAAAAAAGATAGGAAACAACTATAAATGATTTTCAACTTGATTTCATCTAATTAAAAAAATCTAAATTTGCATTTCTTGACGGTTTGATAATTTTTCTAATCTTATTCTGATTTTCCCCAAACACGCCAAATTTACATTTTTAAACTTTTCAACATATGTTTAACCTGATTTTATCTTCAGTTTCAACTTGCATTTCTCCAAAAAACCCAAATTTTCAATTTTGGACGGTTTCAGTCATTTTTAACCGATTTTAGCTCTAATTTCAATCTGAATTTACTAAAAGAATACCATTTATAAACATGATTTTTAATGCCTACTGTTTATTTTCAAGAATCTACTGTTCTTGATTCTGTTTTGTTTTACTATTAAACAATTTCTTCATCTGACAACATCTGAATTGAAAAATTAAGAGACAGATGCGAAAAATGTCAAGTTTTTCCATTTGTCTGTCAAGCTGATACTTTATCGTTTCATTTACATTCATAAAAACAGTTGAAAGTCGAAAATGTCATGAATGGTTCCGATTTTCATTTTTGTTATGGCCTTTTGAACTAAATTTGATTTATTTTAATACGAAAACGTACGGCATG
Organism: Taphrorychus bicolor; assembly: GCA_951812265.1. Lineage (NCBI taxonomy): Eukaryota > Metazoa > Arthropoda > Insecta > Coleoptera > Curculionidae > Taphrorychus > Taphrorychus bicolor. Next base: position 5,349,813 of record OX638302.1, on the reverse strand, counting down.
CTTGCAATATACTGAGAATGTAACATATTCATTTGGAATGATTTGACCTCTAAAGAGGTTTTTTTTAAAAAATGGTCCAAAAACGCCATTCCAAAAGTGCTTAAAAATCGACTTCCGAAGAGGTCTCTCTTCCAGACCTACGGAACTTCCGATGGTGAGAGGTGAAAGAGGACATCAAGAAGAGAAGAAAATAATTGGTTTCACTCTAAGAGGTGTCCACGCGTTCTCAACTTACAGGCGGTCAAATTTGAGAATTGAGAAAAAAGTCGTAACACCCCCTCCTTTGGACATTTTCAAAAAAAATTCGGAAATTTTTTTTTGCTTTTTTGGATCGGAATTCCACTTGCAATTTCCTAAAAGGCAACAAACTCAAATCGAATAAAATTAAGCTCTAAAAAGGTTTTTTTAAAAATGGTCCAAAAACGTGATTCTAAAAGTGCTTAAAAATTGAACTCCGAAGGGGTCTATTTCTGGACATATTGCGCCTATGGAACTTCCGATGATGGGAGGTGAAACAGGACATCAAGAAGAGAAAAAAACAGTTGGTTTCACTCCAATCGGTCAAGGCCTTTTCAAGTTACACTTAAAGATGAGAATTGAGGAAAAAGTCGTAATACCTTGGTTTTGCCTAATTTCGTCCTAAAATTGAGTTACTTCAAAAAAAATTCATTTGTGAACCAGCGGGTAATTTTTAATTGTTTTTTTCCAAAAGAACCGAATACGGGGTGTTTATTATAAAACTTCATCTAGTTGGCTGTGAAATGTCAAAAGAAACGGATGGAGAAACAAAAGTCCATTTATTTTGATTATGTCATCCTTTTCTGTCAAAATATCATAGCCTGCTAGATGAAATTTTATAATGAACACCCCGTATAAAGCAATTAAAGATGATCTGACTAATTTTTATAAGATTTTGGCCATTCTTAACCTATTTATTTTAAACTCCAAGTTAAACGATGTGAGTAATTTCTAATTAATTTTAGACTTAGTTCTAACCTACTTTTTTCAAAAAATTTCAAATTTGCAATTTGTGACACTTTAGGAAGGGTGGAAAAAATGTTCCGTGCTCCAGCAAATTAATGAAGGAAAGGAATTGCTCGTCGAGTTGATGAGTAGCCACAAAGGCATAAAACCTAAGATAAAATAATAATAATAATAATGTTTATTTATTAGCAAATCTACCACACACAAAAAAACATATAAATATAAATAAATAAAGTAAGAATAACCATTACATAAGCAAATGATTACACTCCAGACATTACATGTACTCTTACTTCCCTTTTAAAATATTCCAAGTTTTCACAATCTTTTACATGGTTTGGCAGTCGGTTAAAATCTTGGAGGCCCTTATTTAACACCGAATTCAGCTTTTGATTGCTATTACACTTTTCCACTAGTATAAAATCTCTACAATGTCTTGTTTGATAGTCATGGACATCGCCAAAAAATGTAACACTATCACGCAAGTATGGTGGTAACAAACCGTTTTTTATTTTGAATAAAAAGACATAAACGTTATGCATAATTTTATGTTTAACAGATAATAAACTCAATACTCAAAAAATGTCAAACATAAAAAAAAACGTGCAAAAAAAAGTAAAAACGTGTAGAAAAAATGTAAGACAAATATAAACAAAAAAGTAAAAAAAAAATTCAAAATTTTTTTTTAAAAAGTGTGAGAAAGTGTAAAAAAATAAAGTGTGAAGAAATTTTAAAAAAGTGTAGAAAAAATCCTGTGTGTTTTTTGAAGTGCGTTTACAAAAAAAATGGTTTTATAACAAAATAAAAGTGTAAAAAAATTGTCAAAAAAACTAAAAAATAATGTCAAAAAAAAGTAAAGAAAAATTGTAAAAAAAGATAGGAAACAACTATAAATGATTTTCAACTTGATTTCATCTAATTAAAAAAATCTAAATTTGCATTTCTTGACGGTTTGATAATTTTTCTAATCTTATTCTGATTTTCCCTAAACACGCCAAATTTACATTTTTAAACTTTTCAACATATGTTTAACCTGATTTTATCTTCAGTTTCAACTTGCATTTCTCCAAAAAACCCAAATTTTCAATTTTGGACGGTTTCAGTCATTTTTAACCGATTTTAGCTCTAATTTCAATCTGAATTTACTAAAAGAATACCATTTATAAACATGATTTTTAATGCCTACTGTTTATTTTCAAGAATCTACTGTTCTTGATTCTGTTTTGTTTTACTGTTAAACAATTTCTTCATCTGACAACATCTGAATTGAAAAATTAAGAGAAAGATGCGAAAAATGTCAAGTTTTTCAATTTGTCTGTCAAGCTGATACTTTATCGTTTCATTTACATTCATAAAAACAGTTGAAAGTCGAAAATGTCATGAATGGTTCAGATTTTCATTTTTGTTATGACCTTTTGAACTAAATTTGATTTATTTTAGTACGAAAACGTACGGCATGCTTGCAATATACTGAGAATGTAACATATTCATTTGGAATGATTTGACCTCTAAAGAGGTTTTTTTTTAAAAAATGGTCCAAAAACGCCATTCTAAAAGTGCCTAAAAATCGACTTCCGAAGAGGTCTCTCTTCCAGACCTACGGAACTTCCGATGGTGAGAGGTGAAAGAGGACATCAAGAAGAGAAGAAAATAATTGGTTTCACTCCAATAGGTGTCCACGCGTTCTCAACTTACAGGCGGTCAAATTTGAGAATTGAGAAAAAAGTCGTAACACCCCCTCTTTTGGACATTTTCAAAAAAAAATCAACAGAAAAAATCAACAAATTTAGAATTTTCAGTCCGAGGTGGGTGATAAAGGACCGTAAAAAGATATTTTGTTCGACCGATAGACGCCTCAAGGGACATAAGCCACACGTAATTTTGAACCCATTGTACAGTTTTTACAGCATATTTAAGTTCGCTTTTAATAAATGCAATGACTCCACCAGTTCTTCTATTAGTTGTTACACACTGTTCCATTTGGTACCCTTCGATAATTAATTCGCACAGTTCAACGTCTGAACACACATGAGTAATCGAACCCATAAAGTAATCGAAATTCAAACTACCGGCCCTAAGTGTAACAATATTTGTGAAAAAAACCACATTTGAATTTATCTCTTTTCTTTGTTTTAAAATGCTGTCTTGTATACACTAAACTTGTGTCTCTAAACACAAGTTTAGAAAACTAGTATTGAAATATGACCTTTCTAAACTTGTGGCAAAATAACGACTTGCAAGACATAATGTATAGGTACATACCTGTATATATTTAGATACCTAATTTGTAAGAATGTTCTAAATTTTCATTAATTTTAGTTAATGCCACAGCACTTTTATGTTTTTTTTCTTAATTTCATAGAATTTAAACTGTGCAGGACTATTGATTTGAAAATCAAACACTGTTTGACAGTGTTTGCTAGTGCCTCTAAAAACACATAAAATTATAATTATAATTTAAACACATAAAAAACACATAAAATTACATTAAAATTATAACCTATTAACTTTAGGTGTTAAGAAACCTTGGTGCCATTATGATATTAATCATAAATAAACGAAAAATAATTAACACAAAATAAGAATATTTTCTCTTCTTTCTGACTGATTTTTGGAGGTTTTACTTATAGTACTTTTCTATGTTTTTATCTTTATGCTTCTGGTTTAAAAAGTATAACATGAAATAAGCTTATAACCGAAAATGAGAACTGGTACATGATTTCTACTAGCTAAAACCAGTAAAAAAAAATACTTATTTTTGCTTTATACGTGACAGCAAGTTTAAAAATATATGGAAACATTTTTGATTGCATAGAGCTTTTTCATTATTTGTTTTGCAGTTGTACGCTTTAGGATGGAATTACAGTACATCCACAAATGCAACTTTGCAGATGTGCAAATATGGCCGACTTGCAGCTGCAATGTATTTGCAGAGAAAAGTCATATTACAAAAAAAAAACCTGCAAGTCCGCCATATTTACCTCGTAAAAACTTTTGGTTGTCACTGAGTTGTGGGAGGAAGACAACAAACTAACCTCAATTTTCACTGCTTTGACTTTGAAGTTTATTTTACGTATAACATATCCTCTGAAACATCTGGTTTTCTGAAGGAAAAGAATATGGAACTTATTCAGGTTCCGGTAAAAGTAACCACTAAGGGGTCGTAGGCCAAATTTTACAATGAAAGAAGTAAGTATTTTAATTGATGAGGTTTTAGAAGATGCAGAACTAGGAAGAGGTAATTTTTTTTTTGTGAAAAAATTGTGAAAAGTCTATTTTATATTTTATACATTTAGGTGAGCTGGGTGGCAAATACAAATCTACTTTAGATTTACGAAAGAAGTGGGAAGAAATTGCCAAGAAAATTAATTCCACTGAAATAATGAATAGAACAGGTGAAGAGGTAAAAAATAAATTCGCCGACATGAAAACAAAAACCAAAAAGAAAGCAGCTGAAATTAAGAGGCAAAGAGAAGCGACAGGTGGAGGAAAACCCTTAAAGCTATGTCTTACTGATGTTGAAGAAAAAGTTTTGGCCATAATAGGACAAATTGTAGTGAGTGGTTTGACTGAAGGTGTAGATACTTTTTCACTTGCAACTGGAGAAAAAGGCAAAGTATGAAAGGGCAAAAGAAAACCAATGTAAATTTTATTATTTTTGTTACAAGTGAGTTTGGTTTCCACAGGTTTGTAATCAAGTAATAGATACTGTCAACCCAGCATCAAAAACAAGCGAAGCATCCATAATATCTTCAGAAGTTGTTGGATAATCTAAAAACAATATGACAAAAAAGGAAAAAAAAGAGAGAGAAGAAGAATCAGACATACTTCATATAAAAAGTCAAGCATTACTCAAAATGTGTTAGCTAACCAGAGAAATATTTTAAAACAAATGAAAATTACTAACTGTTTGCTTCAAAAGCTTATTGTGTTGAAAAAACGACAAGTTGATTTTTTAATCACTACGAATACATCGATTGTTACAGAATAAGCAAATCAACATGTTTGTAGTAAATCATGTATATTTCTAATAAATGTTATGCATTTCAAGCATCGTATTAACAATAAGGAATTTATGCCCATACCCAACACTTTCCAAGTGTCTCTTCTACAGCTGTGTTAAGTCTCACTTAAAATATTCTGAGAAAATGGACGTGGTATTCAATTTTTTTTTTGTCTGACTTTTGTTATACTTACCTATGAGATTAGATTATGTGAGTTTAGTTTTTCCAAAGCCAATAATAAAGAAAACAATTTAAGCCAATTATAAAGAAATTCTATTTTGTTTTCTCCAGACGATTTTAAGAATACCAAATACTCTTTCAATTAGGCTTCTTGTTCGTTTATGAGCTGTATTGTACCTCTCCTCCATTTCATTATTTGGAACCCTGATTAGAGTTAGTAGGCAATGTTCTAGTGGATAGCCTTGATCCCCCAGCTGCCACGAGTTTGGCGGATATTCATGAGAGTGGAGGAATGTTCGTAAACCACAGTTATTATAAATGAAAGAATCGTGGACACTTTCTGGGTACTGGGCAACCACATTGGTTATCTTTAGTTGGCTATCGCAGACCTAAAAAATAATATTGTTAGTACCTAAAACTGCTGGCTTTTTTTTACATTTTCTATAAAGCTTGTATGTTCATAAACTCCTATTTAGTATCTTTATGATTATGCTCATTAAAAATGTAGATTAAACAATAAAGAAATTAACTAACCATCTGAACATTCAGAGAATACTGTCCTTTTCTATTTATATATGAGTTCCAATGTTCTTCAGTTGGCTTTCATATATATAAGTGGGTACAATCTGGAAAAACTCTATTTATGCTTAGGTCGAGCTGTCGCTATTGAAAATGCATACATGTAATATTATGTCAATTTAACTAAGCTTTCTATATTTTTAATTTTTATAAAAAGTGTAGATAGACAAATTACATGTTTGCATTTTCAATGGTGGCAACTGTACTAAGACACGGTATATACCCTTATTCGATCTTATCATTCGACTCACCAATGCATCCTAAGCATCCAGGAAACTGAAAGTTCTCCTCAAATCCCAATTTGATGTTACCTATTTTCTCTGGAGTTGTTGGAAAAACTATAAATTCTCTGGAGTGTTGAACTAAGGAATTTAAGAAGCCTGTAAGAACTTTGCTCACAGTAGGCTGTCGTATCTGGTGGAAAAGACTCTCTCCAACCACATTTTGAAAGCTTCCACTAGCCAAAAGCCTCAAAGATACGAGAACCTAAAAGTTATATTTTCACACAAAAATATTATAATAAAATATATAAGAGCACGCTATGTATAATTAAATTAGCGTAAATTATTTACTTGCACTCCTAGTGGCACTGCTTGATGCCTTTGGGTTGGTCTTACCAGGTCTTCATTTAACAGTGCCATAATTTCCCTTGTTATTGCTTTCGGAAGCCTAAAGAGGTTTATAAATCCTCATCGGGTATATCAAACGCGTTATTGCGAAAAGCGAGAATTCGTTTATATAATGGAATTGACCTTCTTCGTGGGCGCAGCCGTATTATGCCAAGAATATACCCTAGATCCATTATATTTTATATTCTTGTTTTCTATTAAAAACGTTTTTAACAGTTTCAGGTTAGGATTGACAGTACAGATGAGTTACGGGACTATTACACCCCCTGCAAACTGGCAACCGACTTGCGGATGCAACTCATTATCAGTTGTTTCAGTAATACGAAAAATCGCATTTGCAGCTGCAATACCTTTTTGCATCTGCATATTGGACTTGCAGAGTTTTTGTAATGTCAGCCTAATTTCCAATAGTTTTTTTAATCTACATAGAATATTCAGTTACTACCCTTAAATTTCGACCACATAAGTTTATAATATGTTAGACACTTTATAGTTTTTGTAAAAAATACAATACCACATAATTTTGTTATTTTTAAGTATGTTTTAGAAAATAAAATTTAATTATCACATACTGAAATATTAATAGCGACTTTATTTAAAACACTACTTATTTGTATCCCAATTTAAGTTAACTGGATTCAGGTTATAGTATTTATTTGCTTAATCTTGTAGAGACTCGAACGCACAGCAGATAAAAAAATATCTGTGTCACTTTTATCTTAATCCTGCTAACTTCAATCACAATATATAAGTACTAAATAGTCCGTAAACTATTAATACTATTAATATTAGGTAGGCTGTTAAATATAAATTGTTTAAGATTATTCACATCAAAAACGTGTCCCTATAAATACAATACCATAATCTATTAGATAGAGCAGCATGTTGTTTCAGGAAGAAGATATGTGCTTCAATATCTTATTCTATATATTTTTTAAGCAAAAATGTTTCTATAAATTAGAGTGTATTGGGATATAATTAGAGTATATCCTACATAAAGCCTCTGCCGATATAAGTATATAAAGGAACATTTTTGCTTAGAATGAAATGTAGTATAACATACTGCGTCACATGCATCTTCTTCTGAAACACCCTGTATAATGTGATGCCTGCCAAAAAGCGGAATTAAAAATGGTGAATGCGCCAGGATTCCTAAAACTAGGCCTTCATATTAACAGATGGCGCTGAAAGATATCGCCAAGGTGTAACATTTCACTTTCCGTTCTATATGGGGATGTTTTGTGAATGTGACTTGGCGCTACGGTCAAAAGGAACAAATTTTGAAATTAAGAATCATTGACTACTTTCAGCAAGAAAAAATGGCATGAAGAACCAGTAGATGCAGTGTTCAAGGTAAATTTCTATTTGATGTATTTTTGAAGACTAAATACCATATTTTTTACCAGTTCAACTGACATTTTATCAGAGACCGACGTTTTTTTTTGTATGACGTAATATTTAACCCTCGCTGAACAGAGTATAGTCGCTTAACCTCAGCAACGAAGTGACCAATAATCGACGACAAATTATAGGTCCCTGGAACTGAAAGCCGAGCAGGAATGGCCACCTTAGCAGGCACCAACGGGTCTGTAAATCTGCAGGCTTTAGCCAAAGGGTTGAGATCCAAGTTGCCAAGTTAAGCGATTCCAATTTTCCTTAAGATTATCGATTCGCTGCCAACCACCGAGACCTTTAAAGAAAAAGTGCAATTGCAGAAAGAAGGTTTCAACATACATATGACTAAAAACAATTAATTGTATATCTTTAATTATAAAACTGACGAGTACATATCTCTAACAAATGATGACGTAATGAATGGACGAATGAAACACTAAGATGTTTGAAAAACGTATTAATCTACAATGTAGGGGAAATTAGCGCAATTGAGACAAGGTAGCAAAAATACAACTTCACATTCGTCGACGTTTCGATTAATTGTACTTAAGCGTCATCAGGTCTGTGGGTAAAAGCAAACATGAACAATGGAAAAATGTAACTATAATGAAAAAATGTATTATTATTAGTAAATGTATCGTATGTATAGGTAACATTATTCCTTCATCCAGTGCGGAATTACTCTCTAACGAGTTTGTAAGTGGGGTTTATCAGCTTCGCAACACTTCACAATAAGTGGGAGATAACTGAGAGACCTAATCGTTGAAGAGAGAATCTAGTTTATCGTTTAGTACTGTAGCTACGTTAGTGTGATAAGTGAAGAGAGCAACCACGTCTGCAGGTAAGTGTCCTGCGTACTTTGATGCTCAATAATGTTGAAAAATATCAATTCTTGATTTGAGTTTTTGAGGCATCCAGTAATTCTTAGTAAAATTTCTTAGTATATTTGACTTATTAGTTACAAGAGAGAAACAATTTTATTTCCCTTCTCTTCCCTTATCAAGAAATAATCCCTATAAATCAACACTAATTAATTGGTAATTATTACTGAATCAATCAGTGACAAGTGCTAAACATATCGATGACAATAATGTGTTTGTTAATAATTTACGCAATTCGTCCAATATTGTATTCAAATCCTGAGGATTATTGCCACTTGAAATTACAGGTATTTGACTTCAGACTATGGCGGGTCGAGTGTATTGTTATTGCGATTGCATAGGTGTCATGTGACAATAGAACTCATTATTGAACGTGAAAAAATACCGCCAACTAATCCATGAAATTTTGACGACCACTGGATACTCCATTAAGATCGATTTCTCTTTCTGCCACTTTGTTTAATTTGTGAAACTGAAGATCATGTGACTTGAGGACTTGATGCATACTAAGGCTACTTTTGGAGTACCTATTTAATAGTGTGAGTTTAGTACCTACCCCCCCCCCCCTCAATGCAACTATTTGCAACTGTTACTTGCAAGGTTTTGCCCCTGCTAGCTCCACTAGTTGTCTTCTTTTGAACACCAGGTGCGTTCAACATCCAGCACCTCTTGCAACGTGATGGAGATTTGTTGGTATTGGTGGTTTCTTATAAGGATAACTATGTCGTCCGCGTATGCTTGGACCTCGACTCCCCATAGTTCTAAAGTAGCCAGAAGGTCGTCCACTAGTAGGGATCACAGGAGTGGCGAAAAGGACTCCGCCCTGTGGACAACCTCCTGCTGTTGTGAATCTGATAGGTTTAATGATGTAGTGATCAGTCTGGATTCTTGGATGTTGCGGATCCAGTTGGTTGGTTATTGTTGGTTCGATCCTTCTTGCTTTACTGGCGCTGAGGAGGGAGTCTGTAGGTGCATTATTAAAGGCCCCTTCGATGTCTATGAAAATAGCAATTGCGACACCATTTGAATAAAAGGTATCATGGATTTTCATCACCAGATTGTGAAGTGCTAGTTCTGTTGATTTGTTAGCCCGGTATGCATACTGTTCCGTATTAAGGGGGTACGTTGTTAGAGCTTCCTTCCTTATGTATAGGTCTAGCAGCTTTTCCAAGCTATTCAGCAGAAACGAGGTTAGACTGATTGGCCTGAGCGATTTAGGATCTTTTCTCCCACATCCCAACTTTGATATGTAGACGACCCTCACCCTGAACCAGCAGTTTGGAATAAAGTTCCATGCGAGGCTCGCCCTGAAGAGCTTTGATAGTAGAGGTACGACTTAATCCAGGCCCTGTTGTAGTAGTGCCGGAAACATATTCCATCCTGCCGGGGGAATTGTATGGCTGAAAAGCCATAATCACGGATTTTAGCAGGGTTGATCTGACCACTTTTTTAGAGAGTTCACAATTCTGCCCTGTTGGGTCGTTTAAATCGTCCCAAGAGGTTAGTCTCCAAATTTGTCAGCCGGCTACCCTAAAAATGACAGCTTGCGAGTATCTCTAACGTTTCACTACCAGTGGAGGTGTAAGTTCCATTGGACAGTTTTATCGATCCAAGCTCCTGGCTCCCTGGAGAGAATGCTATGGGTTCGGGCTCCTGTTGGCAGGTCTTCAATCCAGCCACAAAACCTTCTCCAGGACTCTCTTTTAGCAGTCCTGATCTACTTGTTGTAGTTAGATAGGGTTCGCCTGTAAGGGTCGAAGTCGCCTTATTTTTGCTTTATTAAAGAGTCATCGGACGTTTTTCCTCTGCCTTTCCAGGCAACATTCCACCAGGATGTTTGTCTGTTGTCTTTTTTTGGAACTCGTTGCACAGTTTTCTTCATAGACCTGAGGACAGCTGAGGCAGCAGCCGCACGACTGCCATCTCTATGACAAATTTGCATTTTGAAGCATTGTGAGGTATATTTACGTTTATTTAGTTCAAAAATGTATTTTTACAAAAAACAGCCAGAGAAAATTTGAGTCAGTTTTGCCTGAAAATTTGAGTTTCAACAAAAACATTAAAATTTGCATTTTTAGACAATATATTTGTCTCACTTTTAACTGGTTTGGGCTTTAATCTTGATCTGATTTCTTCCAACACTTCAAATTTGTATGTTAGGTGTAATTTTGTATTTTTTTGGTGTTTTATAAGTATTGTGTGAATTGCAGCAATGTTGACCTTAATATGACTTAACCTAACCTGACTTGCTCGAAAAATGCTTAATTTACTTTTTGAAGCGTTTTGAGCTTATTTATTAGTCCAAAAACATTTTTACAAAAAAAAACAGCAAATTAGAAAGTTTTAGTCAGTTTTGCCTGATTTTGCTCTAAAGTTGAGTTTCAACAAAAACAACAAAATTTACGTTTTTAGACAATGAGAGTCATTTTGAACTAATTTTAGACTTACAGAAGCCCAAATTTTCACAAAAATTTCAAATTTTACTTTTTGGACGGTTTATATAATTTTTTGACCGATTTTTTCACTGAATGTTTGAATTAATTTTGCCTGATTTCCTGCCAAAATTGAGTTACCCCAAAAAAACATCAAAATTTGCATTTTTAGACAATGTGGGTCAGTTTTAACTGTTTTTCGTCAAAATCTTACTTTGAACTTCTCGAAACACCACAAATTAGCATTTTTATAAGGATTCAGTCACGTTGGACCAATTTTGACCTTTATTCCTAACCTGACATTCTTGAAAATACCAAAGTTGCATTTTAAAGCGTTTTGAGCTATATTTTATTTATTTTAGTTCAAAAATATATTTTTACCAAAAATAGCAGTTAAAAAATTTGTGAGACAATGAGATTCATTATGAACTAATTTTAGACCTACAGAATCCCGCATTTTCGCAAAACTTTCAAATTTTAATTTTTGGACGGTATATTTAATTTTTTGACCGATTTTTTCACTGAATGTTTGAATTAATTTTGCCTGATTTCCTGCCAAAATTGAGTTACTCGAAAAAAACATCAAAATTTGCATTTTTAGACAATGTGGGTCAGTTTTAACCGATTTTGGTCAAAATCTTACTGTTTTGATTACTCCACAAATTTGCATTTTTATAAGAATTGAGTCACTTCGGACCGATTTTGGCCTTATTCCTAACCATTTATTTTAGTCCAAAAGTATATTTTTACCAAAAACAGCAAATTAAAAAATTTTAGTCAGCTTTGCCTGATTTTTCCCCAAAGTTGAGTTTCAATAAATATATCAAAATTGGCATTTTTCGACAAAGTGAGTCACTTTTAATCAATAATAAACCTAATTCTAAGCTGCCGTTTTTCAAAAATATCAAATTTCCAAAAGTAATTTTTTTATTTAGATTTAGCTCCAACGAATCCCAAATTTGCACTCTTTAAGGTATTTTCAATGATTTCTGGATTGATTTTCTCAAACTCGAAAAACGTCAAATGTTCATTTTGATGAATTTTTAGTAAATTTTTCAGAACTAAACATTTTAAAGCGTTTTGCGCCAAATTTAAAAAATTGTAATTTTACAAGAAAACAGCCAATTAGAAAATTTGGGTCAGTGTTGGGTCAGTCGTTTCTGTTCTAAATTTGAGTTTTTATAAAAACATCAACCTTTGCGTTTTAGTCGATGTGGGTCGTTTTTAATTAGGTAATTTAAGGTTTTATACTAATCTGCATTTTTCCAAAAATTTTCATTTTTAAACGGTTTAATTCATTTTTAACCGAATTTTTTATTCAATTTTTTGCCTGATTTCCTCCTAAAATTGAGTTACTTAAAAAAACTACAAAATTTGCGTTTTTAAACAATGTTACTCGTTTTGAACGTTAAAAATCTTACTTATAATTGGCATTTTTACAAGAACTGAGTTATTTAGCACTGATTTTGGCTTCAATTCTAACCTGACTTTCTTGAATAAATGACAAATTTGCATTTTGAGGTATATTTACGTTTATTTAGTTCAAAAATGTATTTTTACAAAAAACAGCCAGAGAAAATTTGAGTCAGTTTCGCCTGAAAATTTGAGTTTCAACAAAAACATTAAAATTTGCATTTTTAGGCAATATATTTGTCTCAGTTTTAACTGGCTTGGGCTTTAATCTTGATCTGATTTCTTCCAGCACTTCAAATTTGTATGTTAGGTGTAATTTTGTATTTTTTTGGTGTTTTATAAGTATTGTGTCAATTGCAGCAATGTTGGCCTTAATATGACTTAACCTAACCTGACTTGCTTGAAAAACGCTAAATTTACTTTTTGAAGCGTTTTGAGCTTATTTATTAGTCCAAAAACATTTTTACAAAAAAAAAAGCAAATTAGAAAGTTTTAGTCAGTTTTGCCTGATTTTGCTCTAAAGTTGAGTTTCAACAAAAACAACAAAATTTACGTTTTTACACAATGAGAGTCATTTTGAACAAATTTTAGACTTACAGAAGCCCAAATTTTCACAAAAATTTCAAATTTTACTTTTTGGACGGTTTATATAATTTTTTGACCGATTTTTTCACTGAATGTTTGAATTAATTTTGCCTGATTTCCTGCCAAAATTGAGTTACTCGAAAAAAACATCAAAATTTGCATTTTTAGACAATGTGGGTCAGTTTTTAACCGACTTTGGTCAAAATCTTACTGTTTTGATTACTCCACAAATTTGCATTTTTATAAGAATTGAGTCACTTCGGACCTATTGTGGCCTTATTCCTAACCATTTATTTTAGTCCAAAAGTATATTTTTACCAAAAAAAGCAAATTAAAAAATTTTAGTCAGCTTTGCCTGATTTTGCCCCAAAGTTGAGTTTCAATAAATATATCGAAATTTGCATTTTTAGACGATGTGAGTCACTTTTAATCAATAACAAACCTAATTCTAAGCTGCCGTTTTTCAAAAATATCAAATTTCCAAAAGTAATTTTTTAACAGATTTAGCTCCATTAAATCCCAAATTTGCAATCTTTAAGGTATTTTCAATGATTTCTGGGTTGTTTTTCTGAACCCCGAAAAACGTCAAATTTTCATTTTGATGAATTTTTAGTAAATTTTTCAGAACTAAACATTTTAAAGCGTTTTGCGCCAAATTTAAAAAATTGTAACTTTACAAAAAAACAGCAAATTAGAAAATTTGGGTGAATTTTGGGTCAGTCGATTTTGTTCTAAATTTGAGTTTCTATAAAAACATCAACATTTGCGTTTTAGTCGATGTGGGTCATTTTTAATTAGGTAATTTAAGATTTTATTCTAATTTGCATTTTTCCAAAAAATTTCATTTTTTAACGGTTTAATTCATTTTTAACCGAATTTTTTAAACAATTTTTTGCCTGATTTCCTCCTAAAATTGAGTTACTTAAAAAACAAAAAAATTTGCATTTTTAAACAATGTTAGTCGTTTTGAACGTAAAAAATCTTACTTTGAAAATTTTTAAAGACTTATAATTGGAATTTTTACAAGAATTGAGTTATTTAGCACCGATTTTGGCTTCAATCCTAACCTGCCTTTCTTGAAAAAATGACAAATTTGCATTTTGAGGTATATTTACGTTTATTTAGTTCAAAAATGTATTTTTACAAAAAACAGCCAGAGAAAATTTGAGTCAGTTTTGCCTGAAAATTTGAGTTTCAACAAAAACATTAAAATTTGCATTTTTAGACAATATATTTGTCTCACTTTTAACTGGTTTGGGCTTTAATCTTGATCTGATTTCTTCCAACACTTCAAATTTGTATGTTAGGTGTAATTTTGTATTTTTTTGGTGTTTTATAAGTATTGTGTGAATTGCAGCAATGTTGACCTTAATATGACTTAACCTAACCTGACTTGCTCGAAAAATGCTTAATTTACTTTTTGAAGCGTTTTGAGCTTATTTATTAGTCCAAAAACATTTTTACAAAAAAAAACAGCAAATTAGAAAGTTTTAGTCAGTTTTGCCTGATTTTGCTCTAAAGTTGAGTTTCAACAAAAACAACAAAATTTACGTTTTTAGACAATGAGAGTCATTTTGAACTAATTTTAGACTTACAGAAGCCCAAATTTTCACAAAAATTTCAAATTTTACTTTTTGGACGGTTTATATAATTTTTTGACCGATTTTTTCACTGAATGTTTGAATTAATTTTGCCTGATTTCCTGCCAAAATTGAGTTACTCGAAAAAAACATCAAAATTTGCATTTTTAGACAATGTGGGTCAGTTTTAACCGACTTTGGTCAAAATCTTACTGTTTTGATTACTCCACAAATTTGCATTTTTATAAGAATTGAGTCACTTCGGACCGATTTTGGCCTTATTCCTAACCATGTATTTTAGTCCAAAAGTATATTTTTACCAAAAAAAGCAAATTAAAAAATTTTAGTCAGCTTTGCCTGATTTTGCCCCAAAGTTGAGTTTCAATAAATATATTAAAATTTGCATTTTTAGACGAGGTGAATCACTTTTAATCAATAATAAACCTAATTCTAAGCTGCAGTTTTTCAAAAATATCAAATTTCCAAAAGTAATTTTTTAATAGATTTAGCTCAAACGAATCCCAAATTTGCACTCTTTAAGGTATTTTCAATGGTTCTTAGGTTCATTTTCTGAACCTCGAAAAACGTCAAATTTTCAGTTTGAAGAATTTTTAGTAAATTTTTCAGAACTATCATTTTAAAGCGTTTTGCGCCAAATTTAAAAAATTGTAACTTTACAAAAAAACAGCAAATTAGAAAATTTGGGTGAATTTTGGGTCAGTCGATTTTGTTCTAAATTTGAGTTTCTATAAAAACATCAACATTTGCGTTTTTCGTCGATGTGGGTTATTTTTAATTAGGTAATTTATTAGTAATCTGCTTTTTTTCAAGAATTTGCATTTGTAAACGGTTTAAATTTTTAACCGAATTTTTGAATCAATTTTTGCCTGATTTGAAAGTGTACAATACCACGCCTTGACTTGGAAATTGGAGGAGTTTATCGACCTGCCTTGTCCAAAGTTTCAGTTTTGCTGTAGGGGCGGCTCTGGTAGCATGTGACTCTTCACCACGGATATTGGTCTTAAAGGGCGAATTCCAAAACTCACCAGATCATCTACAGGGTAGATCAGTCACCTGCTTAATTCATTAAATTGCTAGATGGCTATCACATGACCAGCTTAACCGGTAGATGACCCGGTGAATTTTGGAATTGGTCCGAACTAACGGTGTCCCAACGAAGCCATTGATCATGATCCATGGACACGGTGCAACAGCGCAGTGCCTCGTAAGTCCGTTACCCCCCCCCCCCCCCCGTCCGTCCGTCAACTGACCATTTCAGAACGACGTCATGGCACGTGTTCCTTCCAAAACATGCATTTCCTCAAAAAAACTCAAATTTGAATTTTTATACTCTTTAAGCCCTTTTCTAACCAATATTTGTCTTAATCATGATCTGAATTGTTCGTGAAACTTCAAATTTGTATTTTTACCTTGACCCTAACAGAACTTTTCCAAAAAACGCCACATTTTCATTTTGAGGTTTTTTAGTACAAATTTACATATTTTGATTCAGAAATTAATTTTGTTAAAAACCAGAAATTTGAATCGATTTGACTGGTTTTGCAATTATCATAATTGACTTTCTCCAAAATCTTCAAACATTGCATTTTTAGGCAATGTGTTATGACACTGTGTTTACCCTAAAGCTAACTGCAGTTTCTTCACACTTCCACTTTCGGTTGTTTTCGGTGAAATTTTTTAATGATTTTGGCCTTAATCCTGACCTGCATTTTTCCATTGCAAAAACGCATTAATTACCGTGGTTTTGATTTTTGGGTTGTGGGTTCAAAATTGTTGTGGTTCAAAATTTTGAATAACACCGCTGATCCCACAACCCAAAAATCAAAACCACATCTCAACAAATTGGATCAAAAATCAACAGCAGCATTAATTACCGTTTCTGAACTTTTCCAAGTCAATTTTAACCGATTGGCCTATAAACCTGAATTTTTTGAAAAATTCCGAACTTGCATTTTTAGACTTTTTAAGCCATTTTAAGCCCAAATTGACCCTAATTCTGGCATTCCCACGGCCTATAGGCCGATCACCTATATTATAATTCCAATACTAGAAAAACATTTATTTCGCTAAAGGTATAAACAACATCTAAAACGTGAATAAACGTTAATTTCCTTACTAATTTCGTATAGACAAGAGAAATTCCGTATGTTTGGCAACAATGTTCGATTGCCCTTCAAAGGAATATGGCGGACCTTAGTCAAAGTCACGTGTTCTATAGCTTCCTATATATTTATTACAGTTCTGGTAAAATATGAAGGATTTATGCAATGAGATCATAATGCTCTTCAAAACCTTTGTTGTTTGACAATATAAGCCTTAACACTCTCTCCAGTGTTGATGCGTAGTACCCATTACTACAAGTTTAAGATAGGTTTCAAGTTTATGTTAATCAATAAACGCGACATTCTCAATTAGGTCAATGAAAGATAACTAAATAGGTATGTGGTGTGTACCAAAATATCTCTATTGTTTTATGAATCGGGAACAAACAAAGGACCTAAAAAATTCTTGAAATTGTTTCGTCTTTTCGAGTATCTAAAGTTCGATACATATTATATTATTGTGATAAAAGTATAAAGTGCGTTTATTAAAAAAAAAAAAACTTCGAGCATGCCCTGGAATTAGAACTGTAGGTCTGAGATGACTTCATAAAAAAATTGAAAGTTAAAGATCTTTAAGAGTTTTTTTTGTGAACTTATCTCAGACAAGTATTTAAATTCCATGGCTTGCTACGAGTTTTTTTTATATACACCCTATATGAAGAGAAAAAAAGAACTAATATACACTCGAAAAAGACTATACATGTTCCAGTTTTGATTTATCGACATTATTTGAATTATTGACAAATCTTTAACGAATTACAACTATCTTTTAGTGTCTGTCTGGAAAGAATCTGACATTTTTATCTGACTTTTAGATATATGAGCTTTTCCTCTTAACTGCCTTTAATTACGCCTTATTGTTACTCACGTAGTAAAACAAAATCTCGTGTCAATCAAAAGAAATGGATGAGATAACATTGTTGTTACTTAAAAATGCACTTAGGTAAACAATGCGTAGATAATCTTTAGAAATTAATTTAGCTAGTTTTCCATTATAAACAAGAAGTGGGAGGTATTCAGTAATCAAAGTTATTCCACTGCGTATAAGTGGTGGAGTGAAAATAACGCAAAAAAAAGTTGGAAAGTTGAATCTTTGGTACCGGTGCTTGGTACCAGCTCAGCCAACTTAATGACTTTTTCTATCGAACACCCTTAGAAAATTCGCTTGTTGTACCTACCAAACCAAGGGCCGGCATTTTTCTTGAGAGGGATAGAGGGGCACACAGTGTTGCCAACCAAACGAGATTACCGTGTTTATAGGGAAATGCTAAGGAATAAAGGAGCAATACCAATCCGATGATGGCACGACAATACGACAGAGTTCAAATTAAAGATATCTTTTTTGTCCGATATCGAAGCATCTTTATGTGTAATTATCACTGTATATTATGTATCACTGACTGCGGTGGCTGGTGTCATGGATATTATTCAGTTAATTGTTAGCAGGACTTTGGCTATATCTTTTTGGGAA
The DNA here is from genome assembly GCA_951812265.1 of Taphrorychus bicolor. NCBI lineage: Eukaryota > Metazoa > Arthropoda > Insecta > Coleoptera > Curculionidae > Taphrorychus > Taphrorychus bicolor. The sequence goes on along the minus strand of OX638302.1, from coordinate 5,331,557 downwards.
GAAGACCCTAAACTAGTCTCAAACCTATTTAAAAATTCATGGTACTTACCTACAACACCCAAACTTGAATTGTATACCATCGACGGTTCTCTAAATTATAACGTAATCCAGCTACCATAGCAATGTCGGTTATATCAAAATTCATGGTACTCCCACAGGTACCTATCATCCAATTTTGAAATAAGTATCATCATTAGTTATATGAATAGAACTTATCATCACTTTTCTCCCATATTTTGCCATTGGGTTGCCATTTGTACGTGATCAGGTGACATTCCAGCTATTTATCGCTATGGAAGTTTCGAGTGACCGCTCTAGACCCGTCTGAGAGTATTCCCGTATTTACATTCTTATTGAGAGAAAAAAGGACGGGAATACTCTCAGAGCGCTCTAGAGATGTCACCCAAAAACCCATTTTTTTTATATCTATCTCCTTTTATCACATTTTGAGAAGATAAAGTGATAATGTCAAAGTCAGATTTTCAAGGCCAACTTACGGCTATGATAAATGAAAATTAATGATCTATTCGAGGCATGATGGCCGACTGTCGCAACATGAAACTTTCAAATCGTCAAGGCATTGTGAAAACGGTCCCGTGGTTCGGGAATTTTGCCAATGCTCTTCCTAAAAATGTCCAAATTTTCACATGCCAAACAGTTTTTCACGTTTTTCGGCCGGTTTTCCTTAGTCAAAGTCTTTAAAGTAGCATCTGTCAGATAAGTAGTTCCAAGAGCGACTGCAGCACACGATTCATCGGACGACATTAGCGGCCATTCTGAGAACTGCGAAAAATCAGCAGGTTTTGCTCCAAAATTCATTACCGACCATTTCCCGATTTACCAACCAAAAGAAAATGGTTTTTATATAGACGAGCAAAAGAAAATATTTCAGGAAATCTCCCGAGATAGAAAACCGCTCGACTAGATGCGCGCCCTCGAGATAAATCGCCCTCATTGTGGAAATTAAAACTCTTTGAAATTCCAAGCTGAAAATTTTAACTTTGGCAGGCCACTGATCAGCTCCCGCCCCCAAACATTTAACCAAAATAACCGAACAAATTTGGTTTCACAATTAGGCGCATTCGCCATTATGTCCAGAAAGGACCCAAAAAAAGTTACTCCACGGCGGTATGTTCGTGTGATCGCTCTTTCTAGACCACTCTGAAAGTATTCCCATTCTTAGATTCTTACTGAGAGAACAAAGGATAGAAATACTCTGAGAGCACTCTAGATCTGTCACTTTAAAACGATCTTAATTCTTTTATATCCATCTTCTTTTACCACATTTTAAAAAAATACGATATAAATGTCAAAGACGGATTTCCAAAGCCAACTGAAAAGCAATGATAAATAAATGATGGATTCAAGGGATAATGGCCGAACATGAAACCTTCAAATTGTCCAGCCACTAATCTTCCTAAAAATGTCCAAATTTTGACATGCCATAGAGTTTTCCACGTTTCTCGGCCGTTTTCCCTTGTAGTCAAAGCCTTTAAAGTTGCATCTGTCGGATAAGGAGTTCCAAGCGCGACTGCAGCGCACGATTCACCGGAGACGGTGGCGGCCGTTTTGAGAACTGAGGGAACATCAGCGCCAAATTTAAAAAATTGCAGGTTTTGCTTCAAAATTAATTCCGATCATGGCCACATTTACTAGGAGAAAAGTGAATTCTATTTAGTTGCAGGAGAGAAAATATTCCAGAAAATCTCCCGAGGGAGAAAAACGTTCGACTGGAGCCTGGTCACAAATGGCCCTCAATGTAAAAATAAAAAAAATTGTTTTTACTTCAAATTCTAAACTGATAAACATCAAAATTTTGATTATGGCAAGCCACTGATCAGCCCCCTGCCCCATGAACATTTAACCAAAATTGGTTAAATGTTCAACCAAACAAATTTTCTTTGAATATTAGGTACCTTCGCCATTATGTCCAGAAAGGTTATAGAAAAGGTTACTGAACAACCGGGTGTGTTCGATGGGCCGGCCTACACGTATTCCCATCCTAACATTCTTATTGAGAGACCAAAGGACTGGAATATTGTGAACATTCTCTCTCTCTCTCTCTCTCTCTCTCTCTCACTCGCTCTCGTTCCAAACTTCTCAAACGTTCGATCGGATATGGAGCAACATCACAAATCACCCTCAATGTAAAAATTAACAAAATGTGTTTGCTTTCAAATTCCAAACATCAAAATTTTGACTTTGGCAAGCCACTGATCAGCCTCCTGCCCCACGCACATTAAACCAAAATGAGCATGGGAATATTCTCATTCACTCTCTCTCTCTCTCTCTCTCTCTCTCTCTCTCTCTCTCTCTCTCTCTCTCTCTCTCTCTCTCTCTCTCTCTCTCTCTCTCTCTCTCTCTCTCTCTCTCTCTCTCTCTCTCTCTCTCTCTCTCTCTAACTAATAATTCAGAAAGCCCCTTACTTCCTCTCTCTCTCTCTCTCTGTATCTCTAATTTGCCGGTTTCACTCCAAAATTTAATTCCGAGCCTTTCCCGATTTGTCAGCAAAAAGAGATTTCTATACATAGGTGCAGAAAAAAGAAAATATTCCTGGGCATTTCCCGGGACAGAAAACCGTTCTGCTGTATATATGTTAGCTGTTATAATGTATATATAAGTAATATCGATACAAATCGCCTTAAAAGTGGAAATTAAAAAATTTAAGTTTAAAAAAACACGTTACCATTTCAAATTCCAAGGTGATAAACATGAAAATTTTGACTGTGACCATTGATCAGTTTTCTCGCCCCCCGCCCCCCTCCTCCTCGAACATTTAATCAAAATGAACAAATAAGTTTTGTTCGAATATAAAGCGCCTTCACCATCATATCCAGAAAGGACCCAGACATGGTTACTGACACCCGCGTGTTCGGTTGGCCGCCCTGGTCCCCTCTGAGAACATTCCCACCCTTACATTCTTATTGAGAAAACAAAGGATGGGAATATTCTCAGAGCGATCCAGACCTGTCATCTTAAGCCGAGTTCGGTAATTCCATCCGAGCGCTCCGGACACAGACCGGCAAATACGAAAAACACAATAAACAATTGATGAGTAGCCAACAAAAATATAAAAATCAAAAAAACCTTTAAAAAAATATCCCCTAATACCCTAATATTTTCTTTCCTATTTTTAAAACAAAACATTTTAAATATGTTTTAAACATTTTTTTGATTTTTATATTTTTGTTGGCTACTCTTCAATTGTTTATTGCGTTTTTTGTATTTGCTTCTAGCCCTGAAGAAGACGTAGATTAAACGTCGAAACGTTGGCCTTTATTCAAACGACAAGGGAGTTTTATTTGTCCTATACCTGCAAAACCATTACTTCAAACTATCTTTTTAAAAATGTCAAAATTGTGACATGCCATATAGTTTTTCGGCCGTTCTTCCTTAGTCAAAGCCTTTAAAGTTGCGTCTGTCGGATAAGGAGTTTCAAGCGCGACTGCAGTGCACGATTCACCCGACGACGGAAGCGGCCATTTCGAAAACTTCGGGAAATCGGAGGCAAATTTGAAATTGCAAGTTTCGCTCCAAAATTCAATTCGGACTATTTTTGGATTTACCTTAAAAAAATCACTTAAAAAAAAATAAAAAATATCACAATTTTGACTTTGGAAAGCCACTCGCCCTCACCCCGCGAATATTTAACCAAAATGACCAAACAAATTTTGTTTGGCTATTATGCGCCTTCACCATTACGTCCAGAAAGGTTACTGACACCCGTGAATTAAACTTACACGTCTCTGCACTGATACTCCGATTTAGCAACCCAAAGATTGCAGCAAATTAGTCCACTACTTATCCTTTGAATCAGTATTACTATTTTCTTGGTTCCTGGAATTCCCAGTGATTGAACGAGAATAATTATAAAACTATACAAACAAAGGATAAGCAGTAAATAAACTGCTTATCCTTTGTTTGTATAGCAGGGATCCTATAGGGATATTTCTCCCTATAGGATATCTATATCCTATAGGGAGAAAAACGTTCGACTGGAGCCTGGTCACAAATGGCCCTCAATGTAAAAATAAAAAAAAATTGTTTTTACTTCAAATTCTAAACTGATAAACATCAAAATTTTGACTATGGCAAGCCACTGATCAGCCCCCTGCCCCATGAACATTTAACCAAAATTGGTTAAATGTCCAACCAAACAAATTTTGTTTGAATAATTGGTACCTTCGCCATTATGACCAGAAACGTTATAGAAAAGGTTACTGAACAACCGTGTGTGTTCGATGGGCCGGCCTACACGTATTCCCATCCTAACAATCTTATTGAGAGAACAAAGGACTGGAATATTCTCATTTTCTCTCTCTCTCTCTCTCTCTCTCTCTCTCTATCTCTCGCTCTCGTTCCAAACTTCTCAAACGTTCGATCGGATATGGAGCACCATCACAAATCACCCTCAATGTAAAAATTAACAAAATGTGTTTGCTTTCAAATTCCAAACATCAAAATTTTGACTTTGGCAAGCCACTGATCAGCCTCCTGCCCCACGCACATTAAACCAAAATGAACATGGGAATATTCTCATTCACTCTCTTTCTCTCTCTCTCTCTCTCTCTCTCTAACTAATAATTCAGAAAGCCCCTTACTTCCTCTCTCTCTCTGTATCTCTAATTTGCCGGTTTCACTCCAAAATTTAATTCCGAGTCTTTCCCGATTTATCAGCAAAAAGAGATTTCTATACATAGGTGCAGAAAAAAAAATATTCCTGGGCGTTTCCCGGGACAGAAAACCGTTCTATATAATGCATATATAAGTAATATCATTACAAATCGCCTTAAAAGTGAAAATTAAAAAATGTAAGTTTAAAAAAACACGTTACCATTTCAAATTCCAAGGTGATAAACATGAAAATTTTGACTGTGACCATTGATCAGTTTTCTCGCCCCCCGCCCCCCCCCCCTCCTCCTCGAACATTTAATCAAAATGAACAAATAAGTTTTGTTTGAATATAAAGCGCCTTCACCATCATATCCAGAAAGGACCCAGACAAGGTTACTGACACCCGCGTGTTCGGTGGCCGCTCTAGTCCCCTCTGAGAATATTCCCATCCTTACATTCTTATTGAGAAAACAAAGGATGGGAATACTCTCAGAGCGCTCCAGACCTGTCATCTTAAGCCGAGTTCGGTAATTCCATCCGAGCGCTCCGGACACAGACCGGCAAATACAAAAAACACAATAAACAATTGAAGAGTAGCCAACAAAAATATAAAAATCAAAAAACCTTTAAAAAAATATCCCCTAACACCCTAATATTTTCTTTCCTATTTTTAAAACAAAACATTTTAAACATTTTTTGATTTTTATATTTTTGTTGGCTACTCTTCAATTGTTTATTGCGTTTTTTGTATTTGCTTCTAGCCCTGAAGAAGACGTAGATTAAACGTCGAAACGTTGGCCTTTATTCAAACAACAAGGGAGTTTTATTTGTCCTATACCTGCAAAACCATTACTTCAAACTATCTTTTTAAAAATGTCAAAATTTTGACATGCCATATAGTTTTTCGGCCGTTCTTCCTTAGTCAAAACCTTTAAAATGGCGTCCGTCGGATAAGGAGTTCCAAGCGCGACTGCAGCGCACGATTCACCCGATGACGGAAGCGGCTATTTTGAGAACTGCGGGAAATCGCCGGCAAATTTGAAATTGCAAGTTTCGCTCCAAAATTCAATTCGGACTATTTTTGGATTTAGCTTAAAAAAATATTGGATTTTATGTAGGTGCTCGGCTTCGAAACAAATCGCCCTCAATGTGAAAGTCAAAAAAAAAAATAGTTACCGTTTCAAATTCCAAGCTGATAAATATCACAATTTTGACTTTGGAAAGCCACTCGCCCTCACCCCGCGAATATTTAACCAAAATGACCAAACAAATTTTGTTTGGCTATTATGCGCCTTCACCATTACGTCCAGAAAGGTTACTGACACCCGTGAATGAAACTTACACGTCTCTGCACTGATAGTCCGATTTAGCAACCCAAAGATTGGCGCAAATTAGTCCACTACTTATCCTTTGAATCAGTATTACTATTTTCTTGGTTCCTGGAATTCCCAGTGATTGAAAGAGAGTAATTATAAAACTATACAAACAAAGGATAAGCAGTAAATAAACTGCTTATCCTTTGTTTGTATAGCAGGGATCCTATAGGGATATTTCTCCCTATAGGATATAGATATCCTATAGGGAGAAAAACGTTCGACTGGAGCCTGGTCACAAATGGCCCTCAATGTAAAAATAAAAAAAAATTGTTTTTACTTCAAATTCTAAACTGATAAACATCAAAATTTAGATTATGGCAAGCCACTGATCAGCCCCCTGCCCCATGAACATTTAACCAAAATTGGTTAAATGTTCAACCAAACAAATTTTGTTTGAATATTAGTTACCTTCGCCATTATGTCCAGAAAGGTTATAGAAAAGGTTACTGAACAACCGGGTGTGTTCGATGGGCCGGCCTACACGTATTCCCATCCTAACATTCTTATTGAGAGAACGAAGGACTGGAATATTGTCATTCTCTCTCTCTCTCTCTCTCTATCTCTCGCTCTCGTTCCAAACTTCTCAAACGTTCGATCGGATATGGAGCACCATCACAAATCACCCTCAATGTAAAAATTAACAAAATGTGTTTGCTTTCAAATTCCAAACATCAAAATTTTGACTTTGGCAAGCCACTGATCAGCCTCCTGCCCCACGCACATTAAACCAAAATCAACATGGGAATATTCTCATTCACTCTCTGTCTCTCTCTCTCTCTAACTAATAATTCAGAAAGCCCCTTACTTCCTCTCTCTCTCTGTATCTCTAATTTGCCGGTTTCACTCCAAAATTTAATTCCGAGTCTTTCCCGATTTATCAGCAAAAAGAGATTTCTATACATAGGTGCAGAAAAAAAAATATTCCTGGGCGTTTCCCGGGACAGAAAACCGTTCTATATAATGCATATATAAGTAATATCATTACAAATCGCCTTAAAAGTGGAAATTAAAAAATGTAAGTTTAAAAAAACACGTTACCATTTCAAATTCCAAGGTGATAAACATGAAAATTTTGACTGTGACCATTGATCAGTTTTCTCGCCCCCCGCCCCCCCCCCCCTCCTCCTCGAACATTTAATCAAAATGAACAAATAAGTTTTGTTTGAATATAAAGCACCTTCACCATCATATCCAGAAAGGACCCAGACAAGGTTACTGACCGCGTGTTCGGTTGGCCACTCTGGTCCCCTCTGAGAATATTCCCATCCTTACATTCTTATTGATAGAACAAAGGATGGGAATACTCTCAGAGCGCTCCAGACCTGTCACTGTTAGCCGAGTTCGGTAATTCCATCCGAGCGCTCCGGACACAGACCGGCAATTACAAAAAACACAATAAACAATTGATGAGTAGCCAACAAAAATATAAAAAAACAAAAAACGTTTAAAAAATATTTAAAATGTTTTGTTTTGAAAAACATGTAGTCTACCTTAATATTTTCTTTCCTATTTTTAAAACAAAACATTTTAAATATTTTTTAAACGTTTTTTGATTGTTATATTTTTGTTGGCTACTCTTCAATTGTTTATTGCGTTTTTTGTATTTGCTTCTAGCCCTGAAGAAGACTTAGATTAAACGTCGAAACGTTGGCCTTTATTCAAACTACAAGGGAGTTTTATTTGTCCTATACCTGCAAAACCATTACTTCAAACTATCTTTTTAAAAATGTCAAAATTTTGACATGCCATATAGTTTTTCGGCCGTTCTTCCTTAGTCAAAGCCTTTAAAGTTGCGTCTGTCGGATAAGGAGTTCCAAGCGCGACTGCAGCGCACGATTCACCCTACGACAGAAGCGGCCATTTTGAGAACTGCGGGAAATCGGCCACAAATTTGAAATTGCAAGTTTCGCTCCAAAATTCAATTCGGACTATTTTTGGATTTACATTAAAAAAATCACTTAAAAAAAATAAAAAATATCACAATTTTGACTTTGGAAAGCCACTCGCCCTCACCCCGCGAATATTTAACCAAAATGACCAAACAAATTTTGTTTGGCTATTATGCGCCTTCACCATTACGTCCAGAAAGGTTACTGACACCCGTGAATTAAACTTACAGGTCTCTGCACTGATACTCCGATTTAGCAACCCAAAGATTGCAGCAAATTAGTCCACTACTTATCCTTTGAATCAGTATTACTATTTTCTTGATTCCTGGAATTCCCAGTGATTGAAAGAGAATAATTATAAAACTGCTATACAAACAAAGGATAAGCAGCAAATAAACTGCTAACGGAAAAGATCGATACAGCAAAATGTTTTGTCATTTTTGGGGGTCTGTATCTCGGAAATGTCTTAGCCGAAATTTAAAACCTAAAGAGATTTTAAAAGGTCGTTTCTTCTAGAATCACTGTGATCTTAAATAAGTTATTCTCTAAAGGATATACAGGATAAAGAAAAAAAGCACTGCAAAATGGTTGCATTTCAACCCTCTGCATTTGGTAGGTAGCGTAAATTTTGAGAACATTCATTGTTATGACATTTAATGGCGTTAGTTGGTATCTCGGAACATGTTCGGCAGTTTTGGTCTACAAAATAAATTACAGGGGTTTTTCAAAAAGTTGGCGCTCTTTTGTAAGTCACCCTGTATCGCGAGAATGCCGCAGCCGATTTTAATAAGATAAATGATTTCTAAAAGATAACTGGTTGTCAAATTAGCGACGTAGACTCATAGTTAATAAAACAATTTTATTCCTTTATGTACAAGGATGGAAAAAAACCTAATAAAAAACCGATTCAAATTTTGTTTACTACGATATCATGACGGGAGCCTTAACTTTAAGATTCTTTTTGTAATGACATTTAAGAGCTATGGTCGATATCTCCGGACGGTTTTGGCAGCTTTTTGGTTTTTTGCCTACTAAATCAGTTACAGGGCGTTTACAGAAAGTTTTAACTTTCTTCTAAGTTATAACACGAGGTATCCTGATATTAACTGGGAAATCCCTAGGCGAAAATAGAGCACAATGTTCATACAAACATAACCCGCAAACGCTTCGTCTCCGAGATACAGGGTGTTGATTTTTTTTTTCAATTTTTCTGTATAGCTCTTAGGGTTTTTGAGAGATTTAACTAAAATTCTGAATATAGGTAACCATTTATTATCTACATCGTTGGATATACTAACTGCTAGCCAAAATCGACAGGGTCTTATTTTTTCTCGGGTTGTATCCCTTTTACCCTCACAAACTTTTTTGAAGCACGCCACTAATCGTTTTTTTCTTAAAAGTCTGAATTCTCTATTCAATTTAGAAACTTTCTTGCCTTATCTCCATCCGTTTTCGAGAAATTTGCAAAAGTGTCTAGAAATGCCTATAATTTTTCCATAAGTGACTCTTTTTCATCAGTATCTGGAAATTTAAATAGGAACGCAGAAAACAGACATTTCTTATGAAAAAATTATGCGCATTCCTAAACACTTTTGCAAATTTCTCGAAAACGGTGAGACATAAGACAAGGACGCAAGAGGCACAAAAGTTTCTAAATTAAATAGAGAATATGATCAGTGGCATGCTACAAAAACGTTTGTGAGGGTAGAAGGGACACAACCTGAGAAAAAATAAGAACCTGTCGATTTTGACTAGCGGTCGGTATATCCAACGATGTGGATAATAAATGGTTACCTATATTCAAAATTTGAGTTAAATATCTCAAAAACTCTGAGAGCTATAAAAAAAAATTTAACACCCTGTATCTCGGAGACGAAGCGTTTGCGGGTTATGTTTGTATGAACATTGTGCCCTATTTTTGCCTAGTGATTTCCCAGTTAATTTCAAAGTACCTTGTATTGTAACTTACAAGAAAATTTAAACTTTCTGTAAACGCCTTGTAACTGATTTAGTAGGCAAAAAATCAAAAAACCGCCAAAACCTTCCCGAGATATTGACCATAGCTCTTAAATATCATTACAAAAAGAATCTTAAAGTTAAGGCTCTCGTCATGACATCGTAGTAAACAAAATTTTAATGGGTTTTTTATTAGATTTTTTGCCATCCTTGTGCAAAATGGAATAAAATTATTTTATTAACCATGAGTCTACGTCGCTGATTTTACAACCAGTTATCTTTTAGAAATCATTTATCTTATTAACATCGGCTGCGGCATTCTTCCGATACTGGGTGACTTACAAAAGAGCGTCAATTTATTTTGTACTGTAATTTATTTTGTAGGCCAAAAAACCGAAAACTGCCGAACATGTCCCGAGATACCAACTAACGCCAGTAAATGTCATAACAATGAATATTCTGAAATTATGCTATTTACCAAAGGCAGTGGGTTGAAATTCAACCATTGTGCAGTGCTTTATTCTTTACCCTGTATATCCTTTAGAGAATAACTTATTTAAGATCAATCTCCCGCGGTGATTCTAGAAGAAACGACCTTTCAAAATCTCTTTAGGTTTTAAATTTCGGCTAAAGCATTTCCGAGATACAGACCCCCAAAAATGAGAAAAAAATTTGCCGTATCTATCTTTTCCGATAGCAGTTTAGTTTATTAAATTGAGAACGGAGAACAAAGAAAAAAATAACGCATGTTATCTAATTTCTGTCCAAACACTTTATGCAATCAGGACACGTGTCGGTAAAATAGAAAACACTGTAGGCAGTTTACTTTCATAGGAAAACACAGATCTCCACCTTCAAGATGGGGGACTTACTACGTAGCGAAGAAATGAGCTTGGTTCAGCTCTTCATCCAACCAGAAGCCGCTTACCACATAGTAGCCGAGTTGGGAGAAATAGGCTGCTTTCAGTTTAAGGACGTAAGTTTAAAAGCAAACCACCTACATTTTATGAAAATCCGAACTTTCTAGCTAAACGGGGACGTAAACTTGTTCCAAAGGGAATATTCCCCGCAAATTCGGACGGCCAACGAATTGGAAAGGCAACTTAAATACATCGAGGCGGAGATCAAAAAAGGGGATATAAAAATTCCCGATATTACTACAATCCCGAAGGCACCGAATCTTTCGGAGATTGTTAATTTAGAGGTAAGTGTTTGCATATCAGGAGGAACCTGATGGATATTATAAACTTCACTGCATTTTATTGTATAAGACGTAAACTGATCTGTTTGAACAAAAATTAAGTGCACCTCTTAATACGGAATAACTGAGCTTTAAGATGCTGCAAAGTTTATTCAAATCGGTTATAGCAATCTCGAAATATGAACCTTTTAATGTGATCGATAAATTGAGCATCGTAATCTAGCACGGGTAGTTTCACTATAGGGATTTCGAACGCAGCGGTATAAAACAATTGACTGTCACTGTATAGTGGTAATGAAAAAATATGTTCGACTACGTTCCAAACTTCGAGTTCATAAATTAGTTATTGTTGCGATGATGGTGGCAGGATTGCAAACAAATGCTGATCTTTTCCTTTGGCAGGAAGTCTGCCATGTTTGTGTGACTCATGACGTTAGGTCATGTGTCATGTTATTGACGGTCTCGGAATTTGAGTTTTCTGGAGAAAAGTCTGCTTCTGACTTCACTCTCAACGTCTCTTGATCAATATTAACATCGGTATTTATCGTTATTTATTTTTTATATTATTGACAATTAAATTCTAATAAATTATAGCTTATTTTCACATATTTACCTGTATTGGTGTTTTTCTCAAATTTTCCATTTTTTTCCCAAGCTCTCTGAAAAAGTAAAGTTTAGCAGATTTTATACCTATACACATATTAATGTGTATATAAAACTGAACAAAAAAGACACCGAGTGTCCTGAACGAGCTTTGAACTCATCCAGTTCCTGCAGATGGCTCGCAGGGCCGCCTGGCTATAGATGAAGATGTTCTGTTCTGCTCCTTGTTTGACTTCTGGTCGTATGGCCACTTCCAAGGGAAGCCACACGACTCTCTCTCTCTCTCTTCATGAATTGCTTTGTATATTCCGGCACCTCACGACTGCGAATCAGCCATTCTTGATCCGTCTGTATACCATACCTGATACCATTCCTACTTCTTCTAACTCTAAAACCTGAACGAATTGAGGTTACGGTTTGTTAGAGTTACTTTCAGATTTGAAAGTCACTCACTTATTACTGTAATGTTAAAATCAAAGCAGATCAGTTAAGTTAGCTCAGGCTAGTTCACTTTCTTTGGGCACAACCGTACAAATGTACTTCACTCACACACATACACACATCCACTCTTTGCAGGCGTTTTTGGATAAGACCGAGAGAGAGATTCGAGAGATGTCCGAAAGTGAGATAATCTTAAGGAAGGAGTACTTTGAAGCTATCCAACAGAAGCACGTCTTGGAGAAGGCCCAAACCTTTTTCAATGAGCAAGATAACGCCATCAACAACGATGACCAGAATGACGGAACGATGTCGCAATTAGGTAAAACCTTCCAGTTTTAGCTCGGTCAAACCGAATCTAGTTTTTTGTTAGCATTCATAGCCGGAGTGGTCAACAAGGAAAAACTCTTTGCCTTTGAACGACTAATGTGGAGGATTGGTAAAGGCAACATCTTCATGCGCCATGCAGACATCGAAGAACCGATCGAGGATCCTGCTTCGGTAGGTTGAAGACATCCATGCAAAAGACACAATCCACATTGTAACGTTTTGTAGCAGGAGGAAACTCGCAAGGCTTCCTTCATAGTGTTTTTCCAAGGGGAAAATCTCTCCAACAAGATCCAGAAAGTGTGCGCTGGTTTCCGAGTGGCAATGGTCAACGTCCCAGTGGAATGGTCAGTTCGTGAAGAGAGGATTAAACGGCTGAGGTCCGATATTAGGGACATCAAGGACCTCTTGAATCGAAGTGTGGACCATAAAAGGATACAATTAGGTATGCCTCCTTAGGGCGACTTTTACAACTTCAGTTGTAAACTTAAATTTAAGTTACAAACTTCTTATTGATAAACATTTGTGTTTTACAACCTATCGCAAACGAACCAACAAAGTTTAACCCCTACCAGTACTTCACGTGTAGTTTAAACCCCAATCCAAAATTTACAGCGTATAAATTAGTATATTTCATTAGGAGTACCGAAAATAGCCTTTTTTCGTGCCCGCGTGACAAATTTGATGGTGGCAAAAGGCATTTCGGACGTGTAATGAACGATACTTTTCATTATGAGCCTCTGAAAACAATATTTGCTGAAAAAATACATATTTTACTTTGGGATGACCACTACACAAGCTAGAAACATCAAACTAATGTGCTTCTTATCTATGCTGGTGGGAAAAAATCAAATAATAGTTGTCAAGGATACTTGCTAAAGCTGAAGTTCGCAACTGGTGGCCGTCTTGTTTTAATATAAGTACGGGGTATTCATTATAAAACTTCATCTAGTTGGCTGTGAAATGTCAAAAGAAAAGGATGGAGAAACAAAAGTCCATTAACTTTGATTATGTCATCCTTTTCTGTCAAAATTTCATAGCCTGTTAGATGAAGTTTTATAATGAACGAAGATGATATACAACGGCAAATAAACAGCGCACGGAAAACGGTTTTTTCGTTCCCTTACGGCAAATGTGTATTTTCTGTACAGTTTACTAGCCTGGAAAGTGGTCATTTTCTGAGTAAGGTAATGAAAAGAAAATTTCTGTCCTTGTTTGGGTTTAAAACGTTGTTGCCCAGTGAAAGTTTCAAGAAAAATGACTTCATAAAGTCACTAGAACTTGGCCAAATTTACCCAAAAATCACCAGTTCAGTTGCTTTTTGTTAAAATAAAAAAATGCACCTTTTTTACCATTTTTCTCTCAATAAACATCCATTTTTGCCTCGGTGTAAAACTTCTATTTAAGGAGAAACTGTAAAAAAAAAACTTGAAATAATTGAAATTATTGATCGTTAGATAACACAATTTTTGTGCCAAAATGGTCTCATTAGGAATTAATTTATATTACAATTGCTTACTCGAAAAGAAAAGAACTTGACAGAATGAAAACATAATAAAAAGTCTAATTTAGGTCAATAAAAAAGTAAAAGAACAAAAATTCAACGAAACATGACAAAGAATAACAATAGAAAAATGTGAAGAATAAATGAACAGTAAGAAAGAAAAAAATAAGTTATAGAAACCGAAAGAAATAAGCCCAAAAGAGATAATTAGAGAGAGGCACAAATTAAAAATACTTTCACCTTTTGCGCCAAAATTATGTAAAAATTTTACATCGCTAAAAGTTTTCTTTTTGGTTTGTTGGTGAAGTTCTATATTTCGTGCCAAAACTGTATAAAAACTAGCCATTATTAATTTTAAAAACACATTTTGAGTCCAAAATTGTTTCAATACAAATATAATATAACAAAAACAATAAAAACCCGTTGGAAAAGCTCAATTTTGGGCCTCAAACTAATAAAATCCCAATATAAATTCTAATTTAGATCTATGGAAAAAATTATAAAAGAACAACAATTTAAAGAAATTATGACAAAGAAAAAGAATATAAAATGCAAACAATAAAAGTACACTAAGAAATAAATTATTTAAATAAAAAACTACGAAAACCCCGAAAATAAAAAAAAAATCAAACAATTTCTAAAATCGTTTTTCGGAGCAAATTTTTTTTTAATGACAATTGATCTTTGACTTGTTAGAGAAGTTCTATTTTGGGCCAATACCGTATAAAAAAATTAAAGAATTGGGAATTATTAATAGTAAGAAAACTCAGTTTTGGGCCAAAATTGCCTTGATGGAAATCAATTTTCATTAAAAAAGTGTTCACACGTTAAAAAAATCCAATTTTGGGTTAAGAACAATAAAAAAACAATAGTTTGGTTAGGTTTAGGATGTGCTGGCTCTTTCTAATACATTACTCCTTATGGATGAAATTAGATTTTTATTAATTCTTTAAAAACCAATAGATATAAATGTATGAAGCAATCACATCACCCCCCCTTTTTTTCGACTCCTTTTAAATTTTTTTGGATTATTGTTTGACTGAATGATAAACGCAAACGCACAACTGAAAAGATTCATTTTAACGATTTTTGAACTCGACCTCCGAAGGGGTCTATCTCTGAAAATATTGCACCTACGGAACTTCCGATGGTGGAACGTGAAAAAGGACATCAAGAAGAGGAAAAAAACAGCTGGATTCACTCCGATCGGTCGAGGCGTTCACAAGTTACAGGTGGTCAAAGTTGAGAAATGAGAAAAAAGTCTAAATCCCCCCCCCCCCCCCATTTTTGGACATTTTCGAAAAAATGTTGGAATTTTTTTTAATATTCTTCATCGAAATGGCACGCTTGCAATCCTCTAAGAACGTAACAAACGCAGTTCGAATAAATTTGACCTCTAAAGAAGTTTTTTAAAAATGGTCAATAAACGCGTTTCTAAAAAGGGTTAAATGTCGACCTCCGAAGTAGCCTACCTACGAAAATATTGCACCTACGGAAATTACGATGATGGGAGGTGAAAAAGGACATCAAGAAGAGGAAAAAACAGTTGGATTCACTCCGATCGGTCGAAGCGTTCACAAGTTACAGGTGGTCAAAGTTGAGAATTGAGAAAAAAGTCGTAATACCCCCCCACCCCCCCTTTTTTGGACATTTTCTAAAAAATTTTTGATTTTTTTTTGATATTCTTCATCGAAATGGCACGCTTGCAATTCTCTAAGAACGTAACAAACGCAATTCAAATGAATTTGACCTCTAAAGAGGTTTTTTAAAAATGGGCAAAAAACGCTTTTCTAAAAAGGGTTAAATGTCGACCTCCGAAGTGGCCTACCTACGAAAATATTGCACCTACAGAACTAACGATGATGGGAGGTGAAAGGACATCAAGAAGAGGAAAAAACAGTTGGATTCACTCCGATCGGTCAAAGCGTTCACCAGTTACAGGCGGTCAAAGTTGAGAATTGAAAAAAAAGTCGTAATACCCCCCCCCCCCCCGCTTTTTGGACATTTTCGAAAAAAATTTGAAATTTTTTATGATATTCTTCATCGAAATGGCACGTTTGCAATCCTCTAAAAACGTCACAAACGCAGTTCGAATGAATTTGACCTCTAAAGAAGTTTTTTAAAAATGGTCAAAAAACGCGTTTCTAAAAAGGGTTAAATGTCGAACTCCGAAGTGACCTATCTGCGAAAATATTGCACCTACGGAACTTACGATGGTGGGGGGTAAAAGAGGACATCAAGAAGAGGAAAAAACAGTTGGCTTCACTCCGATCGGTCAAAGGGTTCACAAGTTACAGGTGGTCAAAGTTGAGACTTGAGAAAAAAGTCGTAATACCCCCCCCCCCCATTTTTGGACATTTTCTAAAAAAAATTTGAATTTTTTTTGATTTTCTTCATCGAAATGGCACGCTTGCAATTCTTTAAGAACGTAACAAACGCAATTCGAATGAATTTGATCTCTAAAGAAGTTTTTTAAAAATGGTCAAAAAACACTTTTCTAAAAAGGGTTAAATGTCGAACTCCGAAGTGACCTATCTGCGAAAATATTTTTGGAAATTTTTAATAAAAATTTTGGAATTTTTTGTGATATTCTTCATCGAAATGGCACGCTTGCAATCCTCTCAAAACGTAACAAACGCAGTTCGAATGAATTTGACCTCTAAAGAAGTTTTTTAAAAATGGTCAAAAAACGCGTTTCTAAAAAGGGTTAAATGTCGACCTCCGAAGTGGCCTACCTACGAAAATATTGCACCTACGGAACTTCCGATGTTGGAACGTGAAAAAGGACATCAAGAAGAGGAAAAAGCAATTGGATTCACTCCGATCGGTCGAAGCGTTCACAAGTTACAGGCGGTCAAAGTTGAGAATTGAGAAAAAAGTCGTAATACCCCCCCCCCCGCTTTTTGGACAATTTCGAATTAAAATTGGAATTTTTTGTGATATTCTTCATCGAAATGGCACACTTGCAATCCTCTAAGAACGTAACAAACGCAATTCGAATGAATTTGACCTCTAAAGAAGTTTTTTAAAAATGGTCAAAAAACGCTTTTCTAAAAAGGGTTAAATGTCGAACTCCGAAGTGACCTATCTGCGAAAATATTGCACCTACGGAACTTACGATGGTGGGAGGTGAAAGAGGACATCAAGAAGAGGAAAAAACAGTTGGATTCACTCCGATCGGTCAAAGCGTTCACAAGTTACAGGCGGTCAAAGTTGAGAATTGAGAAAAAAGTCGTAATACCCCCCCCCCCCGCTTTTTGGACATTTTCGAAAAAATTTTGGAATTTTTTGTGATATTCTTCATCGAAATGGCACGCTTGCAATCCTCTAAAAACGTAACAAACGCAGTTCGAATGAATTTGACCTCTAAAGAAGTTTTTTAAAAATGGTCAAAAAACGCGTTTCTAAAAAGGGTTAAATGTCGACCTCCGAAGTGGCCTACCTGCGAAAATGTTGCACCTATGGAACTTACGATGGTGGGAGGTAAAAGAGGACATCAAGAAGAGGAAAAAACAGTTGGCTTCACTCCCATCGGTCAAAGCGTTCACAAGTTACAGGCTGTCAAAGTTGAAAATTAAGAAAAACGTCTTAATACTCCCCCCCCCCCCCTTTGGACATTTTTGAAATAAATTCGGAAAATGTTTTTGCTATTTTTGATCGGATTGGCACGCTTGTAATCCTCTGATAACGTAAAAAACGCAATTCGAATGAATTTGATCTCTAAAGTTTTTTAAAAATGGTTAAAAAACGCGTTTCTAAAAGGTGTTAAAGATCGATATCCGAAGGGGCCTACCTCCGAAAATATTGCACCTACGGAACTTCCGATGGTAAGAGGTGAAAGAGGACATCAAGAAGAGGAAAAAACAGTTGGCTTCACTCCCATCGGTCGAGGCGTTCTCAAGTTACAGGCGGTCAATGAAGTTGTTACTGACCTTCTCCTTCACAGAAAGCTGGATCCGTCACTGCTATATACATCATTCGAATCAATTAAAAAAGGGCTACCAAGCGATTCAAAAATATATAAAGAGTCCCATTTAAAGAAAACCTTATGGTATAAAGTTAGTTTTTTTTTAATGGGACACCCTATGTATTATTAGTTTGTTTGATTGCTCCATTCTAGCTCATTTGAATGATGTAAAGTACCAAGACAAGTAAATTTGAAATTTAAAAAACAAAAAATAAAATAAACTGTCACTATTGTGGTAAGCCAAGCAAGTCAATCCAAATTTTAGCCTCCAACCTACCTGGTTTAATATTTTGGAATTTTCAACGATCTAAGAAAATTACTGACTGGGACACCGTGTATATTTCATACTTATTTTTGTAGTGTCGGTGGCGAAAGAAATCCAAAATTGGTCCATCATGGTGCGCAAAATAAAGGCCATTTATTCCACAATGAACCTCTTCAGCCACGACGTCAGCAGAAAGTGCCTGATCGCCGAGGGCTGGGTACCTTCCAAAGACCTGAAGTATATTAGTACCGCCCTACACGATGGCTCAGTACGTATGCCAACTGTTTATAGAGTTATAGAGCAACAACGTTCGCTCTTTAGGTTGCTTGTGGCAGCACGGTACCATCATTTTTCCATACTATGCACACAAGCCAATCTCCGCCTACTTTCAACAGGACCAACAGGTTCACCCAAGGGTTCCAGAACCTCATCGACGCTTACGCTTTTGCCTCTTATGGAGAACTGAATCCAGGTGGGCAGTGAAAATTTTATTACCAATTATAGCTCATTCATTTATTTTTGACTTCTTTTGTTGTGTTTTAGCGTTGTACACGATTGTCACTTTTCCATTCTTATTCGCTGTTATGTTCGGGGACATGGGCCATGGGGCTATTATCCTGTGTTTTGCCACCTGGATGGTGCTGACTGAGAAGAAAATAGCGGCCATGAAGAACAAAGATGAAATATTTTCTATATTTTTTGGGGGAAGGTAACTATTAATTAACACCTGATTTACTTAATTTATTTATATAGACACCTTTGAAATCTTCATTTTTTTTATACCTTACTCCTTTCAACACATGTCAAAATCAGATTTTTCCAACGCCTACTTGATGTCAATAATTTATAAATGTTTTATAGCTTTCGTAGTCTTAGCTTTTAACTCGTTGCAGATACATCATCTTACTAATGGGGATCTTCTCGATCTACACAGGTTTCATATATAACGATCTATTCTCCAGATCAATGAATATTTTTGGATCAAAATGGAAAATAGGCAATTTGAATGCTATGGGATGCTTCTTAAATGCTAGTAGTCAAGAAAGTGAGGACTCCATTAAATGCGCGTTAAAACCGTTGGGAAGTTATGAAGGTACCCCCTACTTTGCAGGATTAGATCCTGTGTGGCAGGTAGAGCATTGAGAATATTACAAAAGAAACAACTTCGACTGTTTGTGGTTAATTTTAGAATGCAGAAAACAAAATCATATTTTTGAATTCGTTCAAAATGAAGTTATCAATTATTTTCGGAGTGGTTCATATGACATTTGGAGTCTGTCTGAGTATACTGAATTTTCGGTGAGACACTACAATAAAAAATTAAAGAAACAATAATTATCTTGGTCCTTATAATATAGTCATTTTAAAAAACCTGCCTACATCTTCTTGGACTTCTTGCCAAAGATGCTGTTCTTCGCATTTCTCTTTCTATACCTGATGGTAATGATGGTCATAAAATGGACGAACTACTCTGCGATGAATGACGACAAAATCGGTACATAAACAAACACGTAAATTAAAACTAAAAAAAACTTATACTTAACACTTTTAGATACACCTCATGGTTCTTCTTGCGCACCAAGTGTCCTGATATTCTTTATCGGCATGATACTTTTTAAAAAATCGGAAATTGAACCTCCTTGCGACCCCTACTTGTTCGATGGGCAGGAAATGTTGCAGCACGCCTTGCTTATCCTGGCTTTGCTCTGTGTTCCTTGCATGCTGCTGGGTGCTCCCATATACGAAATGATATCGAGGAAAAAGCAAGCACACGTCGCTGTTGGTCAAGTTAGTGCTTCATTCTTAAAATCTATTAATGCTAAACGTTTTTCAAAATCCACCAATGCTAATTTAACGTTTTCCAGAACGGTAACGCAGGAAATCACGTAGAGTTGGAAATCATCCCAGAAAGTTCCCTGAAACATACCAACGATGACGAGGAGGAAGAAGAGTCCATGAGTGACGTCTGGGTGCATGCAGGGATCCATACTATTGAGTTTACTTTGAGTACTGTGTCCCACACAGCCTCCTACCTGAGATTGTGGGCCCTATCTCTTGCCCATGCACGTAAGATAAAACTTTCTTTATTTGTAAATCAAAACGTTTACACGCTTCTTTTATAGAGCTCTCGGAAGTTCTCTGGGATATGGTCTTCAAAAAAGCTCTAGTAATAAACAAACTCTATGTAGGAGGAGTCTTCATCTATTTAATATTCTTTGCCTGGTCCGCCATAACAGTGAGCATTTTAGTCCTGATGGAAGGCTTGTCTGCCTTCTTGCACACCCTTCGTCTGCACTGGGTCGAGTTTATGACTAAATTTTTCGAGGGGCAGGGCCACGTGTTTGAGCCCTTCAGCTTTAAGAGGATCTTTAGCGAGGAAGCCGAAGCGGAAAGTGATTAACATTTTTTCTTTCGAAAGCCATCAAGCATAAATTTCAATAGAATGATTGATTTTTGTAGAAAAAGGCAGTTGAGTGTTTTTTTTTAATATATCCTTGAATATGTTCATTATTGTTCATTCTTTAATTAAATTCTTTAAAAAAAAATGAGGGTATAGTGTAAATCTGCTTGAATGTGGAACGAGAGAAAAATTGCAGCTGTGTTAATCAGATCCCCTAAAATATCTCATTAGGTGCCCTATTTACCCTTTTTGCCTCAAAATGGTGCAAACTTAATGAGGGTTGAGGGAAAACTACATTTTAACATAAAGGTCCGGCCATCGAAAGCAAAGCAGTCAAGTCCCCTTGTCTATCGCACGCCACTCCCAAAATTAGGCAAATTCCGATTATCTCATTAGGAATGGGGACTGAAAAGGGTTCAAACTTTATTATAAAGTTGTAGTTATGACACGAGAAAATAGGTTGTAATTAGAGAGAGATGATTTATTGCAAATTGATCCGAAATGGTTTATAATAATTCCTCAGCAGTATAAAAATAAAAAAAAATTGTAGCCGTGAAAATGGGGAGAAATTTGTAGCCGTAAGTACAAAAAAAATTGCAGAAGGCAGTCTCAGTGAGAGGAAAAATCCCTAGAGAAAAACTGGGTATAAAGAAACTTGGAGAAAACAATGAATATGTAAAAAAAACGAGCAAAGAAAGTTTGATGAATTTAACTTCAAAGAAAGTTAGAAAGACAATTTCAAAAAAATGTGGGACAAGAACCCATAAATAAATTATAAACAGCCTTAGTAAACAATTGGACTTCAAAAAAACAATTGAAGAGGCAAAAAGACAAATTATGAAGTAAAATAATGTCAGCCTACGAAAAAATCTAAGCAACAAATGCAAAGACAGAGAAACTTGAAGAAATCAAAAAACTAAAAAGTTTTGACTAAGAAAAATCGGAGAATGACTGTCTCGAAGAAATATGAGATAAAAACAAAATGATGCTGTAATGAACAATTGGATTTTAAAAATCCAATTGAAGGGAAGCCTTGCAGTCTAGAAAAAAGTCTGACAAGGAAAAACAACACGAAAGCAAGACTTTGTACAAAGAAATTTGAAGAAAACAATAAAATAAAGAAGCAAAAAAAGTGAAGAAATAAAATTTGATAAATCTAAATTAAAAGAAAACTCTTTAGTTAAGGAAATCGGAGACAGAAAAATTATCAAAGAAGAACAGCTGCAGTAAACAATTGGGTTTTAAAAGTTAAGGTGAAAATAACAAGTCAAAGAGTCAATAGTGGGAAAAAAATGTGTTTCAGGTGAGGAAAAAGCAGCATCATCCCAAAAAAAATGGGAATAAAACAACACTAAAGAGAGGTTAACTTGAC
Organism: Taphrorychus bicolor; assembly: GCA_951812265.1. Lineage (NCBI taxonomy): Eukaryota > Metazoa > Arthropoda > Insecta > Coleoptera > Curculionidae > Taphrorychus > Taphrorychus bicolor. The sequence continues at coordinate 5,309,644 of OX638302.1, read as the reverse complement.
TTGAATAAGGTAACTTGGAGAATTAAAATATTGAAATAAAAAGAGAACGACGAAGAAAAGTATGGCACATTTAAATTAAAAGAAAAGTTTTAGTTAAGGAAATAGGAGAAAAGCTGCCTCGAAAAAATACCAAAGAAGAAAACAGCCGTAGAGAATAATTGAATTTTAAAACCCTAATTGAAGAAAAAAACAGCAAGACATTAGTGTCAATATGAAAAAAACTAAAGCTCGAACGGAAGAAGGTTAAAGTAAAAGTTGAAGGAAGGTTAAAGAGAAAGTTATGAAGAAAAATGGTAGAAAAAGAGTTTTAGTCTAGAAAAAGGTCTGAAGAAGATGACCGAAGAAAGCAGCCTCCGAAGCAGCCTTCCGAAGAAAGACCAAAATGAGTTTTAGAGAATAGAGACCAAAATAGAGAGAATTAGTAAGTGTTTCAAGGACTATGGGCTCCTGATACTTGTCAGCATAAAAAGTGTAAAATGAAAGGAAGTTTATTCAGATTGACAGTTGCAGATAAATCTGAAACTCTAGTAACAGAGAATGGGAAATGCGCAAAATCTCTTTAACATATCCGCTATAATTTCTGCTCCTAATGCGCGATTTGATAAAAATTTAAAAATGAGTAACTGCTTTTTCGCAGGACAAGTTAAAGCACTCCCGATACTTGTCAGCTAAATACTGTAAAGTGAATGGCGGTTTATGTAACAAAAAAGTGACAAGTGTTAGAAATCCCTTTCACATCTGCAAAAATTTCTGCTCAATGGACTCATCCTGATGCGTCATTTGAACGAAGTTCAAAAATGAGTAACTATTTATTCAAAGGAGAAGTTGAAGGAGTCCTGATACTTGGCAGCATAAATAGTGTAAAGATAATGGCAGTTTATTCAGAAGGAGGTTGCAGAGAAATCTAAACCTCTGGTAACAGAAAATGAGGCTTTCCATTGTCACAAGATGCCTATTCTGCTGAATAGGCATCTCGTGACGTTTTATTTTATAAAAAAAATCAAGTCCTGAAGTTCTGCTGTCTACTAAGAGAGCAGAAAACCAAAAAAGTCCTTTCATTTACCTCCTCGAACGTCTGACCACTGAAAGACTCGCAACACTTGTCAGTATAACAGTTTAAAGTTAATGACCGTTTATTCAGAGCAAAAGTTGAGGAGAAATCTGAAACCCTGGTAAAAGAAAATGAAAATTGGGAGAAACCCCTTTCACTTATCTGCTAAAATTGCTGCTCGATGGGCATCCCGTAACACTTTATTTTATAAAAAAATCAAGTCAGTGACTCGTTGTTCAAAGAGAAAGTTGAAGGAGAGCAGAAAACCGAAAAACTCCTTTCATTTAACTCTTCAAACTTCTGACCACTGGAGGCTCTTAGCACATGTCAGTATAGATAGTTTAAAGTAAATGGGAGTTTTTTCATAGCTTAGAAACTCTGGTAACATAAAATGACAATTGGGAGAAATCTCTTTTACTTATTTGCTAAAATTTCTGCTCAATAGGCATCTCGTGACGCTTTATTTTATACTCTTTGGTCAAGGAGGAAGTTGAAGTACTGATATCTACCAGGAGAGCAGAAAACAAAAAACCTCCTTTCATATAGCTCTTCGAACTTTTGACCACTGAAAGACTCCTAACACCTGGAAGTATAAATAGTTTAAAATAAATAGCGGTTTATCCAGAGCGAAGTTTGAGGAGAAATCTGAAACCCTGGTAAGAGAAAATGAAAATTGGAAGAAACCACTTTCACTAGTCTACTACAATTTCTGCTCAATAGGCTTCTCGTGATTACACGTGGCTTCAATAGGCTTCTCGTGATATGCTCAATAGGCTTTTCGTGATATATTTATACTCTTTGTTCAAGGAGAAAGTTGAAGTAGTAATATCTAGAAGGAGAGCAGAAAACCGAAAAACCCCTTTCATTTAGCTCTTTGAACGTCTGACTGACCACTGAAAGACTCCTAACACCTGTCAGTATAAATAGTTTAAAAAAATATACAGTTTTCAGAGCCAAGGTATTCAGAGCGATGTAATAGATATAAAGTAATAGAAAATGAAAATTGGAGAAAACCTCTTTCACTTATCCACTAAAATTTCTGCTCCATAGGCATCTCATGACACTTTATTGTATACTCTTTGTTCAAGGAGGAAGTTGAAGTACTTATATCTAGAAGGAGAGCAGAAAACGGAAAAACTCCTTTCATTTAATTCTTCGAACTTCTGACCACTGAAAGACTCTTTTAACACCTGTCAGTATAAATAGTTTAGAGTTTATTCAGAGCGAAGGTTGAAGAGAAATCTGAAACCCTGGTAGCAGAAAATGAAAATTGGAAGAAACCTCTTACTTATCTGCTAAAATTTCTGCTCAATAGGTATCCCGTGACGCTTTATTTTATACTTTTTGTTCAAGGAGGAAGTTGAAGTACTGATATCTACCAGGAGAGCAGAAAACCGAAAAACTCCTCTCATTTAGTTCTTCGAACTTCTGACCACTAAAAGACTCTTTTAACACCTGTCAGTATAAATAGTTTAAAATAAATGACAGCTTATTCAGAGCGAAGGTTGAAAGGAGAAAAGGAAGAAACCTCTTACGTATCTGCTAAAATTTCTGCTCAATAGGTATCTCGTGACGCTTTATTTTATACTCTTTGTTCAAGGAGGAAGTTGAAGTACTGATATCTACCAGGAGAGCTGATAACCGAAAAACTCTTTTCATTTAGTTCTTCGATTGACTGACCTCTGAAAGACTCCTAACACCTGGCAGTGTAAATAGTTTAAAATAAATGACAGTTTATTTATTCAGAGCGAGGGTTGAGGAGAAATTTGAAACCCTGGTAACAGAAAATGAAAATTGGGAGAAACCTCTTTCACCTATCTGCTAAAATTTCTGCTCAATAGGCATCTCGTGACGCTTTATTTTCTAATTTTTGTTCAAGGAGTTAGTTGAAGTACTGATATCTAGAACGAGAGCAGAAAACCGAAAAACTCCTTTCATTTAGTGCTTTGAATTTTTGACCAATGAAAGACTCCTAACACGTGGCAGTATAAATAGTTTAAAATAAATAACAGTTTATTCAGAGCGAAGGTTGATGAGAAACTTGAAACCCTGGAAACAGAAAATGAAAATTGCGAAAGACCTCTTCCACTTATCTGTTAAAGTTTCTGCTCAATAGGCATCTCGTGACGCTTTATTTTTTACTCTTTGTTCAAGGAGGAAGTTGAAGTACTAATATCTACCTGGAGAGCAGAAAACTGAAAAATTCCTTTCATTTAACTCTTCGAACTTCTGACCACTGAAATACTGCTAACACTTGGCAGTATAAATCGTTTCAAATAAATGACAGTTTATTCAGATAGAAGGTTGAGGAGAAATCTGAAACCCTGGTAACAGAAAATGGAAATAGGGAGAGACCACTTTCACTTATCTGCTAAAATTTCTGCTAAATAGGCATCTCATAATGCTTTATTTCATAAAAAAATCAAGTTAGTGACCGTTTGTTCAAGGAGGAAGTTGAAGTACTGATATCTACCAGGAGAGCAGAAAACTGAAAAACTCCTTTCATTTAGCTCTTCAAACTTCTGACCACTGAAAGACTCCTAACCCTTGGCAGTATAAATCGTTTCAAATAAATGACAGTTTATTCAGAGAGAAGGTTGAGGAGAAATCTGAAACCCTGGTAACAGAAAATGAAAATAGGGAGAGACCTCTTTCACTTATCTGCTAAAATTTCTGCTAAATAGGCATCTCATAATGCTTTATTTCATAAAAAAATCAAGTTAGTGTCCGTTTGTTCAAGTAGGAAGTTGAAGTAATGATGTCTACCTGGAGAGCAGAAAACTGAAAAACTCCTTTCATTTAGCTCTTCTAACTTCTGACCACTGAAACACTCCTAACACTTGGCAGTATAAATCGTTTCAAATAAATGACAGTTTATTCAGAGAGAAGGTTGAGGAGAAATCTGAAACCCTGGTAAGAGAAAATGGAAATAGGGAGAGACCACTTTCACTTATCTGCTAAAATTTCTGCTAAATAGGCATCTCATAATGCTTTATTTCATAAAAAAATCAAGTTAGTGACCGTTTGTTCAAGGAGGAAGTTGAAGTACTGGTATCTACCTGGAGAGCAGAAAACTGAAAAACTCCTTTCATTTAGCTCTTCGAACTTCTGACCACTGAAACACTCCTAACACTTGGCAGTACAAATCGTTTCAAATAAATGACAGTTTATTCAGAGAGAAGGTTGAGGAGAAATCTGAAACCCTGGTAACAGAAAATGGAAATAGGGAAAGACCTCTTTCACTTATCTGCTAAAATTTCTGCTCAGTAGGCATCTCGTGACGCTTTATTTGATAAAAAAATCAAGTTAGTGTCCGTTTGTTCAAGGAGGAAGTTGAAGTACTGATATCTACCAGAAGTCTCCTAACACCTGAAAGTATAAATAGTTTAAATTAAATAGCGGTTTATCCAGAGCGATAGTTGAGGAGAAATTTGAAATCCTGGTAACAGAAAATTAAAATTGGGAGAAACCTCTTTCACTTATCTGCTAAAATTTCTGCCCAATTTCTGCCCAAAGTACTGATATCTACCAGAAGAGCAGAAAACCTAAAAACTTCTTTCATTTAGTTCTTCGAACTTCTGGCCACTGAAAGGCAGTATAAATAGTTTAAAATAAATTACAGTTTATTCAGAGCGAAGGTTGACGAGAAATCTGACACCCTGATAACAGAAAATGAAATTTTGGGACACACCTCTTTCACTTATGTGCTAAAATTTCTGCTCAATAGGCATCTCGTGACGCTTTATTTGATAAAAAAATCAAGTTAGTGACCGTTTGTTCAAGGAGGAAGTTGAAGTACTGATATCTACCTGGAGAGCAGAAAACTGAAAAACTCCTTTCATTTAGCTCTTCAAATTTCTGACCACTGAAAGACTCCTAACCCTTGGCAGTATAAATCGTTTCAAATAAATGACAGTTTATTTATTCAGAGCGAGGGTTGAGGAGAAATTTGAAACCCTGGTAACAGAAAATGAAAATTGGGAGAAACCTCTTTCACCTATCTGCTAAAATTTCTGCTCAATAGGCATCTCGTGACGCTTCATTTTCTAATTTTTGTTCAAGGAGTTAGTTGAAGTACTGATATCTAGAACGAGAGCAGAAAACCGAAAAACTCCTTTCATTTAGTGCTTTGAACTTTTGACCACTGAAAGACTCCTAACACGTGGCAGTATAAATAGTTTAAAATAAATAACAGTTTATTCAGAGCGAAGGTTGATGAGAAACTTGAAATCCTGGAAACAGAAAATGAAAATTGAGAGAGACCTCTTCCACTTATCTGTTAAAATTTCTGCCCAATACTCGTGATGCTTTGATTTATAAAAAAAATCAAGTTAGTGACCGTTTGTTCAAGGAGGAAGTTGAAGTACTGATATCTACCAGGAGAGCAGAAAACTGAAAAACTCCTTTCATTTAGCTCTTCAAACTTCTGACCACTGAAAGACTCCTAACCCTTGGCAGTATAAATCGTTTCAAGTAAATGACAGTTTATTCAGATAGAAGGTTGAGAAGAAATCTGAAACCCTGGTAACAGAAAATGGAAATAGGAAGAGACCTCTTTCACTTGTCTGCTAAAATTTCTGCTCAATAGGCATCTCGTGACGCTTTATTTGATAAAAAAATCAAGTTAGTGAACGTTTGTTCAAGGAGGAAGTTGAAGTACTGATATCTACCTGGAGAGCAGAAAACTGAAAAACTCCTTTCATTTAGCTCTTCGAACTTCTGACCACTGAAACACTCCTAACACTTGGCAGTATAAATCGTTTCAAATAAATGACAGTTTATTCAGAGAGAAGGTTGAGGAGAAATCTGAAACCCTGGTAACAGAAAATGGAAATAGGAAGAGACCTCTTTCACTTATCTGCTAAAATTTCTGCTCAATAGGCATCTCGTGACGCTTTATTTGATAAAAAAATCAAGTTAGTGAACGTTTGTTCAAGGAGGAAGTTGAAGTACTGATGTCTACCTGGAGAGCAGAAAACTGAAAAACTCCTTTCATTTAGCTCTTCCAACTTCTGACCACTGAAACACTCCTAACACTGGCAGTATAAATCGTTTCAAATAAATGACAGTTTATTCAGATAGAAGGTTGAGGAGAAATCTGAAACCCTGGTAACAGAAAATGGAAATAGGGAGAGACCTCTTTCACTTATCTGCTAAAATTTCTGCTCAATAGGCATCTCATTATGCTTTATTTTATAAAAAAATCAAGTTAGTGTCCGTTTGTTCAAGTAGGAAGTTGAAGTACTGATATCTACCTGGAGAGTAGAAAACTGAAAAACTCCTTTCATTTAGCTCTTCGAACTTCTGACCACTGAAACACTCCTAACACTTGGCAGTATAAATCGTTTCAAATAAATGACAGTTTATTCAGAGAGAAGGTTGAGGAGAAATCTGAAACCCTGGTAACAGAAAATGGAAATAGGGATAGACCACTTTCACTTATCTGCTAAAATTTCTGCTAAATAGGCATCTCATAATGCTTTATTTCATAAAAAAATCAAGTTAGTGACCGTTTGTTCAAGGAGGAAGTTGAAGTACTGATATCTACCTGGAGAGCAGAAAACTGAAAAACTCCTTTCATTTAGCTCTTCGAACTTCTGACCACTGAAACACTCCTAACACTTGGCAGTATAAATCGTTTCAAATAAATGACAGTTTATTCAGAGCGAGGGTTGAGGAGAAATTTGAAACCCTGGTAACAGAAAATGAAAATTGGGAGAAACCTCTTTCACCTATCTGCTAAAATTTCTGCTCAATAGGCATCTCGTGACGCTTTATTTTTTACTCTTTGTTCAAGGAGGAAGTTGAAGTACTAATATCTACCTGGAGAGCAGAAAACTGAAAAATTCCTTTCATTTAACTCTTCGAACTTCTGACCACTGAAATACTGCTAACACTTGGCAGTATAAATCGTTTCAAATAAATGACAGTTTATTCAGATAGAAGGTTGAGGAGAAATCTGAAACCCTGGTAACAGAAAATGGAAATAGGGAGAGACCTCTTTCACTTATCTGCTAAAATTTCTGCTCAATAGGCATCTCGTGACGCTTTATTTGATAAAAAAATCAAGTTAGTGTCCGTTTGTTCAAGGAGGAAGTTGAAGTACTGATATCTACCTGGAGAGCAGAAAACTGAAAAACTCCTTTCATTTAGCTCTTCGAACTTCTGACCACTGAAACACTCCTAACACTTGGCAGTATAAATCGTTTCAAATAAATGACAGTTTATTCAGAGAGAAGGTTGAGGAGAAATCTGAAACCCTGGTAACAGAAAATGGAAATAGGGAGAGACCACTTTCACTTATCTGCTAAATAGGCATCTCATAATGCTTTATTTCATAAAAAAATCAAGTTAGTGTCCGTTTGTTCAAGGAGGAAGTTGAAGTACTGATATCTACCTGGAGAGCAGAAAACTGAAAAACTCCTTTCATTTAACTCTTCGAACTTCTGACCACTGAAATACTGCCAACACTTGGCAGTATAAATCGTTTCAAATAAATGACAGTTTATTCAGATAGAAGGTTGAGGAGAAATCTGAAACCCTGGTAACAGAAAATGGAAATAGGGAGAGACCTCTTTCACTTATCTGCTAAAATTTCTGCTCAATAGGCATCTCGTGACGCTTTATTTCATAAAAAAATCAAGTTAGTCTCCGTTTGTTCAAGTAGGAAGTTGAAGTAATGATGTCTACCTGGAGAGCAGAAAACTGAAAAACTCCTTTCATTTAGCTCTTCGAACTTCTGACCACTGAAACACTCCTAACACTTGGCAGTATAAATCGTTTCAAATAAATGACAGTTTATTCAAAGCGAAGGTTTAGGAGAAATCTGAAACCTTGGTAACAGAAAATGAAAACTGGTGGAAACCTCTTTCACTTATCTGCTAAAATTTCTGCTCAATAGGCATCTCGTGACGTTTTATTAAAAAAAAAATCAAGTCAGGGATTTGTTGTTCAAAGAGGAAGTTGAAGTACTGATATCTACCAGGAGAGCAGAAAACCGAAAAATTCTTCTAGAACTTCTGACCACTGAAAGACCTCGAACACTTGTCAATATAAATAGTTTAAAGTTAAGGACAGTTTACTCAGAGCAGGGAAGGTCGAAGAGAAATCTGGAAATACGAATTGAGAGAACTTTCTTTGGCTCATCTACGCAAAAGGTTCATCGTGACACTAATTCATAAACAATTAACTGTTTATTGAAAGGAGAAATTGAAGAAAATTTGAAGTAGGTACCAGGAGAGCAGAATAGCGAAAATCCACTTATCTCTTCGGACTTCGTCGAACTTCTGATACTTTTTAGTATAAAATTTTAAAGCAATTGACTGTTTATATCCTTAAGTGTTTTTATTCCACAACTGCAGCGGACATTCTTTATCATTTCCCATTGTTTTTTCCCTGGCGATCCACATTTTCACTAAATATTTGCGTAAAACATTCAAACTTCAAACACCCTCGATACGATTTTTAGACGTAAAAGTAAAAGAGAGTTCACAATTTTTCTGACAACAACAGACATGTCACGAGGAAAAAATTAATAAATTTTTTCATAAAATGTAACAAATTACTCGTGTAGATCCCGGCTATAAATCTCCGTCTTGCCGATAATCTCCCTGTCGTTAAATTAAATTTGTTTTCCCAGAAATTCCTTATGCTTATGAAGTTTTAAACCAAAGACTCGATGATTAATCAATCTCTTTATTACTTCTGGAAGACCGGAGTCGACATAGCCTTATAACTTTTTCGAAATCAATAACGAATAAGCATCAGATTTAGAGTAGCTATTTTCAAATACATAAAATGTTTAAGAACTTAGTAAGAAGATAAAAGTACAAAGTGTAACTGAAGTTTCGAATGTAAAGGCTTTAAACAAAGACTCCAACTTCGAAGTGAAGCTTATTCTCTTCTAAACTTAAACTACAGGTTTTTCCAAACAATAGAGACCGTGTAATCGGTGTAATCCTATATACAACTTTTCATAGATCCATTAGAACTAATTACACAAAACTTTGCACTTTATATTCTATAGAATAGAGGTTTCAAGAACTGATATTTTCCCTTTAGATCCTTCCAAAAAAAGACAAACATCCTAATAATAATGCAGCCTCGCTTATGTATGTACATATCGCTTCGGTACAATAACGTCCGTTGACGGATTGCATGCGGTTTTGAATAATTTAAACTTTCCCAGACATAGATAAATTCATTTGTGGGAACGACCAACGGGAAAACCCGCCGAAAGGAAAATCGTAGCTAAATCTGCGTTTAAACCCGCCATTAGTCATTTCGACTAGCGGAGAGAAAAATGCGGAAAACTGGCAGAAAAATGGCCATTTGTTTTAAACAAATTTCAAAGTAACAGGTGCAGCTCGAATGGAGATTTGGTTCGAGAATCAATCCGTTCATACACAAATTCAGAGTGGAAGACATAAAGAGAATAAGTGACAAAATTATTACCCTTTTCTGTTAAATTAATCCAAGTCAGAGTAAACAACTAATGGATTTTCCTCGTAGGCTTACAATAGTCCTGAATTCTGCAAAACAATCCTACAAACACTGCGGTTCAGGTAAACCTTGACAAGACCTAACAGCACGGTTGCCATATTGACCGGCTATATTATATTATTCAATTTAATTTCTTAGGCCCACTAGATACATAAAACTAAAAACAAAAAAAATTGAAAACCGCCAATATCCAGATCAAAAGTTATAAAAAAAAGCAGTCAAAAGTTAAAAATGAAAAACTGACCAATGCCTTAAAATCACCATTCCAATCATCTGCCATATTTTATTGTCTTCAAACTGAAAAAGAAACTGAAAATTTAAAATTATCAAAACTAACCAATAGGTCTCTACAATGATGTTCCAATCAACTGTCAAATTTGATTGACTTTAAACTAAAAAAAAATTAAATTTGAAACCTTCAAAATTTAGATAAAAAATTATGGAAAAAGAGACAAAAATGAAAAAACATGTTTCGATAAAAATTATCCTTTTGGTTGTCAAGACTTTCATTGTCATTTGATGATTTCTCAGTCATTTGTCTTGAATTGTCTGTTTTTAACACATCAAACTACGTCAAAGTAGCTATGGAACTTTACCAACAAGATTTGGAACATTTTAGTGGATTTTTCTCGTTAGCCTAACGTTGTTTTGCATTTCTTAGATCAAGCCTAGAAACGCAGTGGTTCAATAGACCTTGATACGGCTTGGCAGCTCGGTTACCAAGGTAACCGTCTGCGTGACCAATAGGAATTCCACTTCTCGCCGCAAAGGCTACAGCTAAGGAGCAGGCTTACCAATATCTCTTTACAGTTAAAACAAAGCGTCGCACAGTGGGGCCTGGAGCTTAAAAAGTTGGCATTTAATGAAAAAACTAAATGTTATATTTGATATCGCTATCATTTGCCTGAAATACAACACAGTCCTGCGCATTCGTTGACAGCATAGTTTAACCTGTTAGTTTCTTTGCACGGGTGTTAAAGTCATTTACAACAACAATATTAAATATAAGTTATTTGTTATCAGTTTCTAAATTGTCGTCTTAAGTTGGCCTTAACAAATTTCTTTCATCGTCAGGTAAGAAATCGTAATTTTACACGTTTGTAGCACAATTGAGAAATGGTTTTTTAAAATATGAAGTTTCAAATTAGTTAGAGCATAATGTTTGTAATAGTGCGCGTGTCCTAGCAACAGGAGGACCTTTGGTAAGGTTCCCAGTTTGATCCGAGTTCATCTTTTCTTTATTTAGAATCGCCGAATGTTCTTCTTTAATAAACCTTTTTTACTTTTTGCTCGAATTTGCTCCTTTGGTTAAAAATTTGTTTTTTGTAAAAGTTTGTAAAGCACAAAAAATGGATATTGCGAACAGCGAGCGACTGGAATTACAAGATGGTCCATAATGAATGGGTCAAAGAGTAATTGCCTAGAGCAATTGCATATTCAATGTGAAAATAAAAATATGATACCAAACATGGCTTGATAAAATGTTGCTCCGTTTCGATATACAGAGTGTTAAAGTTTCCTTTTAAAATTTAAATGTACTGAATAATTCCTAATCTATTTTTACTAACTATTTCTACAAAAAGGTATTCTTATTTGATGTCGATAACCCAACCGATTTTGGAAATACTTTCAATTTAACAAATCAAAAAATTGTATAGTACTTTCAATTTAATCAGTACTTGTATTAAATTAACTTGAACAGGTACTATCTAGGTAAATAAGCAAAATGTCCACTATTTACCATTACGAATTCTAATTTTTCATTCATTTTTTATATTTTTTTAACGCTCTGTATATTGAAACGGATCGCAATTTTACTAAGGCAACTTATGTGTCACCCTGTATAAGATTGTGGTATAACTTTATACAGAAGTATAAAGTATGCGCATTTGGTACCATCGTATGACAGATAAAGCGTTGACGCAAATAATAATACCGGTTCCGCATGACCTTACTTTATTCTCTCGTTGAGATTTGAGAATTGATACTTATTATTTCATTTATTATTCTTTAAAAAGTTTTGAAAATACAAGGAAATTTGTATAAATTGTATTTCTCCAATTGTAAATTTAAGAAAAATTTAAATTATTCTTTAAACTGCTAAGTTTACGAATTTAGAAAGACTAATTTATGCATACATTTGACAATTTACAATATGTAGTAAAGACTAAGAAATTTTAAACTAAACTCTAATATCCTTCATTAACAAATAGCCCAGTATTGTAAAAATTACATTTTTTAATTTGTTGTAATAATAGACATCCACAAAACTATCGAAAATTGGACACTCTGTACATATTTTTAGAACGTAATAGTATACAACCTATACAACATTCTATATTTGGGTTTAAGTTTAAACTAGATGACAAGTTTCGATGATATTTATAATTTTGGTAAGTTGGCAAGACTTTAATCTCTTGGGCCTTAGCGTTTATTCAATATCGATCTCTTTTTTTATATTTTCTATGTTTTATTGATATTTTTTCATCTGAATTTACGTCGGACGGTGTAACGGAACAAGATGTGCAGCATTTTAATGAATTTTCCTAGTTGGCTGAAGGCTATTATGCATTCCTTAGATCAAGCCTAAAAACACGGCGGTTTAATAGACCTTGATGCGGCTTCGCAGCTCGGTTACCAGGGTAACTGTCTGCGTGACCAATAGGAATTCACTTCTTGCTGCAAAGGCGAATGGTAAGTGGCAGACTTACCAATATTTCTCTACAGTTAAAACAAAGCGTCACTCGAATTATTCTTAATAGGCAATCCTGCAAACATTGCGGTTAGGTAAACCTTGACATCACCATTTGTGTTATTTTTTGTTACATCAGTCTACGTGAGTGTAACTACGGAACTTTATCAACAAGATGTGCACCATTTTAATGAATTTTCCTAGTTGGCTTAAGCATTCCTTATATCAATCCTAAAAACACGGCGGTTGAATAGACCTTGATGCGGCTTCGCACCTCGGTTACCAGGGTAACTGTCTGCGTGACCAATAGGAATTCACTTTTTGCCGCAAAGGCTAATGGCAGGTTGCAGGCTTACCAATGTCTCCAAATGTATCTACCGTGTGCACGGTAACAAACAAGTAGGTAGGTGTGGGAGAGTGTATACTTCGTGCAATTTTCTTTAAAATCCTTTACTGGCGGACCGGTTTCGGCACAAAGTCCATCTTCAGCGCCCAAAAATCTGTTGACGAGCATAGTTTGTGCTTACAGTGTTGGTAACTAGCGTATGTAATACAAAGAGTGAAACTTACTCGTCAAAAGAAGGGAAGCCAAGGGTGAGGAGTCATCGCGCCAAGGTACCTCATAAATAGAGCCAGTCAATCACAGGCAGTCAATTTAAGACTTAAACAGACCACACGTAACAGGCACGAAAATTTAAAACATGTTAAAATGGTTAAAACATAAAAACTTTCAGGTTCGAGGAGGATTTATGTTGTGTGTTATATACTATATACATACCAATGTCTATCTACAGTTAAAAAAAAGCGTCACTGGGATTATTCATAAATGTCAATCCTAAAAATATTGAGGTTTAGGTAAACCTTGACTGCACGATTACCATGGTGACCGGCTATGTAGCCAATAGAAATTAATATCTGCGCTGAAAAGAGCATTTAAGTTGCACATCTGAAGTTTAAACTCTGGATTAAGGATTTGATTTCAAGTATTACATTGTTTATCTGCCAAATCTCGATTTTAAACTTCTAACTGAAGTTTAAACTAGATCACAAGTTTCGATGATATTTATAATTTTGGTAAGTTGGCAAGACTTTAATCTCTTGGGCGTTAACGTTTATTAAATATCGATCTCTTTTTTTATATTTTCTATATTTTATTGATATTTTTTCATCCATTTGTGTTATTTTTTGTTACATCAATCTACGTCAGTGTAACGGAACAAGATGTGCAGCATTTTAATGAATTTTCCTAGTTGGCTTAAGGCTATTACGCATTCCTTAGATCAGGCCTAAAAACACGGCGGTTTAATAGACCGTGATGCGGCTTTGCAGCTCGGTTACCAGGGTAACTGTCTGCGTGACCAATAGGAATTCACTTCTTGCCGCAAAGGCTAATGGTAAGTGGCAGGCTTACCAATATTTCTCTACAGTTAAAACAAAGCGTCACTCGGATTATTCTTAATAGGCAATCCTGCAAACATTGCGGTTAGGTAAACCTTGACAGCACGATTACCATGGTGACGGGTCTGTAGCCAATAGAAATTAATCTCTGCCCTGAAAGGCGCATTTAACTTGCACATCTGAAGTTTAAACTCTGGATTTGACTTGAAATATTACATTGTTTATCTGCCAAATCTCGATTTTAAACTAACTAAACTTTAAACTAGATCGCAACAAGTTTCGATGATATTTATAATTTTGGTAAGTGGACTTTAATCTCTTGGGCCTTAGCGTTTATTCAATATTGCTCCCCTTTTTTATATTTTCTATGCTTAATTGACAATCATCTATTTGTGTTATTTTTTGTCACATCAGTCTACGTCAGTGTAACCACGGAACTTTATCGACAAGATTTGCAGCTCGGTTACCACTTCTTGCCGCAAAGGCAAGAAGTGGTAATTTGGTAAGTGGTAGGCCACTGCTTGACTGAATGAGCCTGATCCTGGATCCTTCTCCTTGCTCTATGGTTTTAATAACATAACTAGTAGCACTGACACTGTTCAAAAATTATACAGGGGGCAAAGCGTAAGATTTCCATGTCCAAGTGTTAATGAAAAGCTTTATACTTAATGGAAAGCCTTTTGTATTTAAGGAAACACTTAATGAAAAGCTGTATACTTTAATCAACTCCTATTCGATGCAATATACTATAAAAAGTGATATAAATAATAGTTATGATGGTACAGATATTCTTAATACATCTTATAGGCACTTAATCTCAATATTGATAACCGCCTTGATTGGATCTAGAAGGGGTCAAGTATTGCCTGTTGGCGCTTCTTGCAGCTCCAACCTCGATGCCTTGATACGCTCCAGTGTTGTCAGAACCTGGATAATATCCGCTTGAACCTTGGTTGAGCTCAAGGGATGGCTGAATGGCTGGTTGGGTTGGAAGATGGTCGCCTGAGTAATAAAATAAATATTAGAAATGTTGGCAAAATTGATCTTTTTTTTTAACCTTCGGCTCTAAATCCATTTTCGTCAGCAACATAGTTCACCGATACCTGCTGTCCCTCCGGAGTGACATAGGAATACGATCCCCGGACATTCGTAGCCTGCTCGTTTCCTATTACTCTTTGTTCCCCTACTTCTTGCTGTCTGATTTGGTTCTCAGTTTCAAACCTAGAATGTTTTCATTGTTTATCAAAATCATCTATATTTACGATTGCTGTAAATATAGTTACGCGAAGCTATAGTCTCCGGTTCCAGAATTGTCACTGTTGTATCTTAAAATCCTGATTTGGGGGCCGCTGTTCTGGTTGTAACCGGACGCTCCTGAGTAGTTATTTCTAAGAGACGATGATCCTCTGTTGTACTGGCCAGTACCTCCAAAGCTCGAACCACTTCCAAAACTGCCTGTGCCCCCGAATCTAGCTGATGATGGTGAATAATACGATCCACCTGCAAGAATAAAATAAAACCGACAGTAAAATATTACAATTGTGCCTTTAGCTAGTACTTATTACCACTTCCAAATCCATTTCCAGGAGACCCAAATCCACTCCCAGAAGACCCAAATCCACTTCCAGAAGACCCAAATCCGCTTCCAGGCGACCCAAATCTTTGTGAAGAGAAACCACTAAAACCCGGAGCTCCCAAAAAGTTGCCAGATCCTCCGGCGCTTCTAGCATTGCCAGGGGGAAGATAGTTATTCTCAAGGCGGGCAGCCATAGAGGCTGTTGCCAGTATGGTCAGGAGGCACTGTTGATTAAGCAAAACTTGAAGGTATTGCTTGTCACCATAGTTTAAATACTTACAAGTTTTATTGTCATTTTTAGCCCCAAAGCGACTTTGTACTGTTCGCCACAGAAGTGAGTTTAACTTTGAGAGTTTGGTGGACGGCACCTCTCAATTTATACGAAAAGTCATCTCGTTAACATTTTTCGACTGATACAAATATTATTATTTGGAAACAATTACGCATCATCGAAGACCTTCTTCACTGAAGAGAATGTACCGTCTTCAAAAGAGTATGGTGATCATCTGTGATATATTGTAACAGAGGCGTAACAGACTAGTTTCGTCTTTGAGTTTTTTTTATTTTTAGTGCTTTGGATGATTTTAAAAAGTGTATAGCCTAAATAACTGCTGAGATATTTTTTAGGCGACTAATAAATAACTTGGAAATAATGAAACATTATGACGCGCCCATGCTTTACTTTTCAAAGCTGGGAGTGTCTGAAGAGACAAGGCCCAACGAAAATTAGAATACAGAATGTCCTATCTATTGTCTTAACGACTCGCGGTTCCTCAGTAATTAGGTGTGATGACACAAGGACTGGAAGTATGGCAATTTGTGCGATTCTCATGTGTAGGTATGTAAATGAGCCTATAATGACTCTTTGACATGACGAATAGCTGTATTGTTTTTTAATTGCTGATGGGTAGGTCTGAACTTGAATAGGTACGTTGTATAAGTTACCTATTTGACCACAAGCCAAGTCTTAAAAACCCTAAAGTTTAATATTGTGATATATAGCCTTCTTTGCTCTTTTGCTTGCAATCAGTAGATAACCATCTCTAATATCGCATCTTTTAAACCAGGGCCTGCAATCAAAAACGAGTATTGTCTTTTATTGAAATGTGTTATATAACGTGTAAACATTGAATCGTGATCTTTTACTTAAATGGACCAATCAGGCGAGTTTTATCTTCATCGATCTTCACCTTGTTATTAAAAAAAAAGATTTGGTCTGTTTTGATTTCATGGGAAGATGAATCGCCGTGGTAATCAAAATAATGCAACCTCTTGCGTTTCCTTCTTTTCGTTTTTTATTCCAAAGCAGAAGGCAGAAACGTTTAATCCCAGAGGACAACTGCTACGTATAGTGGAAACGGACTATTTACTGTTTGTGTTCGTTTGTCTGATAACAATGTAGTTTCTCTCATATCTAGAGGGAAGCAGATTAAATCTGTCATAACAGACTTGAGCTTAAACCCGGAACGGATATTTAAACTCATCAGTCAACTGCTTGCTCGTATTTGCATGAAATTGTCCAGGATTTGTCTTAATTTACCAACTGCTGGGTTTATTACCCGAAACCAAACAGCTCCTAGGGAAGGATTTAACTAGTTTTCGTCGATTGTTACTCTATGATAGATCGCTGCACAACAATGAATCACAACGATCAATACCCTAAAATCTAATGGGCGCCGATAAACGCTAATCCAGGTCGTTTTCAATGGTTTATACAGACATTAATTACCTAAAACAAGCCATTTTTTCGATTATCTTTTCGTTAAATATCGATAACGTTACGTGATGTTAAATTAACGACCTCAAATGTTCACAATCTCGGCTATGCTTTAGCAACGGGAAAACATAAGTGATAATCATTGGTAGGTACTTACTAAATAAAAATACGTAACATTCAATAATAGAAAATGATAAAGTAACATCTAACTTTAACACTCCATCTTTTGGTTAAAAATTCATAGTCAACTTGATGACTTTTATTACTAAACTCCCACTGTTGGTGAAGTCTAGTTCTGATTCCTATTAATCTGTTAACAATAATCCAAGTGACGCTTTGCTTTAACTGTAGAGAGACATTGATAAGCCTGCAACTTACCATTAGCCTTTGCGGCAAAAAGTGGAATTCCTATTGGTCACGCACATGGTTACCCTAGTAACCGAGCTGCGAAGCCGCATCAAGGTCTACTAAACCGCCGTGTTTTTAGGCTTGATCTAAGGAATGCTTAAGCCAACTAGGAAAATTCATTAAATTGATGCACATCTTGTTGATAAAGTTGGAAAACGTTGGTAAACGGATGAAAAATTATCAATAAAGCATAGAAAATATAAAAAAAAGGGGAGCAATATTGAATAAACACTAAGACCCAAGAGATTAAAGTCAACTTACCAAAATTATAAATATCATCGAAATGTGTTGCGATCTAGTTTAAACTTTAGTTGGAAGTTTAAAATCGAGATTTGGCAGATAATAAATTGACGTAATATGGGTTCAACGGTATACGTATGTGTTTAATGTGTTCAATAAGACTTGTAATAACCATATTTTGTTAATTTATTTTGACATTTTTATTGAGTTTTGGGAAGTCATGTTTCTATTCATATCAATACTTTTTAACAATTAATTGACCTTAGTTATTAAAAATATTTTAAAAATGTGTATAAATAGAAGTAAGTGGAATAAATATTTGATGTATATTATTGACAATTAAAAAAAAAAAAATGAAGTTAATGAAGAATTTTATGTAAATTATTGTCCGAACGCAAGTGAGGATATATAAAGGCCAGTGACCAACTCAATTTTGGTTGTAGATATTTGATATTTTTTCCATTTCGACGCTTATAACTCTGAAACCGCTCATTTGACGGGATTTTGTAGTATTGCGCGTATGTACAGAAATGAACGGGCTTTTCAAATATGTGGTCGGTTTGGCGGTACGTGCGGGGGGGGGGGGAGGGGGGGGCCGACCAGTGGCGTACCAAAGTCAAAAATGCGATTTTTTAGGTACCCAAATTTACGACTTCTTTGCCGTAACTCCGCTACTATGTGGGGTATTCCCCACGGGTAGATTTCCCCATATGTGTAGACGTACAATTTTGACGTCTAGTTCCGATATGTTAAATAGGAAAATTTACAAAAAATCGCAAAGTTGGGACGGTTTTTTGAAACAAATTTTGTAATGGTCAACTTCTGGGCCTTCTGGAGCCCCTTAGTTAGACGACTGGCCTAATAAGGATGATACCAGCGGAAAGGGCATATCCTTGGCTACTTTTAATCCTACTCCGCCAAAGGTGTCACTTTAATACAGAGCGGTCAAAAAAAGGTCCAAAGACAATTAAGGAAAAATGTCCAAAATAGTATGGTAGTTTTTTGCGGAAAACTATGGAAAACGAAAAACAATGGAACGGTCCAGCTTCGGTGGTATATAGGCAACTAGAAGACGTGGAGAGAAAAAATATCAGTTATTAGTTTTGGTCTAGATCTTATACCGGGTGAGCTACAAAAGTTTTTCTGTGCCGCATTTTTTGGCAATTTTGATGTGCTTTTCTCACATTTCACCCTGTAGATTCGACATTTTCGCAACAAAAATACTGAAATAATTCAAGGAACTAGTACACACGTGGGCCCTTGATCGTGCTAAAAATCAAGGTCCTAGATTTGAATTTGAAATTTTGACGAATTTTTAAACTTTAAATTTCAAATTGCCACCTTGAGGTATATTTGTGCGGAGACCGTGCATCTAATCGAATGTTTTTCTATCCCAGGGGATAACTTGGAATGTTTTCTTTTTGGGACTTGGGAACCACTTTTAGCTGGGACGTCACGAAATGGTCTTAATTGAATTTCGAAACGAACGATGCAAAATTTTTCAAATTTTGGCCGAAAATCCCGAATGGTTCCGATTCGCCAGCCAGTAACTAGTAATCGGAAGCAATCGGCGGCCGCGCCCTTCTACAACTGACAGCTGGATTTTCCGAAATGTAAACATTAACTTTAAAGCCTCAGACTAAGGAAAATCGGCCGAAAAGCGTGGAAAACTGTCTGGCCGGAGAAAATTTGAACATTTCTAAGAAGATTATTGGGAAAAAGCCCAGTCCTCGAGGACGTTTTCACAAAGACTGTTCGATTTGAAAATTTCGTGTCGGGATTCATTTTGGCTGATGACGTCGAAGCCCGACCACGCGGTTTTTGCCAAGACAGTGGCGGTTACAAATTCGGGCAAAAATGTATTTTTTCGATTTTTCGGCAGACATGGGCGTAGTAATTTTTTTTGCATTTCTTAGCATTCCCATAAAAAATAAAATACATTGTGCAATGCTTTTTTAAATAGGACAATATTGATTTCGTCATAAATAAAAGATGGAGGTAAAAAAAATGGCCGCCGTAGACAGGGTAATTAAAAAATGGGGATATCTCTGAAACGAATAAAGTTAGAGAGCTGAAATTTGGTACCATGGTTCATTAGGGAATGGACTGTAAGTTGCCATGGGTCGAAACCTTATTTATGGTACCAAACCCATGAGTACCATTAACGAAATTTTGCATATAAGTTTTCAGGCTTTTGCACGTGTATTTCCCATAAGAAAAACATTGAGCAATGCATATTATATGGGTGGAATGTAGATTACGTCATATTTGGGGTACCATGGATGGTACATAGTTCAAATTTGGATGGTAGGTACCTATGGGGGTATCAAAAATTGTGATATAGCTGATTCAGCTATCGTAGCTACAATAGCTGAGTAATGTTAATATTTCGAGAACTGTTAATGATACATGGTTCAACTTTGGATGCTGGGTGCCCATTGAGGTACCATGAATGGTAGTATAGCTGATATAGCTATGTAGCTGATGGTAGCTAGGTTATAGCTGTTTTATGAACCGATGGTAATATCAAGTTGAAAATTTAGGTAGGTTTCCCTTATGTAAAATTCGCTAAAAATAACAATTTCTAAAAATCCAAGATAACTGCCTGAAAAGTTTTGGTTTTAAGCCGATATCTCTGGAACGGTTTGGACTAGAAAGCTGACTTTATGGGACGGGCTAGAGGTCTCTGAGGTTCAGAACCTTGCGCGGGTACCGAAGGTTCCATTTTGGAAACTTTTTTAATAAATTGACACTTTTTTGCTACAACTTACTGACTGTTGCTAAAGGGCGCTGAAACCAAATATATCTGACGTTTCGACTTTACACTTAATATAGATCATCATCAGGGTATTCTCTTTTATTACAAATATTGCTTTATAAATGTGCCACGCCCAAACATAGTATTCTCTTTTGGGGATCCAGTAGAAATGCACACAACATATTTGTTACACAAAAACGCATCCTAAGATGCATACTGAAACTTCACCCTAGAGCCTCACGCAGACATCACTTTAAAGCAATGAAACTTCTTACTGTTCCATCCCTATATTTCTTGTCGCTGGTAACCTTTGTGCGAAAACACTTTCATTTGTTCACTCAAAATTCAGATATATATAATGAGTCTATGTCTACAACAACTAGAAACGCAAACAGCCTTAGGGTACCCCTGCACAACTCCTCATATTTCAAAAGAGGCCCATACTACAGGGCAATGAAAGCCTTCAATATGCTGCCAAAGACCATCAGGGATGAGGATAATCAGTCAACCTTCAAACGAACATTGACACATTTTTTGATCGATAAATGCTTTTATTCTTTTGATTTCACTCAGTAAATGAATCAAATCAATTGCCCTTCTCTCTCTCTCTCTGTCAGACGTTGCTATGTTAACGATGTTAATCTTGTTGGCAATAAATATATTATTATTATTATTATTATTAAACAATCAGTTTTTCGTATATGACTGACAAAATGGCTTTAACGAAGCCCATTCGACTTGTATACTAACGTTTCGATTTTATCGTTTCTAGGTTCCGAGATTTAACTGATTAAATTTCTCATTGATAGGGGTAGAGTGACTTTTGCCATTTTATAGCAAAGCCATTTATGACAAAAGAACAGCAGTGTTTCAATTAAGTATGAGCCGTCTCAAATAGGTACTTCTCAAAACGTTAATTACCATTTTTCTTAGTTTCATAACAGTCTTATAATAAGTGAAAAACTGCTAAAATTTTGTAAAAATTACCTAATGTTTTTATTTGATCGAACATTACGTCAACTAAATTAAAAACCTTGAACGACAAATTAAGCAGGTATTTTGTGGTCGAAACTCTATTCATTGGTGTTAATGGCATCGTTATACCATGTTTAGTTTTTGAATTATATACATATAAATATTAAAATGTCGATAAAAGGTCAAGAAATTACGTTTTAGGCGCCATTTTGAAGGGGAAGGAAATGACTGAAAATTCCAAAATTGCAATTTTTTTACATATTTTTGTCCCCTCTTTCGTATGAGACTATTTTTGATAAAATCTATGACAATCGATTTTGGATGAAAATTTTCACGACCCCCCTTTGAAAATTTTGAAATTTTTACATTTTTCTGTTTATCTTGGAAACGGTAAGGTTTTTCGATATGCAGGTTAATATGATGTATGAAGAGGTTATTAAGGGCTATCAGATGCATGTATCAGAAAGAAGCTAGCTTTCAAGGTTTTTGAGAAAATTAAAAAAAAGTGCAGAATTTGTACCTAATTTTTGGGCCACCCGTGCTCAGTTACTGTTCTAAGCTGAGCTTCGAAAATGGGCTCTACGTATAGCTTTATTCTTTTTCTTCCTTAGCTCTTCTTATACATTTTCTGATAAATCTTCATCGAAACGAGAAATTAGCTGTTAAAGGCAGCAACGCACGATTTTTATCTCAAAATTTAGTTTCTTGGACCAGTTTGAGAGCCCCATATGTTTAACATAGAATTTTCTATATGTGTCATATAAATCTACAGTAATCGATTTTATTTGTTACTTCGAGTCGTTTTATAATTAATAGGACGTTAATTTCTATTTTATATAGTATAGGGTGGCTCAAAACATGATGCAGAAAGCTAATATCTGCTAATAATGCAGAAAAGGTCCATAAACAGTGTGTATTTTACATAGAAAAGGTGGATTATTTAGTACGTAAGCAAGGCGGAATAAAATGTTAAGATATAGGCGATGAAAGCTTTATTAAAACTTACCAATGAAAGCAATTTTATAATTATTCAAGGACTCCGGTGTTGATACATATGAGTATTTACTGCGAAATAATTCCTTCGCCATTTTATCCACAAATTGTTAAAAACACTAAAATTATTCTAATTTTTTTGGCTCCTCGTATACCTTTTGGGATAAATCCTCATTAAAACGCGATATAAGCAGTTGGGAGAGTCTCATATGCTAATTATAGAAATATCGACTTTTCCCATATAAATCAATAGTAATCCATTTTATTCGTAGGTTCTAGTAGTCGTATGATAAATACGGCATATATTTACGTTTTGGATAGTATAGAGTGTCCTAAAAAAATGTTGTAACCTGGAATTTTAGGATTTTTTGCATGTAAATCTATGATAGAGCGCAAGTCTTATGATACGGCGTTGATTTCTGTTTTAAATAGTATACGGTGTCCCAAATAATGCTGCAACATTTAACTTTAGTTTTTTTGTTTACTAATATTGTTTTTTGTAGGTTTTATTTCCTTATTATAAATAATGCCTTTGATTTCTGATTTAGATACTATAGGGTGACCCAAAAATGACAAATATTACATTTTTAGGGACAATCAAAGCTAGAAAACTGAAATTTCAATTGTAGATTCTGTTCACAATCACAAACAGTATGTCATAAATGGGAACTTTGATATGGGTACTCGTGGTACCATTTTATATCTTTTTATGAATTTTAGCACGTTTTTTACCTGTTCACCAATTACTTAATAAGAAATAAGGTATTTGAGACGTTTCGACATTTCAGTTACTTTTAGGTATCTTCAGGTTCTTTGTTAATAATTTTACAACAGTTTGGGCTACATCTGAGGAACGTTCGGATATTTCCTAAACTATGGGCGCTCCGCGCGCATGGTCTTACCCTACAAAACTTCAAAAGTACTTTGCCCACAGCGTTCGGATTTCCTAAACTATGGGCGCTCTGCGCGCGTGGACTCAACCCACCAAACTTCTACAATAGTCCACTGCGTTCGGATGACGCTTATACAGGGATCTAGTTGGTAATACTTGAAGTGTCCTAGTGATCTGCCACCTTCAAACAAAACTAGACCAATTAGTCGGCGAGCTGTGATTCCTGCTCAAACTCTCAATTTTTTCTTTTCAATTATTTCATGGGGGTTTTCACTAATCCAAGTTCTCTTGTTTTGCGGGTTCACATAACCACTTAACTCAAACCATGCCTCATCACTAAATATGGATTTTTAGAAAATGTTCTAGTTATTATCCCTATCAACTTACCAATTGCAAAATTGCAGTGTTTGGGGAAAGTCAGCTTCATGCAATTCTTGCACTTCTGTGAAGCGATATGGGTATACACTTGCAGATCTTTATGTAAAATTGCATGGGTGACACCTACAGAAAGGCCTATTTGATGGTGTAACTGTCGAATAGAAGTACCAGGTGCATTTTGCATTATTTCTTGTGCCTGTGCAACCACCTCATCGGTATGTTTCTTGTGAGATCCACTGCCTGGTCTTCTTTGTAGACTACCTGCTTCTGTAAACAATTCTATAACATGTTCCAAAGTTTTCTTGAACTGCATACAGACGGTTATAGACCACAGCAAAGAGTTTGAAAACTCGGCCTGGAAATCCTCCCTTTATGTTCTAAAGCGAAAACCGTGCTGTCGAAACACAAAACAGATTTTATAACAATAAAAAGTACCGTTTTTAGCAAACATTTTCTGGAACATTTAAAATATCTTTTAAATTTATTATCCTGAGAAAGTAATGGAGTTTTTGTCGAAAATGCAAGAACATTCTTGAGATTTTGTTAAAGAAACTTGTTTACTCACTTGCACTAGCAACAAATTACTATACAGGTGGTTTAAAATTAATAAATATAAATTTTCTTTAATTAGTGTTTCTTTGAATAATCTTCCGACATTTATATACACTTGCGCTAACCACAAAATAATATACAGAGTGAAAAATGTATCAACATGAGTGTCTTTTATAATTAGGGCTCTGAAATCCTTTAAAAAGATATTTTAAAGCCAAACTAAGGAATAATTTTGTAGAAAATGGAAAAGTAGCTCTGAGACGTTATTAAAACAATATTTTGATACATTTGCGCTAACCACAATATAATATACAGGGTATTAAAAAAAAAACATGAAAACTAGAACAAGCTAATTGAAAAAAATTAAACTTCTTCATTTTAGGTCAGAATACTACATCAAAGCAGCAATAGAAATCTAAGAGAAAATAATAAATTTGAAAAGCAGCAATCGCACCCTTTTCCACTTTGTGGTGCAGCCTTCAGTAAACCAAATAAAACTTTTTTTTTTTGTTTTTTTGCGAACTGTTAAAGATAAACCTACCAAACCAACTGTTTTTGAAAATGTCACAATGTGTTCTATCCAACCGATGTACATATAGGATATCCTATTTACCTATTTAACTAAATCTTTGGTGTGACACTTTTCTGCGACACCCAGTATACTTGAAATAGACTGTTCAAATATTTCGCTAAAATGTTACAGCTTTTGCATGAAACTTTTTTTTCTTAAATGAAAAACAAGAAAGTTAAAGTGGGTGTCGTTTTGTACCGGGACATCCTGTACATAGTTTAATTTAGTCTATATCGATATTTTAAATGCTACCTTGGAGGGTACCAAATTCGATAAAATAAAAAATCTCTGAATGATTCATATCTAGAGGGTCCATCATGCCCCCCTAACGGGCGGATTCGGTCAAAGAGAGGGCACGGCCCTAAAAGGGCCACCACAAATTCGGTGAAGCAGCGGCCCTCGTATCACAGTTTACCTGAACTAACCCCAATAGACCCTGACTAACCTTGCCTGAACTAACCTAAACTAATTTAAACTAACCTGAACTGACATCGTCTGACCTACACTATTTTATCGTGTTTAGAAGACCTCCGAGTACCTATTAACAAAAAAAAATACCTAGAAATTCCGTGGCTCCTTCAAATTTTGGAAATATAACCAAAAACACTGACATAACTCAAATTTTATACAAGGGCTGCCAGAATTCCATTGCCTACATATTGGAAAGACTTAATGAAAAGGTTTACAAGACTGAATTTGAGTTAACGAGTACGCCTTTTACCTTGTCGCTTCTGTGTGTTAAAAAAAAAGAATAAACAGAAAAACCATTTTAATAATATTATCTAACTGCTAAAAATTCGCTAAATGTGATGTATAAAATCTGCAGGAACTTACATTCTTAATACAATGTACCACTAAGGCGAAACAACGATGTGAAATTTTGGTTTTAAATTATTAATACTAATAGTAATTGCCTAATTTTATACAACAATAATACTCTACGATACGATACTAAATATGTCTTAAAGAGCACTTATTATATTATTGCTATATTTTTTCCTTCGCCGGTATTTACGTATCAAATCGTCTATTATTGGACCGCGGTTTCCTCCTCATCTTTTTGTAGGCAAAAGCCGCCCCTAAGACACACCCCAACACAACCAAAATGCCCACTCCGACATACATTGCTCCGTGGTTGTCGTCCAATTGAGCCTTGTCGCCGCTCAGGTTCGTGGTACTGCTGTTCATTTTGGGCTCGTCATTGGCCACTTCATTATTTAAATTAATCTCAAATGGCCCCTTTGGAGGCGACATGGTTGTAGTGCTCGTAGTGGTTGTAGAAGTAGTAGTAGTAGTAGTAGTGGTAGTTGTTACAATGGCAACTTGCTCGAGGGGAGCAGTTTCGAAATATCTTTCCAGGGGCTCGAAATACTTAATAAGCTCAGAGGAGCTTAAGTCCAAGCCGTAGTGTATGGTTAGTAGATATGGCCAGTCGGTGGTGTGTCGAGATGTTAACAAGGTCCTGTAAGTACAAATTTAGTTAATTAACACATAGGGGGTTTCAGAAGAGTGCTGAAAAACTTTAGGGGACTATAGAAGACGTCCAACTTTTGTTTATAAACCCCTATTTGCAAACGCACCTTTTTTGACATAGCTGTCTATCTCAATTAGTCAAAAATTCCAATTTTAAGCCTCCACTTTCGCAGGAACAGTTCGTGGTAGACTTATTATCTATATGACAAAATTTACTTAAAATCGAAGGCAAAACCCAAAAATAAAAAATTCCATTAAAAAAAAACAACTATAGAACTTTGTTCCGCATTTTATTTTTTGAGACACCCGGTAGAGTTCTAAACAACTTTAAAATCTACCTCTATAGAACCGACGTAAGTGTGAAAAAATAGATCTTTGTCATTTAACGATCTAGCCGAGGCGAAGAGCGTGGGACACCCTGTATATGTATAATTTTAGTTCCAGATTCAGAATAAAACTGACCGTGGTGATACAAAGAAAAACATATATATCCTACGTCATATCTATTCTAACAGCGTTTTTCAATCGCTGCACTAATGCGCACTGAATGTACTTCCTTCTTTACATTTTGGTTAAATTAGTAAAAGATAGAAATACACTCAGTGCACCTACGCGTTGTTTAACAATCTGGCAATATAGGCTGTTAACTGACAGGTATTGAACTCCAGTTATACCTCTCTCTGTCGCACTAATAGTAAATGAACGCATCTCACTCCAAATAAGGAAATATCACCCTAGCAACACACGCCACCATTCAACTGTCTTCGGAATTACCAAAATGGCTGCTTTTTGACATGTAAAGGTGATTAGTGATTAGTTCGGCGTATGTGCAAGTTATTTTAGAGAAAAAAGTCGGGAATTTCGGGATTTTGGCCGTGAAAAGACTTGAATAATATGATTCAGATGGTTCTCTGTGTGTCGGGGTAAGTTAAATCCTGTAAATATTTAGTTATTTAACTGAAATTAACGATATCATAGTGGCGCGTAGGATGGATATGTTGGTGAACTTTTTCACTTCTCAATTTTTAAGTTCTTTTTTGTTTTTTTTTCGAAGCTTACATAACTTTGAGCCTATTTAGACGAAATAATTCTTGGATGAGTCACATTTGTCCAAAAAAAAAAAACAAAACTATTTGGATTAAAATGTGCATGCAGCACATAAACAGCTCATTTGTGATCTTTTTACAACCACAAAAATTTTACGATGCGAATTAGAAAAAGTTATGCTAAATAGGAATTGAAAAGTAAACTTGAAAAAACAACTACTTCAGCAATCACTACCATAAATGAAAGTTCAGTACGTCAATTCGCTTGTTTTTAGAGTCCTTTGGTTAGGTTAGATCAGATCATTTCAGTTACGTTTTCCTTTATTTAGTTTAGTCCTGGTGAGTTCAGTTATGTTTTTTCTTTAATTAGGTTAGTTTAGGTTCATTCCGTTATGTATGGACGAGCGCATTGTTTAGGTTAGTCTAGGTCAGTTCTGTTATGTTTTTGCTTTGGTTAGTTTAGTTCACCCTATGGGTGCTTGTAAAGTTTATGTCATCTCGATTTTCAAAGTTTTTTCGTTTTTTAATAGTAGCTTACCGTCTATAAAACAGATTGAAAGAAAAAAATTCTTGGATGAGCCACTTTTCACTGAGAAATAAGAAAATAAAAATTGAAAACCGTTTGACAAAATTGATGCGAAAACTCTCGAGTCTGACAGTAGGGTTAGAAATATATTTACAGTGATGCCAAACGTCGGAGTTCATCATTAAGTGCAATAAAATTACGTGGTCGCAAGAAAATTACATAACTTGTATTAAGAAAATTTAAGAGGTATTAATTTAACACATAACGTATGCGAATATCACCAATGAAATTGCGGCAACGACTCCTAAATTCTTATAATTCTCTAATTTTAACATAATGAGTAGAACTGAACTAACCTTAGCTTACCTAACCTAAACGTAAAAAGTGTAACTGAACTAACCTAACCAAGGAAACTAGAACTGGACTAACCTGAACTAACCAGACCTTACTTGAAGTAACAGAAGGTTAACCTATTCTAAAAATAAAGAAACTTTTTTTATTATTCTCTACCTCTAACATAAAGAGTAGAACTGAACTAACCTAATCAGAAAAATTAACTGGACTTACCTGAACTGACCAGACCTAACCTGAACTAAAAAAAAATAAATTAAATTTAGTTGTTTAGTAAGTTGTAATAAGTTGTAATAATCGAATATTTTTAAGAAAAGGACTTGGCAAAACTGCTTTTAAAAACGTCAACAAACGTCATCTATTATATGCTACCTGCCAACTTCATCAATCATTCGACTAGCAAAACAAACAATGCAAAATTTGTGAGTTAAATAAAAACTTGAATTTATGAGACGTTTCAAACTTAAATTATATCATAAAAATCGAAAAACCTTGAATTTTATAGATGTAATGTGTATTGTGGCTACAAAAGAAAATTGAGGCAACTTCCAAGTATAAGTAATGTATTTCCATACCTTAATTTTTCAATTTTTTTCTTACAAAATTCGACCATCCAAGAATTTTTTTAGTTAAATCTGCTAATCTTAACATAAGCTTTCTAATGATATCAAAATTAAGGCAAAAATCGAGATGACATTTTCTTTACAATCACCCAGTTGGTGTTTTTCCTTGCTTAGGTTAGTTAGGTTGACAGTAATTTTTGTATTTTGTGTTATTTTTAATGTTAAATTTGTGTTAAATTATGCAATATCACTTACTTCAACACTAAGATAAATCTACACCTTCGGCAACGTTGCAAATAATATTTGTCCCTGCTGTTATAGGCTAAGAGTTTTCGCAAATTCCAATTTTCAGCCGCCAAATTTTCGCAAGAACAGTTCGTGATAAGTTTATTATCTATATGACAAAATTTACTTAAGATCGAAGGCAAAACCGAAAATTATATAGGGTGTTTCATTTAAAACAACTTTAATATTCTATTATTTGTTCTGTAGAGTTCTAAACAATTTTAAATTGTGCCCCTGTAGAAACGACGTAACCATATGAAAAAAAAAATCTGTTTCATTTAATGGTTTAACCAACGCACATTACTTGGGACGCTCTGTATAATTAATTCAATAATTTTCACTTGCGTTTACCGACCGTTTGCTTGTCTCCTATGTCGCAAAGTCAAAATAAAAAAAATTGTATATATCCATCCAAAAACAATTAAGTAATTCAATATCTCAGCTGAAGCCTATAAATGTGCTGTCCTTGTCTTGCATGTTACTACGGCAACGCACAGAATCCATTTAGAATTCTGCGCAGGAAGCAGTTTGCAAAATTTAAAAGCTGCATTTAAAAAAATTTCACCCAGTCTCCAGAATCTTAAACAGTGACTTCCACTGAACTCGTATTTTTAAGTCAAGGTGCCATATCATGTCACATCTTTTCTGAGAAGTTACAAACCTCTGTGTCATTTATTGTGTTGTTCTTTTATTTCAACTTTTATAACCGATAGTTTAAGCAAAATTCCTATACCTAAGGTGAAAACCTGTTATCCATAGAACTCCTTAATGTGCATGTTCAGGTTACCTCTAAAGGCCGAGTGTGTCAAGACTGCGATGAAATATAACCAAAAAACTAATTTTTTTAACGCCTGTATCTCAAAAAGGTGCGTTTACGGATAGAGGTTTATAAGCAAAAGTTGGATGACTTGGTGTCCTCTATAACCCCCTAAAGTTTGTCAGCATTTTTCTGAAACGTCCTGTATTAACACCTTATGGGGCAAAGCTAAACAGCTGGGGATCAGGTCAACTTGGCATAATTATCACTGGTTAAGGGACATGACGGGTTTCACTACAAATGTTTCTCATTCATAATCAAAAAACGAATAGAAAATGGGGATCATCCATTGTTTTATTCTGGAATAATATTGTGCAGAGTATGAGTTAACCTTCTGGACAAAATGGCGAAGGTAGCCATCCATATCAGCTATTTCGCAAAGCTTAAAAATGTTATTTTTCTAGAGACCTCTATTGGTAAACACCACCATGATCACATGACGCAGAATAGACTCCGTTTCCAAAAAGGATACAATGCTTTTTTTCTTCCTATCTCGTTCTACGTTACGAGTTCTGATATGGTTCTTTCTTGTGACACCCTTTCTATCCATTAAAACAAAGATCCAAGCATAGATATACTCTTGAGTAATGCTTTCTTGTTTCTTATAGGGGGTATTCATTTGAAAACGGCATCTAGTTCGAAGTAAAAGGTCAAAAGAAAAGGATGAAAGAACAAAAGTGTATTTACTTTGATTATGTCATCCTTTTCTGTCAAAAATTCATAATCTTCTAGATGACCTCTTCTAATTAATGAACAAGGGGTATGTTTATTTGGCTCCAAAGACAAAGAGAGAATATCGGAGTTTACGAAGGCGAAAGAGAGAAAGACATGTTGGTTCTACTAATAGTAGTAGTAAAAGCTCAAAAGAAAAGGATGAAAGAACAAAAGTGTATTTACTTTGATTATGTCATCCTTTCCTGTCAAAAATGCATAATCTTCTAGAGGACCTCTTCTAATTAATGAACAAGGGGTATGTTTATTTGGCTCCAAAGACAAAGAGAGAATATCGGAGTTTACGAAGGCAAAAGAGAGAAAGACATGTTGCTTCTACTAATAGTAGTAGTAAAAGGTCAAAAGAAAAGGATGAAAGAACAAAAGTGTATTTACTTTGATTATGTCATCCTTTTCTGTCAAAAATTCATAATCTTCTAGATGACCTCTTCTAATTAATGAACAAGGGGTATGTTTATTTGGCTCCAAAGACAAAGAGAGAATATCGGAGTTTACGAAGGCGAAAGAGAGAAAGACATGTTGCTTCTACTAATAGTAGTAGTAAAAGATCAAAAGAAAAGGATGAAAGAACAAAAGTGTATTTACTTTGATTATGTCATCCTTTTCTGTCAAAAATTCATAATCTTCTAGATGACCTCTTCTAATTAATGAACAAGGGGTATGTTTATTTGGCTCCAAAGACAAAGAGAGAATATCGGAGTTTACGAAGGCGAAAGAGAGAAAGACATGTTGCTTCTACTAATAGTAGTAGTAAAAGGTCAAAAGAAAAGGATGAAAGAACAAAAGTGTATTTACTTTGATTATGTCATCCTTTCCTGTCAAAAATTCATAATCTTCTAGATGACCTCTTCTAATTAATGAACAAGGAGTATGTTTATTTGGCTCCAAAGACAAAGAGAGAATATCGGAGTTTACGAAGGCGAAAGAGAGAAAGACATGTTGCTTCTACTAATAGTAGTAGTAAAAGGTCAAAAGAAAAGGATGAAAGAACAAAAGTGTATTTACTTTGATTATGTCATCCTTTTCTGTCAAAAATTCATAATCTTCTAGATGACCTCTTCTAATTAATGAACAAGGGGTATGTTTATTTGGCTCCAAAGACAAAGAGAGAATATCGGAGTTTACGAAGGCGAAAGAGAGAAAGACATGTTGGTTCTACTAATAGTAGTAGTAAAAGGTCAAAAGAAAAGGATGAAAGAACAAAAGTGTATTCACTTTGATTATGTCATCCTTTCCTGTCAAAAATTCATAATCTTCTAGATGACCTCTTCTAATTAATGAACAAGGGGTATGTTTATTTGGCTCCAAAGACAAAGAGAGAATATCGGAGTTTACGAAGGCGAAAGAGAGAAAGACATGTTGCTTCTACTAATAGTAGTAGTAAAAGGTCAAAAGAAAAGGATGAAAGAACAAAAGTGTATTTACTTTGATTATGTCATCCTTTTCTGTCAAAAATTCATAATCTTCTAGATGACCTCTTCTAATTAATGAACAAGGGGTATGTTTATTTGGCTCCAAAGACAAAGAGAGAATATCGGAGTTTACGAAGGCGAAAGAGAGAAAGACATGTTGGTTCTACTAATAGTAGTAGTAAAAGGTCAAAAGAAAAGGATGAAAGAACAAAAGTGTATTTACTTTGATTATGTCATCCTTTTCTGTCAAAAATTCATAATCTTCTAGATGACCTCTTCTAATTAATGAACAAGGGGTATGTTTATTTGGCTCCAAAGACAAAGAGAGAATATCGGAGTTTACGAAGGCGAAAGAGAGAAAGACATGTTGGTTCTACTAATAGTAGTAGTAAAAGGTCAAAAGAAAAGGATGAAAGAACAAAAGTGTATTTACTTTGATTATGTCATCCTTTCCTGTCAAAAATGCATAATCTTCTAGATGACCTCTTCTAATTAATGAACAAGGGGTATGTTTATTTGGCTCCAAAGACAAAGAGAGAATATCGGAGTTTACGAAGGCGAAAGAGAGAAAGACATGTTGCTTCTACTAATAGTAGTAGTAAAAGGTCAAAAGAAAAGGATGAAAGAACAAAAGTGTATTTACTTTGATTATGTCATCCTTTTCTGTCAAAAATTCATAATCTTCTAGATGACCTCTTCTAATTAATGAACAAGGAGTATGTTTATTTGGCTCCAAAGACAAAGAGAGAATATCGGAGTTTACGAAGGCGAAAGAGAGAAAGACATGTTGCTTCTACTAATAGTAGTAGTAAAAGGTCAAAAGAAAAGGATGAAAGAACAAAAGTGTATTTACTTTGATTATGTCATCCTTTTCTGTCAAAAATTCATAATCTTCTAGATGACCTCTTCTAATTAATGAACAAGGGGTATGTTTATTTGGCTCCAAAGACAAAGAGAGAATATCGGAGTTTACGAAGGCGAAAGAGAGAAAGACATGTTGGTTCTACTAATAGTAGTAGTAAAAGGTCAAAAGAAAAGGATGAAAGAACAAAAGTGTATTCACTTTGATTATGTCATCCTTTCCTGTCAAAAATTCATAATCTTCTAGATGACCTCTTCTAATTAATGAACAAGGGGTATGTTTATTTGGCTCCAAAGACAAAGAGAGAATATCGGAGTTTACGAAGGCGAAAGAGAGAAAGACATGTTGCTTCTACTAATAGTAGTAGTAAAAGGTCAAAAGAAAAGGATGAAAGAACAAAAGTGTATTTACTTTGATTATGTCATCCTTTTCTGTCAAAAATTCATAATCTTCTAGATGACCTCTTCTAATTAATGAACAAGGGGTATGTTTATTTGGCTCCAAAGACAAAGAGAGAATATCGGAGTTTACGAAGGCGAAAGAGAGAAAGACATGTTGGTTCTACTAATAGTAGTAGTAAAAGGTCAAAAGAAAAGGATGAAAGAACAAAAGTGTATTTACTTTGATTATGTCATCCTTTTCTGTCAAAAATTCATAATCTTCTAGATGACCTCTTCTAATTAATGAACAAGGGGTATGTTTATTTGGCTCCAAAGACAAAGAGAGAATATCGGAGTTTACGAAGGCGAAAGAGAGAAAGACATGTTGGTTCTACTAATAGTAGTAGTAAAAGGTCAAAAGAAAAGGATGAAAGAACAAAAGTGTATTTACTTTGATTATGTCATCCTTTCCTGTCAAAAATGCATAATCTTCTAGATGACCTCTTCTAATTAATGAACAAGGGGTATGTTTATTTGGCTCCAAAGACAAATAGAGAATATCGGAGTTTACGAAGGCGAAAGAGAGAAAGACATGTTGCTTCTACTAATAGTAGTAGTAAAAGGTCAAAAGAAAAGGATGAAAGAACAAAAGTGTATTTACTTTGATTATGTCATCCTTTTCTGTCAAAAATTCATAATCTTCTAGATGACCTCTTCTAATTAATGAACAAGGGGTATGTTTATTTGGCTCCAAAGACAAAGAGAGAATATCGGAGTTTACGAAGGCGAAAGAGAGAAAGACATGTTGGTTCTACTAATAGGTTTCAGTAGTTTTCTATTCTAATCGATATGTCTCGTACTTTTATGAATATATTGTTACTGTAGAAGATTCGATAGTAAATGGGTGTTTTTAACTATTTTAATAAGTATGCTGTAGAAAGTAATAAAGGCAAGAAGAAAGTTTTTTTGACATATTGGGAAAACAGAATTGATTTTTGTGGATATAATGGCAAACACAATTTAAAGGGTTTCTCGAACTTTAAAGCAGGGGTTTAACTACTCTGCCACGCTGGAGTAGGGAGAAGGGAGGGTTTCTGAAGTACATAATGTAGGATGCAGTGCGACTATCCGAAGCTAACAAGCACGAAAACAACTTCAACAAAATTACAGCCATCAGTTCAAACTGAAAGCGTGTTTTGTCGTTGTTTTGTTGAAATAAATTAGAGAAAGAATAGCCTAGACAAAAGACTGCACCAGCAATTTCCTGGTAACTTTAAAAGTCACATTTTGGTCCCGATTTGCAAGGTAAACATTTTTCTATAATTATTTCACAATGACATTTCTGTGAAAGTGTAGTTTAGTCTGTGAATAATTCAGTTTTACTTACAGGAAGGTATCATCTTGTCCGAACTCTGCAGCGATATTCTGAGGACTATTGGCGCGTTCTTTATGGTATGACATCAACTGGAAGGCGACAAGTATTCCGAAAAACTCATTAAGGTAGGGCTGATTGGCTGTAATTTTAGAGTCCTCCAGGAACTCGTACTCGGTATTCTTTATTCCCTCTACACCCATATATTGCTTCCTGAAACAAAAAGTCCTTTCGGCTAGAAAAATTCAAGCCAGTTCAAGGAGACACCGGGTGTACATACTCTTGAGAATAAGCATATTTTCATGTGTTAATTATTATACTTATGAAACGATTTCCATTAGATCATACATGTAAATTCTATTTAATATATTTGCCTCATTAATTAACATTCAGTAACTTACCTAAATTTCCACCATAAATCCGCAACATTAGTGGAATTTTCCTTCAATATTTCGATTCTCCACTTGTCCACCATTATGCTGTAAGCCAAACGAGGCATTACCCTAAGGGCAACCAGTAAGAGTTTTGTCATTTGCGCGGACTCATCGTCAGCTTTGATTCCGTGGTAGTCGAGACTTTCCACGGCTAGGATTGAGCCTAAAAACGCCGTTTACTAAATACACTTCCAAGCATTTTGCTGACTGAGTTCTATTACCTAATTTTTTCACAGCATCGTCAATAGCACAAAACCTTAAGTGATACCTAGGTAAAGAAGTGTAATCCAGATCGTTAACTGCCACTTTTAATGCTACTTCGTGTGCGTCCAAATATCGGGCCCACGAAGTGTTACTGCAGTCAGAAAGCCTAACAAGTTATAAATTGACAATAATTACCAAAATGCTGTTTCATGTTTCACTCACTCAGTATAATCACTATAGCAAAACTCAAAAAGGTTCGCCTTGCAATAAGTTGCGTTAAAATTGCTACGTTTCCAAAACTTGTCTTTTAAACCATTTAGTCCCATATTAATCAGAATACTATCTGAATTCTCATATATTGCCCTTATGTCCTTAAAAGAAGATGCAAAGTAGAGTAGTACAGAGAGTAAAATCACCCTTATGACTTACAATGTTACCTTATAATTGAGGTAAGTCTGCGCCTCATAATGCAGCTGCGGATGAGGTAAAACTATATCCGCGATATTGCTCCAATCAGTACCCAAATTTCCACCTAAAACAATCGCTTTTTAACACCGTAATCGTGTTTAAAGAGACCGCTGCTACCTAACAAAAAAGCTGGAATATCACCCTTATGATCTTCTATGTTATAAAATTTGAATAAACGTGTTCTGACAAAGGTTTGCAACTTTTTGTAAAAAGGAGAAATCTCCTCCCAGAACTCGTCAGCTTGCCGATATGCCCCAGCAAAATCTATCAGGACTTCCCAGTAGTCAATGACAGAGTCAAATTCTAAAAACATTTTTGTGTGTAACTTTTAAACTTACGCTCCGAGATAAACCAAATTCAATGTTACACAACTTTTAACCAGATAGAACAAAATTTTATATCAAACTTTGTTCAGTAATAACTAAGTAAGACTCATACCATTCAAAGCTGCTACTTCTTT
This sequence comes from Taphrorychus bicolor, assembly GCA_951812265.1. Taxonomy (NCBI): domain Eukaryota; kingdom Metazoa; phylum Arthropoda; class Insecta; order Coleoptera; family Curculionidae; genus Taphrorychus; species Taphrorychus bicolor. The sequence goes on along the minus strand of OX638302.1, from coordinate 5,273,556 downwards.
AATTAACTCTATGTGCCTTCTAGAACTGTCAAATTTATTGTAGATAAGCTGCCAATTGATCCAGGTGTTTTTTAACGCCTCATAGTCTCGGTAGCGGTCTAGGGCATTATTATAGTCCGTTTGACCAACCAGACATGACTCAGTCTGGTTTTGGCAGTTAAATTTTGATTGTGATGTTAACTGAGCAATGGTATTTTTATAAACTACGAACTTATTACAAGAATTAACGTTTTAGTTCGGTTAAATCCCACTATGGCCTTACTACCTCATTATACTTATTTTCTGAAAGCAATGCATCACCAGGCTTAACCTGATAAGTCCAGTTGCGCTCTACTTCGGCGGGAACTACATCAAAGGATCTTAAAACCTCATAATGAGCTTTTAAAATTGACAACAAATTTTGTTCCTTCTCAATCTAATAACGAGCATAATGTAAATGTTCAAAAAACTTTGTATTGCACTTCTTACTTGATCCTGGTAGTTTTGACTTAATAAGGCAGTCTTTTGGGCTTTGGCTAAATCTTCACAAGCATCTACTAATTCTAAATCATCTAACTGCAGCTCTGCCATCAGCCTTTCAGTCTCCATATCCTCAAGTGAGGCCAAATTGATGCAACTAAGCAGGACAAAGCATTTGGTGAGGAAGAACAGTTTTGTTTGTGCAGTCATTGTGCTTTACACTGTAGTCTGAAGAAAACAAGATTTTATGTTTAGATAGGGAATGTTCATTTGAAAATGACATCTAGTAGGCTGTGAAATGTTAAAAGACTGAAAAAACAAAAGTCCATTTACGTTTATTATGTCATTATTTTCTGTTAAAGATTTATAGCCTTCTAGGTGGTGTTTTCTAATAAACACAAGACACTTTTATAGTAAAATTCTATCATGTTGATGTAATGTAATTTGGTATTACATGAATCATCCACTTCAACCTTAAAATGAAAACACAGAGACTTTCTTTACTTTAATGATTAATATATTATTATTTATAAGATTTACTTTAGTAATTGTGTCCAGATTTCAATTTTTGTATTTCAATAGATCAATTATCAGGGTATTATGTAGTAGGTACACTATGCAACAACTTAATAAAATAAAATTGAAATAACCATTAAGGTTACTCAATAAGTTATACATTTTACACTTCCTTGTGCTTTAAATTTGGTGTTTTTTACACTTCTACATACCACATAACCTTAATGAAACAATGTGAAAAGCCACAGATAAACACTTACTCTACTGCTACAACACACAATGAATATATCACTAAAGATTTCTCAGTAGCAAGCACAGGCAAGCTTCCTTATCTCCACTTATTAGGAGAGTTATTATGACATATATAATAATAAAGAAATAATTTGGTAAATAGATTTCCTTAACTTGATTTACCAATTAGAATGTTATCATTGTGAGTAGTTCACCCATATTATGCTGTTAAGTGAGAAGCTCTAAGCAGGTTCTTAAAAAACCATTAACATTAATTCTTGAAATCACAGTTAATAATATACCTACAGACAACTTTAAAACTTAAAATCATTAATTATACCTATGAATATGAGGATGAGGAAAGAAACCTTACCGTATTACTTACCTAGGATATGTAGATAGGAGAATGTGATGTGACAATGTTTTTTGAATTGTTCATAGGTTCAAAGTCTTGTATTGAAATGTGGAACACTCACGCATAAGGCAAAGGTTAAAAAAGGGTAAATATTTGTGAAAAACGTGTTTTTTCTTCATTATTTACTACTTGTCCGCTGCTTATCAAGTTCAAAAACTTCTCTCAAATCAACACACATTTTATGTGATTAATCATTGAAGAATTTGAAAGGGAACACAGGCACAGATTATTTATTGTATTAAATTTTTAACATCGTTAATAATTTAATTTGATTGAAAATGTGATTATAAACTTATAAAATAAACAAAAAAAATTTACAAAAAAAAACCAATTGACCCTTTACTTGATAACATTGACGCTCACGAACTGTCAAATTTCTCAAAAGACTCTCTCCGTCCTTTTTTAAGACCCAGCTCTAAAAAAGGACAATAGACGTGGGTCAATGGCTCTACGTCACAGAATTTTATTGACGTTTAGCTAGTGACAGTGACACACAAGGAATGACTCACTTGTCAAAGGACAGGCTGCGTCCTTGTTTAGGGCGGAAGATTAAAAAAGGACAACCTTATGTGAAATTATATTTGACAGTATTGAGTTGACGTTTTTTCTTTCAATTGTTAAATGTCATATAAAAACCAATTATTTACCAAATTCCAGAAACTTCATTTTAGTAAAATTTCGTACGTGGGGTACCAAAGCTACCAAAAAATGTCCAAAAATAGTAAAAAACTATGCTTGTGAAGAAACCGACACCAAGAACGTGGTTAAGAAGAGGTATTTTAGGAGTCCTTGCTGTGGAAACATTTCTGTTTGCCGGTGCTTATTTGGCCTGGGGCAAAGTAAACACAGATCGGGGTGAGTCACTTTTAATTTTTTTATTTTAGGACAAGGACCAAGACCAAACTGTTCTTTGAATTCGGCACAAATCTATTCAGGATGCAAGTGGGCCCCACATTGTTGTTTAAGTTTTACTAGGTGACATGAAATATCAAATGAATGCTAAGCTTGACACTTGAGACTTTTTCATTATTCTAAATTATGTTGTTAACTTCAGTTCCTACTTCATAGCACAATAATCCTAAGTCCAAATCGCAGATTGGCTCTTGTAAAGATAAACGACAAGGCGTTTACTTAATCGTTCTTCAAATGTCTCAATTTCTGCTGAGGAACAATGTCACATCGTGCACCGAAATAGTATATTGTTTCACAAGTGATGAATAGCATTTTTCAGAGAACATACATTATCATAACATTAGCATTCACAAGAGAACAGTTTACCAACCAAAGCAAAGCCTGGGGGGCATGTTCTTGAGCATTAGAAATTGCTTTTTTTGACAAGTGAAACACTATAGGTACTTTTTCTTTGACCATGCCAACATTAAGTCTTAATTAACTTTAAAAACAATCTTTATATGATCAATTTCGTAATCATATTTAAAGTTCCTTTAATTTAAAGTGACATCAAGATGGGACATCTATTTAACTTGTATCAAGGAAATTGACACATGCTGGGAGTTATTTTAGTTAAATTTGATTATGAAATTGGCGGATAAAGTATTTCTTTCAAAAATTAAGGCACGTTATTGTCAAAATGACACCTCTATTATCAATGAGTTCAGTTTGGTCAAATTTCAACACTTTGAATTGCTTTTCTGCTTTTCTACATGTTTTTGTATGATATCACCATTTTCCATGGTGTTTTACAAGATTAGACCAGTTGAATTCCATTTAATTGGTGATATACTGGTGAAATTAGACCAACTTATTTTCATCACTAAAGACAAAAGTTAACAGTATGGGATTTTCTCTCACTAGAAGCAAAAATTATGTTTTCGGCTAGGGCAAGATGACAAAAGTTGTCTATTCGTACATGGTTGTAGAAAAACAATTTTTTATTTATTATTTTGCACACTTTTGTGTATGTTAATTCAGGTAAAAATCTGGTTAGTCTAGGTTAACTTAGGTTGGTTTAAGATAAGTAAGGTTAATTTAGGAAAGTTTAAATTACTTAGTTCAGGTTAGCACGGGTTAGTCTAGATTAGCTTAGGTTGGTTCAAGTTAGTTTAGGCTAAATCAGATCAGTTCATTAGATTTAGATTGAGTTATTGATAGAAGAGGGAGCTCGAGAGAGAGCAATGATGCAGAACTCAGGGTTGATTGATTGATAGAGAGGAATTAAAAAAGCAAACTGTGGGAAAATAGCAAGAGAAATGGAACAACAAACAGGCAATGGACAAAGCAACTAATCTTCACTCTGGAGGAGTGGTTGCAATGCAAACACAGATGTATCACTTATTTTCTCACACCGACACTTAGTAGCTGTGTTAAGGCTTAGTGGAAGCTTTAACCACTATATAAATTGTATTAGGAAGAACCCCCTTGAACAAATAAGTTTTCTTTCTATGAGAGATGCAACAGAAAGTCATTAAAAAAAGTTGCTTATTATAAAAACCTATGAAAGTTGAAAGAAATTTATTTTCTGTGAAGTATGTTAGTGATCGAAATTTTTAGCTATTTCGCAAGGTATGCTGGAGTGCACTCTTGTTAGGGAAGCTTGGAGTGTACGGTTTTAGGGGGCCAATGTTGGGGTGCTTTAAGTCTTATCTTGGGAATCGCTCCCAGGGCGTCAGTTTTTAAAGCGGTCCCTACATCTGGTAGAGAAGTAGGTACTTTAGTGTAGATGTTCCACAGGGCTCAGCTTTTGGCCCAACACTGGCAATAGTGTTTCATTATTGCTGTGTATAGTGGAATCATAGTTTCAATGTTTCAAGTTTTATTTCATTTAATCATAGGGTCTTTAAAATTCCCTCATTTTTAATATTTCCAAAACCAACCTTTCACATTTTAAGTATAGTTTTAGCATTCCCATTGGAATGGAAAAACGACCACATATCTGGGACTGGGGCTGATTGATTCTTTTAACTTTAATGACCACATTTAGTCCTTAGTTCTTGACATCTGCTATGCAAGAATTTTAAAGTTTTTTTTTGAAACAAAACTCTCAAGAAATTATTTAAAATTTCTATTGTAAATTTCAGATACCAGAAAATACTTAAAAGATAATTACCCTTCAATCCTAGAAGCTTATTATAAAGGAGGCGAATACTTTGACGCGACTTTAATAAGAAGAATTCGTGACGCTGATGAGGCGCATTGGAATGCCAAAGAGGTATAGACTTAGAACCCAAAAAAATAGGAATACTTCATCCGCATATAGTAAATCTGTTTTCAGCATTAATGGAACCTTCTAGGCTTGTGAAGTCAGTATTTTGGCTGACGTCGTGCACTGGACTGGGTTACGTCTTGTACCTTGCAGCCTCAAGTGGTGACAAGGACTCAGCTGTGAAGGTAATAATTATTAAACGTTGCACGATAAAATTACTCAAAAAAAAAAATTATTAAAGGACTATCCGGGCCTTCTAAAAGACCCATCGCAGCACTATAATAAAAATCAGCAATTTCAAAACGTTTTGGAGGCCGCCACCAAATCAGATAAACCCTTTTATAGGCTCACAAAGGACGAGATAGACCGAGCCATTAGAAAGCAATAACAGTAGTCACAATTTAGTTACTTAGGCGTTTGTAGTCATAATCTAGATTTTTTTTATATAAAACTATAAAAAAACCACTAAAATAACATGGAACTAATAAGCGAGGGGGTGGATAAAATTAATTCTATGAAAGTCCGAGAATTGGAGCGAAAGTTAAATCTTCAAAGGAAGCAGGAGAACAAGAAATCTGTAATGGCGGAAAATGAACAGATAGCGTTTTTTGAAAGAAGTTTTAATGAGAAATATGATCAAATTGAGGCGCTGTTAAAACAAGCTCGAACGTTATCCAAGAGCGAACTGCCTGATCATTTCAATTTAATATCCAAAGAGATTCTGCTTCTTCAGAAATACGTTGCAGCTTCCAATTTGTTTTTACGCAATTATTTCGTGCAGAAGTGCCAGAACGCCCTTCAGGATCTGAGCCTTCGGGCTAAGGACTGTGAGAACGAACTATTACCAAAGAAGAAATTTGGCTTCAAGAATAAAGGGCTTAAAAATAAAGATACGGGAGAAAAAAGTAAAGGCAGTGATGCTGTAGACGCTTCTGTTGTGCCTTCTAGTCGACTTCGTAATGACGTAGCTCCTAGTATAGAGTGCGGCTTCTATAACAGATGCAATGAAAGTCTGACTCTAACGCGGGAAGAAATTGCTAAGAAGGACGTTTCCATTGAAAGGCTGACCAATTGCAAGGTATATTTAAGAGGATTCCCGAGCACTCTACACTTAAACCATCTCACCGACTGTCAAGTATTCTCCGGCCCTGTGTCCACGTCCATTTTCGCGGAAAACTGCAACAATTGTACCTTAGTCATAGCCTGCCAGCAATTAAGATTGCACGCCTCCCGCAACGTAAACATCTATCTGCACGTGACCAGTAGAGCTATTATGGAAGACTGCGAAGAGGTGGCCGTGGCACCGTACAACTACACGTACGACTCTGTGGAGGAAGACTTTGCCGAGGCCGGATTGGACAAGAAAGTGAATAATTGGAGGTGCATTGACGATTTTAATTGGCTGAACGCGGAGAGGCATTCGCCTCACTGGAGCGAGATGGAGGAGAATAAACGGGTGAAGGATTGGACGTGAGCTTGGCAGGGTGATTATAGTGGATGTATGGTTATTTTGCAGCGTTTGTAAATAATAATAAGTTTTGCCTTTTTTTTTGATAATTTAATAAACTCCGTATTTTAATGGTTATATTGACAACTTTTTTTCAAAATATTATATATGACTTCAACCCTGAGAGTCTTAAATGCATTCAGTTGAAAACAAGGGGTTGTCCTAGTTATAATTCCAGTAATGAAAAGAACCTTTTGTAGATAAAATTGTGAATGGTGCTTTTCTCTCATATTTTAAAACTTTCATATAAGACAATGTAAATACTAGCATTGTCTATATTATATCCAACGCTCCCAAATTCTCTACCCTTAAATGTTGCAGAATACAGATGCAACATTGGTGGCTGCGACAGTACAAAAATCAGAAATATGTCATATTTAAGTTTGAAGATTTTGCCAAGGAGACTGTTAAATCGGGCCATATCGATTTTTCGGTTAAAACATTCCGAATACCATTTTTAGCCTAAATTAGAAGATAGGTAAGTATTGTACTCAAATATCATTCTTAGAATGGTTGCACTGGGGATGTACCCCGTGTTTATTAGAAAATAATGTCATCTAGAAGGCTATGAATTTTTGTATTGGAATATCCTCAAATACAGGGTGAGGGTGACCGTTTTTCGACTTTAACCATGGAGATTTCGTTTATTTGGAATACGAAGAAAGCTAAATTAGGGCAAATTTGCGCAATTAAAAGTATAAAAATTACGTTTTCAAATTTCGACTGGTTTCGGAAATATTGGCCAAACATTGATATTTTGAAAAAATAATTCATATTTCCTCATAGCCACATTTGGCTCTCTTCAACGTGGTATTTTCAAACTTAAAAATCCTTCGTTTCGAAGTTCAGTCGAAGTCATCAAAAGTTTCGTTTTCATGTCCATCCATCATCAACTGCTTTTTTTAAATACGGTTCTGGACTTTTTATGTTGGATTCTAAATAAAAAAATTAGAACGTCCTTTCAAAATTTCTATTGTTTGCGATTAGTTTCGAAAGCAGTTGGAATTTTCGAAATTTGAAAGTTATTTTGATAGACTTCTAAATTTCCCAACTTTGCCTTAATTTAACCATCTTTGTATCTTTTCACATAACCGACGTTCCATGGTTAAACTCGAAAAACAATCACCCTCTATAACTGTGATTTTTTATATTTGTAATTTTAATTAATTAGCGTTAATAAAAAAATAAATTGTTAAATCCAACTCAATCTCCACACCTCTAAGTTTTGCGATTAAAGATTTTTTTTTGCTCAATCCAGGGACCTAAAATCATCTGTTTTTCTAGAAATAGCGAAATAATTTTATAACAAAGTGTACACCCATAAATTTCAATATTTTCAATCGCGACCGGGCTAATTATGTAGTATTAGAAAACAAATTCAAAAATCAAATTGAATATAATAAGTGTGTGAATCTATGATATTGTTTTTAATGCTCTTAATTTAATTAGAATAAAATTTTTAATTTAATCTTTTCGGAAATAGATCCCGTCGGTCGTCGATTTTTAGGTATTTTCAGAATCGCGTTTTAGGACCATTTTTGAAAAAACCTTTTTAGGAGTTAATTTCAATGGACTTCAGTTTGTTACCGATTGGAGTGAATCCAACTGTTTCCAATCCAACTAAATTAAAAACCTTGAACGACAAATTAAGCAGGTATTTTGTGGTCGAGAATGCTCTATTCATGGGTGTCAATAGCATCGTTATACCATGTTTATTTTTTTAATTATATAGATATAAGTATTAAAATGTCGATAAAAATTGGAAAAATTACGTTTCTGGCGCCATTTTGAGGGGGAAGGAAATTACTGAAAATTCCAGAATTGCAATTTTATTACATATTTTTGTCCCCTCTTTCATATGAGACTATTTTTGACAAAATCTGTGACAATCGATTTTGGCTGAAAATTTTCACGACCTACCCCCTTTGAAAATTTTGAAATTTTTACATTTTTCTGTTTATCTTGGAAACGGTACGGTTTTTCGATATGCCGGTTAATATGATGTATGAAGAGGTCATCAAGGGCTATCTGATGCATGTATCAGAAAGAAGCTAGCTTTCACGGTTTTTGAGAAAATTAAAAAAAAGTGCAAAATTTGTACCTTATTTTTGGGCCACCCGTGCTCAGTTACTGTTCTAGGCAGAGCTTCGAAAATGGGCTCTACGTGTAGCTCTATTCTTCTACTTCCTTAGCTGTTCTTATATATTTTTTGATAAATCTTCATCGAAACGAGATATTAGCTGTTAAAGGCAGCAATGCACGATTTTTATCTCAAAATTTAGTTTTTTGGGCCGGTTTGAGAGCCCCATATGTTTAACATAGAATTTTCTATATGTGTCATTTAAATCTATAGTAGTCGATTTTATTTGTTACTTCGAGTCGTTTTTTAATGAATAGGACGTTGATTTCTGTTTTAGATAGTATAGGGTGGCTCAAAAAATGATGCAGGAAGCTAATATATGCTAATAATGCAGCAAAGGTCCATAAGCAGTGTGTATTTTACATAGAAAGGATGGATTATTAAGTACGTAGACTAAGCAGAATAAGATGTTAGATATAGGCGATGAAAACTTTATTAAAACTTACCATTGAAAGCAATTTTATAATTATGCAAGGAGTCTGGTGTTGATATATATGAGTATTTATTGCAAATAATTCCTTCGCCATTTTATCCACAAATTGTTAAAAAAACACTAAAATTATTCTACTTTTTTGGCTCCTCTTATAGCTTTTCGGATAAATCCTCATTAAAACGCGATATAAGCTGTTGAAGGCTGAAATTCACAATTTTTTTCTAAAAATTTAGGTTTTTGGGCCAGTTGGCTCATAGGCTTAATATAGAAATATCGACTTTTCCCATATAAATCAATAGTAATCGATTTTATTCGTAGGTTCTAGTAGTCGTATGATAAATAGGGCATATATTTACGTTTTGGATATTATAGAGTGTCCCAAAAAAGTTTTGTAACCTAGAATTTTAGGATTTTTTCATGTAAATTGATAACAGTTAATTTATTGCGAAAAATCCATTAGTTTTATAATAAATAGAGCGTTGATTTATGTTTTAAATAGTATACGGTGTCCCAAATAATGCTGCAACATTTAACTTTAGTTTTTTGTTTATCAATATTTTTTTGTAGGTTTTATTCCCTTATTATAAACAGTTAGGAACAATCAAAGCTATAAAACTGAAATTTCAATTGTAGATTCGTTTCATACTCACAAACAATATGTCATAAATGGGAACCTTGATATGGGTACTCGTGGTACCATTTTATATCTTTTTATGAATTTTAGCACGTTTTTTACTATGTTATCTTCAAAACTACAAACGTTTTTTGGGCAAAAAGATAGGAAAAAACATAAATATGGAAGTTTGCATGCCAAAACTTAAAAATTCAATCAAGTGGCGTGATAAATTGAAAAATAGATCTTAGTTAATAGGCAAATTTCAACGTGGAAAAAAAATACCTTAGTCTGTGAATATTTCAAACCAGGTTGAAGATAGGCAAAAAGATAGGAAAAAACACAAATATACATATTCAAAGGGTCAAAATGTCAATTTTTGTATGAGAATTATCTAAATTTATGAATATTTCCAATCAGGTTATAGTTAGATGAGTTCTGGTAGCTTACTGGGCGTAATTAGTTCGACGTAGTTGAAAATGAGTCGTTACTCAGCACGGATATCTAGAACTTTTTTTATATCAAAAATTTCACTGCAGCGCCGTGGGAAATTGAGATTTATATATCAATTTTACAGAGATATTATCCGGGTATAGAGGGAAAAATATAAATTTTTGCTGAAAATTAACGAAATTTTTGAATATTGACCCCCAGAACCCATCTAGACTAAACGAGAAACGGCAACAGTCGCCTCCGTTCTCGAAAATACGAGAGTGTGTTCAGGCCTTAGAATAGGTAGACAGGAAGTAGGATTCGACGCCAGCGTCTGTTCACCAGTTTGCTCCAATCTGTCAAGTGTGAAAATGCCAGTGACGTAGCATTGGTATTGTAGCAAATAAATAAAAATAATTGTGAATTAATAGTCGTTGATAACCCTGGGATTACATCTACTATGCCACTGGAAAAACTGCTCAAAAATTTTAATAAAATCCTATCCTAAATTAATCCTATGCCCAGGGTTCTGCTGGACAACCGGTATTATTGTTACGCCCACCGACCGTCCGTTCACAGAGATTCGGACCGAACGCCGACCGCGACCGCGGGAACCCATCTAGACTAAACGAGAACCGGGAACAGTCGCCTCCGTTCTCGAAAGTACGAGAGTATGTTCAGCTCGTGTATATAAACCAGCGAGCCGCGCGAGATGGGATGGAATAGATAGTGCAGTGTAGTAAATAAGCGAAACAGTACGAATTGTTAGTAGAGAATAATTGTGTTTTAATCGTGTCGTAATAGTTAAAAGTAAATAAAAGTGTGTGATTAATTGACGATAAATTATTGGAACCCATATTCCGTAACCCTGAAAAAAGAGCAGGCTTACACGAATCGTCTACTTAAAGTTTTGTTGCATTTCTGGCAAGTTCACAGCACATATAACCAAGGGTGGCAACCAAGTAACGTGCATAAAAAGTATAAAAAAAGTCATTGACTGACTATAAGACGGCTTTTAATGATGTATAAATAACGTACCTAGTCCGTAAATAATCCCACCATAATGGCGTCACGCGCATAACGTATCATCGAATGAGTGGCCAACAAGTCGAATTGACCTCTTTTTCATGTTAATAAAACGTCTAATTCAAGTACCTTTATAGAGATTAAAATGACCGAAATTATATATAATGATACTTTCCGAAAAACGCCAAGAGCCGCTACCCACAAATGAGTTAGAACACAATAAAATAAATATTATGTTGAACCATTTTTAAAAAACCTTTTTAGAACGCCTCGACCGATTGGAGTGAATCCAACTGTTTTTTCCTCTTCTTGATGTGCGCTTTCACCTCCCACCAACGGAAGTTCCGTAGGTGCCCGATTCCGATCAAAAACAGCAAAAAACTTTTTCCGAAATATTTTTGAAAATGACTCAAAAATTTATTTCTTTTCCCTAAAAGCTAAAGTTGTTCGGGCTCCTGTTCGATGGACCACCCTGTTCGTCTCTTTTTGTTGTCGTGCCAGTCTAACGGTACCAAGAGGAACAAAATTCTAGTGTTGTGACAAATACGATTAACGCAACATACTTTTCGAGGCAAAAGTACCCGTACCGGCAACTGGCAGTAAGCCTGCAACTCGCTATGAGCCTTGGAGCTGAGAACTGAATTTCTATTGGCTACGCAGTCGGTCACCATGGTCACCGCGCTGTCAAGGTTTATTAAACCGCCATGTTTGCAGGCTTGTCCTATGGAATTCATGACTAGCTCAAGCCAACGAGGAAAATTCATTATTATGCTCTAAATCTTGTTGGTAAAGTTCCATACATTATTTAGGTTCTGGCGTAGATTAAAATGACAGAGATGAGTAATCTTGAAATATAAATTTCGGCGCTTATTACTAACTTTATTATTTCCACTCTTGAAATGTCGGATTCGTTTGAGATGGTTTTATATCCAAATAATCGAGTTTTTCTGTTTTTAGAGCAAGAAGAAACGCGAGGTTTAATTAATCATCACGACGCAATTAAAGGTATGGTACGAAAAAAGGACAATTTGTGGATAAAATGGCGAAGGTCATTTATATCATATTTATAGACAAGACACTGTAAATACTAAACCTGGCAGTTCGCGACACCCTGTATATTTAAAACTGACTTTATTTCTAAACTTTAATAAAATTCTAATCATTTGTAACTAACGATTTGCTCTGTCTTGTCTCCTCATAAGATACCTATACATATTCAACCGTTTAAAAACTATATATAAACTCCATCAATGGGCTTAAAATCAAAAACTATCTACAATAATATAACTTATTTAATTTTTTATTTATTATCGATTGTCTGTTCTAATTATAAAGAAAAATCTCATTATTTACACATAAACAGCCTCAATTTTGATGCAGTCAAGCGCCATTGCTTTTCAACATAAATCAAATGATAATATATACGTTCGTCTCTCTTTGTCGTTCCGCCAGGCCAACGGTACCAAGATGAATAAAATTCTAGTGCTGTGACAGTACGATTAACGCAACGTACCTTTCGAGGCAAAATCGGTCGTACCGGCATCTGACAGTCGGTCCAAATCATGTGGTTTACCAGCCGATAAGTGCAGCAAAATTTAGGTGTGTTTTCAAAGGTTTCTTACCGTAAGTACCCATACATACCCATTTTTAATATGTTCACTGTTTTTAGAAGTTTATAGCATTTGTAGTGATATAAAAAAAATGATGTGTAATATAAAAGTTTTTCTTTCGGGCCACTTTTTGGTCAGTATGTATAAGAACTCCGTTCTACTACGACTTACTACCTAATTTTTTAAATAGTTAAGTTTTGAACTGCTACATAAAATATTTCTTGAGTTATAAAACTAAAATGTATCCAAATAACCTCTACTGCGCTCGTCCTTTGCTAGGTCGAGTTGCTAATTTTACTTTATCCACCTTCAATGATGCGGATCAAGAAGCTATTCGTATTTCTTATCTGTCTATACGCTTCCATTGTTTGGTATGCAAACTCTAACGACGTCACGTCAAAGTTACCTCATTATTTGTGTACCTACTCAATAAAACCTCCTATAATTTTATTGCACAGATCATATAACCCGAAAGAGTTACAGGTCTTTAAACAATTTCAACCATCACCATGGGTCTCGGTGCTCAACTCTCAATTATCTCCCTGGTCTCCGTCATTACGGCTGCTGCAGGCGCTTACTTCTACCAACGAAAGAAAAAGGAAATCATCCCTTGGTCCTGGGAAGAAGTAGGAAAGCTCACTAAATTGAACTTGTTCCCTCTAAAAAGTGGTCATAGAATAGAGCTTCCCAAGGCTGAATGTACTACGTTTGGTCTCAGAGAGACCAAGGATGACGACACTGTCTTTCAACTAAGAGATAGGTACAAATAGAGGTTACTCAAAGATTTGGCAGTAAACTGATTAAAGTAGCTCAAATTTCAGGTGTTTGGTTGTTTATTCGGATAAGGATAATGAGTTTCGCACTGCCCGCACCTACCCCAAGATGGTCCTCATCGACGTTTCCGTGCACGACGATAACTATCTTGCAGTGGACGCCCCTACAATGAGGACGTTGTACGTGAAAATCCCGAGCAAGGACGAGAATAATGAGTCGTTTATAAGATTACACAAAGGCGAAGAGATCTATGCCATAGACTGTGGTGACGAAGCAGCCTCCTGGTTCTCCAGGTACATACTTCAGAAGGATGCCGGTTTAAGGTTGGGATACCACGACGCCAGCAGGAGGAGGGACATCAGCAAAACTCATAGGACGCTGCTCGATTACTACACTAACTTATCGAATATCTCCACGGTAAGTTTGAAAAGGAAAAAAACACCAACCTGACTCAACCTGAACTAACTAGACCTAACTTCACACTACCTGAACTAACCTTTAAGAAAAGTTCACTCCATTTTACGCGTTACAGGGATTGTACTCGGACCTTACGGCAGTACTGCTGGTAAACCAGGCTTCAGTGCGTGATTTGAACAAGAGGATCGGCAATTCCAGCGTTACAGTGGACAATTTCAGAGCCAACGTTGTTATCGACGGACCTAACTTGGAAGCTTATGCCGAGGACAATTGGGAGTGGATCAAGATTGGGGATGTCGTGCTGAAGAATGTTAAAGAGTGCACCAGGTAAGTCACTGGTTGGACAAAAATCAGCTTAAATCCTAAGGGTTTGAACTAGCTTAGGATTTAAGCTGACTTAATTGTGGAAATGGCAGGTGGTGCACAAAATATTATGAATTTGTGTGTATGAAATGAAAAAAATACAGTAAAATTTGTCGTCATTTTTGAGGGTCTGTGTCGCGAAAATGCCTGAACCGAAATTTGTAAATTAAAGAGACTTGGAAATACCGTTTCTTCTAGAGTCAGTTTTAAAAGAGGGTCTTAAATAAAGGTTAATTTTTGAAATTATACAGGGTAAAGAAAAAAACGCTGCCAAAATAATTGCACTGCATTTGGTAGCTTGGGAAATTTAAGAACATTTCTTGTTATGACAGTTAATGACTTTGGTCAATATCTCGGGACGTCTTCGCCGGTTTTCAGTTTTTTAGCCTACAAGAAAAGTTACAGGGGTTTTTGAAAAGGTTTGGGCTTTGTTGCAAATCACCCTGTATAGCGTAAATTGCGATTTTAATAAGGTAAAATATCAGATGGCAGAATCACAAGCGTGAACTTAAGGTTAATTAAACATTTCTATTCCATGTTGTACGTATAAGAACAACAATAGCTCTGATGAGAACTAACCTGATCAATATTTTGTTAAATATGACGTCATAGGGGTCATCTCGGGGCGTTTTTGCCCGTTTTTTTTTGTTCTATGGTTTACTAAAACATTTACGGGGGTTTCGAGACTTTCTTAAAGATTTCAGTGTATTGCGAGAATACCCACAGAAATAAAATAAATTGACTCTAAAAGTTTATTGATTTTGAAGTCATTAACGTTGTACAAGAACACCCAAAAATGTTTAATATAGGGTGATTCATAAAGGTGGCTGAAATTGAAACCTCTATATTTTTTTTATCAATTTTAAGGAGGTGTGTTGTATGAACGCAAAGACTACAATTTTTTGTTTAAAAGGTACATTTGATTCTAAGGTTCTAAAGTACAAAATCTTTCATGTTAAAGCACATTGTAAATTTTTTTTTAATGTTTCTGACCATAAAAACTTCCCCTTAAAAACCTCTGATCTCCAAAACTGACATACATAATAATTTGCTAGTACTAAATACTAAATAAACTAGTGACAATAATGTTCATGAAGCATATCCGCTTTTCGTTGACATCTTTAGCTTATCACTGAGGAAGAATCTTTAAGATCAGAGGTTCTTATTTCTGATTCTCAAAACATAACATAACATGCCAACTGCCCCTGCAGAGTCTCTGATCCCCGAAAATAACCGACACAATAATTTTGCAACTATAGTGATAATAATGTTCATGAAGCAAATCCGCTGTTCGTTGAAATCTACAGCTTATCTCTGAGTAAGAATCTTTAAGATCAGAGGTTCTAATTTCTGATCCTCAAAATATAACATCAAAACTGCCCCTGAAAAGTCTCTGATTCCCGAAAATGACAGACTTAATAATTTTGCAATTAGTGACAATAATGTTCATGAAGCATATCCACTTTTCGTTGAAATCTTCTGCTTATCTCTGAGTAAGAATCTATAGGATCAGAGGTTCTAATTTCTGATCATCAAAACATAACATAACATAACAACTGCCCCTGAAAAGTCTCTGATCCCCGGAAATAAAAGACATTATGACTTTGCAACTAGTCAATAATCTTCATGATGCATATTCTCTGTTGTTTGAAACCTTCAGCTTATCTCTGAGGAAGAATCTATAAGATCAGAAGTTCTAATTTCTGATCCTCAAAATATAACATAACAACTGCTCCGTAGTGACAAAAATCTTCATGAAGCACATTCGCTGTCCGTTGAAATCTTCAGCTGACCTCTGACTCAGAATCTATAAGATCAGAAGATCTAATTTCTGATCCTCAAAACATAACATAACATGACACAGCCCGTAAAAAGTCTTTGATCTCCGAAAATGACAGACATTATGACTTTGCAACTAGTCAATAATCTTCATAGTGCATATTCTCTGCTTCATAGTGTTGAAATCTTCAGCTTATCTCTGAGGAAGGATCTATAAGAT
The DNA here is from genome assembly GCA_951812265.1 of Taphrorychus bicolor. Taxonomy (NCBI): domain Eukaryota; kingdom Metazoa; phylum Arthropoda; class Insecta; order Coleoptera; family Curculionidae; genus Taphrorychus; species Taphrorychus bicolor. The sequence continues at coordinate 5,257,458 of OX638302.1, read as the reverse complement.
CAGAAGTTCTAATTTCTGATCCTCAAAATATAAATAACAACTGCTCCTGAAAAGTCTCTGATCCCCGAAAATGACAGACATAATAACTTTGCAACTAGTCAATAAACTTCATGAGGCAAATTCGCTGTTTGTTGAAATTTTCAGCTCTTATCTCTTAGTAAGAATCTATAGGATCAGAGGTTAGGTTCTAATTTCTGATCCTCAAAATATAACATAACAACTGCCCATGAAAAGTCTCTGATCCCCAAAAATGACAGACATAATAATTTTGCAATTAGTCAATAATCTTCATGAAGCATAGTCGCTGTTCGATAAAATCTTCAGCTTATCTCTGAGGAAGAACCTATAAGATCAGAGATTCTAATTTCTGATCTTCAAAATATAACGTAACAACTGCCCTTGAAAAATCTCTGATCCCCGATATTAACAGACATAATAAATTTGCAACTAGTCAATAATCTTCATAAAACATATTTTCTGTTCGTTAAAATCTTCAGCTTATCTCTGAGGAAAAATCTATTAGATTAGAGGTTCTACTCTCTGATCCTCAAAATATAACATAACAGCCCCTGAAAAGTCTCTGATCCCCGAAAATGACAGACATAATAAATTTGCAACTAGTCAATAATTTTCATGATGCATATTTCCAGTTCGTTGAAATCTTTAGCTTATCTCTGAGTAAGAATCTATAGGATCAGAGGTTCTAATTTCTGACCCTCAAAATACAACATACCAACTGCCCCTGAAAAGTCTCTAATCCTCGAAAATAACAGACATAATAATTTTGCAACTAGTGAAAATAATGTTCATGAAGCATATCCGCTGTTCGTTGAAATCTTCAGCTTATTTCTGAGTAAAAATCTTAAAGATCAGGGGTTCTAATCTCTGATCCTTGAAATATAACATAACAATTGTCTCTGAAATTATAATCTCTGATTGCTGAAAATGACAGACATAATAATTTTGCAACTAGTGACAATAATGTTCATCAAGCAAATCCACTGTTCGTTGAAATCTTTAGCTTATCTCTGAGTAAGAATCTATAATATCAGAGGTTCTAATTTCTGAACCTCAAAATATAACATAACAACTGCCCCTGAACAGTCTCTGATCCCCGGTGAAAATTATAGACAATAATATTGCAACTAGTTACAATAATGTCCATGAAGCATATCCGCTCTTCGTTGAAATCTTCTGCTGATCTCCGAGGAAGAATCTATAAGATCCGAGGTTCTATGTTCTGATCCTTAAAACATATCATAGCATGACAACTTCCCTTGAAAAGTTTCTAATCCCGAAAACAACAGACTTAGCAAATTTGCAACTAGTGACAATAATATTCATGAAGCATATCCGCTGTTCGTTGAAATCTTCAGCTTATCTCTGAGGAAGAGTCTATAAGATCAGAAATTCTAATTTCTGATCAATTTTCAACTGCTTCTGAAAAGTCTCTGATCACGAAAATGACATAGGTAATTTTGCAACTAGCGACAATAATGTTCATGAAGCATATCATTTAAGATCAGGTGTTCTAATTTCTGATACTCAAAATATAACATTGCAATTAGTCGATAATCTTCATGAAGCATATTCGCTGTTCGTTGAAATCTTCAGCTTATCTCTGAGGAAGAATCTATAAGATCAGAAATTTTAATTTCTGATCCTCAAAATATAACATAGCAACTGCTTCTGAAAAGTCTCTGATCACGAAAATGACATAGGTAATTTTGCAACTAGCGACAATAATGTTCATGAAGCATATCATTTAAGATCAGGTGTTCTAATTTCTGATCCTCAAAATATAACATTGCAATTAGTCGATAATCTTTATGAAGCATATTCGCTGTTCGTTGAAATCTTCAGCTTATCTCTGAGGAAGAATCTATAAGATCAGAAATTCTAATTTCTGATCCTCAAAATATAACATAGCAACTGCTCCTGAAAAGTCTCTGATTACGAAAATGACATAGGTAATTTTGCAACTAGTGACAACATTGTTCATGAAGCATATCATTTAAGATCAGGTGTTCTAATTTCTGATCCTCAAAATATAACATTGCAATTAGTCGATAATCTTCATGAAGCATATCCGCTGTTCGTTGAAATCTTCAGCTTATCTCTTAGGAAGAATCTATAAGATCAGAAATTCTAATTTCTGATCCTCAAAATATAACATAGCAACTGCTCCTGAAAAGTCTCTGATTACGAAAATAACATAGGTAATTTTGCAACTAGTGACAACATTGTTCATGAAGCATATCATTTAAGATCAGGTGTTCTAATTTCTGATCCTCAAAATATAACGTTGCAATTAGTCGATAATCTTCATGAAGCATATCCGCTGTTCCTTGAAATCTTCAGCTTATCTCTGAGAAAGAATCTATAAGATCAGAAATTCTAATTTCTGATCCTCAAAATATAACATTGCAATTAGTCGATAATCTTCATGAAGCATATTCGCTGTTTGTTGAAATGTTCAGCTTATCTCTGAGGAAGAATCTATAAGATCAGAAATTCTAATTTCTGATCCTCAAAATATAACATAGCAACTGCTCCTGAAAAGTCTCTGATCACGAAAATAACATAGGTAATTTTGCAACTTGTGACAATAATGTTCATGAAGCATATCATTTAAGATCAGGTGTTCTAATTTCTGATCCTCAAAATATAACATTGCAATTAGTCGATAATCTTCATGAAGCATATTCGCTGTTCGTTGAAATCTTCAGCTTATCTCTGAGGAAGAATCTATAAGATCAGAAACTCTAATTTCTGATCCTCAAAATATAACATAGCAACTGCTCCTGAAAAGTTTCTGATCACCACAATGACATAGGTAATTTTGCAACTAGTGACAATAATGTTCATGAAGCATATCATTTAAGATCAGGTTGTAAATTTGTTGATCAGGTGTTCTAATTTCTGATCCTCAAAATATAACATTGCAATTAGTCGATAATCTTCATGAAGCATATCCGCTGTTCGTTGAAATCTTCAGCTTATCTCTTAGGAAGAATCTATAAGATCAGAAATTCTAATTTCTGATCCTCAAAATATAACATAGCAACTGCTCCTGAAAAGTCTCTGATTACGAAAATAACATAGGTAATTTTGCAACTAGTGACAACATTGTTCATGAAGCATATCATTTAAGATCAGGTGTTCTAATTTCTGATCCTCAAAATATAACGTTGCAATTAGTCGATAATCTTCATGAAGCATATCCGCTGTTCCTTGAAATCTTCAGCTTATCTCTGAGAAAGAATCTATAAGATCAGAAATTCTAATTTCTGATCCTCAAAATATAACATTGCAATTAGTCGATAATCTTCATGAAGCATATTCGCTGTTTGTTGAAATGTTCAGCTTATCTCTGAGGAAGAATCTATAAGATCAGAAATTCTAATTTCTGATCCTCAAAATATAACATAGCAACTGCTCCTGAAAAGTCTCTGATCACGAAAATGACATAGGTAATTTTGCAACTTGTGACAATAATGTTCATGAAGCATATCATTTAAGATCAGGTGTTCTAATTTCTGATCCTCAAAATATAACATTGCAATTAGTCGATAATCTTCATGAAGCATATTCGCTGTTCGTTGAAATCTTCAGCTTATCTCTGAGGAAGAATCTATAAGATCAGTGGTTCTAATTTCTGATCTTCAAAATATAACATAACAACTGCTCCTGAAAAGTCTCTTATCCCCGAAAATGACAGACATAATAACTTTGCAACTAGTCAATAATCTTCATGAAGCATATTCGTTGTTTGCTGAAATTTGCAGCTCTTTTCGGAGTAAAGATCTATAGGATCAGAGATTCTAATTTCTGATCCTCAAAACATAACATAACATGACAACTGCCCTGAAAAGTCTCTGATCCCCGAAAATGACAGACATAATAACTTTGCAACTAGTCAATAATTTTCATAAAGAATATTTGCTGTTTGTTGAAATTGTCAGCTTATCTCTGAGTAACAATCTATAAGATTAGAGGTTCTAATTTCTGAACCTCAAAATATAACATAACAACCACCCCTGAAAAGTCTCTGATCCCCTGAAAATTAAAGACATAATAATTTTGAATTTAGTCAATAATCTTCATGAAGCATATCCGTTGTTCTCAGAAGAAATCTTCAGCTTATCTCTAGGAAAAATCTATAAGATCAGAGGTTCTAACGTCTGATCTTCAAAATATAACATAACAACTGTCCCTGATCCTGTCCCTGAAGCATATTCGCTGTTAGTTGAAATCTTCAGCTTATCTCTGAGTAAGAATCTATACGATCAGAGGTTCTAATATCTGATCCTCAAAACCTAAGAAGTTAAAGGCTTTAACCAAAAGTGGTTGATAGTAATGTGTCTCTGAGAGAGTTTCTCCAGGGAAGAAACGGATCAGAAAGTTCAGAAATTCTAAAGTTTGATTAGAGATTCATCAGTCAAGTAGCTTGACATTTCTAAGATATTCTTGACTTGACGAGAAGTCGAGATTGACTTGACTTTTTTCTAGTAGAACTTGACTTTTTGTCAAGTAGTTTTCATCCACTTGATACTTGATCGAAAATAGTTAATGAACATGACGAATTTAAACATGATTTTGTAATTTCCTGTCACTCTATTTGACGACAACGAAGTAACCTGAACTAACCTGAAGTTTTTTTAATAACTTGGACTTAGTCCTAAAGATAATTTGTATAACCTATCACATCCTTACATCATAAATCTATAGTTATCTAGTTTCTAGTTGTAAAAACTATAGGGACATAATTTTTAAAGAGTCTCACGCAATTTCCTCTTTTCTTATTTCAAATAAAAAAGTTAAATTGGGCTCTCTACTGCGGCCACAAGAGAACTCCAAACCTGAATTTAGAACATTTTTAGAGCTTGACTTGGAATCAAGTCGTCAACATGAGTAACAAGACAAGGCAACATGAGTGAAACAAGAATTGTCTTTAGATTTTCAGTCATTTTTAAACGATTTTGACCCTAATCCTAACCTGCATTTTTCCGCAACTCCAAATTTGCATTTTTTCTTAAGTTTTAAGGAATTTTTAACTGTTTTTGGCTGTAATCCTTACCACATTTTGTCAAAAAACTTCTTTTTAGATGCTCTGAGTCATTTTTAACCGATTTTGGTCCCAATCCTAACATGAATTTTGCTATAAACTCCAAATGAGTTTTTTTAAACGCCTTGAATGTTCTCAAAACTAGAAAAATAAAAAAATGCATAATTGAAGTTTTTGGAGTAGTTTTTTAAAGCCAGAATTGGTTTGAAATAAACTAAGTCAAATTACTTAATTTTTTGGCCTTGCTTGGCCATTCTAACATGTATTTTGAACGCTGGATATTTTAAACGCTTTGACTTATTTCAAACTGATTTTGGCGAAAAATTCTTATCTAAATTACCCCTAACACTTCAATTATGCATTTTCGGATGTTTTGAGCCATTTTTAATGGATTTTGACTTTAAAGTACCTGAATTTATCCAAAAGCTTTTAATTTACATTTTTAGATTGTTTTGAATCATTTTTAGCCGGTTTTGGTCCTGACCTTGACCTGCAATTTTCAAACATTTTTAACATTGCATTTTTTAATGCTTTAAGTATTTTTTAACTAATTTTGGCCGTTGTCATAACCTGATTTTTTTCAGAAATTTTTAGCATGTTAAACCGATTTTGGCGTAATTTAGGAATTTTGATATTTCTTAGTTTTTTCTTTAAAAATTTGTAGTCTGCCTTTGATTCGTATATAAAACAGTTATTATTCTTATTTAAGAAATAACGTGAGGATTAGTGGTACATGGTACTTAAATAAAGTTGAAGTGCCATTTTTTTTTAGATGCATAATGACAACAGTGAACCCCGAAAACGCAACCAGAAGCTCCGACAGAGAACCTCTAAAAACTTTAGAAACGTAAGATATCTATTTATAAAAATATTTTTTTTGTAGTCATGTGATACTAAATAATAATAATCGTTTGTTTATCCAAATTTCGCGTGGCTGACCTTTTCTGGCCCGCTGAACCAAAACATCTGTCTTCTCATTAACGTAGTGAAATTCGCCTAATTACTGATATATCCGTTCAAATCAAGCAAAAGTCGTTTTCAAGGTACCGCCTGAGCAACGGTCCCAACAGCCTACCCACCATGGGGGTAAATTGCGAGGTGAAGGTGGAGGGTGTCATCAAGCTGGGAGATCCAGTTTACATTCCAAAGAGGGTGGCCGGTACAGCCGCCAATGGTACGGCCAAACATCAATAAAGAACGTTCCTAATTTAGTAGTAGGTAGTCTTAATGTATTGTTGATCTGAAATTACTGTAATATCCACAAAAAATAATTTAATGTTAACATAGAAGTCCCTATCTACTATTGTTAAAAACGATAATAGGATTGCAGTGTAAATATGATAATCACTCGTTGTAATGTAGCTTAATGAAGATCTATGTAACAATAAAATACTCGTAGGTACTTATTTGTGTATGTGTGTCTCTTCTGAGTATGGTACGCCACTGCCCTAAGCATTCATGGCTTAATTATTTATATCAGCAGTTAAGAAAACCTAAATCAATCATTCAGTCGTGAATTGAGGCTGCTACTATAATGGCTCCCCCTGTTAGTACTACTGCAACCATAGCCATTAGTGTGGGAAGTGCTTTTGTCACAATTTTAGGTAAGTACTTTAATCAACCAAACCGCTAAACTTAAAAGCCGATATCTTTAGGAATACTAATCCTGAAGAAGTTGCTCAGCAGGGAAAAAATCCCTTCACAATGGGAGAAAGTAGGAACCGTCAGAGACCTATTCATATATCCGTTAAAAAGCGGCAAGGGAACTGCTTCTGACACAGTATTTGTCACTAAAAAAGGTGCTAAAGAAATCGATAAAAAAGATGGCAGCCTCGAACTTAGAGACAGGTCAGTTTAGATGCAAAAATCCATATTATGGCATTAGAATCTTAAGCGTTTTTGAGTGACAACTCTAGAGTATTGCCATCCTTTGTTTTCTTAATAGGCATGTAGGGATGGGAATACTCTCAGTGAGGCCACTTGAAAACGCTGTTAATTTCCTGCAGATCTTTTCTGGTTTATACAACCAAAGACAAAGAAGTTCGAACAGCCAGACAGATTCCCAAAACTGTCCTAATTTCCATAGAAGCCGCGGAAAATGGCATCATCCTTAGCGCCCCAAACAAGGTCGATTTGTACATCAGCCTCCCAAAGGTCAAAGACAATATTAGAGTGTACGTATAGTCGGGTATCCCTAATTTGCTGATCCATAAGAACTACATTTATTTCCGAAAATTTTGCTGAGCCTTAAGGAATTTCTGCTGACCGCTATGCAGAGTGATATCTCAAACATTACTTGTAAATTTCGTGAAAAATGGACAGAACCTAGAAAATGGAAGACCTAGTTTACGGTCCTGTAAAAACTTTAAAAGTGAGATTTTCTTGCTCACCCTTTAAAAATTCTTGCTGACCGGTATGCCGAGTCATAGCTGAGACTTACGACTCTGGAAAATTTTTAAAAGTACATTTTTTTTGCTGCCCTTTAAAATTTCTTGCTGACCGGTAGGCCTGGTTATAGTTGAAGCTTTAATACTTTGACCCGTTAGTTATTCTTGCTAATCTGTGGCAGGGTGATAGCTGAGACTGTACTACACATGTAAATGTGTGACATGGCCTGTAAATGTTGTGACAACTGAACAGAAAATTACTTAGTTACGGTCCTGTAACAACTTTAAAAGTGATATTTTTTTTGCTTACCCGTTAGAAATTCTTGCTCACTGGTATGCAGGGTCACGGCTGAGACTGCACTCCACATGGTGATCAGGCAGAAAATCACTTAGTTACAACTCATTGTGTAAAGAATGAGCAAATAAGATGTTTTTGCTGACCTGTTAGACATTCTTGCTCACCTGTGGCAGGGTGATAACTGAGACTGTACTACACATTGCCTGTAAATATTGTGAAAACCTAACAGAAAGTCACTTGGTTACGGTCCTGTAAAACCTTTAAAAGTGATATTTTTTTGCTGACACGTTAGAAATTCTTGCCTACAGGTATGCAGGGTTATAGCACTCTACATCGTAATCGGGCAGAAAATCACTTAGTTACAACTCCGGACAATATTTAAATATAATTCTTTTTTGCTGCCCGTTAAAATTTTTTGCTGACCGGTTTGCCTGCTGATAGTTGAGGCTTTAATATTCATTGTGTAAAAATTATGTAAAGAATGGCCAAGAAAGGTTTGTTTGCTGACCCGTTAGACATTCTTGCTGACCTGTGGCAGGGTGAGAGCTGAGGCTCTACTACACATTGCCTGTAAATGTTGTGACAACTGAACAGAAAATTACTTAGTTACGGTCCTGTAACAACTTTAAAAGTGATATTTTTTTGCTTACCCGTTAGAAATTCTTGCTGACTAGTACGCAGGATCATAACTGAAACTGCACTCCACATCGTGATCGGGCAAGAAATCAGTCAGTTACGACTCTGGAAAATCTAAAGTGATTTTTTTTTGCTGTCCGTTAAAATTTCTTGCTGACCAGTATGCGAAAACTGAATAGAAAATCACTTAGTTACGGTCCTGTAAAAACATGAAAAGTGTGATTTTTTTGCTGACCCGTTAGAAATTCTTGCTGACCGGTATGCAGGGTCATAGCTGAGACTGCACTCCACATCGTGATCGGGCAGAAAATCACTTAGTTACGACTCTGGAAAATCTAAAGTGATTGTTTTTTGCTTCCCGTTAAAATTTCTTGCTGACCGGGATGCGAAAACTGAACAGAAAATCACTTAGTCACGGTCCTGTAAAAACTTTCAAAGTGAGATTTTTTTGCTGACCCCTTAGAAATTCTTCCTGACGGGTACGCAGGGTCATACTTGAGACTGCACTACACATAGTGATCGGACAGAAAATCACTTAGTTACGGTCCTGGAAAATCTAAAGTGATTTTTTTTGCTACCCGTTAAAATTTCTTGCTGACCGGTATGCGAAAACTGGACAGAAAATCAATTAGTTACGATCCCGCAAAAACTATGAATGTGAGATTTTTTTGCTGACCTGTTAAAAATTCTTGCTGACCGGTACGCAGGGTCATAGCTGAGACTGCACTACACATAGTGATCAGACAGAAAATCACTTAGTTACGGTCCTGGAAAATCTAAAGTAATTTTTTTTTGCTACCCGTTAAAGTTTCTTGCTGACCGGTATGCGATAACTCAACAGAAAATCACTTAGTTACGATCCCGTAAAAACTATGAATGTGAGATTTTTTTTGCTGACCTGTTAGAAATTCTTGGTGACCGGTACGCAGGGTCATAGCTGAGACTGCACTACACATAGTGATCGGACAGAAAATCACTTAGTTATGGTCCTGGAAAATCTAAAGTAATTTTTTTTTGCTACCCGTTAAAATTTCTTGCTGACCGGTATGCGAAAACTGGACAGAAAATCACTAAGTTACGGTCCCGTAAAAACTGTGAATGTGAGATTTTTTTTTTGCTGACCCGTTAGAAATTCTTGCTGACCGGTACGCAGGGTCATAGCTGAGACTGCACTACACATAGTGATCGGACAGAAAATCACTTAGTTACGGTCCTGGAAAATCTAAAGTGATTTTTTTGCTACCCGTTAAAATTTCTTGCTGACCGGTATGCGAAAACTGGACAGAAAATCACTTAGTTACGATCCCGCAAAAACTATGAATGTGAGATTTTTTTGCTGACCTGTTAAAAATTCTTGCTGACCGGTACGCAGGGTCATAGCTGAGACTGCACTACACATAGTGATCGGACAGAAAATCACTTAGTTACGGTCCTGGAAAATCCAAAGTGATTTTTTTTGCTACCCGTTAAAATTTCTTGCTGACCGGTATGCGAAAACTGGACAGAAAATCACTTAGTTACGATCCCGCAAAAACTATGAATGTGAGATTTTTTTGCTGACCTGTTAAAAATTCTTGCTGACCGGTACGCAGGGTCATAGCTGAGACTGCACTACACATAGTGATCGGACAGAAAATCACTTAGTTACGGTCCTGGAAAATCTAAAGTGATTTTTTTGCTACCCGTTAAAATTTCTTGCTGACCGGTATGCGAAAACTGGACAGAACATCACTTAGTTACGATCCCGCAAAAACTATGAATGTGAGATTTTTTTGCTGACCTGTTAAAAATTCTTGCTGACCGGTACGCAGGGTCATAGCTGAGACTGCACTACACATAGTGATCGGACAGAAAATCACTTAGTTACGGTCCTGGAAAATCTAAAGTGATTTTTTTGCTACCCGTTAAAATTTCTTGCTGACCGGTATGCGAAAACTGGACAGAAAATCACTTAGTTACGATCCCGCAAAAACTATGAATGTGAGATTTTTTTGCTGACCTGTTAAAAATTCTTGCTGACCGGTACGCAGGGTCATAGCTGAGACTGCACTACACATAGTGATCGGACAGAAAATCACTTAGTTACGGTCCTGGAAAATCCAAAGTGATTTTTTTTGCTACCCGTTAAAATTTCTTGCTGACCGGTATGCGAAAACTGGACAGAAAATCACTTAGTTACGATCCCGCAAAAACTATGAATGTGAGATTTTTTTGCTGACCTGATAAAAATTCTTGCTGACCGGTACGCAGGGTCATAGCTGAGACTGCACTACACATAGTGATCGGACAGAAAATCACTTAGTTACGGTTCTGGAAAATCTAAAGTGATTTTTTTTTGCTACCCGTTAAAATTTCTTGCTGACCGGTATGCGAAAACTGGACAGAAAATCACTAAGTTACGGTCCCGTAAAAACTGTGAATGTGAGATTTTTTTTGCTGACCCGTTAGAAATTCTTGCTGACCGGTACGCAGGGTCATAGCTGAGACTGCACTACACATAGTGATCGGACAGAAAATCACTTAGTTACGGTTCTGGAAAATCTAAAGTGATTTTTTTTTGCTACCCGTTAAAATTTCTTGCTGACCGGTATGCGAAAACTGGACAGAAAATCACTAAGTTACGGTCCCGTAAAAACTGTGAATGTGAGATTTTTTTTGCTGACCCGTTAGAAATTCTTGCTGACCGGTACGCAGGGTCAAAGCTGAGACTGCACTACACATAGTGATCGGACAGAAAATCACTTAGTTACGGTCCTGGAAAATCTAAAGTGATTTTTTTCTGCTACCCGTTAAAATTTCTTGCTGACCGGTATGCGAAAACTGGACAGAAAATGACTTAGTTACGATCCCGCAAAAACTATGAATGTGAGATTTTTTTGCTGACCTGTTAAACATTCTTGCTGACCGGTACGCAGGGTCATAGCTGAGACTGCACTACACATAGTAATCGGACAGAAAATCACTTAGTTACGGTCCTGGAAAATCTAAAGTGATTTTTTTTTGCTACCCGTTAAAATTTCTTGCTGACCGGTATGCGAAAACTCAACAGAAAATCACTAAGTTACGCTCCTGTAAAAACTTTAAAAGTGAGACCGGTCTGCAGGATCATAGCTGAGAGTGCACTGGACATCGTTATCGGGCCGAAAATCACTTAGTTACGATTCTGGAAAATCTATAAAAGTGATTTTTTTTTGTTGCTCTTTAAAATTTCTTGCTGACCGGTATGCGAAAACTGAACAGAAAAATCACTTAGTTACGGTCCTGTAAAAGCTTAAAAAGTGGAATTTTTTTGCTGACCCGTTAGAAATTCTTGCTGACTGGTATGCAGGTCATAGCTGAGAGGGCACAACACATCGTGATCGGGCCGAAAATCACTTAGTCACGACTCTGGAAAATCTATAAAAGTGATTTTTCTTTTTCGCTCGTTAAAGTTTCTTGCTGACCGGCATGCGAAAACTGAGCAGAAAATCACTTAGTTACGGTCCTGTAAAAAAATTAAAATGTGAGATTTTCTTTGGCTGATCCGTTAGAAATTCTTGCTGACCGATATGCAGGGTCATAGCTAAGACTGCAGTACACATCGTGATCGGGCAGAAAATCACTTAGTTACGACTCTGGAAAATCTATAAAAGTGATTTTTTTTGCTGCTCTGGTGATAGTTGAGGCTTTAATATTTCTTGTGTAAAAATTATTGTGTAAAGAATGGGCAGAAAAGGTTTTTTTGCTGACCAGGTATACCGATCAGCAAGAAATTTTAACGGGAATCAAAAAACAATCAGTTTGCATTTTACGGTCGTGTAAAAACTTTAAAAGTGACATTTTTGCTGACCCGTTGAAGTTCTTTCTAACCGGTCATAGCTGAGAGTGCACTACACATTGTGATCGGACAGAAAATCACTTAGTTACGACTCTGGAAGATCTAAAGTGATTTTTTTTGCTTTCCGTTAAAATTTCTTGCTGACCGGTATTCGAAAACTGAACAGAAAAATCACTGTCCTATTAACGTCACACGGTCCTGTAAAAACTTTAAAAGTGAGATTTTTTTTGCTGACCCGTTAGAAATTCTTGCTGACCGGTATGGAGAGTCACAGCTGAGACTGCACTCCACATCGTAATCGGACAGAAAATCACTTAGTTACGACTCTGGAAGATCTAAAGTGATTTTTTTTTGCTTTCCGTTAAAATTTCTTGCTGACTGGTATGCGAAAACTGAACAGAAAAATCACTGTCCTATTAACGTCACACGGTCCTGTAAAAACTTTAAAAGTGAGATTTTTTTTGCTGACCCGTTAGAAATTCTTGCTGACCGGTATGGAGAGTCACAGCTGAGACTGCACTCCACATCGTGATCGAGCAGAAAATCACTCAGTTATGACTCTGGAAAATCTTTAAAAGTAATTTTTTTTGCTGCCCGTTAAAATTTCTGGCTAACCGGTATACCTGGTGATAGTTCTGCTAGAAAATCACTCAGTTACGACACTGGAAAATCTAAAGTGATTTTTTTTTTTGCTCCCCGGTAAAATTTCTTGCTGACCAGTATGCGAAGACTTAACAGAAAATTACTTAGTTATGGTCCCGTAAAAAACTTTAAAAGTGAGTTTTTTTGCTGACTCGTTAGAAATTCTTGCTGACCGGCATGCAGGGTCATAGCTCAGACTGCACTCCATATCGTGATCGGGCAAAAAATCACGTAATTACGAATCTGGAAAATCTAAAATGATTTTTTTTTGCTGCCCGTTAAAATTTCTTGCTGACCGGTATGCCTGGTGATAATTGAAGCTTTAATTTGTGTAGAGAACATTGTGTAACGAATGAACAGAAAGTGGCTTAGTTACGGCCCGGTAAATCTCTAAAAGTGAGATTTTGTTGCTGATTTATAGCAGGGTGATAGCTGAGACTGTACTGCACATTGCCTGTAAATTTTGTGAAAACTAAACAGAAAATCACTTAGTTACGGTTCTGTAAAAACTTTAAAAATGTAATTTTTTTGCTGACCGGTACGCAGGGTGATAGCTGAGACTGCACTACACATAGTGATCGGACAGAAAATCACCTAGTTACGACTCTGGAAAATCTAAAGTGATTTTTTTTTGCTACCCGTTAAAATTTCTTGCTGACCGGTATGTGAAAACTGAACAGAAAATCACTTAGTTACGATCCTGTAAAAACTTTAAAAGTGAGATTTTTTTGCTGGCCCGTTAGAAATTCTTGCTGACCGGTATGCAGGGTCATAGATGAGACTGCACTCCACATCGTGATTGGGCAGAAAATCTTTTAGTTACGACCCTGGAAAATCTGTAAAAGAGATTTTTTTTGCTGCTTGTTAAAATTTCTTGCTGACCGGTATGCCTGGTGATGATTGAGGCTTTTATACTCGTTGTGTAAAAATTGTGTAAATAATGGGCAGAAAGTTACTCAGTTACTATAAAAGGCAAATCTCTAAAAGTGAGATTTTTTTGCTGTGCCGCTAGAAATTCTTGCTAACCTGTAGTAAATTGATATCTGAGACCGTATTACACATTGCTTGCAAATGTTGTGAAAACTGAACAGAAAATCACGTAGTTACGGTCCTGTAAAAACTTTAAAAGTGAGATTTTTTTGCTGACCCGTTAGAAGTTCTGGCTGACCGGTATGCAGGGTCATAGCTGAGACTGCACTCCACATTGCGATCGGGCAGAAAATCACTTAGTTACGACTCTGGAAAATCTAAAGTGAATTTTTTTGTGCCCGTTAAAATTTCTTGCTGACCGGTATGCGAAAACTGAATAGAAAATCACTTACTTACGGTCCTGTAAAAACTTTAAAAGCGAGATTTTTTTTGCTGACCCGTTAGAAATTCTTGCTGACCGGTATGCAGGGTCATAGCTGAGACTGCACTCCACATCGTGATCGAGCAGAAAATCACTTAGTTATGCCTCTGGAAAATTTTTAAAAGTAATTTTTTTTGGTGCCCTTTAAAATTTCTTGCTGACCTGGTGATAGTTCTACTAGAAATTCACTCAGTTACGACTTTGGAAAATCTAAAGTGATTTTTTTTGCTGCCCGTTAAAATTTCTTGCTGACTGGTATGAGAAAACTGAACAAAAAATCACTTAGTTACAGTCGTGTAAAAACTTTAAAAGTAGGATTTTTTTGCTGACCGGTATGCAGGGTCACAGGTGAGACTGCACTCCTCATCATGATTGGGCAGAAAATCACCTAGTTACGATTCTGGAAAATCTTTAAAAGTATTTTTTTTTGCTGCCCGTTAAAATTTCTTGCTGACCAGTATACCTGGTGATAGTTAAGACTTTAGTACTCCTTGGGTAAAAATTGTGTAAAGAATGGGCAGAAAAGATTTTTTTGCTGACCCGTTAGACATTCTTGCTGACCTGTGGGTGATAGCTGAGACTGTACTACACATTGCCTGTAACAACTGAACAGAAAATCACTTAGTTACGGTCCTGTTAAAAACATTAAAAGTGAGATTTTTTTGCTGACCCGTTAGAAATTCTTGCTGACCGGTATGCAAGGTCACAGCACTCCACATCGTGATCGGGCAGAAAATTACTGAGTTACGGCTTTGGAAAATCTTTAAAAGTGAAATTTTTTTGCTCATTGAAATTCTTGCTCACCGGTATCCGGTATGTAAAGTGATAACTGAGACTACACTACCCACACATTGTTTTGCAACTATGTGATCTACTGTCAGAGTTTTGAGCGAGTGAGTCTTAGAAGGCGAGTGAGTCAGTGAGCAAGAATTTCTAATAGGTCAGCAATATTTTCTGTAATAAATGCGATTTTTATGGGTCAGCAATTTACAAGTTTCCCTTATTGGCTCCTTATTTGCTTTAAGCCCAAGACGCTGTTTTGCTCATTATTTCAGCATCCTTAAATGGGGCAGTACCTTCGGCAGCGAACCGTTCTTTTGCACCGATTGCGGAGACAGCGTCGCAAAATGGCTGAGCAATTTTCTTCTGGATAGGGACGAGGGACTGAGACTGGGCTACGGTGATGGAAGCCAGGCCAGGAACGTTCTCAGGGATCACAAGAAGTGGGCGGATTACTACACAAATATGGACAACAGCATGGCTGTAATTAGCTGAAATGTGCGGGCAGTTAGGATGTTGAAATAGAATTTTCAGGGTATTTTCAGTGATTTAGCAGCTTTGCATCTGGTCAATGTGGCAACGATCGACGATCTGAATGGAAAATTGCCCGAAGATCAAAAAGTTACAGTGAGGAATTTTAGGCCAAATGTACTTGTTGAAGGTAAATAGAAGAAAGTTTTGCATCTTCTAGGTTAATTAAACTTGAAGTTAAACTACAAAAATTATAGGTTGCTATATTTCAATTTAGCTTTGCCTATTTATAACTATTTAGAAGACTTGTTCTCCGCAGAGTTGGAAATGGTAACTTGTGTAAAAAGTTTGAAAGTAATCGATAATTCAAACAAAGAAAAGAAAAAAGTACCTAAGATTGAGGACCCAGAAAAGTTGGATAAAGAGCTCGATATACTTCAAAACGGTCAAGAAAATGTATAGAGGAAAGAAATAAAAAAAAAATATGAAACCAGTATTTGTTGGGGTAAAGTCTCAAAAAGCTAAGGTGATACTAAGATTTCACTCCAGAGGTACTCAAATTGGCAGACAAATGATCTTAATTGGACCAGAGTCAATAACATACCCAGTATATGTGAAGGAAAAATACGAAACATTCCAAGATGAAGATGACTGATGCCACTCCAGAGTTTTTTTGGTCTGGTTTTTGTTTACTTTAACCCCGGCTTGGACTTGAATCGACTATAGGATTACCTACGGCATTTTCGAACTTATTTATTTTTAATTAGCGTTTCAGGACGATTTTTTGATTTATGACGTAAAATTTATCTAATAATCTTCAGGACCCAAAGCCTTTGAAGAGGACAACTGGAGCTATGTGAAAATCGGAGAAGTAGTCGCCAAGGTGTGCCTTGAATGCTTAAGATGCATCGAGTCTACAGTTTTAGAAAATGGCGTGTTGAACAAGCAGAGAGAACCTTTAAAGACTTTGGAATCGTAAGTTCAACAAACTGATAATTAATATCAGATCTTTGTTGTCACTTATTGCTTGTTTTGTCAATGATTTAGGGATTTAGATATTAAGGAATAATAAAAGCTAGGACTATTGTTCTTTTCTTATTTAGATACCGGCAATCGAAAGGTCCTTACAAATACGGAATTATGGGGAATTACCTTAAGATGGTAAAAACCGGTAGGATTAGGAAAGGCGATGCGATTTACCTACCAAAAGTCAACAACTAAAACAGATCGTTTCCTTTGTTTGTAAGGGAGAAGGAGAGAACGGAGCTTCTGTAATATTTATAATAATTAAAAAAATAATAAAAGTTTTGTCATTAAAAAATTTGCAATACACACAAACTTCGTCATTTAATGAACCGCCAACTTGTTCCTTATTTTATCTGAAAGAATCCCAGAAGAAGCGCACGGAGAACACAAAAGTATCAGTTGCATTCGCCATTATATTCAGAAGAATTGTTAGGTGCGCATCGACAGTAAAATTCTGTATAGAATGGTGAAAGAGTAATTTTTCTCTGCTTAATATTTGTAATTCGTATTATTTATTAAGTGCAAATATGAAGTATTACAGTTAATGCGCTCTAGTTTCACTATTTTTGGGTTTGGAGTCAAAGAGCAGCTAAATGGGCTATCAGCCCCTTTGACATTGGCGACAACTGACTCAGTTTCTTAAACACAGAAGTATTCTTTTTGGATAGATACTCTCGATTTTATGTCTTATTCTTTCTCTGGGGTCTATTGATAGTAGAGATCAAGTAGGTGCTGTTGTTGTTTTTCGTTTTCGGTATTTTGATTTTTTTCTTGAGTTGATTTAATCCTGCAAGAACATGCATTGAATCAAATTGATTAAATGTACAAAGGGCGATTTTGGGTGCAATTTTCATGTAAAACTGGCACGTCTAAAAGTCTCAGTATTTACTTGATATCTATTTGAAAATTACTAGAAAAATTGTGGTACTAAAATATGTACAGTACCTAAGTACGTATGTACTGTTGGAGCTTAAAACATGTGTAAGAAAAGACAATTCGTTACGCTGCGCCGAATCGCCGGCAACCAGCAATACTTGAGTTCGACAAGATTCGAGACAATTCGAAGGAAAGCGGGAAGCGGGAGTGTTGACTTGAGACGCCATGTTTAAGACGAAAACCAAACGTTTCGTTGGTTATGTGTTTTTTTTTGCAATAAATTGCATTTTGCAAGACTTTAACATTATAAATAATTGTGTTGTTTACAATGGTTGGATGTGCAGCTTGCGGTTGTAAAAGCAGCGGCTATAGAGAGGAGCCTGGAGTTACGTTTCACAGGTAAACAGATATGAGATAATGGCGTTTTTCAGCAACAATTAAATTATTTCAAGTAACTCTAAAACCAGTTATTTTTCCGGTAGTAGTCAGTTTTTTCCGGTTTTCAATCCGGTAAGTAGACAGTTTTTTTATTTAAATTTTTAAGCAGTTTTTCCAGTGGCGTAGGAGATGTGATCCCAGAGTTATCAACGACTATTAATTCACAATTATTTTTATTTATTTATTAGAAAGTCGATTTTTGCTACTAATATTACGTGTAATATTACTAATGTTACTAAAGGTCGAAATTACTTTGCAAAAATGCCTTTGAAAAAATCAGGAATTAAGACTAAAATCGGTTAAAAATTACTTACATATTGTCCAAAAATGCAATTTTTAATGATTTTTGTAGAAATTCAATTTTAGGGCTAAAATAAGTGAAATTTTACGTAAAACCTCTAAAAATAATAATTCAGTGTTTTTTGAAAAAAATCAGATTAGGATTAGAACCTAAAATTACTTAAAGCGTGAAAAAATACAAATTTGAAATTACTGGAAAAACTCAGGTTAGAATTAGGGCCAAAATCGGTTAAATATAACTTAAGCCTTCTGAAAATAAAAATTTTGAGAAATTCAGATTAAAATAAGAGATAAAATCGGTAAAAAATGACTAAAACGGTGTCCAAAAATTGGAATTTTTAGAAAAATTAATGTAAAAATTAGGGCCGAAATAATTTTGCAAAAATTCAGGAATATGTGCTAAAATTGGCTAAAAATGATTTACATATCGTCTAAAAATGCAATTTTTGATGGTTTTGGAGAAAATCAATTTTAGGACCACAATAAGTAAAGTCTGACTGACACCTTTCAAAATAAAAATTTAGTGTTTCCTAGAAAATTAAGTTAGGATTAGGATCAAAAATCTTCACGTCTACTCAAAGAGCGTAAAAACACAAATTTGGAGTTTTTGGGAAATCTCAGGCTAAGATTTTCATAATTAAGATTAAGACAAGAGTTAAAATCGATAAAAAATGACTCAAACCGTCCAAAAATATAAGTTTGGAGTTTTTGGATTTCAAAAACTTGGGCCGAAAAAAACCGTGCAAAAGTTCAGGAATTGGGGCTAAAACCGGTTAAAAATAATTTAAAGCTTCTAAAAATACAAATTTGGGAAAATTCCGATTAAGATAAAAATTAAAATCGGTAGAAACTGACTCAAATCATCAAAAAATGGCAATTTTTTGGAGAAATTCATTTAATACGACTGAAATCCGTTTGCAAGAATTTAACAGTTAAGGCTAAAATCTTTGAAAAATGACTTAAATATTGTGTAAATATGCATTTTTTTTTTTTTTTTTTGGTTTTGGAGAAACTCAATTTTATATAAAATTAGTGTTTTTTCGACAAAATTGGATTAGGATTAGGACCAGAACTCTCAAAAAATTAATCAAAGCGGAAATTTGGAGAAATTTAGATTAAGATAGGAGCTAAAATTGGTAAAAGATTACTCACTCAAACCGTTCAAAAATGTAAATTTGGCTGTTTTGGAGAAATTCATGTAATAATTAGGGCCAAAACGCGCTTGAAAAAAATTAGAAATCAAGGCTGTATTGTCTAAAAATGCATTTTTTGATGGTTTTGAGGAAATTCAATTTTAGAATTAAAAGAAGTGTAATTTGACTTAAACCTCTCAATATTCAGCGTGTAAAAAAACTTCAGTTTGTGTTAAAATACGAATCAAAGATTCTAAAAATCCAAATTTGGAGTTTTCGGAAAAACTTCGGTTAGGGTTAGGGCCAAAGCCGGTTAAAAATAACTAAAGCTTCTAAAAGACAAGTTTGGAGAAATTTAGACCATTCAAACCATTCAAAAATGTAAATTTGGAGGTTTGGAGAAATTGATATAATTCAAAAAATTAGGGCCGAAATAACTTTGCAAAAATGCCTTTGAAAAAATCAGGAATTAAGACTAAAATCGGTTAAAAAAATTACTTACATATTGTCCAAAAATGCAATTTTTAATGATTTTTGTGGAAATTCAATTTTAGGGCTAAAATAAGTGAAATTTTACGTAAAACCTCTAAAAATAATAATTCAGTGTTTTTTGAAAAAAATCAGATTAGGATTAGGACCTAAAATTACTTAAATCGAGAAAAAATACAAATTTGAAATTACTGGAAAAACTCAGGTTAGAATTAGGGCCAAAATCGGTTAAATATAACTTAAGCCTTCTGAAAAGAAAAATTTTGAGAAATTCAGATTAAAATAAGAGATAAAATCGGTAAAAAATGACTAAAACGGTGTCCAAAAATTGGAATTTTTAGAAAAATTAATGTAAAAATTAGGGCCGAAATAATTTTGCAAAAATTCAGGAATATGGGCTAAAATTGGCTAAAAATTATTTACATATCGTCTAAAAATGCAATTTTTGATGGTTTTGGAGAAAATCAATTTTGGGACCACAATAAGTAAAGTCTGACTGACACCTTTCAAAATAAAAATTTAGTGTTTCCTAGAAAATTAAGTTAGGATTAGGATCAAAAATCTTCACGTCTACTCAAAGAGCGTAAAAACACAAACTTGGAGTTTTTGAGAAATCTCAGGCTAAGATTTTCATAACTAAGATTAAGACAAGAGTTAAAATCGATAAAAAAATACTCAAACCGTCCAAAAATATAAGTTTGGGGTTTTTGGATTTCAAAAAATTGGGCCGAAAAAAACCGTGCAAAAGTTCAGGAATTGGGGCTAAAACCGGTTAAAAATAACTTAAAGCTTCTAAAAATACAAATTTGGGGAAATTCCGATTAAGATAAAAGTTAAAATCGGTAGAAACTGACTCAAATCATCAAAAAATGGCAATTTTTTTGGAGAAATTCATTTAATACGACTGAAATCCGTTTGCAAGAATTTAACAGTTAAGGCTAAAATCTTTGAAAAATCACTTAAATATTGTGTAAATATGCATTTTTTTTTTTGGTTTTGGAGAAACTCAATTTTATATAAACTTAGTGTTTTTTCGACAAAATTGGATTAGGATTAAGACCAGAACTCTCAAAAAATTAATCAAAGCGGAAATTTGGAGAAATTTAGATTAAGATAGGAGCTAAAATTGGTAAAAGATCACTCGAACCGTTCAAAAATGTAAATTTGGCTGTTTTGGAGAAATTCATGTAATAATTAGGGCCAAAACGCGTTTGAAAAAAATTAGAAATCAGGGCTGTATTGTCTAAAAATGCATTTTTTGATGGTTTTGAGGAAATTCAATTTTAGAATTAAAAGAAGTGTAATTTGACTTAAACTTAACTTAGTAAAAAAACTTCAGTTTATGTTAAAATACGAATCAAAGATTCTAAAAATCCAAATTTGAGTTTTCGGAAAAACTTCGGTTAGGGTTAGGGAGAAAAACCGGTTAAAAATAACTAAAGCTTCTAAAAGACAAGTTTGGAGAAATTTAGACCATTCAAACCATTCAAAAATGTAAATTTGGAGGTTTGGAGAAATTGATATAATTCAAAAAATTAAAGTCGAAATTACTTTGCAAAAATGCCTTTGAAAAAATCAGGAATTAAGACTAAAATCGGTTAAAAATTACTTACATATTGTCAAAAAATTCAATTTTTAATGATTTTTGTGGAAATTCAATTTTAGGGCTAAAATAAGTGAAATTTTACGTAAAACCTCTAAAAATAATAATTCAGTGTTTTTTGAAAAAAATCAGATTAGGATTAAGACGTAAAATTACTTAAAGCGTGAAAAAATACAAATTTGAAATTACTGGAAAAACTCAGGTTAGAATTAGGGCCAAAATCGGTTAAATATAACTTAAACCTTCTGAAAATAAAAGTTTTGAGAAATTCAGATTAAAATAAGAGATACAATCGGTAAAAAATGACTAAAACGGTGTCCAAAAATTGGAATTTTTAGAAAAATTAATGTAAAAATTAGGGCCGAAATAATTTTGCAAAAATTCAGGAATATGGGCTAAAATTGGCTAAAAATGATTTACATATCGTCTAAAAATGCAATTTTTGATGGTTTTGGAGAAAATCAATTTTAGGACCACAATAAGTAAAGTCTGACTGACACCTTTCAAAATAAAAATTTAGTGTTTCCTAGAAAATTAAGTTAGGATTAGGATCAAAAATCTTCACGTCTACTCAAAGAGCGTAAAAACACAAATTTGGAGTTTTTGAGAAATCTCAGGCTAAGATTTTCAGAATTAAGATTAAGACAAGAGTTAAAATCAATAAAAAATGACTCAAACCGTCCAAAAATATAAGTTTGGGGTTTTTGGATTTCAAAAACTTGGGCCGAAAAAAACCGTGCAAAAGTTCAGGAATTGGGGCTAAAACCGGTTAAAAATAATTTAAAGCTTCTAAAAATACAAATTTGGGGAAATTCCGATTAAGATAAAAGTTAAAATCGGTAGAAACTGACTCAAATCATCAAAAAATGGCAATTTTTTTGGAGAAATTCATTTAATAGGACTGAAATCCGTTTGCAAGAATTTAACAGTTAAGGCTAAAATCTTTTAAAAATGACTTAAATATTGTGTAGAAATGCATTTTTTTTTTGGTTTTGGAGAAACTCAATTTATATAAACTTAGTGTTTTTTCGACAAAATTGGATTATTATTAAGACCAGAACTCTCAAAAAATTAATCAAAGCGGAAATTTGGAGAAATTTAGATTAAGATAGGAGCTAAAATTGGTAAAAGATTACTCAAACTGTTCAAAAATGTAAATTTGGCAGTTTTGGAGAAATTCATGTAATACTTAGGGCCAAAACGCGTTTGAAAAAAATTAGAAATCAGGGCTGTATTGTCTAAAAATGCATTTTTTGATGGTTTTGAGGAAATTCAATTTTAGAATTAAAAGAAGTGTAATTTGACTTAAACCTCGCAATATTCAGTGTGTAAAAAAACTTCAGTTTGTGTTAAAATACGAATCAAAGATTCTAAAAATCCAAATTTGGAGTTTTCGGAAAAACTTCGATTAGGGTTAGGGCCAAAACCGGTTAAAAATTACTAAAGCTTCTAAAAGACAAATTTGGAGAAATTTAGACCATTCAAACCATTCAAAAATGTAAATTTGGAGGTTTGGAGAAATTGATATAATTCAAAAAATTAGGGTCGAAATTACTTTGCAAAAATGCCTTTGAAAAAATCAGGAATTAAGACTAAATTCGGTTAAAAAAAATTACTTACATATTGTCCAAAAATGCAATTTTTAATGACTTTTGTGGAAATTCAATTTTAGTGCTAAAATAAGTGAAATTTTACGTAAAACCTCTAAAAATAATAATTCAGTGTTTTTTGAAAAAAATCAGATTAGGATTAGGACCTAAAATTACTTAATTCGTGAAAAAATACAAATTTGAAATTACTGGAAAAACTCAGGTTACAATTAGGGCCAAAATCGGTTAAATATAACTTAAGCCTTCTGAAAATAAAAATTTTGAGAAATTCAGATTAAAATAAGAGATAAAATCGGTAAAAAATGACTAAAACGGTGTCCAAAAATTGGAATTTTTAGAAAAATTAATGTAAAAATTAGGGCCGAAATAATTTTGCAAAAATTCAGGAATATGGGCTACAATTGGCTAAAAATGATTTACAGATCGTCTAAAAATGCAATTTTTGATGGTTTTGGAGAAAATCAATTTTAGGACCACAATAAGTAAAGTCTGACTGACACCTTTCAAAATAAAAATTTAGTGTTTCCTAGAAAATTAAGTTAGGATTAGGATCAAAAATCTTCACGTCTACTCAAAGAGCGTAAAAACACAAATTTGTAGTTTTTGAGAAATCTCAGGCTAAGATTTTCATAATTAAGATTAAGATAAGAGTTAAAATCGAGAAAAAATGACTCAAACCGTCCAAAAATATAAGTTTGGAGTTTTTGGATTTCAAAAACTTGGGCCGAAAAAAACCGTGCAAAAGTTCAGGAATTGGGGCTAAAACCGGTTAAAAATAATTTAAAGCTTCTAAAAATACAAATTTGGGGAAATTCCGATTAAGATAAAAGTTAAAATCGGTAGAAACTGACTCAAATCATCAAAAAATGGCAATTTTTTTGGAGATATTCATTTAATAGTACTGAAATCCGTTTGCAAGAATTTAACAGTTAAGGCTAAAATCTTTGAAAAATGACTTAAATATTGTGTAAATATGCACTTTTTTTTTTGGTTATGGAGAAACTCAATTTTATATAAACTTAGTGTTTTTTCGACAAAATTGGATTAGGATTAAGACCAGAACTCTCAAAAAATTAATCAAAGCGGAAATTTGGAGAAATTTAGATTAAGATAGGAGCTAAAATTGGTAAAAGATTACTCACTCAAACCGTTCAAAAATGTAAATTTGGCTGTTTTGGAGAAATTCATGTAATAATTAGGGCCAAAACGCGCTTGAAAAAAATTAGAAATCAAGGCTGTATTGTCTAAAAATGCATTTTTTGATGGTTTTGAGGAAATTCAATTTTAGAATTAAAAGAAGTGTAATTTGACTTAAACCTCTCAATATTCAGTGTGTAAAAAAACTTCAGTTTGTGTTAAAATACGAATCAAAGATTCTAAAAATCCAAATTTGGAGTTTTCGGAAAAACTTCGGTTAGGGTTAGGGCTAAAACCGGTTAAAAATAACTAAAGCTTCTAAAAGACAAGTTTGGAGAAATTTAGACCATTCAAACCATTCAAAAATGTAAATTTGGAGGTTTGGAGAAATTGATATAATTCAAAAAATTAGGGTCGAATATACTTTGCAAAAATGCCTTTGAAAAAATCAGGAATTAAGACTAAAATCGGTTAAAAAAAATTACTTACATATTGTCCAAAAATGCAATTTTTAATGATTTTTGTGGAAATTCAATTTTAGGGCTAAAATAAGTGAAATTTTACGTAAAACCTCTAAAAATAATAATTCAGTGTTTTTTGAAAAAAATCAGATTAGGATTAGGACCTAAAATTACTTAAATCGTGAAAAAATACAAATTTGAAATTACTGGATAAAACCCAGGTTAGAATTAGGGCCAAAATCGGTTAAATATAACTTAAGCCTTCTGAAAATAAAAATTTTGAGAAATTCAGATTAAAATAAGAGATAAAATCGGTAAAAAATGACTAAAACGGTGTCCAAAAATGTAAGTTTGGAATTTTTAGAAAAATTAATGTAAAAATTAGGGCCGAAATAATTTTGCAAAAGTTCAGGAATTGGGGCTAAAATCGGTTAAAAATGGCTTTCATATGGTCTAAAAATGCAATTTCTCATTGTTTTGCAAAAATACAATTTTAGGGCTAAAATAAGTAAAGTGTGACTTAAAATCTTTCAAAATGAAAATTTAGTGTTTTTCTAGAAAATTAACTTAGGATTAGGACCAAAAATCTTGAAAAATTACTCAAAGCTCGAAAAAATACAAATTTCGAGTTTTCGGAAACACGTAGGTTCGGATTAGGGTCAAAAATCAGTTAAAAATAACTTGAAACTTTTGAAAATGGATATTTGGGAAAATTTAGATTAAGATGAAAGCAAAAAGCGTTTAAAAATAAAAATTTGGAGTGTGTGCAAAAAATCGGGTTTCAATTAAGGCTAAAATCGGTAAAAAATTACTTACAATCTCCAAAAACTCAAACTTTGATATTTTTTGAAAAAAAAAGACAAAAACAGGCAAAACCAATTCAAATGTTATAATTTACAAAATATGTAAAATTTGCAAATTTCTCTAAACACGACGAAAATTAATAGTATACCATTTTTTGAGAAATTCAGGTCAGGAATCAAAATCTCTTGAAAAACTATTCAAAAAGTGTAAAAATACAATTTTGAAGTGTTTGGATAAATTAGGGCCAATACCGATTAAACATAACTTAAGCTCCTAAAAATACAAATTTAGAAAAATTCAGATTAAGATAAGAGCTAAAATCGACTAAAATTGACTCAAACCTTCCAAAAATGTAAATTTGGAGTTAATGGAAAAATTCAACAAAAAATTATTACAAAATGGGTTAAAAATGACTCCAAGCATTTAAATATGCAAATTTGGCGTTTGTGAATGAATCAAGACTAAGATTCGTTAGAAATTACTTACATTCTCTAAAAATCTTGATGTTTTTGTAGAAATTTAAATTTATGACAAAATCAGACAAAACTGACATATATTATAATTTGTTTTTTTGGTAAAATTTATCTTTGTACCAAGAAAAAATAAAATTTGATCAAGTACGCCTAAAAATTATAAATAATAGTGTTGGTTTTTGAGAAATTTAGGTTAGAATTAGGACAAAATATCTTGAAAAACAACTCTAAACATGTAAATATACAAATTTGGAGTTTTTAGAAAAAACTTAGATTAGGATTAGGGTCAATACCGATTAAAAATAACTTGAAGCTTCTAAAAATGCAAATTTGGCGAAACTTAAGATATAAATTTGGAAGAGAAATTTAGGTTGATAAAAGTGTTAAAATCGGTTAAAAATGACTTAAAGCGTTTAAAAATGCAAGTTTGGAGTTACTGGAAAAATTAAAGTAAGAATTAAGACTAAAACTGTTTAAGAAGTCGTTATAACAGTGTGAAGGCTTTTACGGCCGGTGCGGGCTTTGAAGCTGTGGCCCAATGGAACTTCTTCCTGACGTTTTGTCTACAGCTGCGGCAGACACTATCAAAGGCGATGAGGCAATGGGCGAAGTGACCTCTCGTGATCCCCTACGTTGACTGATTCGACTTTCGTGAGCTCCGTGGTATTTATTCCCCCGCGGTCGCGCTGCAGTGGAATGACTGGCGTGGGGGTAGAGGTAGCGCGGGGGCGCGGGGTTTCGGCGCACATGAAGTATGTCGTAGAACTCGCTTCCAGTCTACATTTAGAAACGTAATTTCCTCCTCTCTCCTTCTAAGGAGGTGTTTTAACACGTATGATTTTTTGACATATGATGTGCTTCTGTTTATCCTGTATTTCAAATAACATTTTACAAGTGCTGATCAGTATGAAAGGGTCTACAAAATAGTAATAATACTGTTACGCCCGACCGTCGGTTCAAAAAGATTCGGGCGGAAGCGGCAACGCCGAGCGCCAATCGCGACCCCGGGGACCCATCTAGATTAAACGAGAACCGAGAACAGTCGTCTGCGTTCTTGAAAGTACGAGAGTGTGTTCAGGCCGGGTATATAAACCAGCAAGCCGCGCGAGGTGGGATCAAATAGGTAGTGCAGTGTAGTAAATAAGCGAAATAAGAGGACAAGCGAACAGTGCGCATTGTTAGTAGCAGGTAGTTGTGTTTTAATCGTGTTGTAATAGTTCAAAATAAATGAAAGTGAGTAATTAATTGACGATAAATTATTGGAACCCGTATCCCGTAACATTATTAAGAAAACAAATGACGGGAAGAGTCTCAGAGCATTTTAGAGCGGCCGCCCGAAAACGCTATTAAAAAATTGCGCATGACAGCGTCAGCAATGACATTATTGACAGCCGTAATTGCAGCGCCGATGATGGCCACAGGGCGCGGGAAATAATGACATCATTATCGCTCCCAAGTCCGCACTATGCTGACTCCACGATTTTGGGCCCATGTTGTTTAAATGGTAGCAGATCTGTTCTGTTTACCGTCCTTGGGTCAACGCTTGCTAGCTCTCATTCTCAGTGCTGTGACCAGGCCCTATCCACTCTTATTACCCAACTTGGTTTGCAATTTGCTTTTATTTCAACACGTAAGATGGCGCTCGGCCGGCGTTTGTTGGGTTGCTTCCCCATGAATTTCGTCTATTCCCGACGGCCAACTTCAAAATAGCTACCGAACTGTCAAAGTTTGAAGTTTTGGAATTTGATATTTATAAAATATTGGTTTCATGTGATGTGATGTATCATCTGATGCATCCAAGAAGGCGGAACGAACCGGCTTTGGTATCTATATCCCAAAGTTGGACTTTCAATTTTCAAGTAGATCACCTGACGAACTTTCAATATGCAATGCGGAAATTGTTGCGATCTATGATAATGCCGTTATGATAGTTATTAGGAAAGATCTTGTAAATTCCATCATATTTTAAGACTCTTTGAGTGTTATTAAGAAAATATCTAAAACAGAATTAAGAGCAAATGCAGACATTATGACTTTGAGAAAACGTAGAGCCTTATTGGAAGCCAACAGAAGGGGTCATAATGTTTCAAAATGTCACAGTGGAATACGTGAGAACGAGATTGAGGACTCTCTGGCTAATGTAGGAAGAAATCTTAATGTCCCTAAGGCTGTGGGATGTATCTGTGGGAGACATTTAAACTATAGTTAAGGAAAAGATTTTCAATCATTTTGAGAAAGAATGGGAGCGAAGCATTCAGAGTAGGGGTTCCTTTTACAGATGTATAAATTCAACTTTCGCAAAGAAGAACTGGTTTGCTAAGATTCCTTATAGGAATAGAAGACATATTACTACAGTGATACGTATGCGGACAGGTCATTGCGGTACAAACTTACACTTAACTAAAATCAAAGTTAGGGATGACCCAAATTGTGAGTGTGGTCAAAAAGAGACTTTGAACCACATCTTTTTTGAATGCCCAATAAACAGGGTTGATGATCTTGATTTATATAATGAATTATATGGAGCGGGTCTTTCGGCTCCTTTGGATATACCGAGAGTGCTGAGATGTCCTAAGATAGAGGTGGTTGACTTATTAAATAGATTCCTAAGTTACAACAGTATTAAATTGTAGGACTAGAACAGGAAAATGTAAACATTATTCCTAATCCATTCCCATTCCTTTCTACTATTGAAATGTCTGTTTTTTGTGATATGAATAATATTTTGTAATGTTTTTGGTCCATCCTATGTGGTTTTGGGATAACAAAGTCTAGGAGACCGAAGAATAAAAGACATGGAACGAGCCAAGCAATAATAAGGAGAGCCAGATATTAATATATTAATATATTAATATATCACAGCACTACAAGTTTTCTTTAGCTACGTTCTAAAGGACCAGGGGCTACGACCTGTTATACTGGACGTATCCGTGTATATAATATACTTATCGTGTGAGCTGGCATATTGCCCTTGATGAAATTTTTGGAAAATATGGAGGGAAGCCCAAAGCACTCCCACCCCTTGAAAACTATTTTTTATTATGAAGAGAAAACTAAATCTTGTGACACAACGAAATTCGAAGGTTAGATAGAAAGGGTGATTCCAAATTCAACAGTTCAATCCAAACTTTCAAAAAATATGGAGAGAGGCCAAAAACACCCCCCCCCCCCCACACCTTGAAAATTATTTTTTTATTATTGCAAGAAAACTAAATCTTGTGATACAACGAAATTCAGAGGTCAGATAGAAGGGATGATTCCAAATTCAAAAGTTCAATCCAAATTTTTGGAAAATATGGAGAGAGGCTCAAAGGAACCCCATCCCTTGAAAACTATTTTTTGTTATTTTTTTCCACACCTTTTTTTTCATAACTTTTTTCCATACCCTTTTCTCTACACTTTGTATTCTACACGTTATTTCTCCCCTTCTCTTTGAACTCTCTGCTAGTATTCGAACTGACCTGAACTAACTTAAACTAACCTGAAATAAACTAAACTAACCTGAAATATTTATTATTTCTTATATTTGCTAGAAAACTAGATCTTGTGACACAACGAAATTGAGAGGTCAGATAGAAGGGATGATTCTAAATTCAACAGTTCAATCCAAATTTTCGAAAAATATAGCGGGAGACCCAAAACACCCTCCCTCCCCCACCCACCTCTTGAAAATTATTTTTTATTATTGCAAGAAAACCAGATCTTGTGTCACAACGAAATTCAGAAGTTAGATAGAAGAGATGATTCCAAATACAACAGTTCAATCCAAATTTTCGGAAAATATGGAGAGAAGCCGAAAACACCCCCCCCCCCCCCACCTCTTGAAAATTATTTTTTATTATTGCAAGAAAACTAAATCTTGTGACAATGAAATTCAGAGGTCAGATAGAAGGGATGATTCCAAATACAATAGTTCAAGTACAACTGGAAAATATGCAGATGAGAGGCTCAAAGCACTTCCATCCCTCGAAAACTATTTTTTTCCACACTTTTTTTTCATACACTTTTTATTCACTTTTTATTCTACACTTTATTTGTACCCTTCTCTTTGAAGTCTCTGCTAGTCGTCGAACTGACCTGAACTAACCTGAACTAAACTAAACTAACCTGAACTATTTATTATTTTTTATTTTTGCAAGAAAACTAGATCTTGTGACACAACGAAATTCAGAGGTTAGATAGAAGGTTCCAAATAGATAGATGATTCCAAATTCAACAGTTCAATCTAAATTTTCGAAAAATATGGAGGGAGACCCAAAATACCCCCCCCCCCCCAACTCTTGATAAATAATTTTTATTATTGCAAGAAAACCAGATTTTGTGACGCAATGAATTTGAGAGGTTAAATAGAAGGGATGTTCCAAATACCACAGTTCAATCCAAATTTTCGGAAAATATGGTGAGAGGCCCAAAACACCCCCCCCCCCCCCACCTCTTAAAAAATATTTTTGATTGAGACCAGATCTTGTGACACAACGAAATTCAGAGGTTAGATAGAAGAGCTGATTCCAAATTCAACAGTTCAATCCAAACTTTCGGAAAATATGGAGAGAGGCCGAAAACACCCTCCCCCCTTGAAAATTATCTTTTATTATTGCGAGAAAACTCAATCTTGTGACACAAATGAAATTTAGAGGTTAGATAGAAGGGATGATTCCAAATACAACAGTTCAAGTACAACTGGAAAATATGGAGAGAGGCTCAAAGCACCTCCATCCCTTGAAAACTATTTTTTTCCATACCCTTTTTCTCTACACTTTTTATTCTACACTTTATTTCTACCTTTCTCTTTGAACTCTCTGCTAGTCGTCGAACTGACCTGAACTAACCTAAACTAACCTGAACTAAACTAAACTAACCTGAACTATTTATTATTTTTTATTTTTGCAAGAAAACTAGATCTTGTGACACAACGAAATTCAGAGTTTAGATAGAAGGTTCCAAATAGATAGATGATTCCAAATTCAACAGTTCAATCTAAATTTTCGAAAAATATGGAGGGAGACCCAAAATACCCCCCCCCCCCCCAACTCTTGAAAAATAATTTTTATTATTGCAAGAAAACCAGATTTTGAAAAACTGACTTTGAAAACAAACTAAACTAACTTGAACTATGTATTATTTTTTATTTTTGCAAGAAAACTAGATCTTGTGACACAAATGAAATTCAGAGGTTAGATAGAAGGGCTGATTCCAAACTCAACAGTTCAGTCTAAATTTTCGAAAACTATGGAGGGAGACCCAAACTACCCCCCCCCCCCCCCCCCCAACTCTTGAAAAATAATTTTTATTATTGCAAGAAAACCAGATTTTGTGACGCAATGAAATTCAGAGGTTAAATAGAAGGGATGTTCCAAATACAACACTTCAATCCAAGTTTTCGGATAATATCGAGAGAGGCCCAAAACACCCCCCCTCCCCCCCACTTCCTGAAAATTATTTTTTATTGTTGCAAGAAAACCAGATCTTGTGACACAACGAAATTCAGAGGTTAGATAGAAGGGCTGATTCCAAACTCAACAGTTCAATCCAAACTTTCGGAAAATATGGAGAGAGGCCGAAAACACCCTCTCCCCTTGAAAATTATCTTTTATTATTGCGAGAAAACTCAATCTTGTGACACAAATGAAATTTAGAGGTTAGATAGAAGGGATGATTCCAAATACAACAGTTCAAGTACAACTGGAAAATATGGAGAGAGGCTCAAAGCACCTCCATCCCTTGAAAACTATTTTTTTCCATACCCTTTTTCTCTACACTTTTTATTCTACACTTTATTTCTACCCTTCTCTTTGAACTCTCTGCTAGTCGTCGAACTGACCTGAACTAACCTAAACTAACCTGAAATATTTATTATTTTTTATTTTTGCAAGAAAACTAGATCTTGTGACACAACGAAATTCAGAGGTTAGATAGAAGGGATGATTCCAAATTCAACAGTTCAATCTAAATTTTCGAAAAATATGGAGGGAGACCCAGGACTATGCAGGGAGACCCAAACTTGTAGGCAAGCTCACGAACACACTTATTGCTGAGACCATATTGCATTCTAGCAATATTTTTTATATAATTTACCAAGCAAGTTTCTTCTTCGTCGGTAAATATCTTCTTAACGTCGAGTTTAATAGAATATGGAAAGATTTGTCTTCCCGAACGCTTAAACTGTTTTAAATGCCTGGAAAGGGTTGCAAGTGAAACTTTATCTATTTTGCACGCTTCTCTCAATGATATTCCATTAGCCCAACTCTTGAAAAATAATTTTTATTATTGCAAGAAAACCAGATTTTGTGACGCAATGAAATTCAGAGGTTAAATAGAAGGGATGTTCCAAATACAACAGTTCAATCCAAATTTTCGGAAAATATGGAGAGAGGCCCAAAACACCCCCCCCCCATCTCTTGAAAATTAATTTTTATTGTTGCAAGGAAACCAGATCTTGTAACACAACGAAATTCAGAGGTTAGATAGAAGGGCTGATTCCAAACTCAACAGTTCAATCCGAACTTTCGGAAAATATGGAGAGAGGCCGAAAACACCCTCCCCCCTTGAAAATTATTTTTTATTATTGCGAGAAAACTAAATCTTGTGACCCAAATGAAATTCAGAGGTTAGATAGAAGGGATGATTCCAAATACAACAGTTCAAGTACAACTGGAAAATATGGAGAGAGGCTCAAAACACCTCCATCCCTTGAAAACTATTCTTTTCCATACCCTTTTCACTACACTTTTTATTCTCCACTTTATTTCTACCCTTCTCTTTGAACTCTCTGCTAGTCTTCGAACTGACCTGAACTAACCTAAACTAACCTGAACTAAACTAAACTAACCTGAACTTTTTATTTTTTTTTTTTTGCAAGAAAACTAGATCTTGTGACACAACGAAATTCAAAGGTCAGATAGCAGGGGTGATTCCAAATTCAACAGTTCAACCCCAATTTTCGAAAAATATGGAGAGAGGCCCAAAACACCCCCCCCCCCCCACCTCTTGAAAATTATTTTTTATTATTGCAAGAAAACCAGATCTTGTGACACAACGAAATTCAGAGGTCAGATAGCAGGGGTGATTCCAAATTCAACAGTTCAACCCCAATTTTCGAAAAATATGGAGAGGGGCCCAAAACACCCCCCCCCCCCCACCTCTTGAAAATTATTTTTTATTATTGCAAGAAAATCAGATCTTGTAACACAATGAAATTCAGAGGTTAGATAGAAGGGCTGATTCGCTGATTAGATAGAAGGATTTCAAATACCATTTTATTTAGTACAAGTAGCCAACTTGATGACTTTTTCTAAGGAACACTCGCATTATTGAAGTAAAAAGTTATGTCCTTCAATAATTATTATTATTATTGATAAAATTTTAATACCTATAAACACAAATTTGCGGTAAATCTTGGAAAACTCTTGTAAACTTTAATAATTTGGCAACACTAAACGCATGTCATATGTTTTAAACACAGTGGCGGGGGTGGGGGGAGGGGAGGGAAATTGAATGTAGCAATGAGCGCTAAGTTCAGACAAGTCACGTAAAATTTAAAATTCGTTTTTGTTGTTTTTTATATAATCGAACGAGCTTTTAAAGGCTAAAATACTTTTGATCAGTAACATAATGCAACTTTGCTTGTAATTAACTAAAATATAACTTTAATCGCGAGAAATCAGTCAACACGAAACAATTGCACGTCCCACGTAACATGTACGTACCTATACTTTAAATTATTTAAAAGTTTATTATACACACGTTTTTTACATTTATTATCTAAATTCAATATTTAGTGCCAAATGCAATTAGTTTTTAAGGTTTCGAACGGCAAAACGTGATGAACGTAAAAAAACTCCATTCCTAAGTCGGTTGTCTATAAACATAAGCTTTTGCAAATAGCATTATTTAGCAACGATCATATAATGTAATCGGTACCTGCCTAATGGAAATTATAATGGAAGATATTTAAACATAAACAAGGTAAGTATTCTAGATTCTTAATTAAATTAATGTTATCTACTGTTCAAATTTTAGTGTATAAAAAGGAATTACCTCATATTCTTCGCTTCACAATTAGTTAACTCGGTGATTCGGGGCTGCAAAATGCGGAAACTCTTTGCTTCGAGGCGAATTTTTTTAGTTTTAAATATAGTTATTATTGTGTGGACAATATCTGGATGTTCTTCAGAGGTAAAGAGTATATAACATAGCCCTTGCTAACTTTTAAATCATAATTACGCACTCGAAAACATATTGATTCACCAAGAATTTTTTTTTTAAATGCCATATAAAAATAAAACTATAGCAAATAGGTATCTCAGAGACCAAACAGGATAAAAATCTTTGTAGGGTAGTACGAAAAACAAAGTTTGGCAACATCGGTTTAAAATCTTGATTCACTATCAAAATCGCCATCTTCTGAATTTGCTGGAACTATAACTCATTCAATTATTTTTGCCACCTCGTACCTTTGAAATCTTCATTTTTTTTATATCTATGTCCTTTCAGGAAGCACATACGCTTTGTTAATTTCGGTTTAAATCTTAGGTATACGTAATAATCTTTGTTAATCATGTAACAACAGTGCCTTTAAATAATGCTCAAGCCTGTAAAACAAGTGACCTTTCATAAGCCTTGAGTTTCTTTGACGGCGCGGTTTCCATGACAACGGCAGACGCGGCCAATTAAAATTGCTTGCGTTTTCAGACAAGCTCAGTAAGTTGTAGGCTTAAGCACCGAATTAGTTGAAAGGTACCTAATGGACGAGTGGACTTGACGAAAGTTAGCGGTTTTGAAGAGCTTTTTGGAGATTTTGAAGTAGTTGGAACTAATTAAAAGTTTTGGGACGTTTGGAATTTCAATGACATTTAAGGCTTTGATATCAAGAGTCTTGAATTCCGTGTTTCCGTTGAATTATAAAGAGACGAAACGCTAAACTTCTAGTCACTCTCTAATTTTGTGGTATTCTTGGAAAAAAGTAAACTTTTTGATCGATTTTGTGGCTGTAGCTGTATATGTTTTGATCGAATTTGGACCAGAAAGTAAATTTTGTAATGATGTTAAAAAACAATTTTTGCCCTGAGTCTGAACCAAAAAAAGTAATTTTTTTTATTGGACGCGTTATGGTGATTTTGAACAAAAAAGTAGTATTTTGCTATCAAAGCAATTTTTTTAGAATGATTTTGGAGCAAAATTGGTATTTTATTCCACAAATTGAGTTTATTTGAAAATGCGAAAAGTTTACGTTTTAGTCGTTACAAAACGAATTTTGCTTTTTCTTTAATTAAACGAAAATTTTCTTCTTTTTGATTTCGAACTAAAAATTTATTTTTTGATTGAATGCTTTGTGAGGGTTTGATCGAGCTTGGTCCAAAAAGTAAATTTTTTAAGGATACTCGAAATGAATTTCTTTGCCGAGCTTGAACCAAAAACCGATTTTTTTTATTGGATGCGTTATGATATGATTATGAACCAAAAACTAATTTATAATCTAAAGTGTTTGTACTACCCAAACCCTCCACCCCAGACCCACCACTGCAGCGGGACGGCCGGCGAGGGAATACCTAAATACGGAATAAATAAACAGGGAAGGTCACTTCGCCCGTTTGGCGCATTTGATAATGTCTGCCGCAGCTGTAGACGAAACGTCAGGAAGAAATTCCATTCGACAACGGCTTCAAAGCCCGGAAAACACTAGATTATATTTTGACCGGCCGTGAAAGTTTTCACAATCTTATAAAAACTAAATGTCTAAAACATTTTTTCGATAAAAACTTGTGTTCAGTGTTATTTTGCTATAAAAGCGATTACTTTTAAGAATGATTTTGGAGCAAAACTTGAGATTTTAGACCAAAAATTGAGTTTCATTAAAATTGTCAAAAAAAATGCGTTTTAATATTTTTTTTTTTTTATTTTGAACAATCAAAGATGAATGCTTTGTGAGAGGATTTGGCTCAAAAAACAAATTTTTTTAATAATCCTAAAAAACACTTTTTTCCCCGAGGCTGACCCAACAACCGAGAACCGAGTTTTTTTGTTGATTATGATAATTTTGATCCAAAAAATAAATTTTTTAAATATTCTTTAGGAAAAAGTTTTTGTGCAGTGCGCATTTTTTCCTACAAAAACGATTTTTGTTAGAACGACTTTAGAGCAAAACTTGAGATTTTAGTTCAAAAATTGCGTTTCGTGGTAGTTGCTAATAAAATGCGTTTTTATCATTTCGCGATAATTTTGTATATTTCTGAATAAAAGCAAACGTATGTAAATGCGTAAGCAAATATACTTTTTCGGGTTTGAACGAAAAAGTGAATCTTTTGATTGAACATATTGTGAAGTTTTTGTTCGATTATGGCCGATAACGCAAAATTTTTTGATAATTTGTTGTGAAGAAAAAATTTTTTTCAACTTGAATTTTTTTTACCAGTTGACTTTGTAGCAAAACTTGAACAAAATTGAGTTTTTTTCATATTGCAACACTTTTTTTTTTCTGTGTGTAACTTGTATCGAACTTTTACCCCCCTCGTAAACGTTCAATCATCGTCTCACTGAAGTTTGTAAAGAAAATTTAAAAAAACGTCAAAGAGATAATTAAAAATAAATGACACTTTTTGCTCAATTGTCACAAAAAAAAACAAACACACAACTTCAATGTGATATTTTCGTACTTAAAATCAGACGTTTTGTTTTTCATCCATCATCAAATTATTATTTTTCAAAACACTTTGAAAATAGACCAAAAAATAGCTATAAGTGTCATTTACTTTTTTTTTAATTATCTATTTAAATTAAGACCAGAAAAAAATAAAAAACTTTTCTTTCAAAATATTATTTTTTTGCAAATATTTTCGCAATCATTTGGAATTTTCGGAATTTGAAAACGTCACTTTTATGAAATTTTAGTTGCTCAAAGCTGTAAGAAAGACAAAACATAACTGTGACACTACAAATAATGACGAAAAAATAAATTAAATCAACAAACATAAATAGTTGCAACAAACATAAATAGAAGAAAAAAAAGAGAAATAAAGTAAACAAAAAATAACAGCAAAAACTCTTTTATAAATCAAAAATATAAACACGTTTTATTAAAAAATACAGAGTTATCGCAACCAACAAAGAATAAAAAATTCGAAAAAAAGACAATTTGAGAAGTAGGTATACATATAGGTTCACTAAGAAAACAAAAAGAATTGATAAGAACAATAACCACAAAATATTACAAAAAAAAATATATTACGTATCAAAAAGTGGAAAGGCTGCTTTAAATTTGTGAAAAACCACAAAAACAAGTGAGAGTTTTAGAATGTTTTGAGTGGAGAGTAAACCCACTCAGAGTGCCCAATAAGTCTAAAAATATGTCAAAAAAAAGAAACGAATAAAAACTATAATTGGGAAAAATACTATATTAAGTATAAATAGAAATATTAAATATAAAAACACGGTATTAAGTATCTCTGTGGAGTTCAAAACGCATTTCCCATGACTCAAACCGAATTTAAAAGTGTAAAATACGAATTTATGCCAATCAAAACGGTGTAGCCAAGATCTGGTTTGGTAGCGCGACAAAATCCAAACTTTTCTTTTCCTCCCCTGTCCGGTAGTAACTCTATCGAGTTCAAAGTGGGCACCTAAAAAATGGCGGCGATATCCGCCAGAAGTGGCGTCACCTGACATCTTACGTCAAATAATTAGAAATCGTGATTCATTAATTGATGTACTGTGACGATAAAATTGCTCTGTCCGTATCTTCTAGGTCATTGGTCTACACTTTACATTACTTAACCTTAAAGAACGTCAAACGTCAATGTTATCATTTGACATTGTTGGCCCTTCGTTCACAATTCTCTAAATATTTCCTCCAATTATTTCAAAGCTCTCGCTTCTCCCACATCAAGGGTAAAATGCTCCAAAATGAGGCGTTTCTGCTCGAATTGGCAACATTGCTGCAAATAAGTACGTCCATAACGTACAGGACATTCCTTAGTGACATTGAGGCCAAAATATGGGGACTCGGATCCGATTCACTATGCGCGTGTGCGTGGGTTGTTCCCACATCTCGTACCGTATTACTTGATTATGGTCTATTTCAAATAGATATTCATCAAGCAGACTGAGGAATTGATAGATTATTCCTATTCCATCTACGTAAATGTGTCATTTATATGTTAATTTCTCAGCTTACTAGATGAATATCTATTTGAAATGGACTCTAGCATCACATACTCTCGTATCGAATAAATTTCCCTCAGACGCATTTACGTCGAGTAACCGGAGTAACTCGTGAAAGTATCGGCAACATTGAATGTCACAAATCACGAACCAAATGATTTCGGCCTAGTTCGTGATCCACCTTCACCACTTTCAAAAGGGCGCTCATTCTTCAGGATGAGCAGAAATTGCTATATACGAGAAATTGTGTTTCCATCCCCTCCTTTTGCAGTCCAAGGCAAGCAATGTAAAAGAAAGGCTTTGTCCTGTATGTAATGAAAGTATGTGGCTGCAAAGCAGATGTCAATTGGCGCCACCTTGTGGCATTGCGTGGTATTTGGTCGTCACACACTCAAGTGATCGCCTAGCTTAACGGTTAATGTTTGAATTAGGAATTTGTGATAACATTTGAGCAAAACGATATAATGCATTAAAAAAACGATAAAACACCGGATTTTTGGCCTGAGTACCGATTTTGTTACAAAAATGAAATTTGCTCAATTGAATTTGGATCAAAATTTGAAATTTTAGACCACAACTTTTGAAACTAAACAAAAATGTAGTTTTGCGTAGTAATGTAGTAAATAATGCAGAGAATTAAAAAAAAACGTGGAGGAGATAATTAAAAATAAATGAAAATTTTTGCTCTCTTCAATGTGGTATTTTCATATTTAAAATCAGACGTTTCGTTTTTCATCCATCATCAAATTATTATTTTTTAAAACACTTTGAAAATAGAGCAAATAATGGCTATAAGTGTCATTTTTTTTAAGTTACTTTTTTTTAATTATCTCTTTAAATTAAGACCAGCAAAAATAAACAACTTTTCTTTCAAAATATTAATTAGTTTGCAAATATTTCCGCAACAAGTTGGAATTTTCGAAATTTGAAAACGTCATTTTTATGAACTTTTAGTTGCGCAAAGCTGTAAGGAAAACGATTTTAGAAAAAATAACTCTTACACTGCAAAATATGACGGAAAAATAAATTAAAGCAACAAACATAAATAATTGCAAAATGAAACCAAATTAAATGTGTGAACACTCAAAAAGATCGAAGAAAAAAAACAAAGTAAACAAAAAATATATTTTATTTAAAAAAAAGTTGATAAATGCAACAAACAAGGAATAAAAAATACGAAAAAAAGACAATTTGAGACGCAAATACATATAGACTCATTAAGGAAACAAAAAGAATTGATAAGAACAATAACCACAAAATATTACAAAAAAATCATATTAATTTTCAAAAAGTGGAAAAGCTGCATTAGTTTTGTGAAATATCACAAAAGCAAGTAAGAGAGTTTTAGAATATTTTGCGTAGAGAGTAAAAAAAACAGGAGATAAGACAATTTGAGAAGCAAAAATTTAGGATCATTAAAAAAAATAGAATTAATGAGCCTAAAAATATATAATAAGTCTAAAAATATGTCAAAAAAAGAAATAAACGAATAAAAATTATAAGTGAAAAAAAAACACTACTTATATTAAGTATAAATAAAAATATTAAATATAAAACACTAGTGAACGAAATTTTTGAAACTCTAGTTTAGAATATGCAAAAAGGCAATATTTACTAATTGGAAATTGAAAACTTATCTGCTTTCGAAAAATATTGCAGCGTTTAAGAAGGAAACAAACGGAAACAACTACTCCGAGAGCTAATACCCCTACCGGCATTGAATTACACTGTTTGTTTCAAAGCTCATTTTACAAAGCAAAGCAAAGCAAAGCAAAGCAAAGCAAAGCAAAGCAAAGCAAAGCAAAGCAAAGCAAAGCAAAGCAAAGCAAAGCAAAGCAAAGCAAAGCAAAGCAAAGCAAAGCAAAGCAAAGCAAAGCAAAGCGAAGCGAAGCGAAGCGAAGCGAAGCGAAGCGAAGCGAAGCGAAGCGAAGCGAAGCGAAGCGAAGCGAAGCGAAGCGAAGCGAAGCGAAGCGAAGCGAAGCGAAGCGAAGCGAAGCGAAGCGAAGCGAAGCGAAGCAAAGCAAAGCAAAGCAAAGCAAAGCAAAGCAAAGCAAAGCAAAGCAAAGCAAAGCAAAGCAAAGCAAAGCAAAGCAATGCAAAGCAAAGCAAAGCAAAGCAAAGCAAAGCAAAGCAAAGCAAAAAAAAATATATGTTAAAATGAATTAATAAAGTAATAAAAAATCAATGCTTAATAAAGAACTTTTGAAAATTTTGGAAATGTCGAAAGCAGACAAATTTTCAAATTTCCAAATTGTAATTATACATGTGCATTTTCGCATATCTTAATTAAACTCGGGTTCTATATTTTTTGCAAAAACCTTAATATTTTTTTTTGGCTTTTTAGCATTGATTTTTTATTAGTTTTTTTTCCAATTAGTAAATATTGCCTTTCCGCATATTCTAAACTAGAGTTTCCTGCAAAAAAGCTAAAAACTTCGTTCACTAACATATTTCGCAGAAAATAACTTTCTTTTAACTTCCATAAAAACACTGTATTAAGTAACTCTATGGAGTTCAAAACGCGATATTCCCATGACTCAAACGGAGTTTAAAAGTGTAAAATACGAAATTGCGCCAATCAGAACGGCGTAGCCAAGATCTGGTTTGGTCGCACGACAAAATCCTTGAAACTTTTCTTTTCCTCCCCCGCCACGTAGTTACTCTTTCGAGTTTAAAGTGGGCACCTAAAAAATGGCGGCGATATCCGCCAGAAGTGACGTCACCTGACATCTTACGTCAAATAATTAGAAATCGTGATTCATCAATTGATGTACTGTGACGATAAAATTGCTCTGTCCGTATCTTCCAGGTCCTTGGTCTACACTTTACATTCTCTTAGGGATGTGATTTCACCGGGTGCATTTCTTTACACCGACATATGGAGAATATGCACCCTTATTGCACCCGGTACATTCAATTCGCGGCGTTGCCTTTTCAACTACGTTACCACGTTGCCATATTCTTATATGTCAAATGTCATATTATGTATTTGTTAATTTTCTACATTAACTACAATCTACATGTCAC
Source organism: Taphrorychus bicolor (assembly GCA_951812265.1). Taxonomy (NCBI): domain Eukaryota; kingdom Metazoa; phylum Arthropoda; class Insecta; order Coleoptera; family Curculionidae; genus Taphrorychus; species Taphrorychus bicolor. The sequence goes on along the minus strand of OX638302.1, from coordinate 5,216,475 downwards.
GTGCATGCGTATTTTTAATTTTTATTATTTATTTTACCGCTCAGGAACGGAAATAAACTTTTATAAAATTTTTAACCGCCTGATTTTATTAAAAAATTTCTATTTTAAATTGTAAGAATATCATAAGAAGAAAAAGGATGGAATCTTGCTTTAATTGCTTAGTTTTTCTTTCTATCTTCAGTATGTTATTGGAGTTAAGAGTTAAACAAAATTTAATGAACATATTCATAACAAAAATAACTTAGACAGTTTGTACTTTGGATCAAATACCTTTATTTGGATGAGGACGGAGAAATACATCAGTGTCAGTTAGTTGAAAACAAAAAACATATTCATGTCTTTTAAGTAAACAAAACTAAGAAACTAAAAATATTTTGTTTTATAAGTTGACAGATGACATTTGTTGACCGATGACATTTGACAGATCGACATTCATCTGACATATTCGGAATTCACCGGTTGAAAACACAATATGCACCGTTCATAAACACCGCACCCGGTACAATCATATGCACCGGGTACAATGATGATCACAACCCTACATTATCTAACACTAAAGAACGTCAAATGTCAATGTTATGTTTTGACATTGTTGGCCCTCTAAATACACAAGATTCTCGAAAAATCCTCGCATCAATTCAAAGCTCCCGCTTCTCTCACATCACGGTTGAAATGCTCCGAAATGTGGCGTTTCTGCTCGAATTGGCAACACTGCTGCAAACAAGTAGGTCAATAACGTACAGGACATTCATTAGTGATCTTGAGGCCAAAATATGGCGACTCGAATCCGATTCACTCGTGTGCGTGGGTGGTTGCCAAATCCCGAACCGTACTTGGCTAGAATCATATACTTTCCAAGTACGTTATACTTTCGTGTCGAATTAATTTCCCTGACACGCATTTACGTCGAGTAACCGGAGGAACTCGTGAAAGTATCGGCAACATTGGATGTCACGAATACGAGGTATTGTGTTTCCATCCCCTCCTTTTGCAATCCAAGGCCAGCAATGCAAAAGCACAGTATAGAGAATATCTGTCAGTAACGTCAATCTCGGAAAAATCGAAGAAATTACGAGTTCAAAAGCGTTTTGCCTCCAAGTGACCGCAGTCACGTCATAGAGTGACGCTACTGTTAGATATTCCTTATACTGTGGTAAAAGACAGGCAATGTCCTGTATGTTATGGAAGTATGTGGCTGCAAAGCAGATGTCAACTGGGGCCACCTTGTGGCATTGCGTGGTATTTGGCATTAGTGATGTCAATGACGTCACACACTCACGTGATCGCCTACGTTAACGGTTAACGTTTGAACCTTAAATTTGATTTTTTTTAGAAGTTTGTGATAACATTTGACCAAAACGATATAATACATTAAAAAAAAAAGCTAAAACACAGGATTTTTGTCCCGAGTACCGACAAAAACGAAATTTGTCCACTTGAGTTTGGATCAAAACTTGAGATTTTACACCACAAGTTTTGAAACTAAACGAAAATTTAGTTTTTTTTTATTTGTGCTTATTATACGTATTAATAGACTGTTTGTCCTGGTGTGAAGTGTATGCACAACAATATTACAAGAGCACCGTTGACCGTACATTGTTAGTCCATTTCTTACACTTGGACTGGAAGAGTTGGAAGACTTCGAACAGTTTCTATCCTTGAGAGGTGGGCAATAGAGAGATAGCATCTTGTTTTTACACGTATTTCTCCATAAGAAAAGTTAAGATCCGTCAAGAGGTTTATTGTACCCCGTCTAAATGTCTGAGTTGGTTCTGGTCCTCCAGTTGAAGGAATGACAGTGGCTGATCCTTCTTTTCTTCGAAATCAAAGTTAAGAAGGCCATCAGAAAGAACCAGCATCCCGCACATCATTGTGCCATTGGTAGTCTGTTTTCTACACTTCAACTGAAGTGGGGGAAAAGCTGGAAATATTTTGAACAGTTTCTATTCTTAAGAGGTGGGCAGTAGTTAGGCAGCAACTTGTTTCTGCACGTATTTCTCCCATTTCTCAACACTAGTGGCTGATGGACATCGTGGGCCCTCTTAACTTTGACTTCGAAAAAGAGAAGGACGAGTGACTGTGATTTCATGACCAGAATCAATTCGGAGAGAAACAATGTTTAATTTTTATAATATAACAGCGTTTGTGAGCGTTTGAAAGTATTCACATTCGTTGTTTTCCCAAATAGAATTAAAAGATGGTGTGATAGTAATTAACAGTTGCTCAAGTATTATAAAAACCAAAAATATTGAGTCATCAGTACCGATGTACATATTTATAAGTTTCAAGTTCAAAGGCAGCAAACTGCGTTTGTTTTCCAGAATTTTATATGCACAATTTGTTTGCTTTTCAAATAAACCTTCAATGCAAAACAATTCCTGGTATTTGTTTTAGACAGTAAAGATCGCTATCCCAGACGGAAATGTACTAGGTCAAGTTAATACCACCCACAGACGGAACGTGACTTACTATAATTTTAGAGGTATTCCTTATGGACAGCCGCCTGTTGGTAATTTTCGCTTTGCCGTAAGCAAGAATTAATTTCTGTTTCGTTAAACTAAAAAAACGATTTTTCAGGACCCTCAGCCAAATTATGCCTGGAATGGAACTTTGGATGCGACTAATGACAGAAGCCAATGCGTACAGTTTGCCAGTGATGATGTTTTAGGTACTGGAACGATATATGGAAGTGAGGACTGCCTCTACATTAACGTCTATACTCCAGATGTATGTATAGAGTGTTACGTCAATAAGGCCTGAGGCCACTCGTGTGCGTGGGTGGTTGCCAAATCCCGAACCGTACTTGGCTAGAATCATATACTTTCCAAGTACGTTATACTTTCGTGTCGAATTAATTTCCCTGACACGCATTTACGTCGAGTAACCGGAGGAACTCGTGAAAGTATCGGCAACATTGGATGTCACGAATACGAGGTATTGTGTTTCCATCCCCTCCTTTTGCAATCCAAGGCCAGCAATGCAAAAGCACAGTATAGAGAATATCTGTCAGTAACGTCAATCTCGGAAAAATCGAAGAAATTACGAGTTCAAAAGCGTTTTGCCTCCAAGTGACCGCAGTCACGTCATAGAGTGACGCTACTGTTAGATATTCCTTATACTGTGGTAAAAGACAGGCAATGTCCTGTATGTTATGGAAGTATGTGGCTGCAAAGCAGATGTCAACTGGGGCCACCTTGTGGCATTGCGTGGTATTTGGCATTAGTGATGTCAATGACGTCACACACTCACGTGATCGCCTACGTTAACGGTTAACGTTTGAACCTTAAATTTGATTTTTTTTAGAAGTTTGTGATAACATTTGACCAAAACGATATAATACATTAAAAAAAAAAGCTAAAACACAGGATTTTTGTCCCGAGTACCGACAAAAACGAAATTTGTCCACTTGAGTTTGGATCAAAACTTGAGATTTTACACCACAAGTTTTGAAACTAAACGAAAATTTAGTTTTTTTTTATTTGTGCTTATTATACGTATTAATAGACTGTTTGTCCTGGTGTGAAGTGTATGCACAACAATATTACAAGAGCACCGTTGACCGTACATTGTTAGTCCATTTCTTACACTTGGACTGGAAGAGTTGGAAGACTTCGAACAGTTTCTATCCTTGAGAGGTGGGCAATAGAGAGATAGCATCTTGTTTTTACACGTATTTCTCCATAAGAAAAGTTAAGATCCGTCAAGAGGTTTATTGTACCCCGTCTAAATGTCTGAGTTGGTTCTGGTCCTCCAGTTGAAGGAATGACAGTGGCTGATCCTTCTTTTCTTCGAAATCAAAGTTAAGAAGGCCATCAGAAAGAACCAGCATCCCGCACATCATTGTGCCATTGGTAGTCTGTTTTCTACACTTCAACTGAAGTGGGGGAAAAGCTGGAAATATTTTGAACAGTTTCTATTCTTAAGAGGTGGGCAGTAGTTAGGCAGCAACTTGTTTCTGCACGTATTTCTCCCATTTCTCAACACTAGTGGCTGATGGACATCGTGGGCCCTCTTAACTTTGACTTCGAAAAAGAGAAGGACGAGTGACTGTGATTTCATGACCAGAATCAATTCGGAGAGAAACAATGTTTAATTTTTATAATATAACAGCGTTTGTGAGCGTTTGAAAGTATTCACATTCGTTGTTTTCCCAAATAGAATTAAAAGATGGTGTGATAGTAATTAACAGTTGCTCAAGTATTATAAAAACCAAAAATATTGAGTCATCAGTACCGATGTACATATTTATAAGTTTCAAGTTCAAAGGCAGCAAACTGCGTTTGTTTTCCAGAATTTTATATGCACAATTTGTTTGCTTTTCAAATAAACCTTCAATGCAAAACAATTCCTGGTATTTGTTTTAGACAGTAAAGATCGCTATCCCAGACGGAAATGTACTAGGTCAAGTTAATACCACCCACAGACGGAACGTGACTTACTATAATTTTAGAGGTATTCCTTATGGACAGCCGCCTGTTGGTAATTTTCGCTTTGCCGTAAGCAAGAATTAATTTCTGTTTCGTTAAACTAAAAAAACGATTTTTCAGGACCCTCAGCCAAATTATGCCTGGAATGGAACTTTGGATGCGACTAATGACAGAAGCCAATGCGTACAGTTTGCCAGTGATGATGTTTTAGGTACTGGAACGATATATGGAAGTGAGGACTGCCTCTACATTAACGTCTATACTCCAGATGTATGTATAGAGTGTTACGTCAATAAGGCCTGAGGTTAGAAAAATTTTTAGTTCAACGCCACTGACCTCCCGGTTTTGGTCTGGATATACGGAGGGGTATTCATTTTTGGTAACAGCAGCTACTCACAATTTAGGCCAGATTTCTTCCTCGAACAAAACCTAGTCTTTGTGTCCTTCAATTATCGCTTAGGTAAAATTATAATTTACTATTACCAACTATTACCAAGAGTTTGAACCTCAGGCGTGCTCGGGTTTTTAAGCACAGAAGATGAAGCTTGTCTGGGCAACTGGGGCATCAAAGACCAGCTTTTGGCGCTGAAATGGGTCCGGAAAAACATTAGGTATTTCGGTGGGAACCCAGACAAAGTAACCATTTTCGGAGAAAGTGCTGGGTCAGTTTCGGTGCAGTTGTTACTGCAGACGCCTCTGGCTGAAGGTTTGTCAACCGAAAAGCTATGAATTGTATAACAAGCCGATTTGTATAGGTTTATATCATCAGGCCATAATGTGCAGTGGTTCCAGCTTGAACTTGTGGGCTTTGAACACCAGAGCTGCCGAGATCGCTAATAAAACTGCCAGCGGATTGGGCTTTTCCACTTCTAACACCACCGAGGCGGTTGAGCAATTGCGAAATGCTGATCTGGAGAGTCTTTTAAGGGCTGCTTGGACAGTCGGATGGGGGGTACGTATAAAGGCAAGAAGTGCAGAAGAGGCTCGTTTCTGGTACCTAATAACACTTGAGATAATTACACAAAATTTTGTAGAGTGAGAGGGAAATGTTTCAATAAATAAGATATTTTTAGGTTTAGCAGTGGGGGGCATATAAAATGTTATTTATTTTTGTAATTAGTAGAATAACGCTGATTTTTCTAAAAATGTTTCTAAAAATAAATAATCGAATTCTTTGTTCAGTTTTAAAAAGAAAAGCTCTTCTATTATTTTTTGCTACGACGCACTGATTTTCTCAAAATACCCCAAAAAAAAATGAAACAATAACAAAACACTTTGGTGAATTACTCAATCAAATACCTCAAGTCCGGTCACATTATTTCTGATTATTTCGAGTTAGTTCAGGTTCGTTCCCAACTCCACACCAAAACTCTCTCTTTTAGTTGTTCTTAACCAACGGGCTTCGAGGGCTACCATTCGCCCCGACTTTGGAACCTAACGTCCCAGGTGCTTTATATGTGCACCCAAGCGATCAGGCTCTAAGAATGGGTAACTACAATCCTGTCCCGGTTCTAATAGGTTTCAACAGCCAGGAAGCGGTTGCTGCAGGAAGTGTGCCATGTAACAAACTACTAGCTATACCATATTATATACTATAGTTGCGTCATTTTAGTTTTCTTGGACTTGTACCTCTTGTACTATGATATAGTACCAGAGATGCTGACTCCTTGGAGCCTTACACAGAACAGCAGTAATAGACATCTAGCAGGGGAGGATATTAAGAATCATTACTTTGAAAATTCTGCTATTGCTACAAATCGGCCGCAGCTAATCAAAGTAGATAAACCATTTGTGCACTTTTTCTATTTAATCACTTCACATTAAACTTGCAGTTTATTACTGCAGACCAATTCAACCGTCCTATAAGAAAGGCAGCAGTTGACATGGCGCGATACGCTCCGGTTTACTACTATGAGTTCGGTTATCAGGGGAACGTGTCTTCAAGTGGAGAAAGGACTTATGAAGGTTTGTTTTCATCCATTATAGCTTCGATATTAGAAAGGACATAATTTTCAGGTACTGGACATGCTGAAGATGTCTCTTACTACTTTCTGTCGTCCAATAACTATTCGACCACCGACGTAAAGGTATCCGAGACTATGGTTCTTTTATGGTCGAATTTTGTAAAATATGGGTAAGAAGCACAAAACGTCTCGATTACTTTTACATGAAGAACATGTACAGAGATCCTACACCAAGAGAGGACGAAAGGTTGAACAATACCATATGGCAACCAGTGAATCCATGGTCAGCACACGTGGCCTATCTCTCGCTAAACGAATCGATAGTAATGCAACTGAATCCCAAACAACAAGACTGGGCCTATTATTCGGCTGTATGGGACAGATATGGAGACTGGATAGTTTTAACTACATATTAGTTTATTAATTCATTAGGTAAATGAACATTCCATGGCTACTAAGATACCAAAAAAATCCTGTATGGGAAATATAACGCTTATTAGTCTACTTAACACCCCTTTGATGACAAAGTTTTTTCACTCCTTGATATGTAACCTATTTACCTTTTTATGCAAATTTGAGCTGAAATATAAATGAATGTGTAGGTACTCAATAAGAAATCTCAATTGAAAATTATCTGTGCTCCTTCAAGTGGAAGTTAAAAAATGTTATTTAAAAAAAAAGTGCTGGAAAGAAAAGAGAATGGCGAAAGTATTATTGGCCATTATTGTGTACCTAGTTAATGGAGGATTAATTGAAGACTAGAAGCAATAAAGAGGGTGGAAAAGTGTCAAAATTTGTATTTTGAGATAATTACTCGATTTTTCTTCAAAACAACCACGAAATTTTATCAACGACTCTTTGGCTTGAGGTAGCTCGAAGTTTTAAAACAACCCTGCGAACATAGCGGTTTAACAAACATTGACAAGACTTGGTGGCATGGTTGCTATGGTGACCGAGTGCGTAGCCAATAGAAATTTACTTCTCGCCGCCAAGGCCAATAGAAAATTGCAGGCTTACCCATTGAAACAAGGCGTCAATCGGATTATTGTTAAATCATTATGGATGTAACCCTTTTGGGGAATAACAAAAAATAAGATGTAACCCTTTTGAAGAGTAAGGAAATAGTTATTTACCTAACAAGTGCGGGAAGTGAAGCTTTACCGCACGCTGATTGCAATAAACGAACGACGCATAGCGGAGTTCGGTCAGCAATCGAGGTACAATATTTTTCCGACGAGCCAATTTCTATTGATCTTTTTCGTGTTCCCTAGTTTACTTCGGTTTTGCGTGCGGTAAAAACTTTTACAGCACACGTGCGGTAAAAACTTTTACACGCACGCCTGTCAACGTCATGAAATTATTTATATTAGTGCTTGTACCTACTATAAATCACTGGAGGAACGTACCTATTTGCTGCATCTAAAATTTCGTCTGACAGGACCATTCTTATTATATGTTTTGAAGGTTTTTGTCCCTATTTTCTATTTTGTATGTAAATTTATTTCAAAAAACACCAAAACTGACTATTGGTCAAATTTTAATTAATCCGAACTTATTTTGGTTTAACACATGTCAAATAAGAAATGCATGGTGTAGTGGTTGACACACCTACTTTGTGAAATTAAGGTAGTGGGTAATTTAACTTAACTGTTAACCTTTACACGCACGCACGTATGGTATAGGTATCTAATTAATAGTGCTAAATGTCAGCTGAACCCTAAAGCATTCAGATAAGTAAAAGAAAACTCAATCAATTTATTTCAACTCAGCAAAAAGCAACACCACAAAAACAATTATGCAAAAGTAACGCTCAGATTAATAAAGCTTCAAATTGTATATAATTTGGCTTTGCGTGCGGTAAAAATTTTTACCGCAGGTAAAGTGCCACTTCCCGCACGCAAATGCGTGCGGTAAAGCGACTTTACCGCACGCTCGTCGGAAAAATACCTTTATTTAATGAGGATATATTTGTCACAAAAAATCTAAAATGTCTAAAAAGTTTAGTCTACATTTAAGCCCGGTAGGGATTTTAAGTTTTTTCCTGATAATCGAAAAGAGTGTATGTAGTAGTCCCATTATTCCTCCTTGTATCTAAAAATTAACACAACAATAATTTGACAAAACTAACTACTAAATAAAAGTTGCTACGTAGCTACAACACGACACCAATTAACTTTAATATCAATAGGCCCTAGAGGTTTTAAATTTTATTGAACTTAACAGGGCACTGTCGTAAAGGTGCACCTCCCTTTGCCTTCGCCATAATATCAAGATCTTGTTATGAAAAGACTTATTCAAACTGACAGACAAAACTAGTCGTCAATTAATGGATTTTTCCTACATGTCTCTAGCAAGAGAGTACATAAAACCAACTGCACCAGCTTTCTACTTCAAACTGGAAGACTTCTTTAACGTTGATTTTTAGATTATTAAATTGTATTTAAAGTTACTTTTTAACAGGATAACGTGTCTTACAGGTGCACAATATGTCCCCTTCACCATAATATCAAGATCTTGTTATAAAGAGACATCTGCCCCAAAATTAGCTTAATGGAGATAAACCTAATTCTCCGTTCATGGCTTTATCTCTAGTAGGGGAGAATACGTAACACCTACTGAAGCATTACTATCACTTTTACCGACGTAAAATCGGTAAAAACCTATCCCGGAATTTATCCATAAGCGCTTCAAGAAAGTGAAACGTGAAACCACAAGTAAACAACTAGATATAGAAAAACTTTACGACCCCGAAAGAGATAGACTTAAGAATGCAACTGGACACAGACACCACATGGGGACAGATGAAAGAGGCAATAATAAAGATTCAAGAACAGGAGATCGGTTTTAAGGAAAACATTAAGAAGAAGGAATTGATGACGGATGAAATTTTAGAACTTATAATCCGGAGAAGAATGGCCAAATCTACACTGTTAAAATATGAAGAACTCAGTAAAGCTGTAAGGAAGAAATGCAGAGAGGCAAAGGAAAAAATGGCTGAGAACTACAACAGAAACATGACTCGTTTAATGTGCACAAGAAAGTTAGGGAGGTAGCTGAGGTAGGAAGAAAACGCCAAACAGGAATTCTCAGATATACCAATAATGAAATCATAACTGGTATCGAGGAGAAACTAAAAAGATGGAAGAGTTACGTGGAGGAGCTTTTTGATGACAACAGAAATGAGATTTCTAAGGTAGTAACTGAACATGGAGAAGACGGACTAGCCTTTACAAAAAGTGAGGTCATCCACGTGCTGAAGACTCAGAAAAACAGAAAGGCTACAGAGGCGGACAAGGTGCATATGGAAGTACTTAAAACCATTGTTAGCCAAGAAGGCAAAAAACTGGATCATATGCTAGAACTATTCAATACCCTATACAAAACCGGAATGATTCCTCCCAGCTGGCTCAAGCCTACTTTTATAACGATCCCGAAGAAAACAAACGCATCACAATGCGACGACCTTTGCAATGATTAGTCCAATGCCACATATTCTTAAAGTTTTTCTGAGAATAATCCACACTTGAATATACAAGAAATGCGAAGAACAATTAAGCGACACTCAATTTTGATCTCAGAAAAAAACTAGACACTCGAGAAGCCCCCTTCTCCTTAAACGTTTTAGCACAGAGATGCAAAGATATGAACATAGATGTCTACGCTTGCTTTCATGACTATTGAAAAGCATTCGACCTCGTGAAGCATCAAAAGATGGTAGAAATATTATCCGTAACCGGGATTGACAAAAGAGATATTACATTCCCAAACAGCACCTACATGTCCAATGGATATCCAGTTTTAGTCCAATCTAGGTCCGAACGTCCATGGACACATTCTGGACATCCATTGTATATATTTTGTTGATAATCCGATGGACTATAAATTTAGGACATGCATTGGACGCACACATCTGTACACAGATTTATGGCAAATGAATTCGAATTGGTTAAAAATCATCTGATATTAGTGAAGCCAACCCGAATTGCTGTTTCCCGAAAGCGCTAATATGTCCTAATAAAGTTCATGTAATTAGACAAGATCTATCGAAGTGATCTGTGGACATTTTTGTTAGGACAAACAACTCTTGTTTATCATTTATTTGTATGCGGTTTTGTATGTTTTTGATTAATATGACCACAAAAAAAATCTAAAAAGTTACACAAAGTTGAAAAAAAAAACTGGATTGAAATCGTACAAACCCATGCATCCAAAAAAAAAAGCAATGATAAGCAAAGGTTATTTGTCATAACAAAAATTTCCACAGATATGACTTTCACAGGTCGTTGGACTGCCTGATGGATATTTTCAAGTTATACAAAAATGATCCAGCTGAGAGACAAAATGTTAACAGTAGGATGTCTTTTGGATACTAAATGGACATGTCCATCAAATGTAGAAATTTGTGCCCTCTGTATAATCCATTGGACAGCGTTTGGATTAATCTGGGCTCTTAGCAGTACATCCATTGGACATGCGGATTTACAACCATATTAGTCCATTGGACGTCCATAGGATTAGGTTGTGCTGTTTGGGTTGATAGTAAATCTACTGGAACCAGATCGCCGAAATAAGAACAGGTAGACGGAAGAACATCTGACACCATGTCAGTCTTAAGAGGCGTACGACAGGGCTGTATTTTGTCATCACTCCTGTTCAACATCTATTCGGAAGCAATTTTCAAAGAAGCTTTAGCGGAAAACATGGGAGGTATCAAAATAAATGGAGTATGTATCACCAATATCAGATACAATTACATAGATACAAAGTTTCAAGGGAAAAGATCTATTGGTAGACATCAGAACTCCTGGCTGAAACCCCTTGATGATGATTTGGGTGCACTTCCATTGAAATATTTGGAACTGCTGTATCCAGAACAATCTTAACTATGTGGATCGCCAACCTTCGAAAGGAGAAGGCGCCATAAGAAGAAGAACTGATGCACTGGCTTTCTCCTCCAAACAGGACGACTCATTTAACGTACCTTCTCGGGGTTTTTAATTTTATTGTACTTAACAGGACAGTGTCTTACAAATGCATTTCATATTGTCGCAACCATAATATCAACATTTTATTATGAGAAGACATTCCACGAGAACAGATCCGAAACTAATCGTCATTTTAAGTTTTTTCCTAGATAACTCTAGTAGGAGAATACATAAAACCTACTGCAATGCCTTTCTTTTCCAAGCAGGTTGACGTTTTCGAAAGAGGCTTTAAATTTTATTGTACTTGACAGGATAGTGTGTTAGAGGTGCACCAAAATTCGCCTTCGCCATAACATCAAGATCTGGTTATGAAAAGACCTTCAAAAGAATTAACCTAACAGGTCCAAAACTAGTAATGAATTTATGGTTTTTTTCTACATATCTCTAGAAGCAGAGTACATAAAACCTACTGCAATGGCTTTCTACTCCAAGCAGGACGAATTCTTTAACGTTCCCCCTGAGAGTTATAAATCTTATTCTGCTTAACGGGACACTGTCTTACAGAGGCACCATATGCCTTCGCCATAATATCAAGATATCATTATAAAAACTATCCTTAATAACTTTCAGTTTTTTTGGTTTTTTTCCTTACATCTTTAGCCATAAAGTTCTGATATGAGATGTGACCGATCTTTGACAAACAGTTGGAATACTTTTGGGACTGTCTTGAATTTTACACTTCATACTTCATTCCAGATGGCAGTATATTTTTGTTGCCATGCGTTTTTTCATCAAAATTACAAAAAAAAACATACCATTGCAAATATTCTGAATGAAATAGCGAAGCAGAGGATTTAACTTTGCCTCTTTATTGACGTCTCTTGCTTGACATAACTATTACATTGTGTTTTCCTTCCAACATCTGAATGGAACTGCATGGAAAAATTAGTCTCTTAATCGACATGTTTTAAGTGCATATTGTCCAGGAGTTTTTGGTTTTTTTACTACAGAAAAGTTTTAAGTTTCAACTTGACATGATTGCTTGACGACACTTTATTATTGATCGCTAATATTCCTTCCCGTTCTGGGACTTAACAAAAATAAGACAAACCTTTTTTTACCGACTTTTATTAATAAAAGAAAGAACAATAAAAATATTTTTTGGGTTAGTTGCTCAAAATTCGATCATTCAACCGATCTAAATCACGAACCTTCGACGCCGATCTTCTAATACTGTTCATCGGTTTCGTCCTCTTAAACCTTTTCAGACCTTGAGTCCTGGATCTAACAGGAATGGTTTTCAAGTTTGGAATGCGTGTGCTATCAGTGTACCAGGAACGATTGGCGATCGTCTGAGCTATCTGAATTGCGTCCCCTTAAAATGAATCTGTGAGAATGTGCGAATGCCAAGGTTTTACCAGCCACCTTCAGGTTCTGTCGGGTAAATGTCTCTCGCGTAAACAAACGGCTCCTCGTAGAGAAGGAATATGATGCCCTGCTCCAAGGCCTGGTTGAACGTGACGTTATACACCAGACTAAAGTTCATGGCGTAGACAAACTCGTCCCATCTCGGATACAAGAAATCCTTGACCAATCCTTTTTAGGGAGAGAGAACTTTGCACCACTAGTTGCATGAAAATTGAGTCTACTGGGATCAAAAGCGCTTAAACTGGATTTTCAGGAAATCAGAAAAACCGTTCAATTAACTAACTGGTGACTTAAGGGGTCTTGATTCAAGTAGACTGAAACTAACCTGCCCACTGCTTAATGGCGTAATTCATTATTTCCCCCCAGGGGCCCCACAAAGTAATTTGGTTTCTCGCATCAAACTCGAAAAGTTTTTCTTCCTACATTAGATCGACTATTAATTAAATTTTGCATAATTATATACCGGGTACAATCAAAACGTTTCTATACGTTTACCGTGTGCCCGGTATAGCTTTACGCATAAGACAACTTACAAGTGTATCGTTGGCACAACTTTTTGCGGCCTCCAACCAGCTACCTAAGAGAAACGCTTTGTTCGTGGCCAGGATGGATTCCAGATCAAGAAATATGCCCCGGAAAACTGTTGCCATTTTCCTATAGAGTGAAGAGTAAATGAATGAGTTATCAAAATGTCTAGTCGACTTACTGGAACTCCGTTAGGTTTTTCTCATTGAAAGTAGAAACCAATTTATTATAATAAATATCACCGTTGTCCTGCAACACCTGCCTGGTGAGGTCCACCAAGTCATGTAGATACCCGGGATTATCTGCCAACGTGTCCGAGGCTTTGAGAAAGATTTTCCAAGCCTCGCTGACGTTTTTATAGTCATACCAAGCCTGTGTGATTAAGGGAACATTTGCCAGAGGTCATTACGCAAAACTCTGAAATTTGCAATATATGTACCCATGTGTCGATATTCAAACTGGGCGTCCTGGTAATAACAAACTGTCCTCTTAGGCGCTCAATGCCGTTAAAGTTGTAGAGAGTGCTCTATACATATATGTAAGCCACGTTATGTACATTAGTACTGAACTAATAACATGTAGATTACCTGCAAAATCTCCCAAGCTTTTTCTGTATTAGAATTCTCCTGCCCATACCGCCTGCTAGAGTAATTTCTGAACCATTCGGGCAAATCCGTGGGTTCCTTTCTCCAAGCTTGTTCTGTCATTAGATCGTAAATTACGTAGTTTTGGTTGATTCCCTCCATGGTGAGACCTGTGCCTATCATCGTTGAGTTCTCCGAGTTTCTCGCTTTTATAACTTCCTAAGGAAAATATTTTGAAGCTCCACAAACGGTGAGGCACAACAGTTTTTGCAAAGTAATAATTTTCTTGTCATTATGGTGAACGAATATGGAGTATCATATTTATGAGTGGAACGTCCTTAATATTACGACCTCTTACCGTATTAATGACCGCTGAAGAACCGTACATAGCCAAAGTTCCTCCAAAATTATGCAGCATACACCAGATATAGGGTTGGCCAAAATATTGATCGAGGCGATTGAACTGAGGGAATTGTTCCGATTGTAGGTCCAAGACGATCATTTGACCCTAGAAATCATAACATTCAAAAACGACATCCTGTGTAAAGACAGAAAAATGAAACACCTAACAAGACATACGTACACCACACACCAGAACTACAAAACATGAATTACCGTAGGGACGCTTGTCAGAAAGCTTTTAGCTCTAGTCACATTGCTCCAGAAACCATCGCTATAAAACATCCATCCTTGCAACACCCTATATATATAAAAAAAAAGTTGTGAGTCAAAAAGAAGACGTTAGACTTACTGGTGGAATTGAAGTTAGTAGTGCTTTGGCCCTGTCGTAAGACCAGAAAGCGAAAGAATGGACGAACAGCCAGCCTTGCATGACCCTGCACGTAAAATGAAAAAAACGTGTTCACATTTTGTAGAGTTTATTGCAGACAACTCAAGTACATTTTTAGTAAAGGGTGTTCATTTGAACACGTCGTCTAGTAAAATGTCAAAAAAAAAGGGTGAGAGGACAAAAGTTCATTTACTTCGATTATGGCATCCTTTTTTGTCAAAAATCCGTAGCCTTCTAGATGACGTTTTCTAATGAAAACGGGGTATAAATAGGTCACTAAAACAGTATCGAGTTCACCATTTTTTATATTCTAGTTCGTGCAGTAGTTCGAGTCGGTCGCGTCAAGTCGTGAAATGAAGGTGCTTTTCAGCGCTTTAGATCTGCCAACGTGCTTTTCAGCACTGCGGCGGAATTCGTCTTTCGTTTAACCATTTCGTTTATTTCAGGCTGGAAATTCGTCTTGTGTTCTAACCATTTCATTTCTTTCAGAACTAATAAAAATCTCTTTTCAGGTTAATTAACATTCTTTTTCAGATGATCGCTTCCCCGGGAGGAAGGAAAAACAACGCGATGGAGACACTTACACTCCAGGAACTGGGGGTAGTAGCCAAAGAAGAGCCCGACAGGATGATAAAGCTCTTCATGAGCCTAAGTGCAGAGAAAGGTACGCTTGCTAATGCCAACCAGAGCTATATAGCAGCGATAATGTAATTAGAAGCGAGGCTGGCAGAAACCGAGAAAGAAGTGGCTGACAGCGTGAAGAGCAAAAAGGGGCCAAAAGGAAGAAACCCCAGACAGCCAAAAACAAGAACAATCTTCTGGGGCTCCAAATCAAATAGAAGTAGAGGAGGAAATCGTGGAAGTGACACCCAATTTGGAGAAAATCCAAAGGGAAGAAAAAGAAGCTAGGAAAGTGAGGAAACACGCACCTATAATAACCACCCCAGCCTCCGGGAAAAACGAGGAAAGAAGCTCAAAAGTACCACCAATGATACTAGAAAATGCAGGCGACTGGCACAGCCCAAGTTTACAAGCAACTAACTAGGATGCTGTCTGAAAACAAAAAGGAGTATCACACATACTCCCTGTCAGAAGAGGCGCATTCGCCATTATGTCCAGAAAGGACCCCAAAAAAAAAAAACAGTTACTCCACGGCGGAATGTTCGTGTGATCGCTCTTTCTAGACAACTCTGAAAGTATTCCCATTCTTAGATTCTTACTGAGAGAACAAAGGATAGACATACTCTGAGAGCGCTCTAGATCTGTCACTTTAAAACGATCTTAATTCTTTTATATCTATCTCCTTTTACCACATTTTAAGAAAATACGATATAAATGTCAAAGACGGATTTCCAAAGCCAACTGAAACGCAATGATAAATAAATGATGGATTCAAGGGATAATAGCCGAACATGAAACCTTCAAATTGTCCAGCCACTAATCTTCCTAAAAATGTCCAAATTTTGACACGCCATAGAGTTTTCCACGTTTCTCGGCCGTTTTCCCTTGTAATCAAAGCCTTTAAAGTTGCATCTGTCGGATAAGGAGTTCCAAGCGCGACTGCAGCGCACCATTCACCGGACGACGGTGGCGGCTGTTTTGAGAAGTAAGGGAACATCAGCGCTAAATTTAAAAATTTGCAGGTTTTGCTTCAAAATTCACAATTCCGGCCACATTTACCAGGAAAAAGGTGGATTCTATCTAGGTGCAGGAAAGAAAATATTCCAGAAAATGTCGCAGTAAAGCTATGTCAAGTTAATAAACAATAAAATTTTGACTTTGGCAAGCCAGTGACCAGTCCCCCCCCCCCCCCCCCCCCAACGAATATTTAATCTAAATGTCCAAATAAGTTTTATTGGAATATTAGGCGCCTTCACCATCATATCCAACTAGTTCACTCCCTATCGTTACATTCTTATTGAGAGAACAAAGGATGGGAATACTGTCAGAGCGCTCAGATCTGTCACCATAACACGCTGTTATTTTTCTATATCTATCTCCTTCTACCACATTTTAAAAAGATACGATATTAATGTCAAAGATGGGTTTCCAAGGTCAACTGGAAAGCAATGATAAGTAAATGATGTTATTCCAGGGCTGATGTCGACTATCGCAACATGAAAGTTTGAAATTGTCCAGACTTTGTAAAAACGGTCACGAGAATCGGTCATTATGCCACTAGTCTTTTTAAAAATGTCCAAATTTTAACATGCCTTATAGTTTTCCACGTTTTTCGGTGGTTTTTCCTTAATTAAAGTCTTTAAAGTTGCTGCTCTGTCAGATAAGGAGTTCCAAGCGCCACTGCAGCGCACGATTCACCGGAAGACGGTGGCGGCCGTTTTGAGAACTAAGGGAACATCAGCGCCAAATTAAAAAAATTGCAGGTTTTGCTTCAAAATTAATTCCGATCACGGCCACATTTACCAGGAAAAAAGTGGATTCTATTTAGGTGCAGGAAAGAAAATATTCCAGAAAATCTCCCGAGGGAGAAAAACGTTCGACTGGAGCTTGGTCACAAATGGCCCTCAAGGTAAAAATAAAAAAAATTATTTTTATTTCAAATTCTAAACTGATAAACATAAAAATTTTGACTATGGCAAACCACTGATCAGCCCCCTGCCCCAACCAAACAAATTCTGATTGAATATTAGGTACCTTCGCCATTATGTCCAGAAAGGTTATAGAAAACACCCTCAATGTAAAAATTAAAAAATGTGTTTGCTTTCAAATTTCTAACATCAAAATTTTCACTTTGGCAAGCCACTGATCAGCCCCCTGCCCCAACCAAACAAGTTCTGATTGAATATTAGATACCTTCGCCATTATGTCCAGAAAGGTTATAGAAAACACCCTCAATGTAAAAATTAAAAAATGTGTTTGCTTTCAAATTCCTAACATCAAAATTTTCACTTTGGCAAGCCACTGATCAGCCCCCTGCCCCAACCAAACAAGTTCTGATTGAATATTAGATACCTTCGCCATTATGTCCAGAAAGGTTATAGAAAACACCCTCAATGTAAAAATTAAAAAAATGTGAAACAAACATCAAAATTTTCACTTTGGCAAGCCACTGATCAGCCTCCTGCCCTACGCACATTTAACCAAAATGAGCAAACAAATTTTGTTTGAATATTAGGCGCCTTCGCCATTATATCCCGAAAAGTCATAGAAAAGGAACCCGTGTGTATTCGGATGGCCGGTCTACACCGCTCTAACAGTATTCCCATCCTTATATTCTTGGCGAGAATATAAGGATGGGAATATTCTCATTCTCTCTCTCTCTCTCTCTCTCTCTCTCTCTCTTTCTCTCTCTCTCTCTCTCTCTTTCTCTCTCTCTCTCTCTCTCTTTCTCTCTCTCTCTCTCTCTTTAATCTCTTCAAAGATTAAAAAATTTAAGTTTAGAACATAGAAGACAACAGTCATAGAAGGCGTGCCGAGGAACTTCTTAGCCCAAGGGATCGAGCAGGACCTCAGGGGCAAGACCAGAGAGCCAAGAACCTGAGTGAAAGAGTCAAAAGGATGAGGAGCTACAGGGCCAAGAGTCCGATGCCCCTGATGCTCGTACAAGTCCCGCAGGACCAAAAAGAGGCTATGTTCAGCGTCAAGCGGTGCTGCGACCTGGTCGTTGCCGTGGAGCCCCAGAAAAGACAGCAGGACCCCCAACAGTGCTACAGACACGCACAGAGCTTCTGCACTGCAGAAGCCAAGTGCGTCAACTGCGCTAGCAGCCAACACTCGGGAGAGTGTAAAAAGACAAAAGAGACACTTGCAAAATGCGCAAACTGTGGAGGCCCGCACCCAGCAAGCTACAGAGGATGTAGCAAATACCCCCAACAGAAGAAGACAGCAACAGAACAGAAACCAGGAACAAGCAAGCCAGTAGGCAGGTCGGTTTCGGGTGGAACAAGCTACGCTGCTGCCACCAAGGCACGAAACAGCGCTGCTAAATCCACCCCAGGCATGAGCCAGCCAGCTGACTTTCTTAGCGCTTTAGACCAGATGAAGAAAATGTTCTCAGCAATGAGTTCATTAATGGCTAACTTTCCTATGTTTCAGGTTTAAATGGCAACACGGCCTCTACCTTCAGCCCTGCAGATATTGTCATGGAACATAAATGGCATTAAACTGCGGAAAGCTGAGCTACAGGAAATTCTGGAGAGGCTTGAAGTGGACATTGCAGCCCCGCAAGAGACTCACCTCAGAAACACTGAGGACTTCAGTTTACCAGGATACTTGATTCCCACGAAGGACAGGCAGGGACAAGGAAACCGAGAATGTGGAGGAATTGCGCTGCTTGTCGGCAGACGAGTACCGCACGTGAAACTGCCACCAATACAAATAACCGGGTTGGAAGCAATAGCAATTGAAGTGGAAACCGAAAGGGGGAAACTGCTAATTGCTAGTTGCTATCAACCACACCAAGGCTTAGACCCCAATGACTTAGAGAAAATTATTTTCAGGAGACAACAGGGGCAACACGTTCAACGAGACTTTAACGCAAAATCACCAGACAGGAGATATCAACGATTCCAGAATGGCAGAGCGATCATGACTTTCTTGGACAGAAGAGGGGACATTCAGGTCATGGGGCCAGAAGAACCTACTCATCTAGACACCAATGGAAGAAACGACGTGCTGGACATAATTCTCACCAGAGAACTAGAAATAGAAACTAAAGTCACAGTTGTCCATGAGGGTTCCTCCGACCACAGTCCACTGATGCTTCGCCTAGGAGAGGAAGCACAGGAGGTGGCTACTAACAGCCGACGCACAAACTGGCAACAGTTTGAAGCACTCTAGCAGAGAGAACTTCCATTGCCTACTCTCGAATAGACGACGCTGATGGGATTAACCAAGCTGTTGCAGTGCTGAAGAATAGCATTACTAATGTTATTGAAACCAGTACTGTAACACAAAGCAGGCCACTAATTAAAAATTATTTAGCGAGTATTTCAGATGACACCAAAACACATTCAAGAAAGGAGAAGAGTCGAAAGGAGAGCCATCAGAACCAACCTGCTACCAGAGGACAAACACAGCTATAACCGCAACCGCCTTAGCAGGCAGGTCAGAGGCGCTAGAGGAAGTCAGAGCTGAGCAATGGCAGGAGCACTTGCTGGCACTGGACCCGCAAGATCGGAGCCTCTGCGAAACTGCTAAAGCAATGCAGCAGAAAAGGGATTGTCTACACCAAGCTTGACAAAAGCACCACAGGTGCGGATTAATCACTTGGAAAGTCAGTTTTAGGAAAACATCATTGACGACGATGATGCCAACCGTTAGGAAGAGATGGTGGAACGACGAGCTAGAAGGATAGACGTCATGCTCGACGAAGAGCAAATCCCACACACCAGCCCTGAAGAATATATGGACATTGTGTGCAGCATCTAGACCTCAAGAACGCACCTGGATGTGACCAGACCACTCCGGCTGTTGCCACCCAAGGAGATTGCAGCTAGGGTTGCCACCTTTAAAGAGTACTTAACCCGGAGATTTTGCAACAAACCTACAAATGGCGCCGCTGGCGAAATTTTTTTGAGGAGCCACGCCCACTTTTTGTAAATTGTGACTTAAATTTCCATTCGGTACTAAAAATTTGCTAGATAGAATTGTCTTCAATTTCATTCACCGCCAAATGTTAACTGAATTAATATTTCTTGAAGCAGGTATTTTGTTTTTAAAGAACATGGATTTTTTTCACAACTCATAAAAGCTCAAAGTACAATATCCTAATATAAAGTAATGTCTTCTCAAATAACGGACAGTTGGCAACAATAGCAACAGCTTTCGAATAAAAAGGGTTCACGGCTCGCTTCAGCTTACTAAAGATGCTGCGCCTTTGTCAAATATTTATCTATTTCCTGGCATGAAAATAATCATGTCCGGAGAAAATGCCAAGTAATCCGGAGCCCGGATATCTCATATGAAAAATCGTAGTCTCCGGGTGAGACCAGGAGATGTGGCAACCCTAATTGCAGCCTTGATCAACATTTTGAATGCAATGTTAAGACTGCGGCACTTTACAACCAGGTGGAAGCAGTCGAATGTCATTCTGTTTCCCAAATCAGGTAAACACCCTCTTTTTCCACAGAGTTATAGGCCCATCAGTCTGCTGCCTACCATGAGGAAGGTAGCAGAACGAGTCATCCTGATACGACTAAAGGACAAAGCAGAGCAGCTAGGCGCTACCGGTTGAGCAGTTTGGCTTTAGCGCCCAGCTGTCGACCGAACTGCAGGATGGTGGAATACATCACTGAGGCATTCAACAGACGAGGAGCAGCAGGAGCCATCCTGCTAGACGTAGCCAAAAACTTCGACCGTGTCTGGCAGAAAGGATTGCTAGTCAAGCCGCTAGACACTGTATTCTGATTTCCTGTATCCTTTGTTAAATTACTCAGATCTTTCCTTTCTAATAGGTATTTCAGGGTGAAACTGGACGGACAATAATGTGCGTTCAGGATGATGGACCGCAAGGAGCGTTCCTCTCGATCTTCCTGTACAACCTGTACGTAGGAGACCCCCCCCCCAGAACAGACAGGACCAGATTTGCATTATACACTGTTGACACAGCTATAATGGCAAGATCTCTCATCACAAGGCTACTATCACGGTACCTTCAAGAGGAAGTCACAGCCTTAGACGAGTGCACATACAGTCTATGTGCCAAGTGGAAGATAGACCTGAAGGCCAAAAAGACGCAGGCCATAATCTTCAGGAAGCGACGCAATCACAGGCCAGACAATCGAGTCGTGCTTAAAGGCAAAGCGATTTTTTGGCAAGAGACAGCCACATGTGTGGGTGTGGAGCTGGACAAAAGCCTCACTTGGAAAGCACACATCACCAGGACCAAAAACAAGGCAAAGATGACAAGAAGGATCGAAAGACGCTCAAAACTGGCTTTGAAGAACAAGGTCACGCTGATCAAACAGGTGATCCAGCCACAGCTAACTTACGCCTCACCAGCGTGGGGATATGCAGCAAAGACACACCTGAAAAGCCTTCAGGCAGTCGAAAATGTGGTCCTCAAGATGGCAATAGGGGCTCCCTGGTATGTCCATAACCAGGACATACAAAGGGACGTCAAGTACACAACAGTCACAGAGAAGATAAAAAGTCATGCGAGGAGAACCTTCCAGAAGACAGAGGACCACCCCAACCTCAAGCTGGTGAGGACGGCGACCGCCTACGACCCCGAGATCGAAAGGGCACATAAGGGCAATAACAACGGATAAATACTAATTATCTTCTATTTTCTTTTACAGGAAACCGGGACCACCCCAGAGGCCAGAAGTTATAGGATAAAACCCCACTAACAGATAAAAACCCTCCGGGCAGCGAGTCTGGACACTCAAAGCCTGGGTATAACCTTCCCGCGGATAACTGGTGCTAACCAGCTCTTTCCGTAATCCTGCCCCCTCAGTAGGGGGGGAGGGCTTTCCTGCCATACCCACAGCCCCAACCCAAACTCCCTAAGGTGGGGTAAAGATGCAATAATTCTCCATTATTGTATTATTTACCACAGTTTAAAACAAGAAATTTCGAAAGGAAGACAGCCAACAAAGAAAAGAAGAGATCAAGACAAGAAGAGCGCCTGAAGAGCCTCAGTCGGCGAAGTAACTTCAAACAGGACCCAGAAATGGTTACCTTGCTCAGGACTGGACAATCTTCAAGATTGATCAGAAGGGATACGGGTGGCTGAAATTTTTGTTACAGACTGGTCCGGTCTACAGCGATGATAGAGGACTCTTTTATCTAAGGCCATCTTTTAGTCACAGGTAGTGGCGCGTATAGAGTTCACCACCGTTTTCACTGAAAAAACACTGCACATGTTGTTCTTCCTATGAAAGCACAAAAGTATATGCCACGAAAATGAAACTTTGGACTGAACCCATTTTGAGCTCATTCCACAAAGAGTATCGTATAATAAATGAAAACACATGGTACTCACAACTTTTATATGTATCACTTACTTACCATATGGCTTCAGTATCAACAGCCCTCATGGCAGCGAAAATACTCTTCCCCACATTAGACAGGTAAGTTAAGTCATCACTACTCGGCTCCATTTCGTTAAAACTGTCGCAATTGTACACGTGATCGGTACCGAATTCTGCTATTTGCTGAAATAAACAGTAACAGCACAGCTGCTCCGCCATAAAGTATCATTCTTATACCTCTTCCATAAATAGTTTTCCAACAGTTTGGAATAGATCTTCGGTGGGGTCCAGAAAATAGGGACAGCAATACTTATCTGGAAAATTGTTCCAGTCGGCCATCATCGTCATATTGGCTTCAGGGTATAATCTAAACCAATAAAATGATTTCTCGCACAATGTGCACAAATTAAGTCGCTTAGGTACCGGTTAAAGGCCCTCGGCACGTGCCCAGCAAACGCAGGCAAAATGGTAATAATGCCAAACAACCTCATCCTATCAAGGATTCTGTGCTGCAAGTACAAAGATCGGTTGTGCCAGGATTCGGATAGTGGACCACCCCAACCTCGCAGATTTCCCATTCTCAACCTCCAGAGAAATAAGCTGTTTAGTAAATACAGGGGTATTAAATTCAAATATACCACGACAAGAAAGCAGGCCCAGAGAAATGCTCATCAATCTCTTCGGTAGTCAAGCCCAGCTTCTTGTAGACACGATCCCAAATGGCTTCTTGTCCGTTAAATGCGAGGACGAAATTAAAGGAATTGAGGACCATCCAGTCTATGTGTTTCTCCCATTGTTCCCAGCTCCACCACACGAAGCTGTAGCTGGTCGTGCATACGTTTTGGTAATATCGAAAGCTATTTTTAAAGAGAAATAATGTTGCTTTAGAAAAACTTTTAAAGAAATTACTTACCGATCGTTCAGGGTTACGGTTATGTTAACATCGGGTAGCTCCTGAGGAATGTCCAGCTGGGATAGTTCCCAAGACACGTGGGCGTTGCAAAAATATTTCAGGTAATAGTGGAAACCGGAAGCTGCAGTGACCCCGGTCGTAGCGGTGATTTGGACTTTGTGATCCTCTTTATCAATCTACCAATAATTATTTTATCATAAAAAATATTAAGTATCATGCGCAATACAAGTTACCTTAAAACATTCCTTGCCATCTTGCGTAAAGCTTGAGTTAACTATTACAGAAAATTCACTGGATCTGTCGGGCAGGAGACGCAGGATCAATTGTTCCACAGCAGTTTTCTGCACCTCTGAGGTTGACTGCGGTTTCAAGTGTCCCAATGTAGCCTCAAATCCTACAAGAAGAATTTCATTTTTTAGTTCATTTCTCGACTTTTTGCTTGTATAAACTTACGTTTGCTGTTGTTGGCCTCACTTGCTCCCACAAACAAACAACAAAGAACCACTACAAAAACACAATTAATATTATGTGGGTTCATGTCAATAATTTTTGTCATAAGCTAAACAAATATAACCATATTGAAAGTAGCAAACAATCTGGTAACTTATCGATGTTAAGTCGGATGAGCATCTGCATTGTCGTAGTTACGTACTTAGATAAACCGTCGTTATCTGTTGTGTTTAAGTGGTCACTCATTTGCATTGATTTATTGAAATAAATGTTAAAGCCATTGGCGTAGCATGTAGGTATTGCTCTTTTGTGTTGAGGTATTGGGTAGTTAGCAGAGACGGTCCCTTTATCCTTTTTTTTACAGCTAGTCTGTGATGGCGTCCGGTTTGATACCGTTTATGAAAAAAAAAATTGAAATAAACCAAAAAGTGAAACCACAAAAACTTAGTTTTTTTTATGGCAAAAAAGTCAAATACTCATATCTGATGGTCAATTGAAAAAAAAAATTGTAATATTTTTCAGGTGAAAGAGGACACCACGAAGAACAACAAACGGTTTGATTCGGTAAAATTGGACCACGCGTTGTAAAGATACAGGTCGTAAAGTTGGAAATTGAGAAAAAAAGAAACAATACTTATAATTCTAGAATACTATAAGTTATCTTTTATGATTCTATATACATCATAAGAGATAATTTATTTTATGAATTAAGAAAAATGCTGAATTAAAAAAAAATTTTGACAAAATGGCAAAGGTTACTAATGCTGTCCTCATTAAGTATCAAAAAGCAAATACTTAATTAAATGACAAATATCTTCACTATTTCACTATGCTATTTAAGCCCCGTCCCAGGATTGTATGAAAAGAAGCAATGTGACACTTGATCAATAATAAACAAAGTCAATACCTACATGAATTGCTCTATATTTGCAGGGTGATCTTTAGAACTCTACATAATGATACATTTTTAATATTGTTGACAAAATGGTGAAGGTTACAAATCCTGTCATCTTTAAATACAAACTAGCAAATACTTAAACGGCCAATATCTTCTCTGTTCAATAAGAGCCCTCTACCTAGAGTGTACAAAAAGAGGCAACGTGTATAATCGAGACACTTATCCACTATATATCAATACCTACATAAATTGCTCTATATTTACAGGGTCATCTTTCGAAACTCCATAACGCAAAACTCTTCCTAATATCCTATGATGTTCCAAAGGATCCAATCCCTTCGGAATGGACACCTTTACTTTTAAATCCTTAGCTTGAACTCTATGTCTGGCTGCTAAAGGTGCAGCGTACACAAGACCCTTTCCCAGTTTTTCAAAGCAAAAACGTTCGGACGTTTGCATCTGCTTTCCTGGTCGTCCCAAGGCCACCTCCACATCTCGAATGTGGGCAATTAGAGTTTTCAGCTCGTCCGGCTCTAGAGAGGAACTGTGGTCAGATCCTTTTTGACCCTTGTCCAACGTTATATGGCGTTCTATAATTTTTGCCCCTAGCGCTACTGCTGC
The DNA here is from genome assembly GCA_951812265.1 of Taphrorychus bicolor. NCBI lineage: Eukaryota > Metazoa > Arthropoda > Insecta > Coleoptera > Curculionidae > Taphrorychus > Taphrorychus bicolor. The sequence goes on along the minus strand of OX638302.1, from coordinate 5,191,013 downwards.
TGTAGTGATATGGGTGCCTGGTTCGTGTCCAGAGTATCCGATTGGTATGTCAGGAAACATTTTTTTTAGTTCGGGAATAACGTTTAGATTAACATCTTTGAATGGGGTTGGGTAAGCGGATACACAATGCAATAGCGCAAAGTTTTTGTGGTGTCTAGAGACCAATTGATAAATACGTTTCACTCCATCTATGTTGGCCATTCCTATAAGAGAACCCTAAAAACATGAAACATTCCAAATACGTGTAACATACCTGTTGAAATCATTAGAGGTATGCCACATTCTGAAGCTTTCTCAATTAGTACATAATTATTAAAATCTCCCGAGCCAATTTTCACAAAAGGCACCTGAATGCTTTTGAGAAAATCAAAAGATTCGGGGTCCATTGCTGAAGCTGTAAAAAGTATTCCCAATTCCTAAAAATAATTATTCGAGCACATAAAAATAAAAATCCAAAAGTAGTACTTTTGAATAAACTTGTAACTGAAGAAACTCCTCATCCGAGAACTCGAGATGTTTTTTATGGCTACCATAGGTCTCCCCCCAAGAGTTTGGGCCCGAATATACAGCATCAAGGGCAGACTGTGTAAATTTTTCTGTTAAGCATGTTTTTTGAAATTTTACGCAGTCGGCACCACATTCCTAAAAAAGGCCTAAACAACGTCTACATGGTGAAGTTGGGAAAAACTTACTTTCGCAACTTTAATAAGATTCTTGGCGACTTTAATATCCCCCTGGTGATTTTGTCCAATTTCAGTTATGATAAATGTGCTACGGCTTTCGGTAATCTCGCGTATTATATTCATTTCTTGACATTAAACTAACTGTGCACTCAAAAGCAACTATTGAATCGAGAATTCTTGCATCAATTAAGGAGGTTCATTTACGAACAATAAAACACCATTTAAGTTAGATTTAAATTATATTAACCAATTACAGTTCATCTCTTCCTTTCATACTTCCACACGTACACAGGCGCCTTATCTTTGGAGCCTTTCTTTAATCTTTTAGGCGGCAACACGTTATTCTTGTTTTCCACAGCTCTCTGAATTTGGAGTTTTCTTTGTATAATGGCCAGCTCCTTTTCCCTATCAATGCGTTTAGCTAATTCCTTATACATGGCTTGGCGTTTTCTTGCACATTTCTAAAATTAATGTTAATTGAGGGAAACTTATTGCCTAATTATCCTACTTACTTCCAGTGTTGCAGGGTCTACATCAGGTAATTCTGCTGTCTCCAGATTTTCTAGGTTATATTTATTCAAACTACTCTCTTTCTTTTTGTCAAAAAAGATATGTTTATTCTCCATCTTATGATCTACACTCGCAAGATGCAACTGAGCTTGAAGTTTCTCTATTTTGCGTTGTTCTTGGGTCCGTTTCGTTATAATGTACTTCAGGTCTTGGGTGCGCATTAGTTGAAGCTGTTCAGGAGTGTCTTCTGATTCCACCTCCTTTTCAAAATGTTTTCCTTTTAAAAGAAAGGTTAATAGTAAGGGACTTTAGGCAATTTGACTTTAGAAAACAAAATTTCACAATGTAATCAAAGAAAAAAAAATCAACATTCTTCATCAGCAAGCTTTTTCATGTTATTTTGTCGCTTTTTTCCTTGTAATATATTCTGTCAGGCAATAGCCAACCTGATCTCAAGACAAAAGAAAATTCCGGGTCTTCCCAATCAGCTCTTTCATATAAGCTCCATTGGTCACAGTCAATGGGGTCTAAAGCCAGTAAGGCAAGTCTTTCCAAAGTATTCCAAGAATTTCAGACATAAAGAATGATTTTTTATATAGAAACTTAACCTTCTTGAGTCTTTGGAAGTCCCTAAATGTCTCAAAAATTTGCCTGAGTCATTTCAAGATATGAAGGATTTTTAAAGCAAAATCAAAGAAAATCCAACAATGTCAATAAGTTTTTGAAAAGTTCTGATATTCCAAGAAATTTAGACATTAATAATTATTTTTTTTCCATATAAATTTGATCTTCTTGAATCTTGAGAGATACCTAAATCTCTCAAAAATTGAACAGTCACAAAATATCACAAAACATAATGGAGATGGTTTGTGAACCTAATCATCATTAAAGGTAACAAAGACTTTTGAAGGAAAATCCAACAATGTCAATTAATTTTTTGAAAAGTACATTGGTATTCCAAGCATTTCAGACTAACCTAAACCAACCTAACCTACCCTGACCTTAAGTAATCTGGACTAACCTGAGCTAACCTGAAGTAATTTAAACTAACTTGAATAACCTGATACTAAAAAGAAATAACCAACGCTAAGCTGGACTAACCTGAACTAACCTATGCTGAAGTGTGCAAAATAATAAATAAAATATTGTTTTGCGTGCATTATGCAATATTGTCCATTGACAGAAATTGAAACATTTGAAACCTGCATTTAAACGCCTTCATTCGTGTGTATTTCATCTTTAGAAAAGCCATTTGCATGCAGTAGGGGCAGGTTGAAGGAAAGCTGCCACTCGCAAATGTTTTTTAAGGTGTCATGCCCAGTTTTGGTAAGGAGCGTACGACAAGCGGCAACACTATTTATTAGTTAAATATCTATATAAATAGATACAACTAACACATAATAAAATAAAAAAAAATGGGGACCTTCCTTTTGGGTCCATGAGTAGGAATATGGCCCTTAAATGCTGGTGGTTTCTCGTTTCTATAAAAATGAAATTATTTATTTGAATGAAATTCTGGTTATTAAATAGTAATAAATAATCAGGTAGCTTTTATTGGAACAGAAAGTCCATTGCAATTAAACTTTCCACCAATTCATGGTTAAATCTAAATTGGTGAAACTCCGCGTCCAGCCCATACAAAAGTCGCCTGCGCACTGTTTGGTTTGCTGTAGTCTCCTCTCAAATTGCAGGGCTTAAGGGAACATGCTGGGTGAGTGGGCATATTCTCATGGCAGAACGCAGTAAAACAGTGGAAAGAAAAGATCACAGCCGGAGTGCAAACAGCAGTCTCCTTGCTGCTTTTTCTATCCCATAAATGATCACAAGCCTGATTTTATTGAAATTAACATGGACTCTGCGCTGTAGGTACACCATGATTATTGTTTTGCAGGCTAATTCTACTGCCATATACAATATATAATAATGAATTTGTATATTGTCAATATAAATATTCATTATTCTGTATAGTTATTACAAAAAATAAAATAAAAAAATTAGGATAAAAAAAAATCATCAGCAGCTCAAAATTTTGGATGTTGCGCAAACCTGCAAACCTTAGGACGAACCGCCACTGTGATATGCCTAAACGTGGGATAAATTGAAAACTTACCATCTTCAATTTTTGCATTGATCATATGATGGTAAAATTCATCAGGATTCTTGTTCAAGGCGCGCTGTTTTAACGTCTTAAGGATTTCTTTCTTTTCATTATAGTCTTTTGCCCTTTTCTGATAATCCTTGTGCTTTTCCAGAAGACCCAAGTGCTGCCTTTCCTCAGGTTGATGCCTTTCTCGGTGAGTCTTCTGGTGCGCTTTGGCGGCTTTCTTCCACACGGACATGGTGATATTGATAATATATAATTTTTTATATGATAGTTGTAACTCCCATTTATTGAGGAATTCGATTTTGATTATAGTTATGATAAAAACTTGGAAATCGAAAAAGAAAACCAAAAACTAAAATAAAAACACAACAAAAAGTTGATATATAACCTCATTTAGGCCGAACACATGTCTGACAATTTTGACGTGTGCGAAAAATGACAGATGTCATGATGTCACCGTTAAAATCGAAAGTGAGAAGTACTATTTCTATCCTTGTTCCGCATCGCCACAAATGGTGTGAAAATAAAAGAAGACAGATAGTCTTAAGACAGTTCTGGAGCTGTCAATAGCGACAAGGTAATTGATGACGTGACGTCACAGAATAAATTTTGCGTTTTGTATTGCCCAATTTTTTAACATTGGACATTTGTTATTAATTTTTCAATTATTTTCTTTTGGTTTATAGTTTATTCCTGCATGCAACCTCAATCATTTATGGATTTAGAATATGATGTTTTATTCGACCTTTGCGGTCTACCTACAGAGCCTCCCGAGATGCGCCAGACATGTGAAAAATGCGAGTAAGAACAAATTTTGCTTTAAAATTATAACTGTTCTGCTTTTAACTGCTGTTTCAGACGCCCAAAAATAGTGTGCTATTGCAGTTCGGTCCCAAATCCCCCTCTGCGGCCTAAAAGTCGGATTATTTTGCTGCAACATCCTGCTGAAGAAAAACGGTGCCTTCGTACTGCCCCGATGCTAGAGCTGGGCCTTGCCTCAGGCAGGTGCCTTATCTTTAAAGGGAAAAAGTTTCCCGGTATTCACGAGGGATTATCGAGTATCCTAGAAGAACCTAATACATTGCTACTGTATCCTAGTCCAAGCGCTTCTGATATCCACAAATTAACAAAAGAGGACAAGACTCATAAAAGTTACAACATAGTTATAATAGACGGAACCTGGCCCCAGGCAAAAGCTATTTACACAAGTAGTCCAATGTTACATAGTTTAAAGCAAATTAAATTGTTAAATGTTAGTACCAGCAGTTATATTATTCGGACACAGCCAGCTGATGGGTGTCTGAGCACCTTGGAAACTGCTGCCCAATGTTTGTCACTTTTTGAAGATGATGAGTCATATAATGTAAAGCTTTTGGAACCTCTAAAATTAATGTGCCAATACCAGTTGCAGAATGGGGCTGTGTCCCATCAGAGTAAGGAGTTTCTCATTAAGAACAATTCTTATCCTAAGCTTATTGGAAAGAGATTAAATAAAGTACTCAGGGATGCTGAAAAGCTGAAAGATTGATGAGAAAGTTTTGTATTTTGATAAATATTTTTTTATTAAATAATATGTTGGAAGACACCTTGAGTAATTAATTCTTCACACTCAGACCTGGGCAAATAATGTCTGCTGTCTTTCTTGAGCAGCAAGACGGTACCATCTGAGAGCTCATACTTTCCATAGTCAGCTAAACATCTTACCTCAATATACAAAGTCTTAGGAGGTTTCAAATCTACTCCCAAATTTAAACCATTTTCTCCTGAAATTCATAAGAATTTATTAACCAAATGCCATAGCAACCAAAATGTTATACCTAAAGATCTCATGTATTTAGCAAGGCTTCTGGAATACTTTGAAAACCATTCTATTTCATTGGAATTCAAATTTGTTTTTATATCTGGGGGGAGGACACTGCCGAATTCCCATCTCATTGTTCTGAGACGTCGTAACCTGTGGTAATGGTAGGCTATGAGACATCGAACATTACGCTTCACAGCTGCTACTCCTACCCTTAATGTGGGATATAAAGCATTGTTATAATTTGCCAGGCCCGTTTCATTTGCTATTGCCACACTGAAAACGAGAATCAATATAAAATTTAATTTCAATGAAAAATTTATTAAAGTTGTGGCACCATGGTTCTCAATTTAATTTTGAGTGCGTTGCTAAACGCTTTTATGAGCTGTGAGTGTCACCTACCCATCTGCCCTATTTTGATCATCCAGCTGCTTAATTTCCAGACAAACTTCGTTGACCAAATCGGCCTAAAAGTGGTATTTAAAAAAAATAACAAGTTTGGTCAGATGTTCTTACATTATAGGGTGGCAAAACTTCCTCACATCTTGATATTTCTTTAACTAATGTACAGGCCTTCTCTCCAAACATTTTAGTTCAGCCCCACAGCACAGTTTACTCTTTAAATACTTAACCTTACATTTTAAATTTAAATTCGTTTTCCCGCCATTAATTTCTGACAATTGACATGACGTAATAGATCGGCGAATGTCCCAACTGTCATTGTCAATCAGGTGATTTCACTTTACAACTGACCCTGACCATTGTCCATTGCACAACATATTTATAAGCTAGAGGAAGATGGGATATATTTTGTTAACATGTCAATTTTTTTAATTGATTATATGAATAAAAGGGAAATTGAAATGAAAAAATACAAATTTCAATATTTGAAAGAAAACAATTAGCAGAGTGAAGCTTTCTTGAAGGTAAAATCGAAATATAGTGTAAATATAGATCGTCTCTGAAAAAAACATCAAACAGGAGATCCTAAAATAATGGTAAATATTCATAAAGGCAGGAAACACAAACAGTAGCTCCAATTTTTATTTAGTCCCAAAGCCAGTCCGGGGCATTAAAGAAGACCTCTGCGCCCCCTAGAAAGAAATCCGGCCCCAAGTTCGAGCTCAGCGAAGACCAGAAAAATGATATCAAAGAAGCGTTTGATTTGTTTGACACTCAGGGCAGTGGAAAAATAGATTCTAAAGATTTGAAAGTGGCTATTCGAGCTTTGGGTTTTGAGCCAAAAAAGGTGCTTCTTTAAAGATGAAACAAAAGGTTTTAGCAGAGTGCACTTACCTATCGTTTTAGGAAGAGATTAAGAAGATGATTGCTGATATAGATAAGGCAGGCACAGGTAGAATATCCTATGAAGATTTCTTAGAGCTGATGTCAATAAAGATGGCTGAAAAAGATTCCCGGGAAGAAATTCTCAAAGCTTTTAGGTAACGTGGACTAATAAATATCTACAATAGAGATAGTTAACTGTTTGATTTAGGCTCTTTGATGATGATGAAACAGGAAAAATCAGCTTCAAGAACTTGAAAAGAGTAGCCAAGGAATTAGGAGAAAATCTCACAGATGAAGAGCTACAGGAAATGATAGATGAAGCTGACAGAGATGGAGATGGTGAAATAAATCAGGAAGAGTTTCTGAGAATTATGAAAAAAACTAGTTTGTATTAATATGTCTGAAATAGGTACCTTTTTGAGTAACTCTATTCTAGTCACGTCTAATTTGAGTTTAAAGTTTTATGCCTTTATTTTGATGGTTCATATCAGGTTTACCAGAGATATGGGCCTAGTGCTGTTTCTGGATGTCAAAGGTTTGCTGTTTGCTTTGTTCCAAAAAATGTTATTTTTGATACTATTGTTTTTCAGTAGTTCCTATTTTTATGTAATTCTTTTAATAAATCACATTTCTTATATAAATACCCCTTTGTTTATAATACATAACTTTTAACAAAACAAGCCCAGTCAAACTTAAACAACACTTTTATCTTCTTATTGTTTTCATCTATCTTAAAACTTATAACAAAACTGTACACTATTAGCTTAGAGAGCATTCACTTTAACCTTACATTGAACCATATAAATGCTACTAAGACATTTAATGTTTTATAGTTCTTGCACTTTCACAGTTCCATCACTCATACCAAAATAAGCTTTCCTAGCCATTTTAATAAACAGCCCTGTATCTATAACACCTGGAATTAGCATTATTTCTGTGTTCACTTGGTCCCAAGGCAGATCTTGGTTAAAATCTTTCCAATCTAAGATAAAATTCCCATTGTCAGTGACGACAGGTCCTGCTTTATTTACAGCCATACGAAGCACCAATTGGCCTTTGTATTTCGATTCTAACAACCTCTTTATGGGTATGTAAGCCATTGGCGCCACTTCTATTGGAATGCCTTTTTTGTACTGATCACCTAGAAATAAACAGGTAGTTATTAAGAAACAATGTTTAACAGTTTATTTTATCATACCTAATTTACAGCTATTTTTGGTATAATCCGCAATAATTATTAACTTTTTCGCACAACTGGCCACAATCTTTTCCTGCAGCAAACATCCTCCACCTCCTTTGATCAAGTTAAGATTGGAGTCGACTTCATCAGCCCCATCTATGCACACATCAAGTGTAGGATTGATATCCAGATCTGTTAAAAGCAACTTATGCTTCACCACTAATTGCCTCGCCTGGAATGAAGTAGGAACACACGAAACCACTAGTTTTTCAGCTCGGACTCTTTGGGCCAGCCTTTCTACAGCGTAGATAACCGTAGAGCCACTGCCAATTCCGACGACGTCCCCATTCTGAACATGATCGTCTACCGCCTGGAAAGCAGCAAGCTTTTTGGCTTCTTCTAAACCGGCCATGCTGAACGACAAATTGGAGTAATAAGTTGCAAAAACGTCGCTCTGATTAAAATTGAAGATAAACGACCCGGTTTTGAAATTTTTGATGTGTCGGCAAATTCCGCGCATGGTTTTGATTTTTTTAAATGTTATATTTTTAATTTTTTTAATAATGACAGCAGACATTGCTGACAATGTCGAAGTGATATTTGACGTTGTATGGTTCGCCCTCAGGCTATCGGCATCCTTACATTTTCGTTGACAGCAAAAAGGATAGAAATTCTCGTGGTTTGCGGCAGGTAATCTCCCAAGTTGCGTCACTACGTATGCACTAATTGTATAAAAAGTACTTACCAAGGATGACTAACTTCTTTTAAATAAGGTACCTACATTAGTAATTATGATTGTGGCGACTTAAAACGATCACTTTCATTAAGTTAGGTGCTTTTGATTAAATATGTCCAAAAACCTTATTTATAACACGACCTGCAAGCCCTCAAAAGTCGTCACGTTTCTTCAAGATTAAAACCCTGATTTAAAGGAAAGTAGGTATTAAATAATAAGTAGATAATGAATTATTTAAATTTTTTATAAAATTGAGATCTCTATTAAAAAAAATAATGGAAATTCAAAATAAACGTGACGTGTCTTCAGAACTCCCGAGTTCAAAGCAGCAGCTTGTCGCTTGTCTCTACAGATTGAACTTACCTAGTTCCATCTTTACTATATAATACTAATAATCAGATGCTGATTGGTTCAACGTCATTTAACTTCAAATTGTGTAACCAATCAAAGCTTGATAATGGATAGTTTGAACCATTTCTGGTTACTGTAGAAACAGGTCACTCAGATAAAAAAAAAACAAAAAATGCATAAAGTTCTAATATTGTGTCTCTAGCTAGACAAAGACTTCTGTATCTATTACGCGAGTTCACCTTCGGTACTCAAAATCAGCATCTTTATATCACAACATAATTGGAAGAAAGAAGAAAAGGAATTAATTATTTAATACAGTTTTCTACGTAATTCTAATTAAACCTGTATAGGTGGCAGCACAAGCGTGGAGATAAAAAGTATCGAATATGGCGTTCGGCCAACGTCGCTGCCGACGTATAAGCCGTGATTGGCGGCGGAAAAGCCCGATCGGGTCAATGTCTGAGCATCGAAAAATTAATGGGAAGGTGACTGGTGAAGCCTGATCTCAGTGCAAAATGGTTTAAAAAAAAGGGAATTTCTAGTGTTGGAATGAATAATTCGGGTTGCATTTCCGTGTAACTAGTGTATCTGCGTAATCAGGACCGCCCGCAAGGCCGAAACATCTGAACGAAGCGGTGCGAAAGGAAATGTGATAGGTGTATGGGCTTTCCAGGACTTTGTGACTCGAAAGCATGAGCGGGCGACCAAGAACAACTTCCTTCGCCGAGGGCAATAAGCAGCCGTTAAATCCCCCTCTGGGAGGCATGAAAATCAGCAGTAAGTACCTTCGGAAGTTACGTCTCAATTTATCTCTCCTGCCTGTGCGCACCAACATGGCCGCTTCTGTCAAAATTTCGACCAAGTTCATTTGTTTCCTCCGACACTAGATTTTTTTCACGTCCATGTACCATCAAAAACGTGGGGCTCACCCTTCGTGACAACCCCTTTTGCATGGTACTTTCGGCTAACCAGTTGGCATTTTATGATCTCCACTCCTATCCCCGTCTAACTTTCCACCCCTAATTTTGCTCCTACAGACTGGGGAAAATTCAATACCCTCTTCCTGCAAATCGTCATTCTGTGACATATTTCATGGTACTGCAAGAACCCCATTGACAATAATTTGATATGAAACCCATGGCAGATGGGTCTATGCTAAAAATACTGAGTGATGTATGCAGCTCTCATGCTCTAATTTTTAAGTAGGCCACTCCCAAATTGATGACCATTAGAGCACTGGCCTTTATACTTACTACTGCAAGATTATGGTCTTGGTTGAAGGTGTCATCAATCAAATGTTAATTTACTTTTTGGTGAATATTTTTAAGAGTATGCCAAGCCCTAAAGCTACTAAACTATATACCTGAACACTGCTTGCAACTCATAGAGAAAATTTTTGAATTTTTAGGGTTACAAGTAGAGTAATACACTGGTAGCTGGACTGATAGGTATATGGTCTAGACTTCATAGTTTCACAACCTTGTTCTATCTATTCTGGATATATAATCTCGATCTTTGAAAAAACAAAAGTTATAAAAATGTCTAACTTCTTAAATAATTATTATTACCTATATAAAAACAATTTATATCTGTATTAGCGAGAGGGGAAATTCACTTCATATAATGTACCTACCAGAATTCTGTATAATTCACTTTAAACTCCACTAAATTCCAAGCATTTAAATTCTATTAAATACTACTAAATTCCACTAACTACCACCTAACTCCCAATGTGCACACAAAAAAATTCACCAGTGATTTTCCCTAGCTTATACCTTAGGGAGTATCTTACATACAGTCATCTTTAATTGAATTGCTATATTAATTAAGTGCCACTTTTACAAGTGAAGTTTAAACTTCAGATTTGATGTACTTATATTGCATTATTTATCTGCCAAAATCTTTCATTTATCTTTAAACTGGACTTGTAAAAGTGGACCTAAATAGGTAGTCACCTAATTAATTACTTTATCACATATCTTCAATGACAAGAAAAGTACACGTATGATTTGTCATATTCCACAAACACAATGCTCATAGGCAATTTTTTATTATTACACACTGCACCTGCAATTTCATGACTTGCCATTGCTGATGAGATAATGTTTTTTTCTGCAATTTTGTTAGGAACCTTAAAGTGATTGAATACATTTTTTTATACATTTGTCACATAGGTTGCCATTTCCTTTAAATGAATAATCTAACTTAAGGCAGTTTTGTGGAATTATTTGCCAGTCATTATAATCTGTTCTTGAATACAAACTGTACTTTAAGAGATTATAGCATTTTTAGGAACTTACTTAGACTAACTCGATCACTAGCCTGACCTTGGGATGTTCATTTACCTCTCAATAGAAAAGTATTAGAGGTTAGTTTTAGTAATCTGGAGTCACTGATTCATCTCAGGTGTGTAACCTGAGTAAAGGTGGGTAACAGGACATTTGTAAAAAATAATTTAGAAAATGTTACTTCTTAATGATTGAAGATTTTTCTTGAAATAATGTCTGATTTTTCTTGAAATTTTCTTTAACTGAAGTATCCACAGAATGTTTTTTTCATTTATATTATCATAAGAGAGAAAACTTTTCTGGCAACATATTTCGATTGGTAAGAAAGTTTTTTGCTTGGCAATTTCGTAAAAGAAATTTACAACAAAACCACGAGCCATCAGGGAGTGGTTTTGTAAAAAATGTCTTGAACAAAATTGCCAAAGAGCCACTAACTTGAATAAAACAAGAGAAATATTTTGCCTTAGCAATTTGCCTTAACAAACATTTTTTCTGTGTAAAATACTCTAGTGAAATAGTCTTGAAAAAAAATGTCAGAAAAATCAAATTGTAGAAAAAATTCATTGGTCACATGTCAGAAACCCTTCTCATCAAATGTTGTTAGAAAATTTAGCTTTAGCAAAATGATCCTTAGAAAATGGGTCCTCTTCAAAGACATTTTTAGGAAATTTTCCTTAATCCTGGTTATTCATAGAAAATACATAATTAGGAAAATGTCCAAATAATGTCAAGAAATGCTTCATGAATATTGTCAGAAAAAATTGTTTTTAACAACTCAAATGCTCTAAAAAAACTTTCTCAGCAAGACTAATTTAAAGAAATTTTTCTTATCTGAATTATTCATAGTAAATATATTTTTTTCATAAATAAATATGTTAGAAATTCTTTTTGACAAAGCAGACAGTATTCTTGACCAACTAGTGTGAACAGGTGATGTGGAAGAATTTCTGGTGATAGTGTTCTTGAGTATTCGGTCTGGGCAGTGTGGAATAAAACTATTCAGCTTTCTTCAATTTTCTTTTAAATTCGATTTAAATGTGACGATGGCTAGTCCACTTTGACTATTTTAATATGTTTTGTACATCATGGCTGTATCATTTGACATTTGTGTAAAAGTTTTAATATCAACCTATATATATGAATGTTTTTCTTACGGTTTCCTACCTTCACTTCATAAAACAGTTAGCACCCTGAGGAAGATATTAAAAAAATGTCAAAAGCTTGGTAGCTGAATAGTTTTATTCCATGCTGCCCAGATCGAATACCCAAGATCACTATCACCAGAAATTCTTTTTGTCGAATGTTCTCTGAAAGTTTTTTAACAAAAATATTCTTAGAAAATGAATTCTGACTGAGGAAATTTTTTCTTATTTGAAACAAATTTAGAAAGTAATTTAGAAAATATTGGAATAATGTAAATGTGCTTTTTATATATAACTTATATACAATGTCATGAAAGTCGAGCATCAAAATCAGGGTCAAACAATAGGTACATTTAAGGCCAAGTTTAATGTATAAATAATATGTGACATCTCATATCAACGTCAAGTGCTCTGTGGAGTTCGCCCATGTGTTTGTTGTCATGTTTTATTATTTTTTTGCTGGTTGGTTCTTTTCAAGTTTATATTATACAACCATGATGGTCTGTATGCTTTGGTGAAGTGTGTCACTGTTAAAAAAAAGCCTGGAGAAAAACCTCAATAAAGGTAAAAATCTCCGTAAAAATATTGGCAATTTTGAGACAGTAAAGTGGCTACTTGCCTTACCCCTGCTATCAAAAACTTTCTGTTATACCTACTTTACATAGACTAAGGGCAGCTTTTACAACTATCAGTAAATCTTCAGTTTGAAGTTAAAACACCAGGTATGATGTAGATTGCATTGTTTATCTGTCAGGTAACAATGCATTCTACATCATTACTAGAGTTTTAACTTCAAACTGAAGTTTTACTGATACTTATAAGGGCGACTTTTACAAGTTCAAGTAAAATTTCAGATTGAAGATAAAACACCAGACTTGATGTACATTGCATTGTTTAGGTGACAGATAAACAATGCAATGTAGGTTATATCTGAAGTTTTACTTGACCTTGTAAAAGTCACCCTAAGTCACCCTTAGAATAACTATCAATAAAACTTCAGTTCAAACTTCAGATTTAACTTGGAGTAAAACTGAAGATATGAAAAAATAGTGTCACATAATTTAATTAAACTGTCATGTTTAGTGTCACAATGAATGCCAATGTCATTTGAATTCTGTGAAGACGGCAACGAGAAATAGATTCTGACGTGTGGGTCTTGGTTAAACTTCAGTTCCTAAACTTCTCTTTTACAAGTTCAGTTTTAACGTTAGTTTGAGGATAAATAAAAAATTTTGACACATAAACATTACAATATATGTCAAAACTGGAGTTTAAAGTTTAGGACGCTTATTCTATAGGAAGGAGTGAAAGTGAAAGTGAGAATTGCTGGCCAATGGAATTCGTCAACAGAATTTTTTGACCAATCAAGGTTGTTAAAATTCTCACTTTCACTTTCACTCTTTCCTATAGAATAATGCCCCTGAGGGCCACATATTTGCATTTTACAATCCATTCTAGACTCCATACTTAAGTTATCGATGGGTAGACTGATAGAAAATGAAGCATTTCTATCAGTCTACCACTCGTGAGCTATTGTCAAAAAGCGGGAAAATGATAATAATAAGGTGATGAAGGAAAAATCTCAATTTCACATGTAAATGTACTTACGAGGTATTGATTCTAGGCCATCCTTATGCCGAAACTAACACTGACACATTTTCTCGTTGACACTGAACCTAACAATTTTACTAAAACATGTAATACTCAATTTTTTTCATATTTTCAGATTTACTTTAAGTTTGAACTGTACTTTAAACTGAAGTTTTACAGATAGTTGTAAAAGTCGTCCTTAGAGATCTACTATTGACTCGACTATTGAGATAAAGTAAGTGTTGGAATTTATAAGAACACAGCCTATGGGCTTTAATGAGCTGACAATATTCGCCACACGAATTGACAGCTTTGAAGAGATTTCAATGGGTGAGTTAGGTACTTACTTACTTACTTTCCACCCCCCCAAATTAGAGACTTGTAGAAAAGTATTGAGGAGATGGCAAAGGACTCCACCTTCTGGAACATCTTTAGAGCATCTCACAGCGATGGGTCTCTATGCAAAAAAGACTAAACTGTTGGTTAAGTTTCGAGCGAAATGCAAATAATGTTTCTATCCATAGTGTAAACAATTTGCTATACCTACCAAAGTGTCTCATTTGGTGTTTCTCTTGCATGGAGTATCTTTGGAAATGTACCCTTAAACAATTCAAATTAATGACTAGTTTGGTAGGTATACTATATGCTTTCAGAATGCACTTGACATTTTGACATGTGTTTGCCGTACAACGTCGCTAAGTAGGTAGATAATGACTCAGTTTTTGTCTGAAGCATTCTTAAATTCTGAATTATTACCAATAATTGACCAAATAACAACCTATTTATCAGCTTAACTGGGCCAACTGTATAAATATCGAATATCGGGTCAGGTGTTTTTAGAATTTTATTTTCACGTGTTTATTAGGGAGCATTGTCATTCTTATGGTATACTTCATAAAGTTTCATTTACACATAGCCACTCATGCTTAAAAAAAACATATAGGTACTTTTCAAGCCCTATTCATCATTCACTATTTACACTCGCTTCAGTACGCTTTGATCCCGCTACTGAAATGTTTGTTAAATAAATAATGTAGACACAGTATAATTAACAACTTCCTTTTTTGCTAACTTTAGCGCGTGCTTTTATTGATTTTGTACTTGTGACATTGAATAATCGAATTCAGAATTTTCAGTACATGCATTGTTCCTATTTGGACTCGCTTCGCCCGAACTAAAACAATAATTATACGATTGTCAGTAAACTTGATGGAATTGAGGAAAATCGATAGCTTGAAGTTCACCTTAAAAATTAAAATGATTGTTCGTTTTCAATGACCTATTAAAGGCAGCTAAGGAGTTTTGTGTTCAGTTCATGCAAGGAACAGGTTGTCAACTTAAAGAAGTTGAATGTGTATTATTTGCCTTTGTCACATTTTTCTCAACACAATGAGGATGGTAATCCCACCGCTTATAATGAGATCTATGAAGTTAATTATAGGTATTGTAAGAATTGTTTATAACTCGTTAACGTTTTAATGGTTGCAATAGCAGCTAGGAATATCGTACAACTAGAGGTTGCTAAATTGATTTATCAACTTATGCCGTTAACTCTTTTTTTGCGTTTTATTAATAGACCGTGCTCTGATGCTTATTAATAAACTAAATTCGACCAAATACTAACTAGGAATAAATACATTTACCTGGCAAGGCCACATAGCGGGGAACATTAGGCGACCTCCATCCTGTGACCTCGGCGGCCTCATCTTTACCTGAAACTCGAATAATATTATACCCACTTTTAGTGATCTTTCAACGGCGAATCTAGAGATACCTTTACGATATAAACAAGAAGTATCGTGTTTTAGTTAGGTTAGAGAAGTCACAATAAAATGTTAATACTTTGTCGGATCTGTAGTTAGTTGAAAGAATGTCTATAACAAGTGCGGACTTAAAGTTCTTGGCTATAGTGGCCAACAATCCAGATTTGCCTGAACAAACCGATCAAGTGAAGAGCAGAAAGTCGCGAAGCTTCAAGTATGGCCTGTTGAATCTTGATGACACTTGTGAGAAGCAAAAATGGACTACTCTCGAGATTTTTCCTGTTGCTAATAGTGGCTTTGAGCAGGAGCGAGAACAGTGCTATATTGAACATGTCTTTTGTTGCTTTAAAAAGTCGCAAAGAAGTTGGGATGTAGAACGAATAACAAGTACGTTGGGATACCTGAATCACCATCTTTTATTGTTACATGATACCTGTGCAAAAGAGTACCTAAAGGTGGAAATGTCTTATATTTTGAGTGACATCCGTCACTTAAGAAGACAATGAAACAGTTTTTATTAAAATCAAAATTATTTATTGAATAAGTCTGAAGTGTGCAAATGGCGGGGCAGGCTTTAAGGGAGAGACGCAAGGCCCCCAAGGAAACATTAGACGAAGAGTCTGTGGATAAATATATTTCGACTACTAAAGTTAAATCAGGTACACTTACATAATTTGTACTGATAAAAACGCTTATTGCGCCTCGTTAAAGCCATCAGCTGATTGATTCTTGATAAATGAGAGGCCGGTGCTGTCTTATCTCAGTAATATCGGCTGAGTTTATTTCTTATTCGCCTAATGCTAGCGTGTACAATAATTGACTTCCTATTAAAAATTTAGTTTGGTTGCCGAGGCGGTAAAGTTCTGGTTCATAATGATACGTCGAGAGATCTAATGTTTTTCTTGGTCCTAATTCATTTAACATTTATGCGAGCGGCAGAAACGTAGCCACTCGATGTGTTAACAAATCTCATTTTCATATTATGTAGATAAGCGAGCATGCGATTCTTTCATGACTGTTTGTTTCACTAAAACGAACTACTGTTGTCCATCGGGTACCACTAGAACCATCGCAATCGCCAAGATTGTTGGTTAAACATTAAAACAGCAGTTTTCTCACGCAAGCTTGATAATAACCGAAGTATCTCTGCATAATTTTGAATCGGTACAATTCCTACAAATAAACTTTTTTAATAGATTTAACTACGCATCAGTATTATAATACTCGCCATGTTAAATGGACACAAAGATGTGTTTTTTTGGAGTCACCGTACTCCACAATTTACAAGCTAAATTAATAGGCTTTTGCCTAGGTGAGCTTGTGCCCTTGATAGATGTGATTTTCTAATAATTCGTTTTGTCTCTCTTGGTGACCGATCAGGCAAAGATGGCAGTAAGGTGACGACGGTGGTAGCGACGCCTGGACAGGGCCCCGATCGACCTCAGGAAGTCAGCTATACCGATACCAAAGTGATTGGTAATGGCAGTTTTGGAGTTGTCTATCAAGCCAAACTCTGCGAAACCAGTGAACTAGTCGCCATCAAGAAAGTTCTGCAAGACAAGAGATTTAAGGTTGTTATTTAAGCTTTTTAGTGTTGACTTTTAACAAAACCAATTTTTTTTGCAGAATCGCGAGCTTCAGATCATGAGGAAGTTAGAGCATTGTAATATAGTTAAACTTAAATACTTTTTCTATTCCAGTGGGGATAAGGTTGGTTCACTGACTCATTTAACACACACCGATAAATTGAAGAATTTTTTTTTTCTATTTATAGAAAGATGAGGTGTACCTGAATCTGGTATTGGAATACATACCAGAGACTGTGTATAAGGTGGCCCGACATTATAGCAAATCCAAACAAACTATACCTATTAGCTTTATTAAGGTGCGTATGCACAATTACGATGCGTTCGTTCGTTTTTGATAATGAGCAATTGTTTTTTAGTTGTACATGTATCAGCTGTTCCGATCTCTGGCTTACATCCACTCGTTGGGCATCTGCCACAGAGACATTAAGCCGCAGAATCTGCTGCTTGATCCGGATAGCGGCGTGCTCAAACTGTGCGATTTTGGTAGCGCCAAGCATTTGGTTAAAGGCGAGCCTAACGTCTCCTACATTTGTAGCCGGTACTACAGGTGAGTTTCTCAAACCCTGTGTATTTACTACCCATTCAGGATCTTAGTAGCCATGGAATGTTTATTTTTTCTCTACCTGTCTTCCTGTTGCTCATGTCAAGAAAATTGGAAATCAATGTCAAAGGATAATTTCCACAGTTAACGAGATGTCAAATTTTCGTGAATAGCTATAATTATTAAGGACCTTGCTGGATTATCAGTGGTGGTAATAACATTGATTGTTGCGTTTATAATAGAGTCTATAATTTTTCCTTTTTCCATTATTTCTATTTTCCAGTTGTATAACTAATAATTATTGTTTAGTAAGTATAAACCATTCCTTTATTATTGACATCAAGTAGGTGCTGAAATTCTTTGACATTTTTATCGTATTTTCTCAACATGTGCTGAAAGGAGATAAGGTATCGTTACGGGATACGGGTTCCAATAATTTATCGTCACACTTTTATTTACTTTTAACTATTACAACACGATTAAAACACAATTACTCTCAACTAACAATTCGCAGTATCCGCTTGTCCGCTTATTTACTTCATTGCACTATCTATTCGATCCCATCTCGCGCGGCTTAGTGGTTATATACCCTGCCTGAACACACTCTCTTACTTTCGAGAACGGAGGCGACTGTTCCCGGTTCTCGTTTAGTCTAGATGGGTTCCTGCGGTTAGCGCTCGGCGTTGCCGCTTCGGCCCGAATCTCTGAGGACCGGCGGTCGGGCGTAACATTGCCCTCCTCTTAGTTCTGATAGTCCCGATCAGAGAAATCTCCACGACTGTAAAGGTCGGTGCAGAATTGACGGGAACGCTGACGGCAACGAGAACGTGAACGTAAACGTTAATGCTAAAAAACTGTCCCGATTCACAATTCAACTTCACGTTGACGTAAATTCGGCACTTTTGGCACTGATGTTTCATTTTATTTGGCATGTTGTTAAATGAAGTGTTTGTAGTTTATTTGGTACTTGCGTAGCAATTCCTTAAGGAGTTGTTTATCTAATTGTAAATATGTACGAAGGAGATGATGCTAGTGCAGACAATGAAGTATTTTTTTATGAAGCAATGGCTTTCATTTTGTGTTTCTGTTTGTATGCCAGTAATTATTATATTGAAAAATCCAGAAGGTTACATTATGATACAATTGAGTTTACATCTCACACTAATAGGTACTTTATATTATATATTAGGTGGTGGGTGCATCCCTACAATGCTTCCAGAAATAAGGATGGTGCATTTATCAAAACTTTCAAATATTTCAAAGAACATGACTCCAAGAAATATTTTTCATATGTAAGGATGTATCCTGAACAATTTGATCAAATACTGCAGTGGACAAACCCCTACTTAGTGAAGCGAAGTCGAAAAGAGATTTGATTCCCGAATTTCGTTTAGCTATGACTTTAAAGAACTTAGCACATGAAGGGAGTTTTGTCAATTTATGTTTTGAGTTCGCCACTCAACTGCCTCACAGGTTATTGCTCAAACTTGTGAACCTTTATTCAAGGCGTTGCAATCCAGATATTTGAAAGAACCATCTTCTCAAGAATGGAGTAGCATAAGTGAAAAGTTCAGCAATAAGTGTAAAAGAACATGGCAGTAGTTTCATTTGAATTTGGCATACAAGACCTACCAAATAAAGAAATAAAGATACCACTTTCTTTTGTTAGAGATGAAGCCTTTCCTCTAAAAACTTACCTAATGCGCCCATACTTGCCAAATGGAGAGTTTATAGACAACCGTTTCTATGCTCTATTAAAAATACTGAGTCCATAGTAAAAGCCACAATTTGTCTTCACAATTACTTAAGAACTGTAATCTGCACTAGCTACTCACCACCAAGCTTAACAAACTGTGTGCTTGATGGTGGAAATATAGCTGACGGACCATGACGACTAAACAACATAAGAATCTTTTGCCAATTGGAAGAATAGCCTCGAACATAGCCCCTAAAACTGCATATAGTCAGCCTGTCAATGTCAAATAAAATACATTCATCGGGAAAAATGATTTCTTAATTTTTTTAAAAATTAATTCACACACATATTTCTTTCTTGGTCTTGCATTCTGCCGCTTAATGACAGAATATTGATTGTTGGTGAAGTTAGCGGGATTAGGACAAATAATGCACCTCTTCTTTATTCGAAAATTGCCGACGTTTCGACTATTTATTTAGTCTTCATCAGGTTAGCGAGTTAGCTTCAAAATTTGCGAATCAAATTCAAATTCGCAAATTTTGTACCTTAGGCAGCGGGCGTGTGGTTTGTCGACCCTAAGATACCAGGGTCACCGAACAATCGAATGGAGTTTGCTACCTTAACTATCTTGAATCGAATTTTAACTGACTACCCTCTCTAAGTGAGAATAGCCCTGATGAAGACTAAATAAATAGTCGAAACGTCGGCCATTTTCCAATAAAGAAGAGGTGCATTATTTGTCCTAATCCCGCTAACTTCACCAACAACTTACAACTTAAGGACGCTAATTACAACAAAAAAATATTGATTGTCAAATCCCAATGACTGATTAATAACAAATAATTTTTGGTTATCTACAAGGTAAATAGCAAAGCACCTGTGCAAACGTAAAAGGGAAACAAAACTTGGTAGCTTTGCGTTTCGCGTTTAGAGGTGACGTTCCGGTTGCCGTTGTTGTGAATTGCACATCATAAATAGAACAATTTTGAAGTTCGCGTTCGTGGTTGCGTTAACGTTGTCGTTGGCGTTCCCGTCAATTGTGCACCCTCCTTAAGTCTTTAACCGTTCAAGATGAACCACTTTCATCTTTGCTCTAATGGTACGTTAGAGCTCTAATATGACTGTATATGGATACTCCCAACTTGGGTGACTTGTTCCTCTGTGGATTATACAGGCACACCAAGTCATCTGCCTTAAATCCTGCAGAATTCACCCCTTCACACTGACTGGTCTTAGTTTTCCGGCTGATGTGTCAGTCCGCCAGATTGTGGTCGTGGCAGAGTCTGACTCATTTCCCGTCGACCGCGACAGTCCCTTTTAAAATGGCCCACTCTGCCGCAGGTGAGACAAGATCCGGGTTTCTGTAGGTCGGCATTTCGGTCCATATTCCTTCTGAAACCAATGTCTTGTGCCCTGCTCCTTGATTGGTCGAAGTATGAAGTCATTTGCTTCCTGAACTCACGCTGCTCGTCCAACAATTGAGGAGCTTTGGAACAAAACCGAATAAATCCACTTTTTACAAAAATCGAGTTAGCCGCGGATATTGCTATACTTTGTTAAAGCGCATAATATAAAGTATCTAGTACTGGGCAAAAGCGAATAAATCCTTTAAAATTTCACGATCAAAATCGATGGTTTCATGCAAAACCGAATAAATCCGTATTTAGATCAAAACCGAATAAATCCAAAAAACGTTGAGTAAGTAGTAAACTTTGTATTTATAATACTAGATGGCAATAGTGAAATACTGGAAAATAATAATCCGCACCTTTTTCACCTTATAAGTCAGTGCTTTATTGTATACTCTGGTGTTTTCCCGTATATAGGTAGGATACTCCCAACTTGGGTGACTTGTTCCTCTGTGTATTATACAGGCACACCAAGTCATCTGCTTTAAATCCTGCAGAATTCACCCCTTCACACTGACTGGTCTTAGTTTTCCGGCTGATGTGTCAGTCCGCCAGATTGTGGTCGTGGCAGGGTCTGACTCATTTCCCGTCGACCGCGACAGTCCCTTTTAAAATGGCCCACTCTGCCGCAGTTGAGACAAGATCCGGGTTTCTGTAGGTCGGCATTTCGGTCCATATTTCTTCTGTAACCAATGTCTTGTGCCCTGCTCCTTGATTGGTCGAAGTATGAAGTCATTTGTTTCCTGAACTCACGCTGCTCGTCCAACAATTGAGGAGCTTTGGAACAAAAACGAATAAATCCACTTTTTACACAAATCGAGTTAGCCGCGGATATTGCTATACTTTGTTAAAGCGCATAATATAAAGTACCTATGACTGGGCAAAAGCGAATAAATCCTTTAAAATTTCACGATCAAAATCGATGGTTTCATGCAAAACCGAATAAATCCGTTTTTAGATCAAAACCGAATAAATCCAAAAAAAAACGTTGAGTAAGTAGTAAACTTTGTATTTATAATACTAGATGGCAATAGTGAAATACTGGAAAATAATAATCCGCACCTTTTTCACCTTATAAGTCAGTGCTTTATTGTATACTCTGCGTGTTCCCTACCGGTTGCAGGTTTTAGCAAGTTATCGGTTCATGATCATCTCTGTCAAGTTTTATTATTTTTAATTATGGAAGAAGATCTTTTCGGGGATGTAGGTGTAGGTGATGCCAATGAAGGAAGCAGAAAAAAAAAGATAGTTGAAAAAAAAACAAAGGGGAAAACGTGGAAGGTAAGATTATGAATTATTTAGGATAACTTACTACAAATTATTTTAGGTTAGGCAAGTTATTCAGAAAATTGAGGTCTTTCTGCAGATACAACGACCCAGATCCTAACTTAAAGAATTTCAAGCGGCCCTGCTCACATAATAGTAAAACCTTTGAATGCCAAAAAGTCAAACTATCGGATATTAAGGACATATGAAGGAAGCTGTATGAGGTGCCCGATAAAAACGTACAATTTTGCCATATGATAAGTGCTTCCGGTACCTATAGGAAGAGATCTACAAAAGAAAACCCTCGACAAAGAGCAAGAGTTTTCATTTATTTTTAAAAACTAAGGAACGAAGGTCCACATCTGCAGTTGAAGGTTGCAGGAGCTTTTTTATGGCAGCACTGGGAGTCAAAAATCACAGAGTGTTTACCCTCTGCAAGATCGTTGATTCAGGGGAGTGTCCCAAAGAACGTCGATGGGGAGATCATGTTTCAAGAAAAAGTTTGTCCAGGCGAGAAAATGTGCACGAGTTTATCAGAAAACTGAGAGGTATCGAAAGTCATTATAACCGCAGCAAATCGAGAAGGATTTATTTACCGGCCCTCTTGAATATTAGGAAATTACGACATATTTATAATCAGCAGCATTTACTAAATTTAACATTGAATTTTCATCGCCAGCCTGTGATACCTGTTCACAATGTACGCGTCTGAAGCATTTGTTTAAATTTGAGAAAGACTAGAAAATGAAGATAAGTTTTATGACTGAATATAGAGTCCATAAGAAAAGAGCTCAAGCTTTTTACCAACTTTCTAAGCAACAGCCACCAAACTCATTGACATTTTGCTTTGATATGCAGCAGGTGCAGCCATTACCACGGACTCCGATTTCAGATGCATTTTACTCCCACTGTATTCTTTCTACTGTGTTGCCATGAACTCAAAAAGTCCTACTTTCTACATCTGGACAGTGAATCCAGCTGATAGGGGTGTTACAGAAGTTGGGTCTGCTCTGTTTGCTTACCTCAAATCTTTGGATCTGACTAGCATAACTCAGATTCGATTGTTCTGTGACGGCTGTGGGGGACAAAACAAAAATTCTCATATTATCTATATGTTAATATTTTGGCTCCTAAAGTATTCTTCTGGCTTTGTTACCGAAGTTGTCATCACTTACCCAGTAAGAGGTCATAGTTTTTTGGCCGCGGACAGGGTTTTTGGACGTGTGGAAAAGATTTTTAGGAAAAACCCAACCATTGTTTCTAAAGAAGAATATGTTGATTATTATTCACAGGTATTAAGTGTAAAACTTTTAAACCAAGATTGGAAAGTCTTCGATATAAAGGAGTTGCAAAAATTCCTTAATAAGATTGTTGGAATATCGGATCTAAAACGAATCTCTCTACAAAAGGCACACGTTCAGAAAACAGGAGACATAACAATATCAATCTCATGCTTTCAACACTACCGATTTGAAACTCAATCTGAAGTTGCCAAGTCGATCTACAAAAGAGGGAAGACATTAAAGAATGTTTCGCTCTCAGAGGTCCAACTACAAGACAGCTTACCTATAAAAAAGTTAAAGAGTGTAAAACAACTAATGGAAGAACAATTTGGTAAAGAGTGGGAAAGTGATGAAAACTTGGATTGGTATAAAAAACTGTTGTGTGAAAATGGAGACCAGAACACTGCGGAGGCAGCTCAGGAAGTTAGTATTAGTGATCAGTGCGATTGTTTAGAAGATTTGTTGTGTTTGTGCAAACTTTGAAGATTAATTTTAGGTTTTTCGTTAGTAAATCCATTTTAATATTAATTTTGAGGTACAACTGTTTAGTTATTTTTATTTTTTTTTCAAAGAGCAATAATTGTCTGGGCTTAGTTTGCGTTAAGAAATATTTTGTGTGAGTGATATATTTGTGTTGGTTATTAAAGTGTTGAGCAAAACCAAATAAATCCATTACTTTTGAGCAAAACCGAATAAATCCATTTTTGTTTTTCTTATATCTTTTTCAAATATTACTTTTCAAATTTATAATTATACTAGGAAGTTTGACTAAGATGCATCCAAGAGTACCTGCTAATAAAACCAACAAAAATGGTTAAACTTTTTGTAAAAAAAATAAAAACGTTTTTTTCTCAAAATTGTTTATAGTGGATTTATTCGGTTTTGTTCCAAAGCTCCTCAATTGCTTTAAGATTGAGTTTGGCTGCGGCTCTTCCTGTACATCAACTATTCTAACTCTGTGGCTCGTGTTTATTCTCGACGCTTCATACTCCAATGCCCGAATTAATGCCTCATTTGCACTGGAAGGACGAGTCAACTTCAAATGGCATTTCATTTCACTGTCGCGAACTCCTTCGATAAACTGCTGGACTAATGGTCAAGGAAATTAGAGGGATACGCTAATCTTGTCAAACGCTCAATATCCGCTTCAAATTCCTGTAGATTTCCGCCTCGCTTTTGCTGCCTCATCCGTAGTTCTGTCTGGTAGATTATTTCGCGATGGGCATTATCAACCTCCGCTCTAACGCCGTGGCAATTGCGCTGTAATTACACTTTTCAGTGCTCGACAATGTAGGCATCATGTCTGCAGCATTTCCTCTCAAAGCTACTAAAAGTTCGGTTTCCCAGATCCGCCACCGTTCTTTTAACTCCGTCATTTTCATCTCTACTTCATGTTTGTCTTGATCCACGTCTTGTTTGCCTCGATCTACGTCTTGTTTGACTTCAGTCATTGTGGTTGAGACATGTTCTTGCAACTCGCGACGACCATCCGTTAATGCTTCAAATAGAGCGGCTTGATTTTTTCTTTGTTTCTTTATCTCAAGTTGCCTTTGTCGTTCTTGTTCCTTTTTCTCAAGTTGCCTTTGTTTTTCTTGTTGTTCCAGAAAATTTCTTTGTTCCTCTTTATCGAGCTGCCTTTGTTTTTCTTGTTCCTTTTTCTCAAATTGCGTTTGTTTTTCTTGTTCTTCCAGAAAATTCCTTTGTTCCTCTTTGTACTTCTTCAGCTTTTCCATAAGTGCTGCCAGTTGTTCATCCATGATTTTTGTCGTAGATCGAATATATGGCATGTAGAAAACACCAAAGTTCTTGCACTGTCCTTACCACGCAAAATTCCACGCGCGTGACCACTCCTTTGTCCGTACAGTCACAAATTTGACGAAAATTATCCCACTTCTGGCACCAGTTGTTACGAGATACGGGTTCCAATAATTTATCGTCAATCAACTACACACTTTTATTTACTTTAAACTATTACAACACGATTAAAACACAATTACTCTCTACTAACAATTTGCACTGTTTGCTCGTCCGCTTATTTTGCGTATTTACTACACTGCACTATCTATTCCATCCATCTTGTGCGGCTCGCTGGTTTATATACCCGGCCTGAACACACTCTTGTAATTTCGAGACCTGAGGCGACTGTTCCCGGTTCTCGTTTAGTCTAGATGAGGTCGCGGTCGGCGCTCGGCGTTGCCGCTTCGGCGCAAATCTCTGTTGGCTTACGGTCGGGCTTAACAGTAACAGTAAAACAAAGGAAGATTTCAAGGGTTACGAGATGTTAAAATAAATGAATGAGTTATAGGTATTTGAATACAAAAATTAGTTTTTGTAATTTTGTCATCAGGGCTCCGGAACTGATATTCGGGGCCATAGACTACACCACGAAGATCGACGTGTGGTCAGCAGGCTGCGTGCTAGCCGAACTGCTACTCGGACAGCCGATCTTTCCCGGTGATTCGGGCGTGGATCAACTGGTGGAAATCATTAAGGTCCTGGGTACGCCGACCAAGGATCAAATCAAGGAGATGAACCCGAATTATACTGAGTTCAAGTTTCCCCAAATCAAATCTCATCCCTGGCAACAGGTAAGTGCCCCCCTCATACCTCTTATTTCTTAGTTTATTCCTGAAAGGTTAATTTTTAGTTGGTTATGTTGGGTTAAGGCTCATTTCTACAAGTTCAGTTTAAACTTTAGTTTGAAGATAAACAAAAGATTTTGACAGATAAACAGTAATTCATTTCATTATTGCATGTTCTGACTCTTTCCTAAATTTATCATCAAGTTTGTAGCTTTTGTCACTTTTTCCATTGACCATCCCCTTATACAGGATGGACTAGGTTTTTCGTGGCAAACTTGAAGATAATATTCTACGTCCTAAAATAATACTTGTTGGTATATACAAACTGTAGTCGAAAAATGCTTTGCAAGTTTTTCACGAAAAACCTTGTCCGCCCTGTATACACCCACTTTACACACTGTACATTTTTTTTGGCCCATGATATATAAATGATATAAATAGTTGTTTAGTTACACCTGATTTAAAACGACACCCTTTTGCTACTCGATTGAAACTTGTGAAAGTCCTTCGATGTGGGTGTATTTAACACATTCTAAAAGACAAAAACTAACAAAAAGGTCTGTAATCGCGTCTTATTTATGGTTCCAGCTCATGCTGACAACAATGTCAATGCCGCGGTCCTCTACTGCCCATCAGCGCATACGAGTAAGTCGCGTGATGAGTCTGTGCGCTCGCTTGTCTTTATTTGATCCTCTACCTTGTCCGTGGGCTCTTGTAAAATAATTATTGTGCTCAAGACTCTCCTCAAAGTCACGTCCTGTGGTGGGGGTCGTTTCTTGAAAAAAGGAAAATCCTTTACTTGATCCTTGCGCATTAAAATTGACTTGAGGCTTTCCTGGTATTCAAGAAGCCACTATTAAGGGCACAAAGTAACTTTACTTTAATTTAACTTTGTACTGTAATAAGAAAACATCGACATATTATGCTGTTGATGCACTTAAAACTATAGTTTGTACACTATAACTTTACTTGTGCAGTAGGTCATGGAAATTTGACATTTTGCCCCCTGATTATATTATCAAAATTCCTCTTTACCATTTTCCTATAAACAATTTTTTTTGTATAATTGGCAACACTGTTTGTCATACCCTCTAAGGCAATATGGGGGACCTTATCAAAGTCACGTGTTCTAGAATGATAATTAACAGAACTGAACTGTTTTGTTTAAGGTTATTTGCCAACTGACTGATTAAAGTTTGCAAGTTCAAATAAAATTTAAGGGTTTTCCACAGTAATGAGGAGTACAAGCACTTTCCTATTTCCAATTCTAAAAACATTGTCACTTATGTTTTCTACAACACCTACAAAAAGTCTTCTTAACTAGAATTGACAAGTCTCTAATTTTTAGGCTCAATCAATGAAGCCAGCAAGGTTGCCTTAAAAAATACTTATCTCTGTATCATCTAACATCACTGGTTTTTCATATTTTCTTTAAGATGTTTGTAGTAATTTTATTTGCTCATGGCGAAATCCCGAGTTCCATCCATTTTACATGCTTCCTCGTTGGTGGCATTTTTTTTTTGGTTGACATTCTCTTGGGAGAATCTCACTGGAGAGACTCTCTTGTTTTACAGTTTGAATTGACGTCTTACCTCAAGTAATTTCAAATTGTGGTTCACCAATTGATGTACTCTGACGATAAAATTACATTGTGGTTACCTTAATAATAGAGGGACTTTCGGCCAAAAATGGGACCATTTTTAGGGAAATATTGGTATTTGTTGGCTTTGTCCATATCTCCTAAGTCATTGATTGACGCTGAGTTGACGTCCATCAGCCGACACAAACAAAAAAAAAATGCAACCAACGAGGTAGCACGTAATATGGAGAGGGCTTCGGACGGAACTCTGAGTTTCGTTGTGAGCAAGTAAAATTGCCATATTGCTATTGTAGCAACTATAAAATTTCCAGTATTGCTATCTACGAAAAGCTAAGAGTTCCAAGATAAGTGAAATCGGGAAAAAATTGCATTTTAGTAGATTTTGACGTGCGAATTTGATATGGTTATGGATTCGGCTTATAAAAAGCAGGGTGGCATTTGTTGGCTCTGTCCATATCTCCTAAGTCATTGATTGACGCTGAGTTGACGTCCATCAGCCGACACAAACAAAAAAAAATGCAACCAACGAGGTAGCACGTAATATGGAGAGCGCTTCGGACGGAACTCTGAATTTCGTTCTGAGCAAGTAAAATTGCCATATTGCTATTGTAGCAACTATAAAATTTCCAGTATTCCTATCTACGAAATGCTAAGAGTTCCAAGATAAGTGAAATCGGGAAAAAATCGCATTTTAGTAGATTTTGACGTGCGAATTTGATATGGTTATGGATTCGGCTTAAAAAAAGCAGGGTGGCATTTGTTGGCTCTGTCCATATGTCCTAAGTCATTGATTGACGCTGAGTTGACGTCCATCAGCCGACACAAACAAAAAAAAATGCAACCAACGAGGTAGCACGTAATATGAAGAGCGCTTCGGACGGAACTCTGAATTTGGTTGTGAGCAAGTAAAATTGCCATATTGCTGTTGTAACAACTATAAACTTTCCAGTATTGCTATCTACGAAATGCTAGAGTTCCAAGATAAGCAAAATCAGGAAAAAAATGGCCTTTTAGTAGATTTTGACGTGCGAAATTGATATGGTTATGGATGCGGCTTAAAAAAAGCAGGGTGGCATTTGTTGGCTCTGTCCATATCTCCTAAGTCATTGATTGACGCTGAGTTGACGTCCATCAGCCGACACAAACAAAAAAAAATGCAACCAACGAGGTAGCACGTAATATGGAGAGCGCTTCGGACGGAACTCTGAATTTCGTTCTGAGCAAGTAAAATTGCCATATTGCTATTGTAGCAACTATAAAATTTCCAGTATTCCTATCTACGAAATGCTAAGAGTTCCAAGATAAGTGAAATCGGGAAAAAATCGCATTTTAGTAGATTTTGACGTGCGAATTTGATATGGTTATGGATTCGGCTTAAAAAAAGCAGGGTGGCATTTGTTGGCTCTGTCCATATGTCCTAAGTCATTGATTGACGCTGAGTTGACGTCCATCAGCCGACACAAACAAAAAAAAATGCAACCAACGAGGTAGCACGTAATATGAAGAGCGCTTCGGACGGAACTCTGAATTTGGTTGTGAGCAAGTAAAATTGCCATATTGCTGTTGTAACAACTATAAACTTTCCAGTATTGCTATCTACGAAATGCTAGAGTTCCAAGATAAGCAAAATCAGGAAAAAAATGGCCTTTTAGTAGATTTTGACGTGCGAAATTGATATGGTTATGGATGCGGCTTAAAAAAAGCAGGGTGGCATTTGTTGGCTCTGTCCATATCTCCTAAGTCATTGATTGACGCTGAGTTGACGTCCATCAGCCGACACAAACAAAATAAAATGCAACCAACGAGGTAGCACGTAATATGGAGAGGGCTTCGGACGGAAACTCTGAATTTGGTTGTGAGCAAGTAAAATTGCCATATTGCTGTTGTAACAACTATAAACTTTCCAGTATTGCTATCTACGAAATGCTAGAGTTCCAAGATAAGCAAAATCAGGAAAAAAATGGCCTTTTAGTAGATTTTGACGTGCGAAATTGATATGGTTATGGATGCGGCTTAAAAAAAGCAGGGTGGCATTTGTTGGCTCTGTCCATATCTCCTAAGTCATTGATTGACGCTGAGTTGACGTCCATCAGCCGACACAAACAAAATAAAATGCAACCAACGAGGTAGCACGTAATATGGAGAGGGCTTCGGACGGAAACTCTGAATTTGGTTGTGAGCAAGTAAAATTGCCATATTGCTGTTGTAACAACTATAAACTTTCCAGTATTGCTATCTACGAAATGCTAGAGTTCCAAGATAAGCGAAATCAGGAAAAAAGTGGCCTTTTAGTAGATTTTGACGTGCGAAATTGATATGGTTATGGATTCGGCTTAAAAAAAGCATGGTGGCATTTGTTGGCTCTGTCCATATCTCCTGAGTCATTGATTGACGCTGAATTGACGTCCATCAGCCGACACAAACAAAAAAAAATGCAACCAACGAGGTAGCACGTAATATGGAGAGCGCTTCGGACGGAACTCTGAATTTCGTTGTGAGCAAGTAAAATTGCCATATTGCTATTGTAGCAACTATAAAATTTCCAGTATTGCTATCTACGAAAAGCTAAGAGATGATAAGTGAAATCGGGAAAAAATCGCATTTTAGTAGATTTTGACGTGCGAATTTGATATGGTTATGGATTCGGCTTAAAAAAAGCAGGGTGGCATTTGTTGGCTCTGTCCATATGTCCTAAGTCATTGATTGACGCTGAGTTGACGTCCATCAGCCGACACAAACAAAAAAAAATGCAACCAACGAGGTAGCACGTAATATGAAGAGCGCTTCGGACGGAACTCTGAATTTGGTTGTGAGCAAGTAAAATTGCCATATTGCTGTTGTAACAACTATAAACTTTCCAGTATTGCTATCTACGAAATGCTAGAGTTCCAAGATAAGCAAAATCAGGAAAAAAATGGCCTTTTAGTAGATTTTGACGTGCGAAATTGATATGGTTATGGATGCGGCTTAAAAAAAGCAGGGTGGCATTTGTTGGCTCTGTCCATATCTCCTAAGTCATTGATTGACGCTGAGTTGACGTCCATCAGCCGACACAAACAAAAAAAAATGCAACCAACGAGGTAGCACGTAATATGGAGAGGGCTTCGGACGGAAACTCTGAATTTGGTTGTGAGCAAGTAAAATTGCCATATTGCTGTTGTAACAACTATAAACTTTCCAGTATTGCTATCTACGAAATGCTAGAGTTCCAAGATAAGCGAAATCAGGAAAAAAGTGGCCTTTTAGTAGATTTTGACGTGCGAAATTGATATGGTTATGGATTCGGCTTAAAAAAAGCATGGTGGCATTTGTTGGCTCTGTCCATATCTCCTGAGTCATTGATTGACGCTGAATTGACGTCCATCAGCCGACACAAACAAAAAAAAATGCAACCAACGAGGTAGCACGTAATATGGAGAGCGCTTCGGACGGAACTCTGAATTTCGTTGTGAGCAAGTAAAATTGCCATATTGCTATTGTAGCAACTATAAAATTTCCAGTATTGCTATCTACGAAAAGCTAAGAGATGATAAGTGAAATCGGGAAAAAATCGCATTTTAGTAGATTTTGACGTGCGAATTTGATATGGTTATGGATTCGGCTTAAAAAAAGCAGGGTGGCATTTGTTGGCTCTGTCCATATGTCCTAAGTCATTGATTGACGCTGAGTTGACGTCCATCAGCCGACACAAACAAAAAAAAATGCAACCAACGAGGTAGCACGTAATATGGAGAGCGCTTCGGACGGAACTCTGAATTTGGTTGTGAGCAAGTAAAATTGCCATATTGCTGTTGTAACAACTATAAACTTTCCAGTATTGCTATCTACGAAACGGTAAGAATTCTAAGGTAAGTGAAATCAGGAAAATTTTGCCTTTTAGTAGATTTTGATTTCGCACCTCGTTGATGACAATTCACGAGTGCCAATGTGAGAAAAAAATGTCGTGGCCGCCTGCCCAAGTAAAGTTATAATGTACGAATTATAGGTGGAATTATGTGCGATTAAAGAAATAACACGAAATAAATATATGACTAGACATAGACTTATTTAGAGGAAGTTCTTTATTCATTTTTAAGTTGAACTGTCTAAAACTCCGTATTAGAGGAATTGCCAGCAGTGATTGAAGTTTCAGTATCATACACATCATAAAGGGATTCCAGTAAATGGAACCCTTTGATATCCTAATAATAAATGTTGGGCTCTAGTGAACATTTTCATACTTCGATTTCACGGTTACGGTTAGGTTAGTCCAGTTCAGGTTGAATTTGATTAGTTTCTCTTTGGTTAGATTACTTAAGAACGGTAATTTCTGCATTTTCTGTTCTTTTAAAACCCATGTTATTTGTACATTGTTTGATATCATGCAAATTCACTTGTCAAAATCAAATATAAATCTACACGTTTGGCAACATTGCTTGTCCGTCCTCTCACAGTTTAAGAGCTTTTGCTCTTAAAAATTTCATTCGAAATAAATTTTCATAAGTCTTATGATCATTTTCTTTCGTTCAAAAGTTGTTAATCCAATTTTTTTTATTTTAAACTCTTGTATATGTCCCAAGAAACTAAAAAAAAAAAAAAAAAATGAAGGGTGAAAAAGTTCACCAGACCAACATAGTCTGAGGCCAGTTTTTAGTGTTACATACCTGCGGACAAAGTAAAACAATTATTGCATGAGACATGAGACGTGTGTTACTTAGATCAGACCGCGCCTAAGTGTGAATGCAATACCGTTTCAGGATTAATAGGACTCCTTTGCCACTCTAGACTTCTCTCTCAACTAATAAACTCGAAAACGAACAGTCTACAGCTTTTTTGTTGGTTTTAATAATAGAACTTTACTAATATTTATTATTTCTTGTCGCTTTTATTATTTTTGGGACGTGCGTTGTTACCTTGTTCTTTTTATAAGGTATTTCGTGCTCGGACCCCTCCGGAGGCCATCGAACTTGTGGCCCGTCTCTTAGAATACACCCCGTCGGCCCGCATTAGCCCCTTGCAAGCGTGCGCTCATGCCTTTTTCAACGAACTCAGGGAACCCGGCACCCGATTGCCTAACGGCAACGACTTGCCTCCGCTGTTTAATTTTACCGAACATGGTGAGTGGTGGTAGTTTAGTAAGGTAAAGATAAAGTCGCAAGTCTCAAGTAGCAGTCTCAAATATTATATAATATAAACTGCATGTCAAATTAAACGCACCGGTATTTATTTTTGTCATTTTTGGATCGCTCCAGACCCGGTTTGCGCCATCCAATTTAAACAGATTCGGATTTAAAGTGTTTACCCTAGTTGGTCCAAACTAGTTTAAACGGGCTTTTTCCATTCGCAGAATTAAGTATACAACCATCCCTAAACAACATTCTGATACCGCGGGGCATACAATCTAACCAAGGCCAGGCGGAGGGCGGGACGACACAGGACAGTAACACATCCGGGGGCGGGACGCAGACGGGCCACGCCCCCGACGCTGACAATTCCACGGTGCCGAACCCTTCGGGATCGGCCGTTGCCTAGGATACGACGACTGTCTCTTAGTGAGCGTCGAGAGAGGGCGGAGCAAAGATGATGGTTTTTGTTACGTGCGCGCGTGTACAGGGCAGCGTCAAGTAGGTGGCATTATCCAGTTGGTGGAACGATTCGGAGCATGCTTTGAGATTTGGCTTTAACCTATAACAGTGTGTGCGTCGTTACAATTGGGGCAAGTCAGGGTGTGGAGTGCACTTTCTCGGAAAGGGGGAAGTATAGTACGTTTGGACACATTAAAAAGGCAACGTGGCGTCCCGACAGCCGGCTTACGTTTGTGGCCCTGTTACGTGCGTCCCGGCTAGCGGGACAGCCTTATATAAAATTTCAGTGTATATAGTCTCATTTTTCTCTACTAGGTCATTATTAATTAATTTGTATGTATAAAATAGGTGTGTTGTTTGCAACATTGATACATATACTACGGCAAACAAAACTGGAAAATTGTATAACGTTGTAGTTGGTATCTTTACCCGATATTTTAAACATGAATCGATTTAATTTTATTTACATGTTTTCTTTTTTCGTTGTGCCTATAGTCTAGGTCAGTTCCTAGAACAATGGTTTAGTCGACGAGGCTGGTATTTATTGTGATCCTGAACGTTTACTTCTATTTATTTTTTATTCTGTGACAAACTGTCGTTTGCAAGACGGGCCAAGAAATATTGGCCTCGACGCTTAGAAATTATTAATTGTTAGGGTACCGTAATTTAGCCAGCATCTTAGAAAAAGTGAATATATTATTCGTATAATGTCTCTGCATATTCGAACACTATGGGTTTAGGGACACACAATCTCTTTTTGTATAATTCATACATGACCTTATGGATACGTGCAATTTCAGGTATTACGCCACGCAACTTGGCATTTAAGCCGCCTGATTAAAAAGATCATTTATTTATTGTTTTATTTCCGGTTTTTGTCAGTTTGTTCGCTACCTCGATTACTTAAATGTCAAACTTCGAAATTAGTTGCTTCTGAGAGGAAACCGTTTCGTAAACCCTTCCTCGCCTATTGGTTAAACTCAACTCGTATTGCTTGGTCTTAAAGTCCACTTTATCTCATCTTAATGCGCTTTAGAATGAAATTGGAAAGACGGTTTACGAGAAAAAACCGTTTCGTTACATCCAGCTTAGTAGAGGAACACTTTTGTTAGTGGGAGTGCACATACAGGTTGGAAAAATATAAAGACCGGTTTTCAGGAACTCTTGTTTCACGCTCACTGTTTTGCTTTCATTGGGCCACTCTGTATGTAAATATGACATTACTGATTTTTTTTTTATTTGGAAGTGTTCGATTACTGTCCTCTTATTATGTATCGTCCTGATTTCCCCCCTAGATTTTCATGCCCCCACATCTGCGTTATCGATACAGGGTGACCGTTTTTAGAGTTTACCCATAGAGATTTCGGTTATTTGAAGAGATACGAAGAAGGTTAAATTAGGGCAAAGTTGCGC
Source organism: Taphrorychus bicolor (assembly GCA_951812265.1). Classification (NCBI taxonomy): domain Eukaryota; kingdom Metazoa; phylum Arthropoda; class Insecta; order Coleoptera; family Curculionidae; genus Taphrorychus; species Taphrorychus bicolor. The sequence continues at coordinate 5,156,635 of OX638302.1, read as the reverse complement.
AATTCGAAGTCTATAAAAATGACGTTTTTGAACAATTTTGACTGGTTTCGGAAATAAGCGCAAAAATACAATTTTGAAAAAACGTTTTTATTTTTTTTTAATTCTTAATTTAAAGAAATGGTTAAAATACTCTCACTTCTTCATAGCCATTTTTTGCTCTCTTCAACGTTGTATTTTTAAATTTTAAATCCGACGTTTCGTCTTTATGCAACCATCATCAACTTCATTTTTTTAACGCTTCATTTTTTAATGTGCTCAAAAAGTCTGTAGTTTGAGGGAAAAAAAAAGCTTAACTCGACTGTATCAATCACATCACAAAATCTAACCTAAAAATGACTAGAATTATTAATTGTCGGATATCTCGAATTGCAAAGAGGTTCAGAATGCCATATTAAAAAAATCCAGGACTGTATTTAACAAAATTAAGTTGATGATGGTTGTATCAAAACGAAACGTCGCATTTTAAATTAAAAATGACCGCGTTGAAGAAAGCAAAAAGCGTCTATGGAGAAGTGTCAATTATTTTTAATAATCTCTACAGGGTTTTTCGAATCCGTTGGTCATCATTGGGATGTCGTAAACCGTAAGAAGTGTAAATTCTTGTAAATTGGAGCAAAGTTGCGCATTTGGGTGCAGATCGTAATGACATTTTAAAACTTTTAAAGTTTTGGCTGTTTCTGAAGTTATTCGAAAAAAAAACGAACTAAAAACTTTAAAAAATGTGTGTTTTCTTTTCGGGCCAAATCTTCTCAGTAAAAAGCAATCGATGGCTCATTGAAGATCTGTTTTGAGCCAAAACTGTATAAAAACTTGAAAAATTTTAGTTATAACTCATTTAAAAAAAAAATTGTTTTTTGTCAACATTGTCTTAATGCAAATCAATTTACATAACAAATGTTCACTCGTTTCAACGTTCAATTTTGGGTCAAAATTACCCGGAAAGATTAAAAACACATTAAAATTTGCAATTTAAGTAGATGAAAAAAAATATATATAAATGAACATAAATTTGAAGGAAATCTGAATAAGAAGAATACAAAATAGAGCAATATGAAGAAAAGAGAACAGTAAGAAATCGAACAAATTTTTGACTCGTTTTAGTAGTTCAATTTCTGACCAAAAGCATATAAGAATATTAAGAATATTTTTCTAAATTTATTTGTAGCGTTATTTTAAAATAAATTGCACATTCTCAGTGTACTTTTTCCGCTTTAAACGACACGTCATTTTTATTTAGTTTACATTAGATACGGTTTTATCTAATGCACAGCTGTTTTTGGTTTTATTGAATTTACAGTCGGACGTTTTGAATTTTCTGGGGTATTAGCAACTTCAGTTTTTTAAATATGACTCTTAAATTCGAATGTTACAGCTTCAAATTCGAAAAACCCTGTATAAATTAAGACTAGAAAAAATTAAAAGTTTCTTTCAAAATTTCGATTTTTTTGCGAATATTTCCGAAACCACTCAGAATTTCGGAAATTTCTACAGATTTCTAATTCCTCAACTTCGCCTTAATTTAACCTTCTTTGTAAGTCTTCAAATCACCGAGAGTCCCATGGCTAAACTAGAAAAACGGTTACCCTGTATACATGTAATGTAGGCTTGGTGTTATTTCTATGACGTTTTGTTTCTCAAAAATTATCCTCAGCTTTTTTTTTTAAATACAGCCCTGATAAGTTTTTTTCCGATTTTAAACCACACTTTTTTTAGTATGAAACCCTTGTTATGTGGGTTTAGTTAAAAACAATTTTTTGCTTTAAAGTTTTTCTTTAGTTTTTATCCATTTACTTAGCTATTACTCTTACTACTTAGGGTGACTTTTACAACTATTAGTAAAACTTCAGTTTGAAGATAAAACACCAGTAATGACGTAGACTGCATTGTTACCAACAATGTAATCTGCGTTATTACTGGTGTTTTATCTTCAAACTGACGTTTTACTGATAGTTGTAAGAGTGCCCCCCTAAGTAGTAGTATAGTTACACAAAAGTAATTACATTTAACTATTCCATATGTTTTAAATTAAAAAAAAATGAAGGGTTAAAGGTAAATCAATAAATTTGTGTATGTACCTGTACCAAGAAGTGGTCTAAAAATCGGCAAAAAATAGACCAGGGCCGTATTTACAAATAAAAATTGATGAAACATAGAATGAAACCAAGATGTTCATATTGTATCTTATACAAAACGAATTTCTTTGTTTTTTGTTTTATCTGTACTACTTCTTTGAATCCACCACTTTCTCTCACATATAAACCTGTCCTCCTATTCGGGGTTTAACAAATATCCATTCCGATGCGCATGTCCAGATGTAAAAAAGGTACTTGTAGCGTTTAAGATCTGGCAGTTGTAACTAATTATACTTATTTGGTGTATTGTAAATTTTAAGGCCCATGATTTTATTTTTTTAGCCACCGCATTGACATATAACTTGATACATGTTTTTTTCGTTCGACTTGTAAATAATATAGAAATTCCTTGGCCTTTAAGAGTTGCATGTAATACATTTTTTTTTGTATTATTCTGTATCTTCTCGACGCATTTTTGATTAAACTAGGAAATATGCGAGAAAATATGTATCTCACAAATTGTCGACACGTCTAATTTAGTAATAACGATAAAATAATACATAATTATTAGAAATTGGAAAGGTCAAAGTAATTTTAAGCTCCTGTGACTACAAACAAAGAAAAAAGAGGCAAATTTCGGTGCGAACAAGTGAGATGGCTCTCGTTCTGACTGAGAAGTCACCAAGTACGTTGTAAGTAGGCAGCTCTGGATTGGCTGAATTTTTGTGATTTAAACCGCCAGTTTGGTCGATCACAAACACTATACGGCCAAGTTTGTCCAATTTAAAATAATACGTGAGGATCGTAGATACTATATTACCACCTAACTTTTATAGCTTCTTGCTTTAGAGAGTTAAATGAAATCGAGTGACAAATCTCTATATTTAGCTATAGTAAAGTGCAATGCATTAAAATGTTTACGACTTATCTGTACACAGTCACGTCACGATTTAGTCGAAAGGAAAACGGTCTTTCTTTCTGGTCGTAAAACGCTCTCAGTTAGCTCCTCAAGCTCCCGTAAAAGAGCCCGTTTTTCTCTTTAAACAATAATAATTATTAATTTGGTAAAAGAAATCTTATATATCTCTGTGCACTACTGAAGCCATGTTCAAAACGAACTGTAAAAACCCGAAACTTGTGTAAAGTGTGTTAATTAAATTATTGATTTATAAAGGAGATTTTATTATCTATTTATATTGAATTATTATTTCGTCAGCCGATTAATTCAACAGAAAAAGTGAAAGCTTATCACGCATTTTGTTCTAATAAAGGCCCTGTAGACTATTATTTTATGGGAAGCTTGTTTTTATTAATTATTGTATATATTATTTTAATTCAATAAAATAATTAAACTTATTTAAACCGTTATTGTTACAGAGGTACCTTTGTGATTGCCGTAAATACTGATGCTCTAGAGTAGGTAGATCGAGTCAAATATAACATATCACAAAAGGAGGGTTTTTATTTTAGAGAACTCAAGACAGCATTTATGCGTTCATTATCGACTTGTAAAAAGTCTCTGCTTGTAAAAGGTGCAAATAAAAATCCAAAAAATAAATTGCTGTAGTTGCGTATAGCAGGATGCAGAGTGGATGTCTTTCAGAGTCCGGAGCTACAGCTCAAGAGTTTCGTTAGCGCTAAAATGTTCACTGCTTATGGCGTCTAAAAAGAGCAGTTTCGACTTAAAATAGTTATATTGTGAAGCTTCATGTTTCTATTTGTTTATGGGCAAATTGATTTGTGCTTTTAAAATATATGAACGAAGAGTTAGATAGATCAGTAGAACTAAGCATTTCGATGCTTTATGCCAAATGTAGGTTACAGTGTTTCTTTTTCACTAAAAAATACTTAAAATAAAACATACAATGAAGTAATTTACCGTCCACCCTCGTAGCATTGAAATGAACATGCACGGGCGATTAGGCCGTCATCTATCTGACGCATCAAACGTCGCGCCGTCGATTAGCGAAACCAGTCGTGATTTTAAAATTGTGAATTATCTTTGGGGCACCTATAAACTAATATATTTGAGGAAACCCGGTATCCTTGTCGTGGATAAAATAGAGTATTCAACTGGCATTTAATGAGCGTTATTCTCTCGAGCCACTCGCGTCGCTCGTGGGCTCGATGGGAGACTTTAAACGTCTCATTAGGAATTAATGGCTATCATAAAAAGCTCGTTTAATAATATACTAGTTCGTGATTTGTTGTGTTCAGTTTTGTTGCCTTGAAGAAACAGTTTTTGCTTTTATGCATTTTGATTGTTATTTTCGTAAAAAGTGAACTCTCCTTGCATCGGGAACTTTTCGTCAAATAACAATCAAAATGCATTCAACCTGTTTCTCTGCAACAAACCTTCAGGCCAAATTTTCGGCAATTTTATAATGCATTGACATATTACTGTTGAAAAGTGCACTCTACAATACGTCATGTTCGGCTCGTTGACGTCATTTTCCACCAATGGCATCTTTGCGGTTTGAGCCGTTTCTACAAAAGTATATCCGTCCTTTTCTGCACGTAAGCTAGATAAAGAGAACTAATTCTTTCCAATGATTGACAGTTGCGGTTGTGAGTGACAAATATGACATTAACTTTAAGGTTATGAACCGCTTTCATTTATTTTTGAAGGTTTTCCTGATTTTCTTTGGCAGTTTTAGTGTAAACAGCAATTAAAATTATCATTTAACCCTTAAAACAGCAATTTTAAGCCAAAAAAATCTTGCTTTCTACAGAATTTGCTACTACACTAGCCATTGCAACAAGTAGAAAATGTCCATTGAAATTGAATCTGCGGAGTAAGTCCTATTTGCTTATATGGAAAATGGAGCCCTTAACGGAGTTTTTATCCTTTTCAGCGTTATTCGGCTTATCCAGCAATATTTAAAGGAATCAAATCTCTACAGAACTTTACATACACTGCAGGTAAGTTATATTGAGAGTATTTGACCTGAGTAAGTCAAAACTTTACTCAGGTTTGTTTCCAAGCCACACTAGTAACCCCAAGTTACTACCCTCTAATACTTTTTTAACGTGAGGCGTGCGGTAAACAAGCTGCTCAAAAGCTTAGTTGTCAGTTCAAGTTAATTTGAGTAAGTTCCTGGAAATGGGTATAGATTTAACCGAGAAATTAACACATACCAAATTCAGTAATAGAATCTGAGCACTATGAACTATTTCACAATATCTTTCATAGTGCTCAAGCTGTCACTACTACGGTCAGCTGCAATAATTGATTTTTGTTGTTCATTGGCTGCACTCATTGCTCACTTGGTTGAGCTCTGTCCAGATTTCATCTTTCCGAAAAAATGCACCCTGAATTTCCTAGTAAACTCTGAAAAAATGCACATTGGATTTCCCAATGAGTCTTATGTTTCACTAGACCACTTGCACTCAGAAACTGCGCATTGAGTGTAAAAATAATGGACCTGAAGAGTCACAATGGGTCCAATTCAGTTCAAAACAAACATGGAGGTTGATGCAGGTCCACCATTAGCAAATAATTAATTGGTGCTTGAAAAATTTTCAAAAATCAATCAATCAAATTTTATTTAACTACTTTTTATACAGAATAAGCAATTGTAGCAAGTCACTTCAGTGTTATAACAGATACCTACATAAAATACAACAATAACACATAACATATTTGTAGCAGGTAGTTGTCATTGTGTACTAAAATCTTATCTTATCATGTTCTATGTTATATAACTAAAAATCCAGGCAACTCCTTCTGGATGTTTCTAACCGAAACCTGCGAGGTCTAAAAAGACAAGCTGATCTTGTACAATGGTTATGAAAATATGCATTTTTCTGATGAGTATGCCAGTTTTTATGAATTTCAAGCTTTTTAAAAAATGGTTTGCAATGTTCTCTATAAGCCTCTCGAACTATAGTTCTAACTGCTTTTTTTAAGCCTAAACAATTCAATAGCATAAGAAACTTTACCCCACAAGAGAGATCCATATGAGTTAAAGAGAGCGTAATAGATGGTCACCAAAGTACTCCTATACTCTGTTCAGCAAGGGTTCAATATTATGTCATAAATTGTGATGTCATACAAAAAAACACGTCTGTGTCTGATAAAATGTCAGTTGAACAAAATGTCAAGTTATGTTTGTAAACACGGGCAGGGTATCAGTTTAGCCTTTTGTGCAAATATTCCAAAGTTTTTCCATTTCGGGTATTAATTCAGAAGGAATGAGATCCGCAGCAGCTTTACCATAGACATCTGCTATGATTCACCCGGCCATGGATGTAGATCATAAGATATGGACAAAATCGGCCCAAGATATTCTGAGTATTTTTGTGTGCTTACTATACCTAGTAGAGCTGACAACTTGCGTTGTAAAACCAATAAGCAGAAACACTTGTCGGCGGGTCGCCCAAACATATTTTTCCTTTTTTCGTTCGAATGCACCTTTTTCTGCAGAATAGTTCAATAGGTGTCCGCATGATGAATTCATTCATTTGATAAAAAAAACTTTTAGGCATTTATTGTATATTCAATTCTTGAGAAATTTTTCTTATGCTGTTTGCGTCTGCATGTGTAATGCAATATGTGATAATAAGACATGCAACATAAATAACTTAAATTGAGTACATAATCTAACTAAGCGTGGACAACTTTTTAAAGACACCTAACCGCGGTTTTGCTGTTATCTGTGTCGCATGCATGCATCCACATTTTTCACATTCTTTCACATTTTTTCTTTAGTTGATTCAGTCAAACACCTCGCTAATTTTGATTAAAGTTTTATTCATTTCCACAGAAGCGGATCTAGCCTTTAGGTGACCCCAGGGGAAGATATTTTTGTGGACCAGTAGGTGGTTGTTCAAGAACAGGGGCTTCTTTTCAACAATTGATAGTCCCTTCGGGACGTATGTTGAAGGAATTTCTTCCGCCGCTTCATCGATTGTAACTCCTTGTTTCTTCACTATCTTGGAAATTTTCTCCGGTTTTTCTTCACACAGTATTTTCTTCTACATGATCCCTTAAAAGCGGATCTTTTGTTTCTATCTTTAGTCTATAAAAGCTGATGGACTCGGATTTCTAAATTTTCACGACATTTTGACATTAAGCGTCAAACTGACTTTAGCTGGTGGTTTTATTATTAATAAAAACTAATAATACGCCTGCTTTTTTGCGATCTTTTTCTAATGAAATGAGATGAATAATGTGACGTCATATTGAACCCTCGCCGAACAGAGTATATCAACACAATCTCCTAATAGTAAATATTGCCATGGCCAAGTTACTAGGAACATGTGATATGTGGGGACCCCAACTGAGCCCACTATCAACGGTTATTTCACCATATAATCGCTCCTTACCTGTGGTTTAGTAGAAAATACCATATTCTGGGTCTTATTTAAATTAAGCTTTAAATCATTCTGACTGAACCTGGTATTGGCTGACCAAAAGTGACTGTTCCTCTTCTAAGATGTTCTTCACATTTCTTGCATTACAACCCAGAGAAGTATCATCGCAGTAACAAAAGCAGTCAACATACTGAAACAAGTCATTCATATAGACAACAAATAGGAAAGGAATCAATATGGATTTCTGCAGTACACCTGTGTCTATAGGAAGGGTGGTCAAAACTTTAGCCTCAACCACTAACTTCTGTTTTCTTGCTGTCAAGTAGGATTCCATCAGTTTGAGACTATTGCCATTCATGGCATAGTTGGCAAGTTTTCGTTTTAAGAGTTGATGGAATATACAATCAAAAGCCTTGCTCAGATCGCACTATGTCAAACTAACCACATTACTGTTCTCCAGTCCCCCGATCACCATCTCAATGACCTAGCTTAGAGATGGCTTAAACTGCTGATACTCCTGGCTGGAAGCCAAGTTGGTCCGCATTTAAAAGATTCTCATGGACAAAATAACACTCAAGCTGATTCTTTAATATTATTTCAAATATTTTCCCCAAATATTGGTACAATAGACACTGGTCTATAGTTTTCCTGTAGCCTTGGATCTCCCTTTTTTAAGAGAGCTAAGTTTGCACAAGTCAATTGGTTTGCCACGCGTGAAAAAACTTGGTCATTGAAAAATTGGAAACAAGGTACGTAATAGCTAGTATTATTATATAGGGCACAAATTATGTCACCTATCAAGTTTTTAGGTGCTAAAATCACAAACACTACTGATGAGTATGATGTGTGATGAGTTCTGAAAATTGTTTTATTCTGATTTATGTGAACTCTAGAACCTAACCCTCGGCCTAGCCTCTAACTCTCTGGTGTTCTAGAGCTGAAAAACTGTGAAAAATCAAAGTTAAAAAAAAATTAATTTACAAAATTACAATTGACAAATGACAGCACAATCCGCCGTTTTCTTCTTTCACTGGAACCTGTACTAAGATGGCACTAAAAAAGTGAAATGATGTAATCTAACAGATTTTCTAAAACTGAGTGCAGTTCTAGTGCAGGACAGTGAAAAATACAGTAAGGGTAAATTTCAAAATTCTCTCTCTCTTCTAGATTGCTGGTTTAAGTAGTGACTATCCTGGTGAGTTTTGAAATTCTCCCTAAAGATACACACCTGGGATAAATTAATAGATTGGGCTTATAAAAGCGGCTATGCAAGAAGACCTTAATGTGAAATCTATTGTGGCTTATTTGATCTACATTTTTAGATTACAATTAGAATTTTGGTACATGTCAATGGTAAATGCCTGACAATTAAATATAAGCTGGCCCTGTGTTGTCCGGGCTTTGAAGCCGTGTTCCAATATAATTTCTTCTTGACGTTTCGTCTACAGCTGCGGCAAACATTATCAAAGGCAATAAGACCATGGGTGAAATGATTTCTCGTACTTCCCGACGTTGACTGATTCGACTGTGGGGAGCTCTGTGGTATTTAGCCCCCCTCCGCCGCGCTGCAGTGGAGGAACCGGGGTGGGGGTAGTGGTGGCGCGGGGTTTCGGCGCACTTGAAGTATGTCTAGAACTGCCACCACTACCCCCACCCCAGTCCTTCTACTTGTCCTTTTCAGTGGTCAATTTTAAGGCAGAATTAATTGTCACTCTTAAAAATAATTTTCTTTTTTTAGGAAGAAACAGGAGTGACACTAAATACTGTCGACAGTATTGATGGTTTTTGTGCCGATATAAACAACGGCCACTGGGACACAGTGCTAAAAGCTATTCAATCATTAAAACTACCGGACAAAAAATTAATCGATCTATATGAACAAGCAAGTTTGTTACTAATTTTCGTCGTTCACGCCAGACTAATACAATATTTTCGATATACAGATCGTTTTAGAGCTCATTGAGTTGAGAGAACTCGGTGCGGCCCGATCATTGCTACGGCAAACCGACCCGATGATCATGCTCAAACAAAATGAACCTGAAAGGTATATACATTTAGGTAAATCATATACATAAATTCTACCTATTTCAGTTCATCAATGTGATGAAAATATTTTTAGAAAATCTTCTGGCAAGATCGTATTTCGATCCAAGGGAAGCCTATCCTGATGGTAGCAGTAAAGAAAAAAGGAGGGCAGCCATAGCTCACGCTCTTTCAGGGGAAGTTTCTGTAGTTCCTTCTTCACGTCTTCTAGCTCTACTCGGGCAGGCATTAAAGTGGCAACAGCACCAGGGGTTGTTACCACCTGGAACTACTATAGATTTGTTTAGGTAAGTACCCCGTTTTGAATTATAAAACAATTTTTTCATGTATGTTAAAAGGGGTAAAGCCGCAGTAAGAGAGCAAGAAGATGAAACTTTCCCCACTCAAATGGCAAAGCAGATCAAGTTTGGTCAAAAGTCACACGTGGAGTGCGCAAGATTTTCACCTGACGGTCAGTATCTCATAACTGGGAGCGTAGATGGAATAATAGAAGTGTGGAACTTCACCACAGGGAAGATTAGAAAAGATCTAAAATATCAGGCTCAGGTAGAAGAAGTTCTAATGGACATTATCAATTTTTGATGACAGGTCTTGTAGGAGAATTTTATGATGATGGAACATGCAGTACTTTGCATGGCGTTTTCCAGGGATAGCGAAATGTTGGTGACAGGGTCGCAAGCGGGGAGGGTAAAAGTTTGGAGGATAAGCACCGGCCTTTGTCTGCGAAAGGTGGAGAAAGCTCACAGTAAAGGCATTACGTGTTTGCAGTTTTCTCGCGATAATACACAAGTGTTGAGCGCCTCTTTTGATCACACCATTAGGTAAAGGCGGATTATGTACCTATAAGAAAAGAGGGATTTACCTGTTTGTTCATATATTAGGATACATGGCTTGAAGTCCGGCAAAACTCTCAAGGAATTCCGAGGGCACACGTCGTTCGTTAATGAGGTTATTTTTACGCAGGATGGACACAATATATTGAGGTTGGAAAAGGTTCAAGTTTCGACTTGTCAACAGTCTTAAAATCGTTTATTTCAGCGCTTCCTCTGATGGATCAGTAAAAGTCTGGAGCATTAAAACAACAGAATGCATCAACACTTTCAAATCGTTAGGTTCCACCGATTGTACAGTGAACAATATTCACAATTTTCACAAAAACTCCGAGCATTTCGTCGTGTGCAATCGCAGCAACACCGTCGTGATCATCAATCTTCAGGGACAAATCGTGCGATCATTCGCCAGCGGAAAGAGGGAGGGAGGTGATTTTGTGTGTTCGACGGTGTCCCCCAGAGGAGATTGGATATACTGCGTGGGAGAGGACATGGTCCTCTATTGTTTCTCCACAGTTAGCGGAAAGCTGGAGAGGACATTAAATGTGAGTTAGGCGCAGAATTTTTTGATTTGAGTCAATTGTTTCGGCTTGGTTTTTTTAGATACACGAAAAGGACGTGATTGGAATAGCTCACCATCCGCATCAGAATTTGTTGTGTTCGTATAGTGAAGATGGGCTGGTTCGACTGTGGAAGCCTTAAAGCGTTTTCACCTTTTTGTAAGAATTGCTATGCGTGAGTTAATTAAATAGAATTTACGTGTCCCATTGGTTCAATAATTTGAGAGATATACTCCTTCAGTGGTGGATTTTTAGGCATTTTTAGAATCGCGTTTTTTGACCAGTTTTAAAAAAACTACTTTCGAGGTTACTTTCATTCCAATTGAGTTTGTTACCTTCATAGGGGATTGCAAACGTGCCATTCCGATCAAAAACCGCAAAACATTTTTCTGATTTTTTTTTTAAATGTCCCAAGTAATACGACTTTTTTTTCAATTCTTAACTTTGACCGCCCGTAACTTGAGAACGCTTTGACCCACTGGAGAGAATCCAACTATTATTCCCTCTTCTTGATGTCCTCTTTTACCTCCCATCATCGGAGTAGTTCCGTAAGTGCAATATTTTCGGACTAGACCCCTTCGGTGGTCGATTTTTAGGCACTTTTAGAATCGCATTTTTTGACTATTTAAAAAAAAACACTCTAGAGGTTAATTTCATTCGAATTGAGTTTGTTACGTTCTTAGGGGATTGCAAAGGTCCGATTCCGATCAAAAAGTTCAAAGAAACTTTCCCTAATTGTTTTTTGACAATTTTCCAAGTCTTTTTGAAAATTGTGCAAAGGGACATATAACGACTTTTTTCTCAATTCTCAACTTTGACCGCCTGTAACTTTAGAACGCCTCTACCGATTGGAGTGAATCCAACTGTTTTTTACTCTTCTTGGTGCGTTCTTTCACCTCCCATCACGGGAAATCCTGTAGGTTTATTATTGTCGGAGATAGACCCTTCGGATGTGAATCCACCCCTTCGGAGGTGGATTTAAAAATAGTGTATTATTAAACGAGCTTTTTATGATAGCCATTATTCCCATAGGGGGACGTTTGCGTCACGAGCCGCAGGCGAGGTGCGCAAGTCTGCCGCGGGAATAATGGCCATAAAAAGCGAGTCTAATACTATACTTTGTCCACGATAACTTCATAATATACTGATATTCGGCTTGTTGACATAAGTTAAATAGGGCTCATATAGCGTCAGAGGGATATATGAGTTGAAACAGCGGGAATAATGATTTTATTCCCGCTCGCCATTTTATTCCCGCTCGCCATTTAAGTTATATATGTTGCATTGGCAACCAGTAGGAGTAGGCAACAACGCAATATCAAACGCCGCAGCATAAAAAATGCACCGGTTTTGCCGTCAAATGCAAATGCCACTTTGCCATTTCAATAATTTTATTTACACTACCTATAGAGTTTATAATTTGTAATTATTATTAGACAATGGCCGTGGACAAAGTATAGTATTATACTCGCTTTTTATGGCCATTATTCCCACGGGAGACTTTTCAGAGAGTTCAAACGTCCCCCTAAGGGAATAATCATAAAAACCTCGTTTAATAATATACTATTGTCCACGGCCATTGTCTAACAATTGCAAATTGCAAAATCTATAGGTAGTGTACATAAATTTATTGAAATGTCAAAGTGACACTGGCGTTTGACGGGAAAACCGGTGCCACCAGTGCATTTTCTACGCTGCGGCATTTGATATTGCTGTGTTGTCTATTCCTACTGGTTGCCAAGGCAACATATGTAACTTAAATGGCGAGCGGGAATAATATCATTATTTCCGCTGTTTCAACTCATATATCCCTCTGACGCTATATGAACCCGATTTAACTTTTGTCAACAAGCTGAATATCAGTATATTATGAAGTGGTCGTGGACAATAGTATATTATACAACAAGCATTTAATGAGAGTCGTTATTCTCGAGGGTAACGTTTGAGCCCACGAGCGAAGCGAGTGGCACAAGTTGCCCGAGAGAATAACGCTCATTAAATGCGCGTTGAATACTATACTTTATCCACGACCAAGATTCTGGGTTTTCTCAAATATGATAGGTTATAGATGCCACAAAGATAATTTACAATTTTAAAACCACGACCACGACTGGTTTCGCTATTCAATGGCGCGACGTTTGATGCGTCTTGTCGATAGATGACGGTCTAGTCACCCGTGCATATCACCGCATGTTCATTTCAATGCTACGAGGGTGGACGGTAAATTACTTCATTTTATGGCCTATTTTAAGTATTTTTCAGTGAAAAGTACATATTTTAGGGAAAAAGAGACACTGTAACCTACATTTGCCTCAATACATCCTAAAGAAGGATAATTATTTGAATGAACCAGTGGTAACTACCGATTTCATGTTTAGGGCAGTTTACTTTTTGAGTTGTCAGTTGCCTACGACATGTTTCGTTTCCATGACAACTCATTATTCACTTGTGAATAATGTTCATTATTCACAAGTGAATAATGATTATCGTTAGTCTTGAGAATGTACAAGAATAATGTGATTATTATAGTATGGTCGTGGATAAAAAGCTTTATATGTTAATTAGATTCGAATTAAGTTTGTCACGTCCTTAGGGGATTGGAAAGGTGCCATTTCGATGAAAAGCCGCAAAAAACTGTTTCTGAAGTTTTTTTGTAAATGTCCAGGGGGGGGGGGGGGTATCGCGACTTTTTTCTCAACATTGACCGCCTGTAACTTGAGAGGGCCACGACGGACCGGAGTGAATCCAACTGTTTTTTCCCTTCCTTGATGTCCTCTTTCACCTCCCACCATCGGAAGTTCTGTTGGGGCATTATTTTCGGAGATAGACCCCTTCGGTGGTCGATTTTTAGCCAGTCGCCACTTTTAGAATCGCGCTTTTTTGACCATTTAAAAAAAACACTTTAGAGGTTTATTTCATTGGAATTGAGTTTGTTACGTTCTTAGGGGAGTGCAAAGGTGCCATTCCGACCAATAGCCGCAAAAAAGCTTTTTCGACTTTTTTTGATAATGTCCAAACCCAGATAGCAAGATATATTCCTGGAATATTATAGAAATATTCAATTGGAAAGATTGTATAATCCAGGAATATTCCAATTGAATATTCCAGGAATATTTATTTTGAAATTTTACAATCTGATATTAATATCCCAGGAATATTCCTGGAATAAAAATGGATATTTTGGTCACATTCTAGGAATAATCTTTTTATATTCTAGGAATAATGCTTTCATATTCTAGGAATAATCAATTTAGATGATTCATTATTCCATCTGAAATCAAACACTAAGTATAGCGTTGTTTTCGATTAGTGGCTCTGAAATTTCCCATCCTCTGTTTTCTTATCAAGAGTAAGAAAGTAAATTCTTACATTAGACTTGCTAAACGAAAACGCTATATAGGTATAAGTACTTATATATAATAAGTCGTTATATTTATGGTACTATTTTCAGAAACAGCTTGTATATACGACTGTCAAAAGAAAAATCGATGTACGTCATCGATAGCCGTCTGGTAAAAGAAGCTTACTTTTAACGCTTGTGACTTTTTGATTTAAAACAACACAAGTCTATAAAAATACAATTTTACTCGGTGTCCCAAAACTATAGGTACAGGCGAACGGGGATTGTACATGTAAAATTGTGACATTTGACATCAACTTGTCTGCATTAAATATTGCTAGTTAATAAAATGCAGATAAGTGGGCAAAAAAAATTACTTGTTTTACTTTCAAATGTGAAATTTGAAAAACAAAATTTCAAATATGAATTTTGTTTTACGCACTCTGTGTTTTCTTAATCAACATATTAATTGATCCAAGCAAGTTGATGCCAAATGTGTTGCTATAGTAAGACACAGACAAAGACATAGAGTAAGGTAGATAGGATAAGTACAAAACCCTGGCTGATCACTGAAAGGAGAATAAGACCTTATTACATGTCTAATTGTATATCATTTTTGTTGCTATTTAGTTTATTTACATCCTTATTGCGGAAACGAATCGGGGCCTTCGCCAAATATGCTGCTAGGTGCATTTCGATGTCCCTCTTCGTGCATCTGACATCAAATTGTGCTAACGTCGAAACTACTCCAGATGTGATTCTTAAATTTTTTTAGCTTGTTTTAATAAAAAAGACCTTTTGGTAAATAAGTTTAAAATATAACATGATTGACCCATTTAAATGCAACAAACAATAAAAAAAAAATTCGAAAGTTTTTTTTGAAAATGTCCAAAGGGGAGAATTACGATTTTTTTTTCAATTCTCAACTTTGACCGCCTGCCTGTAACTTGGGAACGTCTCGACCGATTGGAGTGAATTCAACTGTTGTGGTCGATTTTTAGGCACTTTTAGAATCGGGTTTTTGAACCATTTAAAAAAAAACACTTTAGAAGTTAATTTCATTCGAATTGAGTTTGTTACGTTCTTAGGGGATTGCAAATATACCATTCCGATCAAAAGCGCAAATAAACTTTTCCGACTTTTTTTGTGTGGCTGATACATCAGATATACTCTGTTCAGCGAGGGTTAAATATTACGTCATAAATTGCAACGTCATACAAGAAAAAAAACGTCTGTCTCTGATAAAATGTCAGTTGAACTGGTTAAAAATATGGTATTTAGTCTTCAAAAATACATCAAATAAAATCTTACCTTGAAAACTGCTTCTACTGGGTTTTCGTACCACTTTTTCTCGCTGAAAGTAGTCAATGAGTCTTAATATCAAAATTTGTTCCTTTTCACCGTAGGGCCAAGTAACCATTTTACAAAATTTTACACTGTTTTGCCGGTGACGATTAATCCAGAATTTCTAAATTTCGACGAAATTTTGACATTAAGTGTCAAACTGACTGTAGCTGGTGGTTTTATTATTTGACGCTGCTGCCTGACATGAATTTTGTAGAATGAACAGCCTTGGTATTTTTTATTATCTCTTTTTAGGCCTGCTACTCGACCCAGGGGAGTATAGCAAAAACATAAATTTCTTTTCTTCTAATGTGTACATTTTTGCTGAAGTTCAATAACAACTCATCATGTCAAACAATAAATGTCATTAGAAAAATACCAGCATACTCAATAATGGTCAAAACACCTTGCATGTTTCATAGATTCTAGTAAGGCGTTCGACAATGTCAAGGATGAGAAGCTTCTGAATATACTCCAATGACTTGGCATTGATTACCATCATGTCCCAATAATATCAAATAATACTGAGGACAAACTTCTAGAGTGAAATATGACAATGCTTTGACAGAACGAATTAGTATTCGGAAGGGAGTCAGACCAGGGGTGTGTTCTCTCTCCGATGCTATTTAATATTCATTGGGAGTTTGTTTTTCGGGACGCATTGGAAGAGGAGCTGGCGGGTATAACAATCAATGTATAACAATAATAGCAAGCTGCCTCAAAGGTCTGCAGAGACAGGTAGACAAAGTAACATTAGTTAGCGAAGATTATGGGCTAAATATTAATATCAATAAAACAAAAATGCTAATATTATCCAAACGGAACATCAGTGGTCAGCTAACTATAGCAAGTCCATCACTTCGAATACCTAGGAACTATGATAAATGAAAATGTTGCACACAAACAAGAAATCTTGTCAAGAATCGAACAAGCGAGGACAACATTTATGAAACTGAGAAAACCGCTGATAGCCCGAGATCTATCTTTGACTTTGAAGGTGAGAAT
Source organism: Taphrorychus bicolor (assembly GCA_951812265.1). Classification (NCBI taxonomy): domain Eukaryota; kingdom Metazoa; phylum Arthropoda; class Insecta; order Coleoptera; family Curculionidae; genus Taphrorychus; species Taphrorychus bicolor. Next base: position 5,140,125 of record OX638302.1, on the reverse strand, counting down.
GGTGCGGTGTTACGTCTTTCCAGTAGTGCTATAGGGTCTTGAATGATGGACACTGAACAAGGAAACATCGAAGAGACTGGAATCGTTTGAGTGGTGGGTGTACCGCTGAATGTTGTAATTCAAAATATGAAATTCTGCAGCTCGTCATGTAGAGAAGATCGTGGCACGCAGAAGCGTCGGTCAATCTGCGAGACTGGTTTGACTTCTCATCTGTCGAACTGTTTCGGACAGCTGCCTCTAAAGTTAGAATAGTCTTGATGATTTGGGAGAAGCTGAGATCAAGAAGAAGACTTTTTTTAAAAATGTCCAAGGGGGGGGGGGGTTATTACGACTTTTTTCTCAATTCTCAACTTTAACCGCCTGTAACTTGAGAACGCCTCGACAGATCGGAGTAAATCCAACTGTTTTTTCCACTTCCGACCGAAGTTCTGTAGGTGCAATATTTTCGGAGATAGACCCCTGCGGGGGTCGATTTTTAGGCACTTTTAGAATCGCGTTTTTTAACCATTTTTAAAAAAACAACTTTAGAGGTTAATTTCATTCGAATTATGCTTGTTACGTTCTTAGGGAATTCCTCTTCTTGATGTCCTCTTTCACCTCTCACCGCCGAAAGTTCTGTAGATGAAATATTTTCGGAGATAGACCTCTTCGGTGGTCGATTTTTGGGCCATTTTGGAATCGCGTTTTTTGACCATTTAAAAAAAAACCACTTTAGAGGTTAACTTCATTCGAATTGAGTTTGTTACGTTCCTAGGGGATTACAAACGTGACATTCCGATCAAAAACAGCAAAAAAATGTTTCCGAATTTTTTTTGAAAATGTTCTAAGGGTGGGGGGGGGGTATTACGACTTTTTTCTCAATTCTGAAATTTGACCGCCTGTAACTTGAGAACGCTTCGACCCATTGAAGTGAGTCCAACTGTTCCTCTTCTTGAAATCCTCTTTCACCTCCCACCACCGGAAGTTCTGTAGATGCAATATTTTCGGAGATAGACCCCTTCGGTGGTCGATTTTTAGGCCCTTTTAGAATCGCGTTTTTTGACAATTAAAAAAAAACACTTTAAAGGTTAATTTCATTCGAATTGAGTTTGTTATGTTCTTAGGGGCACTTGCAAACGTGGCATTCCCATCAAAACCAGCAAAAAAAATTTCCAATTATTTTTTTGAAAATGTTCAATATTACGATTCTCAATTCCTAACTTTAACCGCCTGTAACTAGAGAACACCTCGACCAAGTGGAGTGAATCCAACTGTTTTTCACTTTTCTTGATGTTGTCTTTGACTTCCCATCACCAAAAGTTCCGTAAGTGCAATATTTTCCTTCGGTGGTCTTTTTAGGATTGGGTTCTTAGGCACCTTTAAACTCGATTTTTTGCTATTTTTGTACTAACGCAGATCAAAAGTCTACCACGTAGGTCGCTGCACGTCTCTATCCTGAAGTAATAATGGGTACCTACTGGTATCACATAATAAGAGTTCCATCACAAGAATTGCAATAATTGTGGCATTGATAGTTTTGTTTATAGCAGCTTTTATGGTGTTCAGTTCGCCGGTAAACTTGACGTCGAATGGGTCGTGAAAGTTGTTTTTGTGCGTCTCGCGTGTGTTGCTCAAGATGAAATTACACTGGTGAGTATGGTAAAAGAAATATTACCATATAAAAAAACCTTTTCCTAGTCTAGCCACTACACTACATCAGGAATCTGAGATTTTGATTCACCTTAACCGGAATTCTATTCATAAATGAATTTGAATAAAGAAGATAGAGTAAACAAAGTGGTTTAACATTGTCGTCACCATTTTATAATTATTATCGTATATTAAGCACCGTTCGCTAATCAAAGTTTAGGTTGTATTTATGGATTTTAATAAGTAGGCGGCAAAGACGTCATCGGTGAGACGCCTTTTTTTTAATTGCGACAGCCCGCGATAACTGCTATTTAAACTAATTTATGGGACACACACATCTTTTAATGCCCACCTTTTATTATTAACAATGGAATAAACCGAGTTTAAACAGAGAATACCGAGTCATTTTCGTAAAATAAGTGATAATTTTCACCTGTACGTGTACGCTATGTAGGTATTTTTATTTACACTTGTGAGAAATGTACACCTATAATTATTATTACAGTGTGTGTATAATAATGTTTAGGTAGGTACAGGTACCTATCAAGGGTCTCTTCTGGGTGGTCCTCAGCCATGCACACATTAATCAAATTTGCCAAGGAAATTGTTATTCAAAACTGGTTCTTCCGTTTCGATCCCGCAATAAAATCCGGAATAAGTTAGTGTAATAACCATTAAAACCTCGCGAATATGGTTCGCGAATGTGCAATTTTAATTATGTGACCTAAAAACATTTCGGTAAGTGAAAAAATCGTATACACGAGTGACATTGTAACGTCACAGCGAAAAACGGACTACCCTTCACATTGAAGGTGATAACGATATGTGTGTGTGTACAGGGTGTCCACTTTTATTTGTTAACTGCCATGAATGTCATGGAAAGCTATTGAGTGCATTGTTCACCATAATGACACGTTTATCTGTTCGAAATTATTGTTGAAATATTTACTAAATAGACGACCGTCTAGTCCAATTTTGAAAATCTCAAACTGTTCCCGAGGTATTTAGTGACTTTATTATTGTTAAAGATGTATTGTCAAAGAACTTTTTCTAACCTAATCGATGGTTCGGTCCAATTTTCAAAATTTTAAATTTTTTTACGACAAATTTAGCATTTTTGTAATTTTTAAAAATCCCCCTATATGTTTATAGTAATTTTCAGCCAAATTCTCCAAAACACAAAACACGACAGTCTAATTTTAAAAATCTCAAACTGTTTCTGAGATAATTAGGAACTCGTTTTCAACTAACTTTTTCCCATCAAATCGGTGGTCTTATCAAATTTTCAAAATTTTAAAGTTTTTTCGAGATATTCAGTATTTCTGTAGTTTTTAAAGATAGACCCATAAGTTTATTTTCATTTTCAGCCAAATTTTCAACTAAAAGGATGATGGTCTGGTACAGTTTTGAAAATTGCAAACTGGTCCCGAGATATTTAGTAACTGTAATATTTTGAAAGATAAACTCATACTCGTTTTCAACTAACTTTTTCCAACTAAATCTATAGTCTGGTTCAATTTTCATAATTTTCAACTTTTTTTGAGAAATTTAGTATTTATGTAATTTTTAAAGATACACGAATATGTTCATACTCCTTTTCAGCCAAATTTTCTAACTGAAAGGATGATAGACCGAATTTTTTAGAAAAATGAAAGATTTATCAAAAAAGTAAATGTTTTTTATATATTATGCGATATCTCCAGATAAATTTTACTTATATTGCCTAATCCTGACTGCTCAGTTTATTTCCGATAACATTGTTTAAAAGATAACACAACCCATTGCTAAGGCTTAAATAAATCTAGTACATCAGTGTCATATTAATAAAGATTAAGGAAGTTTTTAGATGAGTGTTCAGTGAACTCGCGAGACACCTTTAGCTGCTGCAGAGAAGCATTTTAGTGTATCGAAGTAAGTTCTATAAGATAGGAACCATACACATATTTAAAACTCTCTTACTATATAGGGTGTCTTGTCACTAACTCTAATATTTAAATTAATTCTTCACTCTTAATGAGGTTTTAGAGAAGATAGAACCTTTATATAATTGTTAGAACAGGCTATATCTAGTTAATTTTGGTTAGTTCAGGTTAGTTGCTTTCAGCTCTTTTGAAAAAGCCAAATATTACAGTGAAATATTTCGCAAGGTAAAAGACTTTTTGAAACCATTTTTAAGTAATAATGAGTGGGATGGAGAAATACTTATGGAGAAGACAGCGTTTAAAAGGAGATATCTCGCTAGAAAAAAAGTTTTTGAAACCGGTTTTAAGTGGTAATGAGTGGAATAGAGAAGGACTTATGGAGATGACAGCGTTTAGAAGAGAGATGCATAGATCCTTTGTTTGCAATAGTGCAAAATTTTCATGACTGTTGGAACAAGTTATATCTAGTTAATTTAGGTTAGTTCAGGTTAGTTGCTTTCAGCTCTTTAGAAAAAAACACAAATTGCAGTGAAATATCTCGCAAGAAATAAAAGTTTTCGAAACCGTTTTTCAGTAATAATGGGTGCGATAGAGAATGACTTATGGAGAAGATAACGTTCAAAAGAGAGATACATAGATCTTTTTTTGCATTAGTGCGAACTAACCTTTATATAATTGTTAGAACAGGTTACAGGTTATATCTAGTTAATTTTGGTTAGTTCAGGTTAGTTACTTTCAGCTCTTTTGAAAAAGCCAAAAGTCACATTGGAATATCTCGCAAAAAACAAGAGTTTTCGAAACGGTTTTTAAGTAATGAGTGGGATAGAGAAAGACTTATGGAGAAGGCAGCGTGTAAAAGAGAGATGCATAGATATTTTTTCGCATTAGTGGGCACGGGCGCGTAAAGGCCCATCATCATATAATTGTTAGAACAAGTTATGAAAATCTAGTTAATTTAGGTTAGTTCAGGTCAGTTGCTTCCAACTCTTTTGAAAAAGCCAAAAATTACAGTAAAATATCTAGGGTGAAAATAAAATTCGATACTGTTTGTAAGTAATAATGAGTGGGATAGAGAAAGACTTATGGAGAAGATAACGTTCAAAAGAGAGATACATAGATCTTTTTTTGCATTAGTGCGAACTAACCTTTATATAATTGTTAGAACAGGTTACAGATTATATCTAGTTAATTTTGGTTAGTTCAGGTTAGTTACTCTCAGCTCTTTTGAAAAAGCCAAAATTCACATTGGAGTATCTCGCAAGAACCAAGAGTTTTCGAAACGGTTTTTAAGTAATAATGAGTGTGATAGAGAAAGACTTATGGAGAAGGCAGGGTTTAAAAGGGAGATGCATAGATCTGTTTTCGCATTAGTGGGACGGGCGCGTAAAGGCCCATCATCATATAATTGTTAGAACAAGTTATGAAAATCTAGTTAATTTAGGTTAGTTCAGGTTAGTTGCTTCCATCTATTTTGAAAAAGCCAAAAATTACAGTAAAATATCTAGGGTGAAGGGAAAAATTCGATACTGTTTGTAAGTAATAATGAGTGGGATAGAGAAAGACTTATGGAGAAGACAGCGTTTAAAAGAGAGATACATAGATCTTTTTTTAGCGTTGGTGCCAAAGGCGATTATATAAAGGTGGGCCATTTTTATATAATTATTAGAACAAGTAATATCTACTTAATTTGGGTTAGTTCAGGTTAGTTACTTTCAGCTTTTTTGAAAAAACCAAAAGTTACAGTGAAATATCTCGCAAGGAACAAGAGTTTTCGAAACCGTTTTTAAGTAATAATGAGTGGGATAAAGAAAGACTTATGGAGAAGACTACGTTTAAAAGAGAGATGCATAGATCTTTTTTTCGCGTTAGTGCGATAGGCGGGCCCTTAAGGCCCTTAAGGGGCCCGTCTTTGTATAAGCCGTAAAGGCCCGCCTTTATATAATTGTTAGAACATGTTATATCTGGTTAATTTAGGTTAGTTCAGCTTAGTTCAGGTTAGTAACTAACCTGAACCTAATAAAAGAACTGAAAACAACTGTTGTTTTCAGTTCATTTCGTAAAGCTAAACATTAACCTTCTAACAACTATACAGGGTGGTCTTTTTAACTTGAGACACCGAGATATCTGGAGAACCAGCAGAGCAAAAGATTTTGTTTCAACGTTAATATATATTATACAGAAGGGCTTATTTAATGGAAGTATTTTTACATATACAGGGTGGCCAAAAAAAGTGTGGATTCAGATAATGTAATATTTTTAAATAGGATACCCTGTATTTTTTACTAGATTTTGATAGATCTTAAAGATCTGACTTGTTTCTGTAACTTTGACAACGTTGCATGCAGAAGATTAGGAAAAATGAATTAAACGCAAAAACAATGAACTTTCACAACGGCTTCATCAAACTTGTCTCTTTTATTTTAACAAATGTTCAAAATGGTTTCCGTCAACCTGAATACACCTAAGGACTCTCTTTTTAAAAATGATTCGTGGCACAAAAGGAGAGTTTCTTTGCTTAAATCTCTACAAGCATCTCGGGTGCGTTCCATTATGTATTCAAGTGTAGTGGGTGCCACTTGATATACTTTTTCATTAAGATAGGCCCCAAAAAAAAAATCTAGAGGCGTTAAATCAGGTGACCTAGCAGGCCACGCGATGGGGCCGCCTCTTCCAATCCAGCAATCATTGTATTTCCGATCTAAAACTTGGCGGGAAGTTCTGGCGTAATAGGCAGGGCACCCATCGTGTTGAATCCACATGGTTCTCAGTTGCTGAAAAGATCTTCAAGTAGAATAGGTAAATGTTGGTCTAAGAACTGTTGGTATTTGGGGCCATCCAATGTTCCTTCAATGAAATAGGGGCCAATCAACTTGTCACCATTAATCCCGCACCACACATTTACCGTCCAAGGGCGTTCATGTTCAACTTCTCTTTACCAATGCAGATTTTCGACATTCCAATAATGCATATTATGGAGATTTATATCTCCATGGTTGGTAAAACCGGACTCGTCGGAAAATAACACGTTTAACAAAAAATTTCTATTGGCTACGATTTTACCTCGCGCCCACTGACAAAATATCACTCCATTTTCAAAATCATCACCATGTAGTTCCTGATGCAAATGAATATGATATGGATGAAACCTGTGCTTTTTTAAGATCTTCAGAATAGTGATTTTCGAAATACCCATGGTCACAAGCCAATCTACTTGAAGAAACATGTGGGAAATCATCAAAATCATCTAAACCATGTTTGAAAAAAAAAGGTCAAATTTGAAAGCCCAATATTAGTACTTAGTAGGTAGGTACTTATTATAATTTACAGGTAAAAAACTGATTTAAGAGTACGTGATACGCCATATCAGATAGTTTCAGTTTATTAATTAATATCTCTTAAACTATTGCAGACAACGATGTCAAATTTTTAGGGCCAACTAAGAAGCTCTAAGATCTATCAAAATCTAGTAAAAAATTCAGGGTGTCCTTTTCAAAAATATGACATTATATGATGTTACATTTTTCTGGGCCACCCTGTATATATAAAAAAATGTTCCTAAAATAAGCCCTTCTGCTCAATATCGCTCAATGACCGTTGAAGTTAAATCGTTTGCCCTACTAGTTCTCCAGAAACTCTTGAAAAAGCCAAAAATTACAGTAAAATATCTCAGATAAAAAAAACATTTCGAAACCATTTGTAAGTAATAATGAGTGGGATAGAGAAAGCCTTATGGAGAAGACAGCGTTTAAAAGAGAGATGCATAGATCTTTTTGTTGCCTTATCTAGTTAATTTAAGTTAGTTCAGGTGAATTGCTTTCAGCTTTCTTGACAAAGCCAAAAATTACAGTGAAATATGTCGCACGGAAAAAGAGTTTTCGAAAATATTTTTAAGTAATAATGTGTGGGATAGAAAAAGACTTATGGAGAAGACAGCGTTTAGAAGAGAGATGCATAGATCTTTTTTCCTCATTAGTGGGAAAGACGGGCCCGTAAAAGCCTGTTTTTATGTAATTGTTAGAACAAGTTATATCTAGTTAATTCAGGTTAGTTCAGGTTGGTTGCTTTCAGCTCTTTTGATAAAACCAAATATTAACATTCCAACAACTATATAAACCATTATATAAATGTGGGCCACACATAATTAATATGAATTGTTAAACTAGGTTATATCTAGTTAATTCAGGTTAGTTCAGGTTAGTTAGTTTCAGTTCTTTTGAAAAAGCAACAAATTCCAGTAAAATATTTAGGGTGAAAAAAAAAATCGAAACCATTTGTAAGTAATAATGAGTGGGATTGAGAAAGACTTATGGAGAAGACACCGTTTAAAAGGGAGATGCATTTATCCTTTTTTTACTTTAGTGACAAAGGCGGGCGCATTTTATAGGTAATTCTTAGAAAAAGATGTATCTAGTTAATTTAAGTTAGTTCAGGTTAGTTGGCTTTCAGCTCTCTCGAAAAAGCCAAAAGTTATAGTGAAATACGTCGCAAGGAGAAATAGTTTTCTATTTTTAAGTAATAATGAGTGGGAGAGAGAATGACTTACGGAGAAGATAGCCTTTAAAAGAGAGATGCATAGATATTTTTTTCGCATTAGGGCGAAAAACGGGCCCGTAAAAGCCTATGTTTATCCCAAGTAGCACTGTATGACGAAATAGCATTAATGGCCAAAAGTTAGTCATAAAGTAGTAAAAACAGCCAGGATATGGTTGTCATTTGGCCATTTATGTAAGATAAATTTTGGCCAAAAAAATTAGCCATAAGAGCGCATCTATGACCAAGATTTGATCATAAAGTAGTATTTTTCGTGATGGTAATAACTTAGCCAAAATTTTGGTAAACATTACATTCTCTTGCCTGGCTAAAACTTCCGAATATTTTCTAGATAAAATATCTATTTTATTGCAGAAAATTTGTGGCTTTTCTGGCCAAAAGTATACAAAAGTACACAGAATATTGACATAAGATAGCCATAAAGTAGCCAATTTAACTCTTTTATTTTTTACTTCGTTGAGTGCCACTATAGGGGGGCGTAAAATAAACGACGGCCGAAATTGCTATTTTTTCGCCACTAATTGGCTTTTTATGGCGGAATGGCTGCATTAGCCTCTTCACGATCGTTGTAGCCTCGAGGAATATCTGCAAAAACCCAGCGGCCATGATTTTTAGACTGTTAAATTTTCTAATTTGGCAGCTATTTGTTAAGTAATAAAATATACGGGGTGTTCATTATACGACTTCATCTAGGAGGCTATGAAATTTTGTCAGAAAAAGATGACATAATCAAAATAAATGGACTTTCGTTTCTCCATCTTTTTCTTTTGACATTTCACAACCAACTACATAAAGTTTTATAATGAACACCTCGTACATATGCAACTATTGAATATTTCATACTTTCATCGTTAATTTAAAGCATTTTGATACATTGAGTCGTCAAAGGGAGTGTTTTCGGGAAAATTTAAACAAAATCAGAAAAATTTAGTTCAAGGTGAATTATTTTTTATTATTAATGTAAAATATATAGGTTGCAAAATAATGAAAATTATCTTGGCGCTTTGAAATATATTAAGTATCTCCTCTAAATTCACAGTAAACTTGCCTTGGCACTAAGATTTTAGCCCATTATATGGGCAATTCGATGTAATCTGCAACCCAGCTATTCAGGATATAATATACTTATCCACGCAAGACAATCAGTCCTTTCATGTCGGCATTTGGAATCTCCATGCACAGTTGGTGATGAAAGGAACGCAATGCAAACTTGGAAATTAGCTCTAAATATTAAAATCTAGCAACATTTTTAGTCATAAAAGCTATTTTTTAGCACCCAAATTTTAGGGACTATATCTATAAAATCTAGCATTCATTGCTAATATTTGGCCAACATACTGGCCTAAATATAGTGTAAAAAAAAGCGAAATAGTGACGAAATAAAAGTTCCCCATTTTCGCCAAAGTGCCGTAATAATTTCGTAATAGATTGGCTTTTTTTGGCAGCTTTTTTAACCAAATGGCCACCGATTTTAGCAAGGATTACGAAACGATCGCCAAATTATGGCCTAGAATGCTACTTGGGATATAATTGTTAGAACAAGTTATATCTAGTTAATTTAGATTAGTTCAGGTTAGTTGGTTAGGTAATGTTCTGAAAAAGCCAAAAATTCCAGTAAAATATGTAGGGTGAAAAAAAAAATTCAAAACCGTTTGTAAGTAATAATGAGTGGAGATAGAGAAAGACTTATGGAGAAGACAGCGTTTAGAAGAGACATGCATAGATCTTTTTTTGCCTTAGTATCTAGTTAATTTAAGTTAGTTCAAGTGAGTTGCTTTCAGCTTTCTTGAAAAAGCCAAAAATTACAGTGAAATATGTCGCAAGGAAAAAGAGTTTTCGAAAATATTTTTAAGTAATAGTGTGTGGGATAGAGAAAGACTTATGGAGAAGACAGCGTTTAGAAGAGAGATGCATAGATCTTTTTTCCGCATTAGTGGGAAAGACGACGGGCCCGTAAAAGCCTGTTTTTATATAATTGTTAGAACAAGTTATATCTAGTTAATTCAGGTTAGTTCAGGTTGGTTGCTTTCAGCTCTTTTGATAAAACCAAAAATTAACATTCCAACAACTATATAAACCATTATATAAATGTGGGCCACACATAATTAATATAAATTATTAAAATAGGTTATATCTAGTTAATTCAGGTTAGTTAATTTCAGTTCTTTTGAAAAAGCAAAAAATTCCACTAAAATATCTAGGGTGAAAAAAAAAATCGAAACCATTTGTAAGTAATAATGAGTGGGATTGAGAAAGACTTATGGAGAAGACACCGTTTAAAAGGGAGATGCATTTATCCTTTTTTTGCTTTAGTGCCAAAGGCGGGCACATTTTATAGGTAATTCTTAGAAAAAGATGTATCTAGTTAATTTAAGTTAGTTCAGGTTAGTTGGCTTTCAGCTCTCTCGAAAAAGCCAAAAGTGATAGTGAAATACGTCGCAAGGAGAAATAGTTTTCGAAGCCATTTTTAAGTAATAATGAGTGGGATAGACAATGACTTATGGAGAAGATAGCGTTTAAAAGAGAGATGCATAGATCTTTCTTGCCTTAGTGCCAAAGGCCCCGTACGGGCCCGCCTTTTGATAATTCTTAGAACATGATGTATCTAGTTAATTTAAGGTAGTTCAGGTTAGTTGCTTTCAGCAACTAACTAAATTACAGTGAAAAATGTCGCAAGGAAAAGAGTTTTCGAAACCATTTTTAAGTAATAATGAGTGGGGTAGAGAAAGACTTGTGAAGAAGATAGCGTTTAAAAGAGAGATCTTTTTTTGCCTTTATATAATTCTTAGAACAAGATGTATCTAGTTAATTTAAGTTAGTACAGGTTAGCTGTTTTCAGTTCTTTTGAAAAAGCCAAAAATTACAGTGAAACATGTCGCAAGGAAAAAGAGTTTTCGAAACTATTTTTAAGTAATAATGAGTGGGATAGAGAAAGACTTATGGAGAAGATAGCGTTTAAAAGAGAGATGTATAAATCTTTTTTGCCTTAGTTCCAAAGGCGGGCCCATACGGGCCCGCCTTTTGATAATTCTTCGAACATGATGTAATAGTAGTATTAATTTAAGGTAGTTCAGGTTAGTTGCTTTCAGCAACTAACTAAATTACAGTGAAAAAGTCGCAAGGAAAAGAGTTTTCGAAACCATTTTTAAGTAATAATGAGTGGGATAGAGAAAGACTTATGAAGAAGATAGCGTTTAAAAGAGAGATGCATAGATCTTTTTTTTGCATTAGTGCGGCCCAGGCAGGGAACCGGCAGGGAAGGTGGGCCCGTAAAGGCCCATCTTTATATAATTTTTAGAACAAGGTATATCTAGTTAATTTAGGTTAGTTCGGGTTAGTTGCTTTAAGTTCTTCTGAAAAAGCCACAAATTTCAATTAAAAAAAAAATCGAAACCGTTTGTATATAAGTAATAATGAATGGGTTAGAGAAAGACTTAAAGAGAGGACACCCTTTAAAAGAGAGATGCATAATTCTTTTTATTGCGTTAGTCCAAAGTACTTTATGTCTCTTACTTATCCTTTATGTAATTGTTAGAACAAGATATATCCAGTTAATTTAGGTTAGTGCTTTCAGCTCTTTTCATGAATCAAAAAATTAATATTTTTAACAACCGTCTTTAACTACTCTAAGAATTTAACTAACACTAATAATGAGTGGGATGGAGAGAGACTTATGGAGACGACCGCGTTTAAAAGAGAGATGCATAGATCTTTTTTTTTCATAGCCCAGAACCAAACCAAAACCCGCCTTGTGGTATTAATTAAGTACTTGCAACTGACTATAGTTTAGCTATATGTAAGTAGACATATATTTTTGCCCTAAGGAAGACCTCAATAAAGGTTGAAACATTGGCAATCTCGCAAACGTGAAGGGTTTTTTTATATTCTACATCGGCTATTCAACTCTTATATTTGCAATCCTTTATCGTTACAATTATTTCAAGGAAAATTTCTCATATTGTGAACGTAAAATTAAAATTTTTGGCCGCCCCTATAAATTTGGCCTCTCGGGTTTTTTCCACCCCTTTGCCTATAGGTAGGATCGCCCCTGCCAACGACCAGGCCCTTAGAGGTTGCTTATTAAAAGGGTGGAATCAGTAGAATTATGAAAATATCTCTGCTGGTGACTACCCAAAAGCACATAGGTACAGAACTCTTAAAGCAGTTTTCAATGAATGCATTGAGAAACAATTTTGATACTAAGTTTAGGTATGATCACGTGACCACATTACTTATAAATTGCAAATAATATCCTCAATGTTGTATTATTGGTATGTATAAACATTTTTTTCTGTGGCCTGGGCTTGTACTAGCCTTCAAGCTGTATTTTTCGGACGTTTATGGTGTAAAATTCGATTATCGGTTTTACCGTAATAGGTAACTTGCCTTTATACCTTATTTACATTGCAATAATGAACTAGTGAAATAATTCTAGACTTGCAGCAGCAGAGTAGGTAGTTTGGTGCGAAGATCTTGACGTATAATCGCTCCTTCTACGGAGCAAATGTTTATTACCAGGTTCACTGCTTTTTTTGAATTTTTCAGCATTTGCACCTGGAGATAACGCCGAATTTGACTTTCAGTTACGCAGATTTATTGTACGGTGCGTCTGATTAACCTTGCCCAGGTATCATTGGCCTCAATACATAAAGCAGTTCAGTATTATGGTTCAAGCAGTGGCGGAGTTCACTTCATGTATAAGCCAATTTATACCTAACTGAATAACTATAACTGATTCACTTATTTCTGAGACAGATTTCCAACGCTTACTTGATGTCGATAATAAGTGAATCGCTTATACACGCAGTCTCTCCAAAGGTATTTCGAAGTTAAAGGTTGCATTTACCATAAGCAAAATACACTTATATGAATGTTTTTCTTTGGAAAGTAAACCATCATGCGGAGGTGGCTCAATGAGGCCAACTGCAAAGTTTAATTTGATTGATAAATTTCGGGTATAAATCGAGTGAATCACCTTCACTGCCGAGGCAAGTCTTTGGTTCTGTTCGCTTTTTGAGTGTTTTATAAAATAGCATTGACCGCCAATGCGCATTAGGTATGATGATGAAATTGGGCAAGAACAATATTTTTCTAAAATATTCTAATGCAATTTGTGCTATCGATTTAATTAAAATTACTCATTAATATGTACAGTGTGAAAGACTGTGAAGAAGAAAGGAGTGACTAGGGATAAAAAGACTCTATAAAGCAGCAAAAATTGATGACAAACGATAGATAGATTTAAAAATTATATCAAACCTGAAGAAGGCGGTCTTGGTGAACAATGTTCCAGACATCGAACATTAGGTGAGCAGCTGAAACTGAGAATCAAAGTTGCTGGAATGACACGAACTAAAAAATTTAAACTACCTCAATGAAGCTGAAATAAACTAAAGCTGCTATAACATGAATTAAACTGAAAATTCTCAAAATAGGACTAATTTCTGATGGTAAAATTTATTGAGCCTGAAAGAGCTGAAAACAATAACCCAAGAGAGAAGTCTGAAGCTGCCGGCACTCGAACTTCAGGTGAGCAGCTGAAACTCAGAAACAAAGTTGCTGGAATGACACGAACTAAAAAATTTAAACTATGATCATGCCTTAATGAGGCTGAAATATAACAAAGCTGCTCTAACATGAATTAAACTGAAAATTCTCAAAATAGGAATAATTTTTGATGCTAAAATTTATTGAGCCTGAAAGAGCTGAAAACAGTAACTGAAAAGAGAAGTCTGAAGCTGCCGACATTCGAACTTCAGGTGAGCAACTGAGACTGAGAATCAAAGTTGCTGGAATGACAGGAAATAAAAAATTGAAACTATGATCATGCCTCAATGAAGCTGAAATAAACTAAAGATGCTCTAACATGAATTAGACTGAAAAGTTTTAAAATAGGAATAATTTTTGATGGTAAAATTTATTGAGCCTGAAAGAGCTGAAAACAGTAACTGAAGAGAGAAGTCTGAAGCTGCAGGCACTCGAACTTCAGATGAGCTTTCTGAGACTCAGAAATAAATTTGTAGGAATGCTAATCGAAAATTAATTGAAGATATGTTGAAACTGTGGTCGTACTTCAATAAAGGTGAAATGAACTAAAGTTGTTCTAACATGGATTAAAGTGAAAATTTAAAAACAAGAAAAACTTTTTATGTTAAAATTTATCTTGGAACCTGAAAGAGCTGAAAATGGACAGGGAAGCCTGAGGCTTCAGACACACCAACCTCAGCTGAGCAGTTGAAACTCTAACTAAAAAAACTCCCTTAAAAAAATAAAAATATATTTTTTAAACGTTGGATTGACGAGTTCAGCATTTCTGGGTGAACACACGACAACTTTAAAGAAATTTGCAAAAACAGCACCTGTTTAAAATTTCTGAGAACGAAATTCGCTGGATTATGAATTCCCTAGTCTCTTAACCAATTTTCACATTTCCTGAAGATAAATCCATACATAATATTTTTTCTAAAACTTTCTTTAAGCAAATTTAACATTTCTGGCTTAAGAAATGACCCCTTTAAAGGAATTTGCAAGAAAGCACATTTTTAAAAATTTGGAAATGGTATTCCACATTCTTCCAGTTTCCCACATTCCCGTTAATCCTGCAGTCTAACAAATTTTCACTTTTTCTTAAGAATCCACGAATATTTTTTTTTTGTAAAACCTACTTTTATGCAAATTTAACATTTCTGTGTTAACAAACGACAACCTTAAAGGAATTTGCAAAAAAAAGCACCATTTTAGGATTCCTGGCAATGGTATTTCATGGAATATGAATCTTCGAGTCTGTAACCAATTTTCACTTTTCTTCAAGAAAAAAATTTTTTCTGTAACTTTGTTTAGGCAACATTTCTGGGTTAAGCATGATAATTTAAAAAAAAAAATCAAAAAAGCACTATTTTAAGATTTGTGGGAATGGTTTTCCATGGAATATGAATCCTCGAGTCTGTAATCAACTTTCACTTTTTCTCATGATAAATCTATGAACTTAATTTTTTTCTAAAACTTTGTTTAGTCAAAATAAACATTTTTGAGCTAAAAAACGATAATCTTAAGTTGTCGCTTCTTAAAAAAAGCACCATTTCACAATTTTTGGAAATGGTATTCCAATATAAATCCTCGAGCATTTTTCACTTTTCCTTAGGATAAATCTACGAATAATTTTTTTATATAAAATTTTCTTTAGGGAAATTTAACATTTCTGGGTTAAGAAATGAAAACTTTAAAGGAACTTGGAAAAAAGCATCTTTTTAAGAATTCTGGGAATGGCATTCCATGGAATATAAATCCTTGAACAATTTTCAATTTTCCTCAGGACGAATAAATTTGTTTCTAAAACTTTGTTTAGGCAAGTTCAATATTTCTTGGTTGTGAAACGACAAGTTTAAAGGAAGTTGGATAAGGGAAATAAAATTAAAGGAATGGTATTCCATGGAAAATGAATCCTCGAGTCTCTAACCAATTTAAACTTTTCTATGCTCTTCGTCTATGATTAATTTTCTAAAATTTTGTTTAGGCAAATTTAACGTTTTTGGAGGAATAAACGAAAACTTTAAAGTCATTTGTTATAAAAACACCTTTTTAAGATTTCTGGGAATGATATTCCATGGAATATAAATTCCCGAGTCTCTAAATCAATTTTCATATTTCCTGAAGATAAATCCACGAATATTTTTTTTCTAAAACTTTCTTTAGGCAAATTCAACATTTCTGGGTTAAGAAGCGACAACTTTAAAGGAATTTGCATGAAAGCACATTTTTTAATATTTGGGAATGGTATTCCATATTCCTGTAGTTTCCCACATTCCCATAATCCTGGAGTCTAACCAGTTTTCACTTTTTCTTAAGAATCAACAAAGAATTTTTTTCTTGTAAAATTATTCGTAAACTTGCGTATACTTTACGCAAATTTAACATGTTAACAAACGACAACATTAAAGGAATTTGCCAAAATAATCACCATTTTAGGATTTCTGGGAATGGTATTCTATTTAATATGAATCTTCGAGTCCCTAACCAATTTTGATTCTTCTTCAAGAAAAAATGTTTCTACAACTTTGTTTAGGCAGGTTCGATATTCTTGGGTTAATAAACGCCAACTTTAAACGAATTTGCAAGAAAAGCACCATTTTAAGATTTGTGGGAAGGGTATTCCATGGAATATGAATCCTCGACTCTGTAGTCAACTTTTAATTTTCTTCAAGATAAACCTACGAATATAATTGTTTTCTAAAACTTTGTTTAATCAAAATGAACATTTTTGAGCTAAAAAACCATAATCTTAAGTTGCCGCTTCTTAAAAAAAGCACCAATTACAAATTTTTGGGAATGGTATTCCAACATGAATCCTCCAATATTTTTCACTTTTCCTTAAGATAAATCTACGAATAATTTTTTTTTATACAATTTTCTTTAGAGAAATTTAACATTTGTGGGTTAAAAAATGAAAACTTTGAAGGAATTTGCAAAAAATCACTTTCTTAAGAATTCTGGGAATGGTATCTCTCATGGATTAAAAATCCTTGAACAAATTTTTAATTTTTCTCAGCACAAAACTGCGAATAAATTTGTTTGTAAAACTTTGTTTAAGCAAGTTCAACATTTCTTGGTTGTGAGTTTGGATAAAGCAAATAAAAATAAAGGAATGGTATTCCATGGATTATGAATCCCCTAGTCTCTAACCAATTTTCAATTTTCCTCAAGATAAGGCTATGAATAAATTTTATTTCTAAAAGTTGGTTTCGGCAAATTTAATATTTCTGGACGAATAAACGAAAACTTTAAAGTCATCTGCTATAAAAACACCTTTTAAAGATTTCTGGGAATGGTATTCCATGGAATATAAATTCCCGAGCCTCTAACCCAATTTTCACATTTCCTAATAATAAATCCTCTATCCTAAATATTTTTTTTCTAAAACTTTCATTACGCTAATTTAAAATTTCTGAGTTAAGAAACGACAACATTAAAGGAATTTGCATGCAAGCACGTTTTTAAATATTTAGGAATGGTGTTCCACATTCTTGGAGTTTGTCACATTCCCATGATTTTGGAGTCTAATCAATTTTCACTTTTTCTTGAGAATCCACGAATACATTTTTTTTGTAAAACTTTCTTTACGCAAATTTAACATTTCTGAGTTAAGAAACAACGACCTTAAGGGAATTGACAAAAAATAAGCACCACTTTAGGATTCCTGGGAATGATATTCTATGGAATGTGAATCTCCGAGTCTCTAACCAATTTTTACGTTCAGAAAAAAATGTGTTCTATAACTTTGTTTAGGCAAGTTCAACATTTTTGGGTTAATAAACGACAACTTTAAAGAAATTTGCAAAAAAAAGCACAATTTTAAGATTTATGGGAATGGTATTCCATGGAATATTAATCATCCTCGAGTCTGTAGTCAACTTTCACTTTTCTTCAAAATGAACATTTTTGAATTAAAACACGATAGCTTTAAGTTGTTGCTTCTTAAAAAGGGCATAATTTCAAAATATTTCATGGGATGGTATTCCAAAATAAATCCTCGAGCATTTTTCACTTTCCTTTAAGATAAATCTATGAATAAATTTTTTTTTATAAAATTTGCTTTAGCGAAATTTAACATTTCTGGGTTTAGAAATGAAAACCTTAAAGGAATTTGCAACAAACCACATTTTTAGGATTTCTGGGAATTGTATCCCATGGAATATAAATCATTGAACAATTTTCAATTTTCCTAATGATAAACTACGCATAAATTTGTTTTTAAAACTTCGTTTAGGCAAGTTCAAAATGTCTTGGTTGTGAAACGACAACTTTAAAGGAATTTGGAAAAGGACACTAAAAATAAAAGAATGGTATTCCATGGATTATGAATCCTCGAGTCTCTAACTAATTTTCACTTTTCTTCAAAATAAGTCTATGTATAAAATTTCTTTCTAAAAGTTTGTTTAGGCAAATTTAACATTTCTGGGTTAAGAAACGACAACTTTAAAGGAATTTGCATGAAAGGACGTTTTTTAATATTTGGGAATGGCATCCCACATTCCTGTAGTTTCCCCATTCCCATAATCCTTGAGTCCTTTTTTTGTAAATCCTACTTTATGCAAATTTAACATTTCTGAGTTAACCAACGACAATCTTAAAGGAATTTGCAAAAAAGCACCATTTTAGGATTCCTGAGTATGGTATCCTATGGAGTATGAATCTTCGAGTCTCTAACCAATTTTCATTTTTTGGAGGGAGGAATTGCAAAAAAGCACCATTTTAATATTTGTGGGAATGGTATTACATCGATTATGAATCCTCGAGTCTGTAGACTACTTTCACTTTTCCTCAAGATAAATTTACGAATATAATTGTTTTCTAAAATTTTGTTTAGTCAAAATGAACATTTTTTAGTTAAAAAACGATAACTTTAAGTTATCGCTTCTTAAAAAAACCACCATTTCAAAATTTTTGATAATGGTATTCCAATATGAATCCTCGAGCACTTTTCAATTTTTCTTAAGATAAATCTACGAATCTCTTTTTTAATTCTCTTTAGGAAATTTAACATTTCTGGGTTAAGTAATGAAAACTCTAAAGGAATTTGGAAAAAAGCACCTTCTTAAGAACTCTAGGAATGGTATCCCATGGAATATAAGTCCTTGAACAAATTTTCAATTTTTCTCAAGATAAAACTGCGGATAAATTTCTTTTTAAACTTTGCTTAGGCAAATTCAACATTTCTTGGTTGTGAAACGACAACTTTAAAGGAATTTGGTTAAAGGAAATAAAATTAAAGGAATGGTATTCCATTGAAAATGAATTCTCGAGTCTCTAACCAATTTTAATTTTCCTCAAGAGAAGTTAGTGAATAATTTTCTAAAATTTTTTTTATGCAAATTTAATATATCTGGACGAATAAACGAAAACTTTAAAGAAATTTGCAAAAAAAAACACCTTTTTGAGATTTCTGGAAATGGTATTCCGTGGATTATGAATCCTCGAGTCTCTAAACATTTTTTTGTTTTCCTTAATATAAATCTACGAATAAAGTTTTTTCTAAAACTTTGCTTAGGCAAACATGACATCTCTGGTTTAAGAAATGACAACTTTAAAGGAATTTGTAAAAAAGCATTTTTTAAAGATTTCTGGGAATTGTATACAAGAAATATGGATCCTCGAATTTCTAACCATTTTTATGTTTTCCTCAAGATAAATCTACGAATAAATATTGTTTCCAAACCTTTGTTTTGGCAAATTTAACATTTCTGGGTTAAGTAACGACAACTATTAAGGAATTTGCAAGAAAAGCACTTTTAAAGATTTTTGGGAATTGTGTTGCATGGAATATTAAACCTCGAGACAACCCACTTTGCAAGTTTCGTCCTGCAAATCTATAAATATTTTTTTTGAAAACTTGAGTCAAATTCATTCTTCTTGAGTTCAGAAACGAGAGTTTTAAAGAAATATGAAAAGAAATCGTCATTGTAGGAAGATTTCTTGGATTTGTATTTCGTGGAATATAAAACCTCGAGCCTCAACCCACTGTGCAAGTTTCGTCCTGCTAAATCTACGAATAATTCCAATCTTTATGAGATCAGAAACGAGAGTTTTTAAAGAAATTTAAAAAGAAGTCATCATTTTAGGTAGATTTCTAGGATTTGTGTCCCATGAAACATAAAATCTATAATCCTTATGAGTTCAAACACGAGAGTTTTAAAGAAATAAGAAAAGAAATCGTCATTTTAGGAAGATTTCTTAGATGTGTTCAATGGAATATAAAATCTCGAGCTTTAACCCACTGTGCAAGTTTCGTCCTGCTGAATCTAAGAATAATTTTTTTTCAAAACTTTGTCAAAACAAGTTCAAACTTTATAATATCAGGAACGAGAGTTTTAAAAAAAATTAAAAAAAGAAGTCATCATTTTAGGTAGATTTCTGGGATATGTGTTCCATGAAACATAAAATTTAGAGATTCAACCTACTTTGCAAGTTACGTCTTGATAAATCCATAATAATTTTTTTTTAAACTTTGTTAAAAAAAAATTTGATCTTTTTGATTTCAAAAACAAGATTTTTAAACAAATATTAAAAGAAATCGTCATTTTAGGAAGATTTCTTGGATTTGTATTCCATGGAATATAAAACTTTGAGCCTCAACCCACTGTGCAAGTTTCGTCTTGCTAAATCTATGAATACATTTTTTTTCAAAACTTTGTCAAAACAAGTTCAAACTTTATGAGATCAGAACCGAGAGTTTTAAAAAAATTAAAAAAGGAAGTCATCATTTTAGGTAGATTTCTAAGATTTTTGTTTCATGAAACATAAAATCTAGAGATTCAGCCCACTTTACAAGTTGGGTCTTGATAAATCCATTAATAATTTTTTTCCAAAACTTTGGCAAAACAAGTTTAATTCTTTTGAGTTCAAAAACGAGAGTTTTAAAGAAATAGGAAAAGAAATCGTCATTTTAGGAAGATTTCTTGGATTTGTGTTCATTGGTATATAAAATCTAGAGATTCAAACCGCTTTGCAAGGTACGTCTTGATAAATCCATAAATATATTTTTTTTAAACTTTGTCATGACAAATTCAATATTTTTGAGATCAGAAACGAGAGTTTTTAAAGAAATTTATAAAGAAGTCATCATTTTAGGAAAATGTCTTGGATTGGTGTTCCACGAAACATAAAATCTAAAGATTCAACCCACTTTACAAGTTGCGTCTTGATATTCCCATTAATGTTTTCTTTTCAAAACTTTGTCGAAACAAGCTCAATCGTTGTGAGTTCGAAAAAAGACCGTTTTAAAGAAATATGAAAAAATATGATCATTTTAGGAGGATTTTTTTGATTTGTGTTTCATGGAATATAAAACCTCGATCCTCAACCCACTGTGCAAGTTTCGTCTTGTTAAATCTATGAGTAAATTTTTTTTCAAAACTTTGTCAAAACAATCTTATTCTTTATGAGATCAGAAACGAGAGTTTTAAAAAAACAATTAAAAGAAGTGATTATTTTAGGTAGATTTCTAGGATTTGTGTCCCATGAAACAAAATCTAGAGATTCAACCCACTTTACAAGTTGCGTCTTGATTAATCCTTAATATTTTTTTTCAAAACTTTCGGCAAAACATATTTAATCCTTTTGAGTTCAAAAACAATAGTTTTAAAGAAATATGAAAAGAAATTATGATTTTAGGAAGATTTCTTGAATTTGTGTTCCATGGAATATAAAACTTCGAGCCTCAATCCACTGTGCAAGTTTCGTCCTGCTAAATCTAAGAATAATTTTTTTTTTCAAAACTTTGTCAAAACAAGTTCACACTTTATGAGATCAGAAACGAGAGTTTTAAAAAAAATTAAAAAAAGAAGTCATCATTTTAGGTAGATTTCTAAGATTTTTGTATCCATGAAACATAAAATCTAGAGATTCAACCCACTTTACAAGTTGGGTCTTGATAAATCCATTAATATTTTTTTTCAAAACTTTGTGAAATAAATCGTCATTTTAGGAAGATTTCTTGGATTTGTGTTCCACGGAATATAAAACCTTGAGTCTCTCCTCACTGTGCAAGTTTCATCCTGCTATATCTAGGAATATTTTTTTTTCAAAACTTTGTCAAAACAAGTTTAATCCTTTTGAGTTCAAAAACGAGAGATTTTAGGAAGATTTCTTGGAGTTGTGTTCAATGGAATATAAAACCTCGAGCCTCAACCCACTGTGCAAGTTTCGTCCTGCTAAATTTATAAATATTTTTTTTTTTGCAAAAATTTGTCAAAACAAGTTTAATCTTTGTGAGATCAGAAACGAGTGTTTTTAAAGAAATTCAAAAATAAGTCATCATTTTAGGAAGATTTCTGGGATTTGTATTCCATAAAACATAAAATCTAGAGATTCAACCCACTGTGCAAGTTCCGTCCTGCTAAATTTATGAATAATTTTTTTTTTCAAAATTTTTTCAAAACAACTTCAATCTTCATGAGATCAGAAACGAGAGTTTTTAAAGAAATTTAAAAAGAAGTCATCATTTTAAGAAGATTTCTGGAATTTGTGTTCATTGGAATATAAAATCTAGAGATTCA
Source organism: Taphrorychus bicolor (assembly GCA_951812265.1). Taxonomy (NCBI): domain Eukaryota; kingdom Metazoa; phylum Arthropoda; class Insecta; order Coleoptera; family Curculionidae; genus Taphrorychus; species Taphrorychus bicolor. The sequence continues at coordinate 5,117,972 of OX638302.1, read as the reverse complement.
ACCAGCTTTGCAAGGTATGTCTTGTTAATCCATAAATAATTTTTTTTTGAAAACTTTGTCATGACAAATTCAATATTTTTGAGATCAGAAACGAGAGTTTTTAAAGAAATTTATAAAGAAGTCATCATTTTAGGAAAATGTCTTGGATTGGTGTTCCACGAAACATAAAATCTAAAGATTCAACCCACTTTACAAGTTGCGTCTTGATATTCCCATTAATGTTTTCTTTTCAAAACTTTGTCGAAACAAGCTCAATCGTTGTGAGTTCAAAAAAAAACTTTGTGAAATAAATCGTCATTTTAGGAAGATTTCTTGGATTTGTGTTCCACGGAATATAAAACCTTGAGTCTCTCCTCACTGTGCAAGTTTCATCCTGCTATATCTAGGAATATTTTTTTTTTCAAAACTTTGTCAAAACAAGTTTAATCCTTTTGAGTTCAAAAACGAGAGTTTTAATGAAATAGGAAAAGAAACCGTCATTTTAGGAAGATTTCTTGGAGTTGTGTTCAATGGAATATAAAACCTCGAGCCTCAACCCACTGTGCAAGTTTCGTCCTGCTAAATTTATAAATAATTTTTTTTTTGCAAAAATTTGTCAAAACAAGTTTAATCTTTGTGAGATCAGAAACGAGTGTTTTTAAAGAAATTCAAAAAGAAGTCATCATTTTAGGAAGATTTCTGGGATTTGTATTCCATACAACATAAAATCTAGAGATTCAACCCACTGTGCAAGTTCCGTCCTGCTCAATTTATGAATAATTTTTTTTCAAAATTTTGTCAAAACAACTTCAATCTTCATGATATCAGAAACGAGAGTTTTTAAAGAAATTTAAAAAGAAGTCATCATTTTAAGAAGATTTCTGGAATTTGTGTTCATTGGAATATAAAATCTAGAGATTCAACCCGCTTTGCAAGGTACGTCTTGATAAATCCATAAATAATTTTTTTTAAAACTTTGTCATGACAAATTTAATATTTTTGAGATCAGAAACGAGAGTTTTTAAAGAAATTTAAAAAGAAGTCATCATTTTAGAAAATTTTCTTTGATTCAACCCACTTTACAAGTTGCGTCTTGATAAATCCATAAATAATTTTTTTTTCAAAACTTTGTCAAAACATGTTTAATCTTTCTGAGTTCAAAAACGAGAGTCTTAAAGACATTTGAAAATAAATCATCATTTTAGGAACATTTCTGGGATTTGTGTTCAATGATATATAAAAAACTCGAGACTTAACTCACTTTGCAAATTTCCTTCTGAAAAATCTTTAATAATTTTTTTTTAACACTTGTCAAAACACGTTTAACTTTTCTGAGTTTAGAAACGGGAGTTTTAAAGGAATCTGAGAAGAAATAATCATTTTAGGAAAATTTCTTGAAGTTGTGTTTCATGGAATATGAAATCTCGAGTCCCCGCCCACTTTGTACCTGGTTCTAAGATAATTCTACAAATACATTTTTTTTCTAAAACTTTGTCGAAATAAGTTTAACATTTTTGGGTTAAAAAAAATTAATTATTTCAATAAAATTCTTGGATTCATGTTCGATGTAACATGAATTTTCTGTCTAGTTTTCAGGTTTTCATCCGATATTTTTTTTTGGTAGTAAGATTTCCGGAAACAAGACAAATTTCCACTAAGTAAGCAGAAATTGCCGACGTTTCGACGTTTATTTTCAAACTAATTGTGTTAATTCACAGAGTTATAATTTAAATATTTTGAAAATTGAACGCAACTTGGCGCAATGCACGCTTACAATACGTTATTGTGTTATTGGTTATATATTACATGCAATGAAAAGTAGTCTAAACTATCAGAGAAAAAAATATACATGTTAATTCAGCATATTTACGATATTTGCAATTATAGTATTTTCCTGCGATCCCAGACTCATCCAATAACTTGGTAACACATGATGCATTTTATTTTATCTGAAGTTGTATTTTTTTAAGTATTGGTGCAGTCTGAAGTGTCATACGGTCCATAACCCTCCCAGCTCTACTACTTAAACAAATCAGTGCCCAAATACTAGTTTTAAACTTTGTTACGATTTGTATGTTTTTTGAATATTGCAAGAAACAGAACAGAGAGATTAGTTAATCAGCAACATAAATGGTAAATTTAGCTGTACTATTAAACTTCTTGATAGAACTGACAGCAGTGTTGTTAGTTCGATCAAGAAATTAAATATTGTAAAAGTGATACTCCAGATAAACAAAAAAATAAATATTTTTGTTTTTGTTTATAAACAAAATTATTATTTTTTGTTCAATTACACGTTTTTCTTGTAAAACTAGAAGTTTACAGTGTACTTTTTGGTTGTTATAGCTACTTCAAATTAATGAAATTTTTATAACATTGGCGGGTTTTTGGTAGTAAGATTTTCGGAAACAGGACAAATTTCCACTAAGTAAGCAGAAATTGCCGACGTTTCGACGTTTATTAACGATTTTTTTTTAAACTCCAAAAACAGCAAGATCGATATCATAAAATTAGGAAAACAAACACGAAGTAATGTTCATTAAAAAAAATCAAAAAAATTTTCAACTCTGTTTTAAATAATTTGGCATCAAGAAGATAAAAAAAACCAAGAAAGAAACTCACGCAAAATATTTAGGTCCAAAATAATTAAAAAGGTTTTTTTTTAACAGCGTTTTTTTTTGATCTTTTGATTTTTTTCCTTGTTTTCAGCTGCTGCTCTTGTTGTTTTTAGGCATGAAAAATACGTTAATAAACGTCGAAACGTCGGCAGTTTCGATATATATCATAATATACGATCATAATTTTTTTTCTAAAGCTTTATCAAAACTAGTTCAGCATTTCTGGCTTCAGAAAGGACAACTCTAAAAAAATTCAGCAGCATGACAAAGCATCTTTTTAAGAAATCTATTGAATTTGTGTTGGAGATGATAGCATGTGACTATCTCTCTTCGTAGAAGATAGCCTTTGAAGGGAACTAAAGTCAGTCGAAACGTCGGCACTCTTCAATGGAAAATTCAGAGTTTTTTGTCCCGTACCTGCCAACTATTCAACCACATTTATATATACGAAGACGCTATCGCACAGAGCTTGTACTTAACTATAAAAATCCTGCAAAAATGGTGAAAGAGGTATCCAAATGTGATATTTTATATTCTGAAACGCAATTGTAATGTACGGTAAACTGCCTTTATTATTCTGGTCCATACTGTGAAACGGAGTTTTGGCCTGATACCCTTTTAGCACTTTTTTCGTAGTAGGTGTGATTTTGATTCACAAAAGCTAAAATTCATTTGAAGGAAAAAACAAGTATATAGTTCTAGAGGCTTCTTTAACCGAGCATTTATCTCATTCATTTTTTTTTTGACATCGACATGTATTGTTCTCAACTTAAGCTGAAAGGTATAAAAAAATAAGATTAAAACTAACTGGATGGCAATAATAAGTGAATAAGATATAGGTATTTTTTCCTACCCTAAAAATGCACCTTATTCCTAAAGAATTAATGCTGTGCTTGTCGCCCCCCCATACTCCCTCCACAAGCCCAACATTGTCGTAAAACCCAGCGAAAAGTTTCATTCCGTCCCTGTTCGCTAATTTATTCGTATGTAAATTGGAGGCAAAGGAAAATTAACCGAGACCGCACTCTCTCAGTCGGCTGTTTCAATACGAGCAAAGTGATTTTTATTACAATCCCACCGTTACCATTTGTTTGATAAACAATGATAACGCATCAGCAGTCGTTGAACATATCTCATAGCATGCACGCTCACAACGGACTTTACGTCGGTGCTCTTTTTACGTTTCAGTTTTGCCCACTTCTGGACCACCCGCACCCGCCCGACTACGGAGGAGGATGCCTCCACCGCCTCCTGGCTCTTCAGCGGGGTCGATAGAGTGAGCCTTGTCCAGCCCAAGAAGGCCATTCCCAGTATATCCGCATCTGTGGAGCTGATGGACCGCAATAAGAGGGATGCGCATCAGCACGACAGGATTTTCGCTGGCTTGTTGGGTACTACCTCACCTCTTGAGGATTCGTCTAGCTCCCCACAGATGGCGTTAGTGGGAACGAGTTTCGATGCGGAAACAAATAATGGCAAATACAACAAAAGTTCAGCCGTGTCTGGGAAGACCTGCAGTCGACATCGACGACAAGGTGTCTACGAACGTGAAGTTATCAAGTCGGAGGTCGATGAGAATGACAAAGGTTTCGAGAGCGTAGGGCAGCTGCGGGACGAGTATGTCGCCATGTTGATGGAAAACTCTAAATCCTATGAGTTAAAGGACGAGACCCTCCTAATGCCCCCTCAGAGCGACTACTGCAGCTCGTCAGGCACCAGTGACGAAGAACGTGATAGGCAGCAGTACACCAATTGGCACCGGAAACACAAAGTTACCAGATGTGCCAGCTCAGACTCAGCTATGGGGCAAAGCGACGAAGACAATCAAGAGAGCAAAGACTACTTATCAGCTAGCCCAAGAGCGTCAATAGACCACTCTAACGTTCCTAGTAAGACGATAATTAAAGCCCAAACCGTCCTCTTTCCTCTGGATAGAAAGCTCAGCATGGACTGCAACAGTGAAGATACAGAGTTTGACCCCAACATCAGCCGCAGGCAAAGTTGCTTTACTGACGACGGAGATGATTCGTCCAGATATCGGTACTGGCGGACGCCTTCGGTAGTGGTCAGTGACTACTCGGACGACCTCATGGGTCTCACTTTGGAGGACGTCGAGTATATACGAAGTCATAGGAAAGAGCCCACTTCGAGTCCGGATTCCAGTGCTCATAGTTCGTGTAGTAACTTGAACTATTGCGGTTCGACGATCAGTAGCTTGGAGACGGACTATGTTCTTCGGAAACCTTATAGGAAATCTTCAAATTGTTCTACCTGTTCGACAGTGAGTGGCGACGAAGAGCCCGATTCTTCAACAACCCTAAAACCTCAACCAAAATGTCGAAAGGTAAGTCTCTATAAATAGAATTTTGCTATAATTTCATGGTAGTGACGAAGCCGAAGGAACGATAACTATTAAATTATACATTTGTATACATCTATATTAAATCCTGACTGGTTTTGTTGACTCTAAGCAAACGCCGATAAGAGTAAGGTTTGACGTCAAACATGACGTCAGTACAGACTTGCCGTCGGAGGTCAGTGGGATCAAGCGACGGTGGTAGGTAGATAATAGATATTTCTGTGGGTTCGTTTCCGATGTGCTCGTACACGCGACATGTCCACCATAAACTGGTTTTAAATGAAAATCGATTTTGTACTTAAATATGAACTATTATCCCTAACAATGGGAATGGTTTCCGTTAGAGGTATTACGGAATTGTGTTGAACGATGCGGAAGGTTCTCGATTAGAAATGATCACAATTAACGTTTTGACATTTTTCAAACTTCACTTTTTCCAATTTATTATATTGGGCAGAATATTACACCATATTAGATAAAAAAAAGAGATAAAAAACTGAAGATTTGGAAGGTGTAACTAATTAATAACAGGTTTTATACCTTTCGTAAAAAAACGAAAAAAACTGCATTTTTATCGGCCTTGTATTCTGTTACTATGACAACCACCGTGACAGCCAATATAAATACCTCGTTGCGTGCGCTAAGGCCGAATAAATTACAGCCTTCAAGGTTTTTTGTCTAAACAAATTAAAGAATATCCGAAATATCCGAATCACCAACAAAAACTGAAGAACTGCAATACACATTTTATTCTTATGAGAAATCCCACCCCTATCTTTAAAATACGGGGTGTTCATTATAAAACTTCATCTAGTTGGCTGTGAAATGTCAAAAGAAAAGGATGGAGAAACAAAAGTCCATTTGTTTTGATTATGTCATCCTTTTCTGTCAAAATTTCATAGCCTGCTAGATGAAGTTTTATAATGAACACCCCGTATATTGAGATATCCAAGAATCTTAATTTTGTACACTTATTGTATTCGGCTTACGTTAGAGGAGTATACCCAGTAAGGGCTATCTAGCTTCTGCATGCTAAAAAAACCTGTAAAAATGTCACCAAACCCACCCTTTCTAGGGTTTCTTCTTTTGGTCAAGTATGAGTCTCTCTTCTTCTATTTGTCCCTATCGTCTCATGCCTTTTGTCGCTTAGGGAAGATTTCTTGTTTCTTTTATCTTTGGTTGAGTATGTCATTTTATCTCTCAAAATTTTGAAAAAACCCTACAAACTTTCTCACCAAATTTGTCGAGAAACGAGGGTGAAATCTCTCCTTACGCAACTACCTTTATTTTTAGCAAACTTGTAGTTTCTCCTATTACTCCCAAAATTTTTGAGGAATTTAAATAAAACTTGAAAAAAATGTCTAGATCTTAATGAAAATCCGGGAAATATTTCGAAAAACTATAGCTGATAAGAAACAGCAATTAACAGTTTAAAACTCACACATCATTAAATAAAGTTCTCAGTTGGTTTCTCAAAAATTAAAAAAAACCCAATAAATCATGATACATCAAAAAGGTCGAGAAACTGAGGGCAAAATGTGAACTATTTTTATTTTTTGCAAACGTGTAGTGTTGTCTCTGTAACTCCCAAAATGTTTTAGAAATTTGAAAATGTAAAGGTCTAGAAACTTAGCAGAATTCCGGAAAACATTTCAAGAAACTAAAGCTGATGGTAAGTTTTCTTATATTTTAAAACACCAAAGAACAGTTTATAATCCGCAGCTCATTAAATGAGGTTGGATTTCTCCATTTCTCAGTTGGTTTCTCAAAACTTAAAAAAACCAACAAAATGTGATACATCAAAATATTGAGAAGTTGAAAACCAAATCTCAACTATTTTTAATTTTATCAAACTTGTAGAGCGTTTGCTATCATTCCCAAAATTTTTGAGAAATTTGAATAAATTTTTCTGAGAAATTCTAGGAAATATTTTGAGAAACTTAAGCTAATAGGTTAGTTTTCTTGTATTTAGAAACAGCTAAGAATAGTTTAAAATCTGCAGCTCATTGAATAAAGGCGGAATTATTCTGTTCTCAACAAGCAAACAAAATGTGATAAATCAAAATGTCGAGAGACTGACGGTAAAACTTTAACTATTTTTATTTTTAGTAAATTAGTAATGTTGTTCCTATAACTCTCAAAATGTTTGAGAAATTTAAATAAAACTTGAAAAAGTAAATGTCCAAAAGCTTAGTGAAATTCCAACAAACTAAAGCTGATAGGTTAGTTTTCTTTTGGTTTGGATTTTTTTTGTTTTTTATTGGTTTCTCAAATATTTGAAATAACCCACCAAAATGTGATACATGAAAATGTCGAGAAACTGAGAACGAAATGTTAACTGCTTGAGACATTTCAATGAAAAATTATATTCATAGAAATTTAGTGAAACCTCGAGAAATATTTCGAGAAACTAAAGCTGATAGTTTAGTTTTCTTTTATTTAGGAACAGCAAAGAACAGTTTAAAATCCGCAAATCATTAAATAAGGTTGAATTTCTTAATATAGTCTATTATCAGTTGGGTTCTCAAATTTTGAAAAACCCAACAAACGTAATGCATTAAAATGTCGCGAAACTGAGAACGAAATGTTAACTGTTTTTATTCACATCAAACTTTTAGTGTTTTTCCTATAATTCCCAAAATTTTTGAGAAATTTTGATAAAACTTCAAATAATAAATGTTCCGAAAGTTAATGAAATTTCCGGAAATATTTCGAGAAACTCAAGCTATAAGGTTAGTTTTTTACATTTAGAAACTGCAAGAATGTTTAAAATCCGCAGCCAAAATTGATTTTTTTTTTGTTTTCGATTGGTTTCTCAAAAATGTTTATTATTAGTAAGCTTATAGTGTTTTTCTTATAATTCTCAAAATTTTTGAGAAATTTTGGTAAAAGCTGAAATAATAAATGTTCGGAAACTCAGTGAAATTTCCGGAAATATTTCGAGGAACCAAAGCAGTAAAGATAGTTTTTTACGTTTAGAAATTGCAAGAAATGTTTAAAATCCGCAGATCATTAAATAAGGTTAAATTCCTTAATTTATTCTATTCTCAGTTGGTTTTTCAAAATTTTTAAAAAACCCAAGAAACGTGATACATCAAAATGTCGAGAAACTGAGAACGAAATGTTAACTGTTTTTATTCTTAGCAAGCTTCTAGTGTTTTCCTTATAATTCCCAAAATTTTGATAAAACTTGAAATATTTCGAAAAACTCGAGCTGTAAGGTTAGTTCAGGTTTAAATTTAAAAATTGCAAAGAATGTTTAAAATCCACAGCCCAAAATTGATTTTTTTGTTTTCGATTGGTTTCTCAAAAATTTTTATTATTAGCAAACTTGTAGAGTTTTGCTATGACTTCGAAAATGCTTGAGAAATTTCAATAAAAAATTATATGCCTAGAAATTTAGTGAAACTCGAGAAATATTTCGAGAAACTAAAGCTGATTGTTTAGTTCTTTTATTTAGAAACAGCAAAGAACAGTTTAAAATTCGCAGATCATTAAATAAGGTTGATATTTTTAATTTATTCTATTCTCAGTTGGTTTCTAAAAATTTTGAAAAAAGTCAAGAAACGTGTTACATCAAAATGTCGAGAAACTGAGAACGAAATGTTAACTGTTTTTATTCTTAACAAACTTCTAGTGTTTTTCTTATAATTTCGAAAATTTTTGAGAAATTTTGATAAAACTTGAAATAATAAATGATCGGAAACTTAGTGAAATTTCCGGAAATATTTCAAGAAACTAAAGCTGTAAGGTTAGTTGTTTATATTTAGAAATTACAAAGAACGTGTAAAATCTGCAGCCCATTAAATAAAGTTGAATTTTTTCTGTTTTCATTTCATTTCTCAAAAATTTTTATTTTTTGCAAACTTGTAGAGTTTTCCTATGACTTCGAAAATGTTTGCTAAATTCCAATGAAAAACTATATGCCTAGAAATTTAGTAAAACCTCGAGAAATATTTCGAGAAACTAAAGCTGATAGTTTAGTTTTCTTTTATTTAGAAACAGCTTAAAATCAGAACAGTTTAAAATCCGCAGCTCATTAAATAAGGTTAAATTTGTTAATTTATTCCATTCTCGATTGGTTTCTCACAATTTTGAAAAAACCTAAGAAACGTGATACATCAAATTGTCGAGAAACTGAGAACGAAATGTTAACTGTTTTTATTCTTAGCAAACTTGTAGTGTTTATCCTACAATTTTCAAAATATTTCAAGAAACTAAAGCTGTAAGGTTAGTTTTTTATATTTAAAAATTGCAAAGAATGTGTAAAATCTGCGGCCCATTAAATAAAGTTGAATATTTTCTGTTTTCAGTTCATTTCTCAATAATTTTTATTTTTAGCAAACTTGTAGAGTTTTCCTATGACTTCAAAAATGTTTGAGAAATTTCAATGAAAAATGATATACCTAGAAATTTAGTGAAACCTCGAGAAATATTTCGAGAAACTAAAGCTGGTAGATTAGTTTTCTTTTATTTAGAAACAGCAAAGAACAGTTTAAAATCCGCAGATCCTCAAATGAGATTGAATGTCTTAATATATTCTACTCTCAGTTGGTTTCTCAAAATTTTCAAATCTCAAAAACTGAATACATCAAAATGTCGAGAGACTGAGGGCAAAACCTCATATATATGACTCAAAATTTTTGAAAAATTACAATTAAACTTGTAGTGGTAAGCGTCTAACTAGAGTTGATAGGTTAGTTTTCTTATATTTGGAAACATCAGAGAACTGTTTAACATCTGCATGTTATTAAATATATATTAGAGTTGAATTTCTTCTGCTCTCAGTACGTTTCCGAAAATTTTGAAAAAGTTTGATAACACTTGAGACATCAAAATGTGGAGAAACTGAGTTTAAATCTTTTTAATCTTAGCAAACTTCTCAGATGTTTTTCCCTATGACTTCCACAATTTTAAGAAATTTCATTGAAACCTGAAATAGTAAGTATCTAATAACTGCGGGGAATATTTCGAGAAACTAGACCTAATAGGTTAGCTTTCTTATACTTAGAAACAGCAAGAAATAATTTAATATCCGCAGCTTATGAAATAAAGTTGTCTTTTTTTTCTAATCTCGGTTGGTTTCTCAAAATTTGAACTGAGGGCGAAATCATTTTAGCAAACTTCTAGTGTTTTTTAGGACTCTCCAAAATTTTTCAGAAATTTCAAGAAAACTTGAAAAAGTAAAAGTGTTTTTTCTAGGACTCCCTAAATTTTTGAGAAGTGATTGTGATGTGAAAAATTAAATGTCTAAAAGCTTAATGAAATTCCGGTAAATATTTCGAGAAACTAAAGCTGGTTTAAAATCCGCAGTTCATTAAATAAATTTGGATTTCTTTTGTTCTCAGTTGGTTTCTCAAAGTTTAGAAAAAAAACCTAACAAGACGTACATTAAGATGTTGAGACACTAAGGGCGAAATCACAACTATTTTTTTTTGCAAACTTGTAGTGTTTTTTCGATGCCTATATTAATTTTTGAGAAATTTCAATAAAAGTTGAAAAAGAAAATGGCTAGTAACTTAGTGAAATTCCGGGAAATATTTCTATGAGAAACTGAAGCTGATAGGTTAGTTTCTTATATTTAAAACTAGTGAAAATCCATAACTCATTAAATGAAAGTGGATCTCTTCTGTTCTCCGTCTGTTTCTCAAACATATAAAAACAACCAACAAAACGTGATACACCAAAATATCAAGATACTGAGGACAAAATCTTAAGTATTTTTAATCTTAAAAAACTTGTAGTGTTTCTTCTATGACTCTTGAGATGACTTGAGAAACTTCAGTAAAACTTGAAAAATAAACGTCTAGAAACTTTGTGGATTTTGGAACAATTTTCTATTTTTTTTTTCGTTTTTAACCTTGAGTGTCCGTAACGGTTATGACATTTGGCCCCAAGTATCCATAATAAATTTTTCAGCACTTCGATCAGTTTTAATAATTTTTTTCATAGAGAAAGGCTTTAAATCAGAACAAATCCACATTTAAAGGACCTTTTGTAGTTACTGTTGAACTCGAGTGTCCATCAAAGATTGTTTAGCATGTTCTCGTTGATTTTTTACATGAAAAAACGGTTCTAATGATCAAATACGATGTTTCTGAACCGTAAGTACCTATAGTCTTAGAATATTAGGTTAGTCCAGGTTAGTTGATACTTTCTAGATTAACAAGTAGTTACGACATTTTCCAAAAAGTTTTTCATTTTTTTTGGTTTTTGTCCTTAGTGTCGGTAACGGTTTTGACGTTTGACCCCAAGTATCCGCAATAGACAGCTTTTTTACCAGTTTTTATCAATTTGTTTATTAATAAAACAATTCAATCAACACAAATCCACATTTTTTTTTATCGAAAATGTTCATGTAGTCACTTTTGAACTTGAGTGTCCAACAAAGATTTTTCGAATGTTTAGCAAGGTTTCGTTGATTTTTGGCCTGAAGGAACATCTTTAGTGATCAAATACTGATGTTTCTGAACTGACATTTCGGAACAAGTTTTTAAATTTTTTTGTTTTTGTTCTTAAGTATCCGCAATGGTTTTGGAATTTGACCCCAAGTATCTGCAATAGACTTTTCAGCTTTTTGACCAGTTTTGATCAATTTGTTCATAAAGAAAAACCTTAAATCAGGACAAATCCACATTTTTTATCAAAGATGTCATGTAGTCTCTTTTGAACTTGAGTGTCCAACAAAGATTTTTCGAATGTTTAGCAAGGTTTCGTTGATTTTTGGCATGAAGGAACATCTTTAGTGATCAAATACTGATGTTTCTGAATTGACATTTCGGAACAATTTTTTCGTTTTTGTTCTTAAGTATCCGTAATGGTTTTGTAATTTGACCCCAAGTATCCGCAATAGACTTTTCAGCTTTTTGACCAGTTTTTATCAATTTGTTCATAAAGAAAAACCTTAAATCAGGACAAATCCACATTTTTTATCGAAGATGTTCATGTAGTCTCTTTTGAACTTGAGTGTCCAACAAAGATTTTTCGAATGTTTAGCAAGGTTTCGTTGATTTTTTGCATGAAGGAACATCTTTAGTGATCAAATACTGGTGTTTCTGAACTGACATTTCGGAACAAGTTTTTCAATTTTTTCGTTTTTGTTCTTAAGTATCCGTAAGAGTTTTGGAATTTGACCCCAAGTATCCGCAATAGAATTTTTAGCTTTTTGACCAGTTTTTATCAATTTGTTCATAAAGAAAAACTTTAAATCAAGACAAATCTACATTTTTTATCAAAGATGTTCATGTGGTCGCTATTGAACTTGAGTGTCCAACAAAGATTTTTTGAATGTTTAGCAAGGTTTCGGTGATTTTTTGCATGAAGGAACATTTTTAGTGATCAAATACTGATGTTTCTGAACTGACATTTTGGAACAAGTTTTTCAATTTTTTCGTTTTTGTTCTTAAGTATCCGTAATGGTTTTGTAATTTGACCCCAAGTATCCGCAATAGACTTTCCAGCTTTTTGACCAGTTTTTGTCAATTTGTTATCAAAGATGTTCATGTAGTCGCTATTGAACTTGAGTGTCCAACAAAGATTTTTCGATTGTTTAGCAAGGTTTCGGTGATTTTTTGCATGAAGGAACATTTTTAGTGATCAAATACTGATGTTTCTGAACTGACATTTTGGAACAAGTTTTTCAATTTTTTCGTTTTTGTTCTTAAGTATCCGTAATGGTTTTGGAATTTTACCCCAAGTATCCGCAATAGACTTTTCAGCTCTTTGACCAGTTTTTATCAATTTGTTCATAAAAAAAACCTTAAATCAGGACAAATCCACATTTTTTATCAAAGATGTTCATGTAGTCTCTTTTGAACTTGAGTGTATAACAAAGATTTTTCGAATGTTTAGCAAGGTTTCGGTGATTTTTTGCATGAAGGAACATTTTTAGTGATCAAATACTGATGTTTCTGAACTGACATTTCGGAACAAGTTTTTCAATTTTTTTGTTTTTGTTAAGTATCCGTAATGGTTTTGGAATTTGACCCCAAGTATCCGCAATAGACTTTTCAGCTTTTTGACAAGTTTTTGTCAATTTGTTCATAAAGAAAAACCTTAAATCAGGACAAATCCACATTTTTTATCAAAGATGTTCATGTAGTCGCTATTGAACTTGAGTGTCCAACAAAGATTTTTCGAATGTTTAGCAAGGTTTCGTTGATTTTTGGTATGAAGGAACATCTTTAATGATTAAACACTGATGTTTCTGAACTGACATTTCGGAACAAGTTGTTCAATTTTTTCGTTTTTGTTCTTAAGTATCCGTAAGAGTTTTGGAATTTGACCCCAAGTATCCGCAATAGAATTTTCAGCTTTTTGACCAGTTTTTGTCAATTTGTTCATAAAGAAAAACCTTAAATCAGGACAAATCCACATTTTTTATCAAAGGTGTTCATGTAGTCTCTTTTGAACTTGAGTGTCCAACAAAGATTTTTCGAATGTTTAGCAAGGTTTCGTTGATTTTTGGCATGAAGGAACATCTTTAGTGATCAAATACTGATGTTTCTGAACTGACATTTCGGAACAAGTTTTTCAATTTTTTCGTTTTTATTCTTAAGTATCCGTAATGGTTTTGGAATTTGACCCCAAGTATCCGCAATAGACTTTTCAACTTTTTGACCAGTTTTTATCAATTTGTTCATAAAGAAAATCCTTAAATCAGGACAAATCCACATTTTTTATCGAAGATGTTCATGTAGTCTGTTTTGAACTTGAGTGTCCAACAAAGATTTTTCAAATGTTTAGCAAAGTTTCGGTGTTTTTTTTGCATGAAGGAACATCTTTAGTGATCAAATACTGATGTTTCTGAACTGACATTTTGGAACAAGTTTTTCAATTTTTTCGTTTTTGTTCTTAAGTATCCGTAATGGTTTTGTAATTTGACCCCAAGTATCCGCAATAGACTTTTCAGCTTTTTGACCAGTTTTTATCAATTTGTTCATAAAGAAAAACCTTAAATCAGAACAAATCCACATTTTTTATCAAAGATGTTCATGTAGTCGCTATTGAACTTGAGTGTCCAACAAAGATTTTTCGAATGCTTAGCAAGGTTTCGGTGTTTTTTTGCATGAAGGAACATTTTTAGTGATCAAAGACTGATGTTTCTGAACTGAAATTTCGGAACAAGTTGTTCAATTTTTTCGTTTTTGTTCTTAAGTATCCGTAAGAGTTTTGGAATTTGACCCCAAGTAGCCGCAATAGAATTTTCAGCTTTTTGACCAGTTTTTATCAATTTGTTCATTAAGAAAGTATTTAAATCAAAATCAGGACAAATCCACATTTTTTATCGAAGATGTTCATGCAGTCACTTTTGAACTTGAGTGTCCAACAAAGATTCTTCGAATGTTTAGCGGGGTTTCGTTGATTTTTTGATGATCAACTACCGATGTGTCTGAACTGTTCGCTGCAGTTATGTATGTTTTGCAAAAAGTACTCATAGCCTTGATTAATTAATCCCTTTTAGATTACCAGGTAGTAACGACAATTCTGAAAAATTTTTTCAATTTTTTTGTTTTTTAAGCTTGAGTGTCTATAACGTTTTTTTTTTTGTTTTGACCTCAAATATCCACAATAAACTTTTTAGCTCTTTGGACAGTTTTTTTCAATTTGTTCACAAATATTCAGCCACGAATATCCACATTTCTTATAGAAGAATTTTGTGTAGTCACTTTTGCACTCGAGTTTCCCATACTTACATCAAATATTTGTTGGATAAGTGGATTGTGTTTATTTATTTCGTCTTCGATGGACCCAATATATTTTTTACTCTCGATTCTGATCACCAAGGGACTATTTTACGAACTTTATAGAGCCATAAATAACTATTCTCTGACCCTAATTTACGTTGACAAAAAAGCAAATTATCGTCTATTAGACATAACACCATCGATCATACATCATTACAAAGAGAAAGTGTTATGTGACCAATGTAAAAATAATAATGGTTACTTACACGATTTTTGTTTGTCTCGGTGTTATTTATAGAATCTGTTTACATGTAGTTTTTAACATTAACCATTCGCACTCGTAATGTCTGCGGATACTGCTAAGGCAAAGTACCTTGTGTTTATGGTACTGGTCGCACATGCACTTACCGACCAACCGGGAGATGAAGCTCTTCACGCACTGGTAGAAAAGTGTCTTCAGCTGCAGCCTGTTAACAGCATCATTTTGGTCACTACTTCGAGGTATATCGATCACAATGTACGAACTTTCCATGAAGCCAAAGCGGCTGCTTATCTTTTTGCTTTCCATCGGGAAAGTAAGGAGTTGATGCTGTCCGAGGAAAATTGGATCAGCAGTGACTATAACTTATGTTTTGTTTTTCTAAGCGACGTCAGCGATTTTAAGGGCGTAATAGCCCACATAAGTACGAGAAGATTTTGGAAAAAGAGACTTATCCACCTCTTTATAGGGGACTTCAATGCAGCAACCATTAAGGCTCTTTCAGAGTATGCCTTTAAGACGTATTGGGCCACGAATTTAATTTTTACTAACGAGAGTTTTCGCACTTTAACCCGGTAAGGCCTTTTACACTTAACCTTTTAAAATAAACCTTCGTTATGTCATTAGATACGACCCATTTGCAAAAGCGACACTAACCAGTGTTGACCCAGACCTACTCTTTCTAAACGCCGCCAATAATTTTCACAAGTACCCTTTGAGAATCTCAATATTCCCAAATAATGTGTATGCCACATGGAATGGTACTAATTATGTCGATCGGGATGGAAATGTGGCTCTAGAGGTGCTGAGGTACTTGAATGCAACTCCCATTTATATGCATTCAGAGATTAACAATTATGGCATATTATTGCCTAATGGCACTATCACTGGCGTTTTTGGGATAGTTAAAGACGGAATGGCAGATGTCGCTTTTAATGGCAGATTTTTATTTAGTTATATGTATAAATGTGTAGGTCTTTTTTTTTTATTTGAACTTTATATAAGGATAAAAAAATCTTTTTAGGTCGACGTGACGTACCCTCACTACCAAAATGATTTGGTAATGATGCTTCCTGTAAGGTTGGAGAGGAAACACATTTTTAAAGCAGTACCCAGCTGGATCTATATTTTAAGTAGTTTGGTGGTCCTCTTCTTCAGTTTCTATTTAAAATTTTGTGCAAAGCTAATCCTGAGCGACATTTTCCTTATGGTATTTCAAATTATCGCAAACCATTCGATAAGAATTCCCAATTCAGATTCTCTTCGTGTAGTCATGATGTCCGTCTTTCTTTACTTCTTTTATTCCACAATAATTTTCCAGTCGAATCTTGTTAGTGTATTTACGGTACCAAAAATAGAAGCACAGTTGCACACGATCAAACAAGTAGCGGATACTCGATACTCCTTTGTCGCAGACTCCATAACCAAAGGAACTCTTACGAAGCTCGAAGGAGGCGATTTGGAAGACTTCAAACGTATCCTATCCAGGACCACGATTTACTCTCATCATCAGTGCATGGAACTGGCTCTAAAATGCCTTTCGGACGTCGGAATCATAACTCTGGAAAATTTGGTGAATAACATTGATTCCGTGGCCAAAGACGAACGTGGATATGTGAAGAAATGTTATTACCGGATGCAACAGGGAGTATTACCTGGTCTCCTAACCTACATCGTTACTCCTGGGTTACCGATCGTAGACAAAATGAACAGGATCATCGAGAAGCTGGCAGAGGCAGGTCTGTTGAAGAGGTGGATTACACAGGACAACTGACGTTTGGAAACCGCCTTTCCACCCAGGCGCTTGGATTTCGCTAATCTGGCTCTGAGTTTTCGTTTCTTGAGTATTGGGTGGATGATTTCGTTTTTCGTATTTCTGCTGGAGGTTCTTGTTTTAAGATGGGGAGGTGTGCTGGTTTCGTTTATGCCCCTGACACCCAAATTTGAAGGTTAAGTAAAAACTAAATATTCTCTTTACTATGTAAGTTATTTAAATAAAGGAATGGGTCCGGGAATATATTCTTGTTTACATTAATAACATTTGGATTACATTTGTAGTTGTTACTTCCTGGAACATTTCAATTTTTAGAGAAGTTCGGTTCAGAATTGGGGCCAAAATTGGTGAAAAATGACTTAAAGCTTGTAAAAGTACACATCTGGAGTATATGGAGATATTCAGGGTCAATTGCGGCCAAAATTTATTTAAAATGAAACGAAGCATACAAAAATGCTATTTTAAAGGCTTATTAATTTTAAGGTTTTGGAGAAACATTAAGGTTAAAATTAGAACCAAAATTGGTGAAAAATAAATCATTACGTCAAAAAAAAATGCAAATTTTGATTTTTTGTCAAAATTCATTTTAGAATTCGGCCCAAAATTGACCAAAAATGACTTATTGCGTCAAAAAAATGTAATTTTTAAATTTTTGGAAAAAATTTTGTAATAAAAAAAAAGCTTGTAATAGTACAAATATAGAGGGTCTGTGAAAATTCAAGTTAAAATTAAGATCGAAATTGTCGAAAAATAACTTGTAGTGTTAAAAAATGCAAATTTTAAATCTTTAGAAAAATTCAGTTTAGAATTAAAGCAAAAATTGGTAAAAAATTAAAAGCTCTTAATATTGCAAATTTGGAGAGCTTGAAGAAATTCAGATTAAAATTAGGAGCAAGATTGGTGAAAACTGACTCACAGCATCGAAAAATGCAAATTTTTAAATTTTTAGAAAAATTCAGTTTAAAATTAGAGCCAAAAGTGGCGAAAAATGAGTTAAAGATTACAATAGATTAGAGATTACAATATACACTTGGAAGTGAGGAAATTCAGGTTAAAATTAAGATCGAAATTGGTGAAAAATGACTTATCGCGTCATCATTCAAAAAATGCAAATTTTAATTTTTTAGAAAAAATCACTTTCTCTACAAATTCAAAATTTGCATTTTCGATTTTGTAAATAATTTTCATCAATTTCGATCCTAATTTTAAGCTAAATTTTTCCATACTCTCCAAATTTGTACTATTACAAGCTTTAAACCATTTTTCACCATATTTGGCACTAATTCTAAAGTAAATTTTTATACAAATATTAAATTTGCATTTTTTGACGTTCTGAGTTTTCAAAAATTTTTATCTTAATTTTTATCTTAATTTTAACCTAAATTTCTAAAGACCTTGCAAATTTGTACTTTTACTAGCTTTAGTCATTTCTTTAACAATTTTGGTTCTAATTCTAAACTGAATTTTGCTGAAACTATAAAATTTTAATTTTTTGACCCTTATTCTAAATCAAATTTTTCTGAAAATGCAAAAGTCCCGTTTTTCGACGTTGTAAGCCATTTTTCTCCAATTTCAATCCTCATTTTAACCTAAATTTCTCCAGATCCTCCAAATTTGTATTGTTACAAATTTTAAATCATTCTTCGCCGAGTTGGCCCTGATTCCAAAGTGATTTTATTCTAAAGATTTAAAATTTGCATGTTTTGACACTGTAAGTTATTTTTCGTCAATTTCGATCCTAACTTTAACTTGAAGTTCCCCAGACCCTCAAAATTTGTACTTTTACAAACCTTAAGTCACTTTTCATCAAGTTTGGCCCTAATTCTAAATCAAATTTATCTAAAAATTCAAAACTTGCATTTTTCGACAGTAAGTTAGTTTTCGCCAATTTTGATCTTAATTTTAACTTGGATTTCCAAAGACCCTCCAAAATGTGTAATTTTACAAACTTTAAGTCCTTCTTCTTCAATTTTGGCCCTAATTCTAAACCAAATTTCTCTTCAAATTCAAAACGCTGTAAGCAATTTATCACCAATTTCGATCCTAATTTTAACACAAGCTCCTCCAAAGTTGTACTGTTACAAGCTTTAAGTCATTCTTCACCGATTTGGCCCCTAATTTTAAACTGACTATTTCTAAAAATTTAAAATTAGCATTTTTGACACCGTAAGTTATTTTTCGACAATTTCGATTTTAATTTTAACTTTGATTTCCCCAGGCCCTCTAAATATGTACTTTTACAAACTTTAAGTCATTTTTCATCAATTTTGGCAATAAATTATAAATCAAATTTCTCTTCAAATTCAAAACTTTCATTTTTCAACGCTGTAAGCTTTTTTTCACCAATTTCAATCTTATTTTAACCTAAACTTCTCCAGATCCTCCAAGTTAGTACTATTACACACTTTAAAACACTCTTCACCGATTTGGCCCTGATTCTAAACTGATTTTTTCTAAGAATTTAAAATTTGCATTTTTTTGACACTGTAAGTAATTTTTCGCCAATTTCGATCCTAATTTTACGTTGCACTTCCCCACACCCTCCAAATATGTACTTTTACAAATTTTTAGTCACTCTTCATCAATTTTGTCCCTAATTCTAAACGAAACTTTTCTTAAATTAAAAAAAAAAATGCATTTTTCGATGCTGTGAGTCAGTTTTCACCAATTTTGATCCCAGTTTTAAACTGAATTTTTCCAAGCTCGCAGATTTGTAATATTAAGAACATTAAGCAATTTTCCACCAATTTTTGCTTTCATTCTAAACCGAATGTTTCTAAAAATTTAAAATTTCTATTTTTTGACAATGTAAGTTACTTTTTCCACAATTTCGATCCTAATTTTAACTTGAATTTTCCAAAATCCTCCAATATTGCAATTTTACAAATTTTTAGTCATATTTCATCAATTTGGCACTAATTCTAAATCAAATTTCTGAAAAAATTCAAAACTTGCATTTTTCGACGTTGTAAGCCACTTTTCACCAATTTCGATCCTAATTTTAACATAAATTTCTCCAAATCCTCCAAATTCGTACTATTACAAGCTTTAAATAATTCTTCACCGATTTATCCCTGATTCTAAAGTGATTTTTTTACGCAATAAGTAATTTTTTACCAATTTCGATCTTAATTTTAATCTGAATTTCTCCAGACTTTCCAAGTTAGTGCTATTAGAATCTTTAAATATTAATATTAATGAGATTAATTATAATTAATCTCATTTTTTGCCACTTTTGGCTCTAATTCTAAACAAAATTTTTCTACAAATTTAAAAATATGCATTGTTCGATGCTGTGAAACAGGTTTACCAATTTCGATCCTAATTTTAACTTGAATTTCTCCAAGCTCTCCAAATTTGTAACATTGATAACATTAAGTAATTTTTTACCAATTTTTGCTTTAATTCTAAATTGAATTTTTCTAAAGATTCAAAATTTGCGTCGATCCTAATTTTAACCTAAACTTCTTCAGATCCTCCAAGTTTGTACTTTTACAAGCTTTAAGTCATTTTTCACCGATTTGGCCCTGATTCTAAACTGATTTTTCCAAATATTAAAAATTTTCATTTTTTGACACTCTAGGTTATTTCTCGACAATTTCGATCTTAATTTTAACTTAAATTTTCCAAATCCCTCCAATATTGTACTTTTACAAATTTTAAGTCATTTTTCATAAATGTTGGCCCTACTACTAAATCAAATTTCTCTACAAATTCAAAATTTGCATTTTTCGAGGCTGTAAGCCATTTTTTACTAATTTCAATCCTAATTTTAAATTAACCTAAACTTCTGCAGATCATCCGAGTTTGTACTATT